>JAOXJK010000012.1:121867387-121887816 GCA_025774025.1 Xenus cinereus
GAAATTAGGTATTTTTTCTTACTGCTGCATTTAAGAAAGAACAGAAAATAATTTGATCATTTGGAATATGTTTTATTTTTTTATCTTTTTATTTAATTATTCATTAATTTGTGTGCATCAAATAGTTGCATGAATTTATTTAGGAAAGGGTTTACTCCTGCTTAAAAGGCGGAGGGGGGGGAAAGAGGATTATCAAAGTTACTTTTTATTTATGCTGTATTTGTGTCTGTGTTTGCTTTAAATTTCAGGTTAATATTTTTTATAAATGTTTATTCCCGTAACGCTTCCAAACATTCCTGCGGTTTCTATAGGGTATTGAAGGCGAGCTCATTGTTTATTAATAAGGCCCTTTGCAGCGTTCATGTATTGCTGTCCAATCTTTGCAGGTGCTGAAGAGAAAATTTTGGAAGAGTTTAAAGAAACACACAATGCCGACTCTCCAGATTTTCAGCTCCAGGCAATGATCCAGGCTGCTGGCAAGCTAGTACTGATTGACAAGCTGCTGCCAAAACTGAAGGCTGGTGGCCACAGGGTGCTTATCTTTTCCCAGATGGTGCGCTGCTTGGACATACTGGAAGACTACCTCATTCAAAGACGGTGAGAGCAACAATATAATACAATTCTAAATAAACTGTGCTTTCCTCAGTGGCCACAGTATTTAACCTGTGAGGAATCCCTATTGAAAAGGGACGAAATGCAAACAATTTGCAGTATTTTGTATAGTGATCTGACTAAAAGGAAAATCATACCTGCAAGTTGCAAGTACTAAGATTTTTCTTCCGGGTGAGTACAAAATCACCTCACATGAAGAGCTTTAAACCTCTTAGTTTACTACTCAGTTAAATGCTTTTTAGCTTTTTAGCTTAAGCCTAAATGTTTATTTCCTTCTTTGGAGCGCAAGTTTGTTCTTTACCAAGAGGCGCAAAGCAGGAGACAAAGGAGTACGTCTTCCACTGATGCAGTTAGCCTATACAGGAACAGTCACTCAGTTTTTTGTAATTATTTTGAACCTATAGTAGCATATTTTCCTTTTTAAATTTTTTTTAATGGAATATTCTTAAAAAGAAACAATGCCGTCGTAGTAAAGTTGTCCTTATAATACGTCTTTATTTCAGGTACCCATATGAACGAATTGATGGCCGAGTAAGAGGCAACTTGCGTCAGGCAGCTATTGACAGGTTTTCAAGACCTGATTCTGATAGGTTTGTTTTCCTGCTGTGCACAAGGGCAGGAGGTTTGGGCATTAATCTTACTGCTGCTGATACCTGCATCATTTTTGATTCAGACTGGAACCCCCAAAATGACCTCCAGGTAATATTACAAGAGATGATTTTATTGAAATTTTTTCTTTGCCTTTTTGTTGTGAAATTTTCTTCACCTACAAGAGAAGTTACCTGTTGTCCCTCTCTTAAAATCATAAAGATTATTATTTATATTGAAAGCAATAACTTTAAAA
Source organism: Xenus cinereus (assembly GCA_025774025.1). Classification (NCBI taxonomy): domain Eukaryota; kingdom Metazoa; phylum Chordata; class Aves; order Charadriiformes; family Scolopacidae; genus Xenus; species Xenus cinereus. The sequence goes on from JAOXJK010000012.1 coordinate 121,868,844, forward strand.
TTAAGTTCTCTGTATTGATTATTTAAATTTTTTCTTTCCTTTTGTGACCTGTAACTGACAATCTCTCTTTGTTTCATCAGGCTCAAGCACGATGTCACAGAATAGGACAGAGCAAATCAGTGAAAATTTACAGGTTGATAACAAGGAATTCTTATGAAAGGGAAATGTTTGACAAAGCTAGCTTGAAGCTTGGCCTTGATAAGGCTGTGCTACAATCTATGAGCGGAAGAGAAAACGCTACAAATGGGGTGAGAATTAATATATTAAGGTGCACGGTCAACAAATGTTATGAATGCGTAGCACTTTTCCTGCTTGTTTGTGTTTTAGCTGGACAACAGTGGTTGGAGTATGGTGTGTATTTTAAAGTAGGGTTAATTAAGGGCAAGGCTCCATGAACTGGCTCAGCCGATCTAATGGCTCACTTATTGCCAAAAGGGGGCAGGTGGAGTCATGTTCCCTCAGTCCTCATCCATTCTCATCATTCCACCCTTTACATTGTGTTGATCCTGGCACTTTTTGGAGTTGTTCTAGTCAGCTTTTTCCAGTGTGCTTTGGACTTTTTTTTGCCTTAGCTTTTTGTCAGGTTAGTAAGTTAAATCTGCTCTCATGAGGAGTTCAGCAGTCATCAGAGCCAAAGTAAAAGGATTCAGTGACAATGAATTATTAAATTGTTTAAGCCAGTTTTGTAACTTCACTCTAAGAATTTTGTTGTTCGTATTCTTTTAAAGGTGACTTCAACATGAATATTTAATTGACCGACACCACATTATCTTAAGAGTTTCAGTTCTTAAAATGCTAAATAAGGGGACAATCAGTCTGATTATATTGTCAGATGTACACATTGGCTGATGTCAAAAAGAACCAAACCCTCTCTTACAGGTGCAACAGCTTTCTAAGAAAGAAATAGAAGATCTTCTTCGAAAGGGGGCATATGGTGCTCTGATGGATGAGGAAGATGAAGGGTCTAAGTTTTGTGAAGAGGATATTGATCAGATTCTCTTAAGGCGAACACACACAATTACTATTGAATCTGAAGGAAAAGGCTCAACATTTGCAAAGGTGTGCATTGACATTCAGAGAAATATTAATAAAGTGTGACCAGGATAAATGGAAGTGGTATTAAATTGCCTTCTGTGTTGTTTTAGTTTTTCAATGTACTTGTCTCAGATATTTTCCTCACAAACGTTGGGATATCTGTATTTCCAGTCATGATAGTTTCCAGGTTTACCTTTTTTCTTTCTTGAAACTGCCACTTTATAAGTTCTAAGTATTGTATTTACGAGTGAAAAATAGATATTCTTTGTAGCTTGCAGTTAAGAAACCAATGCCTATGTTTTCACATTTACTAGGCTAGTTTTGTTGCGTCTGGGAACAGGACAGACATTTCCCTGGATGACCCTAATTTTTGGCAGAAGTGGGCAAAGAAAGCTGAGCTGGATATTGATGCTTTAAATGGAAGGGTAAGAGCTTTATGATAGTTCCTAGGAGAATTAAATTGAAGATATTGCCCGCCCCCCTCCTAAATTTCTGCATCTTTACTTTCATTTTAGAATAACCTAGTTATTGATACACCAAGAGTAAGAAAGCAAACTAGACTCTACAGCGCAGTCAAAGAGGATGAACTGATGGAGTTTTCAGACCTGGAAAGCGATTCTGAAGAAAAACCTAGCACAAAGCCCCGTAGGCCTCAGGACAAATCACAGGGTTATGCAAGAAGCGAATGTTTCAGGGTGGAGAAGAACTTACTGGTCTATGGGTAAGGATATGAAGGAGATTAAATATACTGATTGTGGCTAAAGAATTGAAAATATGAAAATTATATATAGTAAATAACTTGTCCTTTTCTTGGACGCGTTCACATAATCTCTTCCTCTATAACCATTACCTCATTATGCTGTATACGTACCAGTGAGACTTTAAATCACTATGTATATTAGTTGCTTATATACGTGTTACTTAGGTTAAAGTATCTGAGTGTCTCACAGATGGCTGTGAGCTCACTGGTAAGATACGTAGTTTTGTGATGACGGAATACTTGTTTCTGGTTTCTCTTAGCGTAAAGAATTCCTGAGTTATCAAGGTTTAATCTCTTTTCTAAATATTGTGGAGAATAACAAATTTTATTTGTAAAGAACAATGTGGTTGTGAAATCAACAGTCAGTCTAGAGGTTTTCTACATGGATTCTGATATTTTGGCACCACTTAAATTCAGCTATTTGATAGTTTATATTTCTCCCCATTGGATTTACCCATTTGAATTTTATCTCTTTGCAAGTTAGTAGCTATGTTTGGCTGCTAACACAGTGGGCTTCAGAGTGATTGTCTTTATTTTAGGCAGTTGCATACAACAATCGTTAGTAATGGATTTCAGGAACAAAATAAGAAATGATTCCCCAAATTACATGATTGTAGGAACCGGTTGAATTTCCTATTCGTAGCTTACTGGGACCATTAGTTAAACATATGTACTTTATTATTTTGAGTGTAGTTCAATTGCAGCTTTACGAGCAGTGAACTTATTGCCTATTCTGTAAAATAAACATTCTTAACTCTTTGGTGCTGAAGGTTAGATTCCCTGACGTAACCTGCAAATTCAAAATGCATTAGCGCTAACACGGGAGGTCCCAACTTGCCTGGTACCGGCACTTAAATTGAAAGTCACGAATTAAAATACCAGTTTTTGGTATTGAACTGTTGTATTGAACATATTTTTCTTATAGCTGGGGTCGGTGGACTGACATCCTCTCACATGGGCGCTATAAACGTCAGCTAACAGAACAAGATGTGGAAACCATCTGCCGGACTATCCTGGTATATTGTCTTAATCATTACAAAGGGGATGAAAATATCAAAAGTTTCATCTGGGATCTGATCACTCCAACTGCAGATGGGCAAACTCGAGCTTTGGTTAATCATTCCGGTATGTCTACCACAATCAAATAATGATGCTAGTAAATAGGAAAGAATTGCTTCAGTCATGCTATGTATTTAGTTTAAACTATAGCCATTCTGACATGTCGTAGGATCTTGTCAGATTTTATGAGTAAGGTGGGCTTTGACTTGGTCCGTACTTAAAGGGGAAGTCTCCCTTAGACACTTTGTAGGATACAGCTCTCTTTTCCTTCAGTCAGTTTTGAACAAATATCCTAGCATAATTTTTAAGTGGCACCTACTGCTGGAGTTAATCTCTTTCAAATTGCCATAAATCAGAAAGCTTGTTTCCTTATGGCCATTCAGATTCATGAGAGGTTTTACAAGAAATATTTATATAACACCATTTTCTGGCTAGCGCTGTGAATTTTTGAAATCTTCACACCTAAATTTGCATGAAAGTTTTGGTTGATTTTGTTATTTGCAATTTCCTGTACTGAATTATGTTGCTGTTCAGTTTTTGGTGGTTGTGTTGCCCACAAAGGAATTAATATAGCATTGATACTTAGCTTTAAATGTATATTTCTAATGCAGTTTGGAGTGAAAGCTTTTCTATTCAGATTATTTAAGAAATATTGGGGTTTTGTGTAGGTCTGTCTGCACCTGTGCCCAGGGGGAGGAAAGGCAAGAAAGTAAAAGCCCAGAGTTCACAGCCAATGCTGCAAGATGCCGATTGGCTCACAACCTGTAATCCAGACGTATTATTTCAAGAAGACAGCTATAGGAAACATCTCAAACATCACTGTAATAAGTAAGTATTAATAAATAGTTAATTTAGAGGGGTTTTTTATTACATGCTTTTGAAAAGTCTGCAACTTCTTTTGGACGTTTTTAACAGAACACAGGGCCGTTTAATAGGATGTAAAAGACATTATTACTTTTTAATTTGCGAGTAATTATCTTAACAGATATCTGGGTGCTTCTGTAAGCTCTTTATGACTGATCAGTGCTTAAAGCACAGTTCTGAAGAAAATTGTTTTCTACTTACTAAATGAGAATGGAATTGGATGAGGTTATTTTTTTTTACCATATAAAGGAAAGATTGTATCCCTACACTATTTTTCTTGACAATTGGCTATCTTTAAACAAAAGCTGTTTGTTTCTTACCCTTCTTGTGGGGTCTCTCAGGCTGATGTCCTTGAAAGTTCTGTTCCTTAAATGTTAAACTCAAATGTCCAGTTCTTCCTTTCCAGAGTTTCACGTAGTAGTTTACCTATATGTAGGTATATCTCTTCTCTTTGTTCTTTTTCTCCCTTCCTCTGTTGCTCTCCACATCATACAGAATATTTCTGCTTTTCTCTTTTGTTTGAGATAAAATTTCTCACCGAGCTCTCTCACCTGAATCAGTGCCCTGATTTCATTTTTGCAACTCTAAACACATCACTAAACTGACAGCCTTTGGGGATAAAGATCATTGTGTTTTGATTTGGATGTTAAGTTGTTTTATTGTTGCACGAGTGTCTCTTAAGAACCTCTTTTAGATTCTTTTAGCTTTTGTTTTGTAATGTCTTAGTTATCTTTGTGTCACCTTCTTTCCGCAGTGCCCTGGTTCTCCATCTCAGTTTTGCTTACTATAGTCTCCATTTACAGACACTGAACCTAACTCTTGTCCCAAGAACGTCTTGGTTTGGGTTTTGGGGGAAGGTTGTTTGCTTTTTGGGTTTGGGGGGGTTTTTTTCTAGTTTTAAATTTATATTTTTCATAGTATAAATATACCATACAGTTGTAATGGGGTGTTACTGAAAGGTCATCAGTACTTTGTCTTTTTAATATATTTTGTGTTTTACTAGTACTGTTTATTGGAAAGAAATTATTGATTTGAAAAGTACCTGTGGCCTGTCAATAGGGGGTGTGATGTGAAGGAGGAAAGGCATTAAAGGGCTTTATTAGCTCCTTTCCAGATGCTAACCAAGCTTAATTCTTAGCTGATGAAAGCAGATAGTTACAGAATTACCTTAGCCAGCGCACATCCAAATAAGCTGTGTTCTGATTTTTTCTAAACTGTTACTCCGATCTGTTATTACATTTCACTTGCTTTTAAAGTAATTAAATTCTTTCCTGTAACATTATTTTAATCTCTCAGGTAACATGTCCTCATTACTTGTTATATCAGTTTGCAGATCGGACTTAAACTCATTTTTAAAATATTGCTCCTGTAATAATGCGGTAGAACGGTTACAAGGATAGGAAAGACTGATAAATCACTGTGCAAGAATGTTTTCAGTTGCTATCTTTTTCCTTCACTTCCACCAGGACTAAGTGAATTGTAGAAGCAATGTGTTTAGCCCGGGTAAAATTGAACAGAGGTGGAAGCCAGTGAATAGTCTGAGTAATTTCCTTCAGAAGGCAACAGTAACAAAGCTTTGTAAGAACTGGTGTCCTGTCCTTATCTAACACCAATGCTGTTCTAATGGATAGGACTCTGGAAAGGTGCAAAGATCCTCTGATTTTTGGTTGATGTTGGGTTTTTTTCCCCAGCTCCTCCTCTTTGGCTTGATGTAACAGCTGTTATTGCTTAATACTAAGATGATAGAGACCCTCAACAGCTTATTTACATAGCCACACAGGGAGCAGGGACACCTTACTGGTCCCAGTTATCATGCATACAAAAAGAAGCACGTCTGACATGTTTTGAATTGCAGACATGACCTTCATTCAAATCCCTGCTCTTCCAAGTTTTGCTTGGAATAACACGTGTAGAACCGTGTATTGCTCCGGTTGCATCAGATCTCTAATGAGGACCTCTCAAAACTGGTGGTGGTCTAAATTTTTCATGCAAGTGGGTGATCAGATTTCTGCCTCCCAGGTCACCCTTAGCTGTTCCAGGAGCAGCAGCAATTCAACAGTTGCCGTGATGGATTTGGGTACAGTGAGAGGGCAGGCTGAATGATCTCTGGTTTAGCTGGTACTGATTTTACTTCATGAACTAGGCAGCAGGGGGTGCCCTGAATTGGGTAAACATAGGAAAGTAGGATTATTTTCAGGTAGGTACTTTTTCTACGGAGATATGACCTCTTTTCTAGTCTCCTTGAAAAGCCAGTGTTTGCCATTCTCTCTCCTGCCAGCTTCAAGTGTGACCACGCCACCTGACAGCACTTCCAAAAACCACTGTAGTATGGCAGGGATAGGGAAAAATAAACATGGGCACTGAAGATTTTTCACTTCCTTGTAGCGCTTAGGTTGTGCGCAGGTAAAATTAAATAGCAGTTTGAACTATAAAGAGTAAAAATAGTTAATATCTCCCAAGGGAGATGAGGGATTTTTTTTTTCTTCCCCCCAATTCTCGGAAGCAAAAAGTTGTATAATCTGAAAAACCTGACATTCCATATTGAGGGTTTATTGTAAGGTAGTAAAACCAGATTTTATATCTCGTTTATTCCTACAACTTCTGATGTGCTTCCAAAAATGGTATTAATGCAGCAGCTGAGGAAATTTTATGAGATAATGAAGCAGAACAGTTACTGAAAGCCATCTGCTCAGTTGTTTACAAACTTGCTTCAATACTTCAGAGGCAGTGGTAGAGTACGTGTCTAAACTTCACAAGCTGCACTAGGTAGAACTAAATGAAATGCGCCGGGGCCGGGCTGAGCTGGGTCCCTCTCTGTGCAGTGTAAGCGGTTGCCAGGCAGGCCTGTTGGAAGCCAGCAGAAAGCACCACACAGAGGTGATTATGTGCCACCATCTGTCACGCTTCAAGCCTACCATACAGCATGGCTAATCAGCCTTGGCAGGATGATGGATGAACAGCAGCAGCTGCCAAAAGCCACTGTTGGCAAACAGTCCTGAAGTTAAGAACTTTTTCCCCCCTCTGCCTTCCTCTCCAGGGTCCTGCTGCGTGTCCGCATGCTCTACTATCTACGACAAGAAGTTATAGGGGACCAAGCAGACAAGATCTTAGAGGGTGCTGACTCAAGGTTAGTGCAAGTGCAGGTTTATTTTTTGCTTTATGACGCTGCCTTTTACAAAGTACACGTACTGTAATAATGCAGCATTTAAAGGTTGTCACACTTTATCTCTTAAATGTCTGTTCTCAAGCAGCCTTATTATTTCACCAAGCGCGGTGGGTAATTTTCTTGGGGGAGGAAACGATGTGGGAAATGACAGAGGCGGATTTGCAGTTCTGCTAATAATGGAGGACTATTCTGTCTCAATTTTAAAAATGAAAAAAAAATATACTAAGACCTTAAATTAATCATATTTGGATAACCATTGGCATTCCACTCCCAAAATAGCCTAATGATTTTTTTGTTTGTTTGTTTGTTTGGTGGTGGGTTTTTTATTTTATCATTCTAATTGTTTTTCAAGGTACTTTAATTTGCGTTGGGTTTTGGGTCTTTTTTTTGCCCCCTCAAAATTCATATTTAGAGAACAGCATGAACCATGTTTGGGGTTTTTTTGGTGGTGTTTTGGTTTTTTTTTTTTTGCCCAGTTATACCTTTGAGAATACATATAACACTGTCTTCACAGTGAAGTAGATGTATGGATACCTGAGCCATTCCATGCGGAAGTTCCTGCAGACTGGTGGGATAAGGAGGCGGATAAATCCCTTTTAATTGGAGTCTTCAAACACGGTAAGTGATGTCTCACTCTGAACAAAACTCAGTTGTAAAAGCTTTCTGTGTGTAGGACTGTTCAGTCATAATATTAACAAGTATTGTTCCAAAGAACTGTTGGCTTGTATCTCCCTTTTTTTTTTCCTTGCCTGCATTAAAAACCTAATATGAGCTGTAAATATCAGATGCTGTTTTTAAATGTTTGCAGAACATTTGAGAAGAAAACATTACTTTCTTGGCTGTAAATAAAACAAAACCATATTTGTTTAAATAATAGCCAAATAGTAAGATAGATCTCCATAAACTTTGCTTCCAGCACTGCTTCACTTGCTAACTCTGCCAACCAGTGTCAAAGTGGACGGTGGGCTTAACCTCTGCTATTAATCTGTACAAGTGCCTCCTGGGCTTTGTTCCAAGCAATATTTCACAAATGTCAGTGTTGAGAACTCCCGGCTCCCTTGAGTGGGATGCAGCCTTGTTAACTTTGAAAGGCTGGGGATGCAGAGCTGGCATGATATATACAGTGAGCGATTCCTGATTATAATCCCAATTCTCTGGAGGTCGCAGAGGTATTCTCAGCAGCCCAGCCTGACTAAAGGGGAGAATGATGGCTTATAAAACCTTTCATGATTACAGTTTGGCTTGAGGCTCTACAGCAGTTAGGAGCAGTGTGTTGTAGTACAAATCCTAATTGAATTGTGCTGTTCTGCCTATGTACAGCAGCTCTGTTTTGTGGGCTCAGCTGAGGCAAGTCTAGTCTAAAAATCATTTTCCTGCAGTGCACTGTTGGGATCTGCCATTTTCCATCTAGTCAACTTGGGCAGTAAAAAAGCAAACAGCAGTTTGAAAACCATAGAGGGAACAGTGTCATCTTACTGACATGCATCATCCTAAACCTAATAAGACAGGTTCGTTGGCCTTACGTATAACCCATGTATACAGCATTTTTGCAGCCTACATTGAGGGTTCCAGCAGGGCTGGAGCTATAGAAAATGTGTGTGTGTGTGCGTGTGTGCGCGTTTCCATTCGCGTCTGCATGTTTCCGGTAGGAAGTATTGAATGTGGAGAACCACTGCCAAGGTCATATAGGAAACTTAAAGTAAGTTTTTCACTTGTGAAAGGTTTTTACTTTAACTTATAAAAGCATTAAATTAAATGTTTTCTTCAGTATCTACTATTTGATAATGTTATTGATGTGAAAATGTTTCTGTGATGATGGAATTTCCCAGTATGAAAAATGAATGAAATGGTTGTTTCCAGCACGGTGACAGCTCCTTTGTTTTATTTAAAAATAAAAAAAAATTATTTAAAAATACATTAATTTGGAAAATTGTACTTTTACTGCCTAAACCTGTTCTGTTCTATTTAAAAAAAAAATAATATTTGTCTCCTGCTCTGCATGCAGGTTATGAGAAGTACAATTCTATGAGAGCTGATCCAGCACTGTGCTTTCTGGAACGGGTTGGCATGCCTGATGCGAAGGCCATAGCTGCCGAACAGAGAGGGACAGACATGTTAGCAGATGGCGGTGATGGGTAAGGAGGACATGAAAAAATTAATAAACTTTATCAGCATTGTATATGTTGGCATGAGTTCACATGTCATATTTTGCTTACATCTCGCCTGAGGATCTGAAGTGATCATATGATGTAAAAAGTACATAGAATTGTTTACACAGTTGAGCATGAAATATAAATGTGTCACTCGGTACACTGTACTGATGGCTTTTGTAGCTTTTTTGCTTTTCTCCAGAAAATCAGCCCCCTCTCAGAAACAATATATTTCTTGAAAATTTTTTTTTTTAATATTTTATAGCGGTGAATTTGACAGAGAGGATGAAGATCCAGAATATAAGCCAACCAGAACTCCTTTCAAGGATGAAATTGATGTAAGAACTTCAACTTTCCATAATTACAAATATATATAATTATAACTGATTCTCTGTGTTTATCTAAATGTGCACTTCTTAAGTTTGAGGCTACCAGATAAACACACCTTACAAAGATTGTTTGCTGCTGTGTTTGAGAGATGACATATTTTCCTCCTGAAATGGTAACATATGGTCAAAACTGAAAACTAAAATAACTTCTGTTTTCTCCCCAAGGAATTTGCAAACTCACCTCCAGAAGACAAAGAGGAGTCCATAGAAATACACCCAAGTAAGACTATAGCAAATAAATTAAAAAGCAAATATGGACCATTCAGTGAAAGGTGGACTGTTTTTTTGCCACATGAGGGAATAAGTTGTGTTTTGGGAAAACATCACAGTAAACTTTCTACTGCCAATTCTCCTCATGCTTCACATCTTTCAAAACAATTATTTACTGTCTTTGAATAATCCGCATTATGGCTTTCTGGGTTTATAATTACATAGTAGAAATTGTGATGATAAAGACGGGATGTTTCATAATGCAGCCGTTGATATTTTTGCTGAGATAATCTTGGAAGTTACATATATGTTGTTTCCTCAGCGTGGAGGAGAATTGCCAAGCTTAAGTGAGAATAATAAAGTGGGAAATCATAAGCATAGGTGTTTCCTCAGAGTCAGAATGATCTTCTTAGTAATAAATTTAAAGATGCATTGCATTAATTTAAATACTTACAGTATTCATAATATGTTTGTATTCATAACATTGAATAATAATGCTTGATGCTTATCTCTAAATGCTTCACAAGCATTTCTGACTTCTTAGAGTTGGATGGTTTGATTCTATTTTTTTATTTCCTACCAATGTAGTTATCCTGTTTCTAATTTGTTATGCACCAACATTAATGAGGCATATGTTCTTATCAGATAAAACAGGAATCCAGTTCTAGCCATAGAAACTTTGAAATGTTTAGTGGTGGTTTTGCAGTGCACAAACACTTCTCTATTCTCTAGACAAGCAGAGTGAAAGCAACGCTGAGTTAGGCCAACTCTACTGGCCCAACACTTCAACCCTGACTACCCGTCTGCGTCGCCTCATTACTGCCTATCAGCGCAGCTATAAAAGGCAACAAATGAGGCAAGAGGCACTAATGAAGACTGACCGCAGGAGACGTCGGCCTCGGGAAGAAGTGAGGGCACTAGAAGCAGAAAGGGAAGCTATAATAACGGAAAAACGACAAAAGTGAGTTTCTCAGTGAGATCTTTCTTTAAATCTCGTTTGAGCTTGTGTGTCACCGGTACTGCCCTTCTGTTCTGAAAGAATAAACTAAGGGGGTTTGGGGCGTCCAAACTACGTTTGGACTCTGGCTTATTCAGTGGCCTCACTTCTCTTGCTTCTTCCTTGACTAGATGGACAAGAAGAGAAGAAGCTGATTTTTATCGTGTCGTGTCTACTTTTGGAATTATTTTCGATCCTGTAAAACACCAATTTGACTGGAATCAATTCAGAGCATTTGCCAGGCTCGATAAGAAGTCCGATGAAAGCTTGGAAAAGTATTTTAATGGCTTTGTGAATATGTGTAGACGAGTGTGCCGAATGCCGGTCAAACCGGATGATGGTAAGTTTTAACTGACTGTAGGAATCAACATGACTGTTATGAGACAGGGGGACTGTTGAAACATCATGTCCAGGTGTCATGATTTCAGAAAAGGTGTACATTCAATCGATGTTAAACAATACAAATCGTTGTTGTTGCAGAACCGCCTGATCTTTCCACCATGATTGAGCCGATCACAGAGGAGCGCGCTTCTAGAACTTTATATCGTATAGAACTGTTGCGGAAAATCCGTGAACAGGTTCTCCATCACCCGCAGTTGGGGGAGAGGCTAAAACTTTGCCAACCGAGCTTGGACCTGCCAGAGTGGTGGGAGTGTGGTAAACATGACAAAGACTTACTGATTGGTGCTGCTAAACATGGAGTCAGTAGGACAGATTATCACATTCTGAATGATCCTGAACTCTCTTTTCTTGAGGCTCACAAAAACTTTGCTCAAAACAGAGGGACGGGTAATGTAAATGCTGTCTCTTCTGTAAACCCTCTGGGTGCTGGCTGCAGTCAAACACCGCCTATTGTCCCATCCACACCAGTACAAGAAGAAAAGACTACAGAACAAACGGAGTCTAAAGTTGAAGGGTCTGAAAATCCAGCAGCCAAAGAAAAGCCTGATATCAAAGAGGAGACAGATACCACAGATAAAGACACTAAACCGGACTGTGATGCTGAGGCTGAGCCTGGCTCTGTTAAATGTGAATTGAAAGACATAGAAATGAGTACAGACGTAGACCCAAAATCTATTTCTGAGAAAGGTTCGGAAGAAGACGAAGAGGAGAAACTGGATGATGATGATAAGTCGGAAGAATCCTCCCAACCTGAAGGTAACGCTTTGGTCAGATCAATTCTGTGTGCTTAGCATGAGCCCCACAGCTGTTGCAGCTTGTGCCAGCTGGTAAGTGGCATGCATGGAGCCATTACGGAGCCCAGGATGGGCTACATCCCTAGCAGTTCCTCTCCCCTTCCACATATCAGGTGGCTAGATAAGCTTTCATAAAAACCATCCAGCATCAGCGGGGTATTCCCCCACAAGGCACGGTTTCCGAGAGAGCTTGCTGAGCCAGCCAATAAGCACGGTCTCTGTGCCAAAGGCAGAAGACTAAGGCTGTGTTGTAGTAATTACTGAACAAAAACCTGAGTTAGAAATGTTGTGTCAAGCCTGGTTGTCTTAACCTTATCTAGTTGGGTTGATGGTGGGTGGTTTGGAACTTTTGTAGTTAATGTCTGCCTGTGGTTGTTATTCAGCAGGAACAGTTTCTCAGGGTAAGAATTTTGATGAAGAAAGCAACGCCTCTATGAGTACCGCAAGGGACGAAACACGTGATGGATTCTACATGGAAGATGGGGATCCCTCTGTGGTTCAGCTGCTTCATGAGAGAACATTTGCCTTCTCTTTCTGGCCTAAGGTTGGTTAGGAGTAGAATGGCATTTGCCTTTCTCAGTACAGATAAAATACAGGAAATGTGTTTGCAAAATAACAGTGAGCTTTGTACAATTCTGCACTTCTAGTGAGCAAGGGTCTTTTTTCTATGAGTGATTTGTGGCGTAGCATTTTATTCTTCAATTTTATTCAAATTAGCAGAGGAAATGAAAGGAATTGCTTCACTGTAAATAGTGTTATTTAGTAAAACAACAAACTACTGACAGACATGAGTAGTTATAGACTCCATAACTGCATGTCAGCAGAATCACATCTCTATTGATGGAAGAAAACTTACGATTTTGAATTATGGATTTCGTCCGCAGAGCAACCTGCAGTGTTAAGAGCAGAGATTTTGTAAGATCACCTTTTTATTTTGGGGTGAGGAGATTGTAGAGAAGAGTATTGGTGACCTACATGATCTAAGCCATTATGTAATGTCGACAGATGTAATTGTATTAAGGTACCCTGCAAACATAAGCAGCAGTTTTAGATGGGATAAAGCTATATCTTATTTTAGTAACCAGGCAGAAAATTATCTAATATAAAATGTTTTTAAAAATATGAAACCGTAACCTCGTAATAAATCCATACATAATTTAGTACTCTCCTTTGCGGTAAGGGGAGAGAGAGAAATAAAGTAGTAATAGTCTTAAGCTTACTAATCACCATAACAGGGCCATCTGGTTTGGGACGGGGAGGGGGGGGCAGGGTGGCGGGACCTTGCTCTTAATAGGCTTATTCCTGGGGAAAGCAAGCAGTCTGGTGCAGCTGCTGAGATTTGCTAGTGGCTTTCGCGCTGTTTTGCTGTTCAGGAAGCTAACCGATGCTCGTATTCCCTAACCAGCAGTATTTCTCGTCGTTCTGAAGTTTCTACTACTTCAGGCAGGCTAGAACAGAATGCGCTTGAACGCTGAAATGGAAGAAATCAAATGATAACTCATCTTCTTTGCTTTCAGCGTGGATTTTGGAAACATGGACTAAAATCTTATTCCGATCGTAATGCAAAAGTAAAACAAAAAATCCTTCATCTGTATAGGTTCAGCATAAGTAGACTAATAAACATAATTAGAGATTTTTAGTGTACACGCTTCAGTGAAATTTGAAGTGATAATGGGCGTGGAATGAAAATTGACATTCATTAGATGTCCCTAGGTTGGTGCCCGTTTCATAATGTTGAACTTTATTAATAGTGACGCTAATGAGGATCCACTTCCTAGGACAGAATTGCAGATCCAGCCTCTTGGTTCTTGAGAACTGCAGCTTTAAGATGCTGATTGCAGATGTTTTGGTTTTCCTTTCCTAACTGTTGATTTTGCTAACTACTGAAGTTTTGCAGTGTAAAACAATAGTAATTAGTCAGTTAGTACATTGTCGTTCAGAAAACTTGGTCTGTCTTCCTCCCCCTCAGTATAAATCCAGCTTTTAAATTCTAGTTACGTTTTATTCTTCAGAATTTTCTGTGTGTTATCTTCTCGTAAGGTGATCACTTTATCCTGACCTGCAAGAATAGTTGTTTCTGAATGTATTTCTTAGGCTTTGGAAGCTGGACTGTGTCATTATACTCATTTGAGTTTAAAAGGCGACCTTCAAACTGAAGGTTCATTACGTGCTTTTCCTTTATGCAGGACCGAGTAATGATCAACCGATTAGACAACATCTGTGAAGCGGTGCTGAAAGGGAAGTGGCCGGTAAATAGGCGCCAGATGTTTGATTTCCAGGGGCTCATACCTGGATATACTCCAACAGCTGTGGACAGCCCTCTCCAAAAAAGGAGCTTTGCAGAGCTCTCCATGGTTGGTCAAGCCAGCGTCAGCGGCAGCGAAGATATCACTGCTTCTCCTCAGCTATCGAAGGCAAGGCCGCATCTTTCTCTTTCTTACAGAAAACGTTTTATCCTGCATAATAGAAAAAATTTAAAATATCACATTTTTAAAATAGGAAAAACAAAAAAAAGTGTTTCTTTGAATAAAGTGAAGGCTTTGTTTTCAGGGTTATATGTTTGGGCTTTTGTTTTAAATTCAGAATGGCAAATGGAGCTTTGCTAATGCTTGGAAATGCTCGTTTTTCATTAGGAAGATGCACTCAATTTATCGGTTCCACGTCAGAGGAGGAGGAGACGAAGAAAGATTGAAATTGAGGCTGAGAGAGCTGCCAAGAGGAGAAATCTTATGGAAATGGTTGCCCAGTTACGTGAGTCTCAGGTGGTCTCAGAAAATGGACAAGAAAAGGTTGTAGATTTATCAAAGGCCTCACGAGAGGCAACAAGTTCTACCTCAAATTTTTCATCTGTTACTTCAAAGTTTATCTTGCCTAATGTCTCCACACCCGTGTCTGATGCCTTTAAAACTCAAATGGAGCTGCTGCAAGCAGGTCTTTCACGCACACCCACAAGGCATCTACTAAATGGCTCTTTAATAGATGGAGAACCGCCCATGAAGAGGAGGAGAGGAAGGAGGAAAAATGTAGAAGGGCTTGATCTGTTATTTATGAGCAACAAACGGACATCATTGACTGTAGTAAGAGAGCAACCTTTTTTGTCTCGTATTTGTTTTTCTGTGTTTAGTACTTTCTGAATGTGTTTAAAGTGTTATACTCTCTCTAATAGTGATGTACAGTTTTTACCCAATCAGCTTTTTCTTTGTGTTCAAAGCTGCTGTTTCTTTTT
The DNA here is from genome assembly GCA_025774025.1 of Xenus cinereus. NCBI lineage: Eukaryota > Metazoa > Chordata > Aves > Charadriiformes > Scolopacidae > Xenus > Xenus cinereus. Next base: position 121,883,896 of record JAOXJK010000012.1, read on the forward strand.
GAACCAAACAAAATGTTCGCATCAAGTTTTAACTATACCAAAATTGTAGCTGTTTTAAGTGTCTTGTACTTTCAAAAATACTTCTTTTTTTAAATCAAAACATATATTTATAACAACATATGTTTTGAGGCTTAAGTATGTCTTTCTTACTGTGTAGAAAAAGGAAGGTCTTGGGGGCCATTAACTGTAAATGCACAAAAACTGCTCTGTCTTGTATGTTCTTTAATGTTCAAGGATGCTAAATTTACAAAATTCCCTGATGTAATGGTATTGCTTTACATAGTATGAATATTTAAACCCCATTAACTCTTGCGCATGCGAAATCTCCTTGAGCGTTTAGCTTCAGTCCCTGAAATTGTTTCTCCCAGGTAACTGTTCCCTTGAAGTGAGAATTAATACAGATGTTAATATTTTCAGGAGGATGCAGAAGTGACCAAAGCTTTTGAAGAAGATATGGAAGCCCTACCAGCAAGGAACATTCCATCTCCTGGTCAACTGGACCCAGACACTCGCATCCCTGTAATCAATCTAGAGGATGGGACCAGGCTGGTGGGAGAGGATGCTCCTAAAAACAAGGATTTAGTTGAATGGCTTAAATTGCATCCCACTTACACTGTAGATATGCCAAGTTATGTACCAGTAAGTATGTGACCCTAAGAGCGTTGTTGTATTATATTAATACAAAAGTTAATTTTACAGATGTTAAAATGAATTTCCTCACATTGGGCATAGTCATTGGATTTTGTAACTTCTGGGTTTCAGTAGAGGCTTTGTCTTCAGCCACACCTACTACAGTATCTGAACACCCAAGTGGCACCAGGGTGTATGGGTTGCTTTTCCTTTCTTAATGTTTGTATATAACAATGTGTTAAAGCAGCGTTTCTGTCAAGTTCTGTAGAATTTCTTCATCTGATAAGAAAAATGATTTTTTCTGAGATAATCTGAGGCTAAAGTAATTGGCTCCTTGTTAAAACCGTTGTGGGAAGGGATTCCATGGTTGGTGATTTTTGTCAAGAAAATGGAAAATCTAAAAAGCAATACATTTCTCCTCTTTCCAGAAGAGTGCAGATGTGCTGTTTTCCCCATTTCAGAAGCCGAAACAAAAACGACACAGATGTCGAAACCCTAATAAACTGGATATAAACACCTTGACAGGAGAAGAAAGGGTACCTGTTGTAAATAAGCGAAATGGAAAGAAGGTAAAAATTCAGTTAATTCAGTCGCAGTCTTTAATAGTGTCTTTGGATGCAGAAAGCCGGTTTTCTACTCCAAGCTTCCTTTTAAAAAGTTTAATAATTTGGCACCAGCAGTTATTCTTACTAGAATGTACCACCCAATTCCTTTAATTCCATAATTAATATGTTCATATTAATCACTTGAGTAAATAACTCTTACTTTTTTAAACTAGATAGCACGCTTTTTTTCAGATGCAAATTTCATTACTAGTCCTGCCTAAGCTGCAGCATTTCACTGTATTTTTTTCAAAACGTGATCTTCTCAATTCTAGTATCATTGGCTGGTTTCCGTGTAGTTTTCCACAGTCTGAACTGAAAGTCTTTACTGCTGTCCTTAGGGGATGAAAGAGCACAGATAGAAAATATCCACATAAATAGTTGGTTTGCTTTGCCTTTTTTTTAAGTATTAACCTTGTCCTTTGCGTTAGATGGGTGGAGCTATGGCCCCTCCAATGAAGGACTTGCCAAGATGGCTGGAAGAAAATCCTGAATTTGCTGTTGCTCCAGATTGGACTGACATTGTTAAACAGTCTGTAAGTGAAACTCTTGTTCCACGCTTCACTGTAGATTACAGCACGGAAAAGTTGAAGGCTGTGTAAATTGATTATTAAGTCTTTATCTCATAGCTAGTTTTGAGCTGAGGAAATTGTAGTCTCAGGGTGGGAGTTGCCCAACTCTGGGGGGGTGGTGGGTGATAGGAAGCTGCTGCAGAACGGGATTGAAGTACACTGGAAAAATAAGCTGCATTAAGGCAGCCTTCAGCATTTGTTTAGCATTACTTTTTTTCTTACAAGCAACAGTCCTTAATAAACACAGGTATTCATGTGTTAGGAACTCTTAAGAAAATATTTGTCATAACCATAGCAGAAATAGAATTAATCATCTTGGCAACAGGCGGCATCGAAAGATGAGGTTTTCTGCCTTCTGCTTTACAACAGTTGTTTGAAAATAAAGGGTACAATTCTGCAAATACTAATTTTACTAAAATACTGTTATGCGGAAGTTCAGTATGAAGTAGGTTTGGAGTTTTTTAATGAAGCTAGAGAGTTTCAGCATGTTTTATTTCACTTCTGTGTTTAAATGTACAAAACGTGACTTTGCTTTCATTAGTTTTTTCTTATATGTATGTTCTACTGCAATTCAGTTTAGTAGCTGCCTAGTCACGATTTGAAAAGCCACTTCTGGAGTATGTTGAAATCCCTTCTGTTTCTTCCATCGCCATCAGTTAACTGCTGAAAGCTATAAAACCTAAGGGAGAATAAAGCTTGTTTCTTCGCATCCCCTTTCCAGGGTTTTGTCCCAGAGTCCATGTTTGACCGTCTTCTCACTGGACCTGTCGTGAGGGAGGAAGGAGCGAGCAGAAGAGGAAGAAGGCCAAAAAGTGAAATTGCCAAAGCAGCTGCAGCAGCTGCTGCTGTAGCATCAACTTCGGGAATCAACCCACTACTAATGAACAGTCTGTTTGCTGGAATGGACCTCACAAGCCTCCAGAACCTACAGAACCTGCAGTCTCTCCAGCTCGCAGGCCTCATGGGCTTCCCGCCAGGGCTAGCAACAGCTGCTGCCGCTGGGGGGGACGCTAAAAATCCGGCTGCCATGTTGCCTCTGATGTTGCCAGGGATGGCAGGATTGCCCAATATGTTTGGACTAAGCGGATTGTTGAATAACCCGATAACGGCTACTACTGGAAATGCCACTACTGCTTCCGGTCAAGGAGAGACTGAGGATGGCGCTTCAAAAGCTGAAGAGAAGAAAAATGAGAATGAAGAGGAGAACAAAGACTCTGAGAAAAGCACAGACACTGTTTCTGCTACTGACTCTGCGAATGGATCTGTCAGTGCTGCTACTGCGGCGACTACCGCCACTGCCACCACTACCACCACCACCAACACTGGATTGCCCACAAACCCTCTGGCCTTCAATCCTTTCCTGCTGTCTACCATGGCTCCTGGCCTCTTCTATCCATCTATGTTTCTACCTCCAGGACTGGGAGGATTGACTCTGCCCGGTTTCCCAGCACTAGCAGGACTTCAGAACGCAGTGGGCTCCAACGAAGAGAAGGCTGCTGACAAAACTGAAGGAACTGCCTTTAAAGATGAAGAAAATCTCGAAGGCAGTGATGCAGAGGAGAGCCTTGATAAAACTGCAGATTCCTCCGTTTTAGAAGATGAAATAGCACAGGGTGAAGAATTAGACTCACTTGATGGGGGGGAAGAAATAGAAAACAATGAAAATGATGAATAACCAGTACCAGTTACAGTTAAAGTGTTTTAAACTTTTGACAAGTGGTAGTCCTACTGTTTACACTCACAGTTAATGTCCATACTTAGTTTTTATAAGCTGTTCTGTAACATAGTGTAGCAAAAAAAAAAAAAAGTTCAAGTCATGTTATACAGATGTGTCAAAAGGTATCTTGGTCATTAAGTATTGTGCAGTGCATTATTTATTATCCCTAGGAGAGATGAAATTTGAGAGGTGATCATGTCTTTTTAAGGAAATTGACATAATGCTCTGCTTTTTTTTTTTTTTTCTTTTGGTACCATTGGTATTATGAATTAAGCAGCAATTTGTAATCAAGTGGCACTAATAGAAGGAAGTGCTGCTTAAAGGAAGGATGAAGTTATATATTTAATTTTTTTATTTTTAATTTTTTTTTTTGGTTTTTTTTTTTTTTCAAAAGAGCTTT
>JAOXJK010000012.1:121917060-121928738 GCA_025774025.1 Xenus cinereus
GAGGTGGGGGGCCCTATGGCTGCAGGGGCGGGGGGTGGCAGGGGGTATGAACTGCTGTGGTGGTGTCCACTCTGCAGCCTCAGCAGGTCAGTCCATCTCCTGCCACCGCCGTTTACAGACCCCTGAGGCTGCTCTCCTGCTGCTCCCCACCTGGACCACTGTGCATCTCACTTTCCCCTTTTGCCGGAGCCCAGTCCCTCCCACTGGCGGGCAGGGAAAGGGGATCAGGGGGACGAGATGCAGCTGCTCACCCCATCCATCCATCCATCCATCCATCCATCCATCCATCCATCCATCTATCCATCCATCCTCCTCTCCCCCAGCTGGCGCTGGGAGCAGGTGACGAGCACCTGTGTCCCCTGCACCACTGTGTGTGCCCCCCGGGCCCCTTCCCTGGCGGCCACCGAGGTGGTGGGAGGGGCAAGTGGGATGCAGGGAGGGAGGGGGGGGCATTAATTTGCCACCATAGGTAGGGCCTGCCTGGGGAGCCTGGAGCTGGACACCACCCGGGCACCCCAAGCCACCATCCTGCTGGCGGGACCCTGCACCCTGTGAATATAAGAAGTTCCACCTAAACATGAGGAGGAATTTCTTTACTTTGAGGGTGGCAGAGCCCTGGAAGAGGCTGCCCAGGGATGTGGTGGAGTCTCCTTCTCTGGTAACATTCCAAACCCGCCTGGACGAGTTCTGTGCAGCCTGCTCTGGGTGGACCTGCTTTGGCAGGGGGTTGAACTGGATGATCTCCAGAGGTCCCTTCCAACCCCATATCATTCTGTGATTCTGTAATCCCCCCGGCATTCTCCGGCAGAGCCCTCTGCGGCAGGGCAAGCTGCTACTGCCATGTCACTGTTATTTATTGTCTTCTTTCAGTGTGGAGCGGTCCCTGGGGCACACGACAGCTCAGAAATGCTGATCCTCTACCAGATCCTTCTCCACCTCTCCTTGCATGGGTGGGTTTTTTTGGCCACATGACACTCAGGCGTCATAGCCCAGCTGAGAGCCTGCCGTCCTCTTCCTCGGCAGGGCCAGGTTTGGGAGAGAGCCAAGGCAAACCTGCAGGTGAACAGTAACAACACAACTTTGATCCCAGGCTGCCAACTTCCATCCCAGCACACGGTTTTATGGCTGAGCCGTAAATCCTTGGGAAACCATCTAATGGAGACCATGATCCTTTTGCCCAGGGAAGTGGTTGAGGCACCATCCCTGGAGGTGTTCAAAGGATGGGTTGATATGTTGCTGGGGGACATGGTTTAGTGATGGTTTATTTCTTTTTTTTTTGTCAGAGTTAGGTTGGACTAGATAATCTTGAAGGTCCGTTCCAACCTAGATGATTCTACGATTCTATGATCCTTTGGTGTGGTGTTTGCCACAGCATTCATGGCTATTGCCATGCCTATTACAGTCCAAGCCCTCCTCCTTCTCATGGACGCAGCCAGTTTGCTCCCAGCAATGGGCTTCACAGCTCCATCTCACCTCGAGTTTTACCTGGTCAGAGCTGAAGAAACACCCACAGAAGCTGAGGGCTCTGTCCCAAAGGAGAGCAAGTGAGGGATGGGAGGCTGCAGGCTGACCCAGCCTCAGTGGTGCACTGCAGGGTGGCTTGGGAGAGCCCATCAAGATCCTGCTGGGGAAAAATCTCCCCTCTTTAATTAGGGGGGAGTTCGTGGCTCCTGTTACGGCCATTCACTGTCTGCATGCTGATAAATCACTCCTGGCTGAGGGTACTGCTGTCCTGGGGCTCGTACAGCAATTTGCAGTGAGTTTCTTGGCCTTTCAGGGCAATTGCTGTGAGACACTATCCCAAGTATTTCTGAAGGCAAGATAGATGCAGAGACCTCCCTCTCTGCCCGCCAGATTTATTTCCTAACACACTTTGACTCAACACATTCTTGACTCCCCGAATAACTGGGAACTTTCCTGGAGCTCTTCCAACAGGTGCCCACCATTCTGTTGCTTGCCTGATGATGTTGCCTTCTTGCTTGAACTTTCGTGCTTTTCCTATCTTCTCCCTCCCCTGCCTACCTTCCCGCCTATCGGAAGGGTTTCTTCCCACTCCAGCCCCCCCAGCCAAGCCAAGGGAAACTTCCTCTCCCTTCTCCATAGTGATGTGTTCCCTCCACACAGCCACTTGTCAAGTGCAAGAAAAGTCCCCCTCTCATTGGAGACCAGTGCTTCGGCTGCAACACCCACTGGGGTGGAATCCCCCCCTGGACCACAGAGCTGTGGAGGAGACCAGGTCTACCTACCTCTTCCCTGTCCCCCCATCCCCCTGTACTCTGGGGCAGGGTTCAGCAAAACAGCACCAGCACAATAAAGTGGTGCAGTCCCTTCTTGAACCGGTGCCAGCTCCGACACCAGCATCGCAGCCTGGGTAAGCAGCAGCAGCAGCAGATGTCCAGGGCCTCATTTCCCAGCGGAGGAGAAATGAATGACATAAAGTCAAGGTGAAGGTGGTCCAGCCCCAGCCGCCGCAGTGCCCGGAGATTGGGCTGAGCAACAACCTTCCTGCCTCTGCGAGCACAAGGGTGAAGGGGCCACAGGAGGGCTGGGGTGGCCCACCTGCATCTTGCAGGTCCCCCTCACCCAGAGCACTTGCTGCTGAGGGCACCAAATTTCCTGCAGAGAGAGTGGTGTTCTCGTAAGGACTGGGAGCATCCATGGCCGGAATCCAGAACTGACACCCAAGCAGGTTAAAATGTGCTGGGTTAAACAACTTCTGAGCGTTAGTTATTTTCTAGTTGCCAACGTGTGCCAGTCCATCAGAGAGGCTAACTGGGCTGTATGAGCCCTTTTTCCCAGCAGGGCTGGCCCCTGCCCCGGGATCTGCTTGTAACTGGGACAGGGTGCAGCCGATAAACTCCTCTGATCCTTTACACAGTGTCCTCTCCAAGCGTTACCGCCTCTGCACAGAGCAGCGCTCAGCAAAAATGCCTGGTGCATCTTCCCAAGACGGAGCGTTTCTAGTTACAGATGAAGCAACAGGACTAGGATGGCAAAGTGTAGCAGGCACCTGGTGTAACTACTGCCCGTGGGGCTACAAGGACCGTCAGAAACATCACTGTTAGTGTTGTTTATTGCTTGCACACCAATGAGGTAAAGAAGCAATTCCCAAGGAATCCATTTTCTCCACATCTTGGCAGAGCTGGCTCCTGCCAGTAAGTTGTGCAAATCTTGATCCAACAAAGTTCTGCAAACCTTCTTCCTGAATGGAAGAAAGGGAAGAAATTCCCAAATAATTATAAGCTTGTTTACAGAGACTCCTGCTGTTTTATGCCTATGACCCTGGATCGGATGTGGGGTTTTGTTTGTCCGTAAGTACACAATACACTTGTCATAGATGAGATCAGCTCTGATACATTTTTCTGGCAGCTTCAGAGCCGTCATATATTCAATGTTTTGTCCAGTCAATCACATCGCAAATGGCGGGGCTTCCATCTCGTCCCTCCACCATCTCATAGGAGGTGTTAGGAGAGTTTTTTGATGTTTGCAGTGACTCTCTGGGTAGAGAAAGACGAGCCCTGTTTGCGATACGCCTAAAGTTGACCTGCTTTATTTGTATTAACTGGATGCAAAATGTAATCCCTTGCAGTTCTCCTGGGCTCTTATCAACCTGACTCGCACGGATCAAGGAGCACATGCCTACGTGGCCAGGGATGATGCTGTGCAGAGCCCGAGGGGAGGCCATAAACCCCTGCTTGCTCACCAGCCCTGATGGGACCATCAGCCTGGGATGAGCAAGGCGCCTGTGCTACATCCAGCACCAGATGTAGTTCCCTGAGAGCCAGCCAGCTCGGCCGTGGGTGCAGATACCCACTTCAAGGCACTGAGAAGGTGGTGTCAAGCTCAGCTACGGTCCCCCAAAGCGCTGAGGGACAGGTGGCACAGCTGTGAGAAGCGTGTAGCCCCGAGGTCTCGCTAATGGGCAGCTTATGAGCTTGCTAGTTGCTTTCCTTCCATGCAGGGAGTCTGCTGGGCTTGGAAACCGAGATGCCTTTAATGCGTCTTTGTAGGCATCACCGGACGTGCTCAGGGTCTGCCCCATGGTTTGCAGGCTCGCTGGGTGTGGGTCAGCAGCCCCTCTCCTCCTTCCAGCAGCCCATCTCCTCCTTCCTGCACCTTCTGCCTCATCACAAGACCCTTCTACAAAATGTAAGTGCACACCACTGTAGGGTCCTCTTCTTGTGTCAATTGACCTAGACTGGCATAGACACTTTGCTGATGGGTTTATGACTGCTGACACCAGACCCTAGATGTGGACCTTGGGACCTGAGCCCTACCTGAGGGGCTGCTTAGGTTAGCACTTGCGTGCTACCTTACCAGTGCCACCAAACATCTTCACCCGTTTTTATGGCACTAGCCTAAGCTGAAGGAGGATCATCATAGCAAAGCAGGTAGCTTCTGGTCTCCAAAATCATACACATTTCATTACTTTTCACACTGGTGCCATTCCTGCTGCCTTTGAGTGTCTGTCCCTGCCTCAAAAAAACAGACCCGTCCTGCTCCCATTCTCTGTTGGCTGCGACTGCAGTGTCTGAGGGTCAGTTGTCTCCCCGGGCACCCACCATGGCACAGGACTGTTGGGAAAGTGATGTGGTCCCCTGGCTATGCCAAGGCCCGGCATAATTGTGTCACTGGGCTCGGAGAAGGCGTGTGTGACATATGGCTAGTGGGGAGAAGGTTTACAAGAGAGCAGAGGGTGACCCAGCAGAGCAGGCAGTGGGGACGTTGGCCTTCCCAGGTGTCCTCCCCAGCAGCAGTTCCTCCTCCATTTGTTTTTTCCCTCCTCCTGCCAGACTGTGTGAACTTGAAATATTTTGATGCTTCAGCGCTTGGCTTCAAGGTGTGCATGACCGCTGCATTTTGAAGAGAGGAGAGTGTGTGTATCCCCTCACACCTTTCCCCAAAACCCCACGTTTCATAAAGCAACTGTAGCAGAGAGGGGACGCAACAGCTCCTTCCTTCCCTCCCCATCCACATCCCTCCCTGCCCCGGAGTCACCACACCAGGCAGAGCAAGGCAGGGCTGGGGGTGGCAATGGTTTTGACCAGGAGACATGGTAATGCTCCCACTCACACCAGCCCTGCCTGTGTGTTCACATGTATTTCCTCTCTCACCCACTCTCCCACCATGGTCCCGACAGCTGCCCTCGTTTATTCCCTCTATTTTAGGCTACTGGATGGTGCCCATCATGGCTGTGTCTGTGGGGGAGGCTTTAGGAGGTGCTTCCCCGTGCAGGGATGCAGGCAGGTGCTGAGTAGGGCTTCCGAAAGCATCGTGTCCCTCACAACTTAAAGAGGAGCGAGGCACGCTGGCACCTTTTCTACCCTGATCTGCATCTTTTGTGCTGAAGGCTGCATTTGGCTGGGATTATTTCGGCGTCCTCACCCTGCTTGCCTTCTGAATCACTGACATGCAAGCCGGCTCCTATCTGCGGCAAAAACCACAGTGTGGTGTTAGCAGTTCACACCAAGCTTGGGTAAATAGACCCTGCCCCTGATTTGGGCTGCCTGGCTGGGTTTGGCTCCGGGCTGACCACAGCTGCTTGGTCTCCGGGGCGGTGGGAAGCTGAGCAGGGCAGGCTCATATCAGCTGTTAACGTCTTACTGGAACTCGGGCAATTTATATTGGCCTAAGATAGGTCCTTGTGTGCAACGTACAGAGCAAACGTTTATTCTGTGATTCACGATTTGGGAAAGTGCGAAGGGTATACTCAAAAAGAGCCCCTCCCCCTCCCTCCCCCCCCAATCACTTTCCCTGTCATATTATTTTTCATTTCTTTATTATTATTTCAGCGGTTTCAAGCTTATTAAAAGTCTTGTAATATCTGGGGTTATTATTTAAAGCCTCAGGTCCTGGAGTCTTGTGAATGCAGAGGAACTGCTGCTCTCAGCGCAAGAATAAGCAAAGCAAGAATGAGTTTCAGCCTTCTAGAGCCACAAACACGGGGTGCTAAACACCTCCCAGCCACCCAAAATGTCAGCAAAGGGAAAGATAGTCTGTTACACTGAGGTGGATTTAAAAATGTGCGTCCTCCTTTTGACTTCACTTGGAGGGGGAGGCTGAGGACTCATAGTTTCTGCGTGGTCACCCTGCCTTTGCCTCATTTTTGGAGCGGGGTGAGGAAATGGCCATGAGCAGCAAGGCGGTGGCCATGGAGCAGTGAGGTGGTGGCCCTGGAGCCTTGAGGAGGTGGCCATGGTGCAGTGAGATGTCCCTGGAGCGGGGAAGAGATATCCCTGGAGCAGGGAGGAGGTGGCCACGGAGCAGGGAGATGGCCCTGGAGCACTGTAAAGGCAGGAGCTGCTCCCTGCAGCATGGAGGAAGGAAAGGACCCCCTCCTCCTAATGGATTCCTTCAGATAAAAGAGCCCCAGCTACCTTTTTTTTTTTTTTTTTTTCCCCCTGTAATGGCCCCTGAGGCTAATGTCTTAAAGAGGAAACAAAAGGATTGCTTTACATCACACAAGTGGGGCAGGAGCTCAGTGGGGAAAGAAGCACTTGAGTGATGCAGCACTGCCAGGGCTCCTGCAGCAGGATGGAGGCCAGGGGGAGGGGTGCAGCTGGCCCTAACTTGGGCTTTGCTGTGTGGCCTCTTGGTATTAAACCTTTTATTAACCCCTTCTCTGCTGCTCTGGTGTCCACGTGCTCCGGGAGGGCTCTTCTGCCCTGGGACATTCATTAAGGAAGGCCACGTTAAGTGTTTGCATTTCGTGGGCACAGCCAGCAAGGGAGATGTCCGGCCTGCGGCGGCTAAACCAGCCAAAAGCAGTGATAATAATACTAAAAAAAACCCAAGGAATTCTGCTGTAATGCCTTAAAAACGACGGCAAGCGATAAACACAAGGGAGCTTGAAGAGCCGAACCGGCAGGAAAGGCGCTTCCTAGGGAAGAGGGGGTGTTGGGCCCAGTCCCCGGTAGCCCCGTGGCTTCCAGCGGCTCCAGCTGTGCTGCTGGTCCTTTGTCTGCTCTCTGGTGTGACAAGCCACCGAGGGAGCCCCCCACAAGCCACCGAGGGAGCCCCCCGGCAGCCAGCGGCAAAGCCAGGCGGTGGGTGGGCCGGCAGCTGGGGGGGGGGCTGCAGGCAGAAGCTGGGTGCTCTGAGGAGGAGGAGGATGCTTGTGCTGCCCGTCGTGACCGGCACCGTCAGGAGAGCCGTTGTGTCCCTCTGGCTTTTAGGTGGCTGTCGACTCTATGAACAGCAGCCCCCCGGCTCTGACAGTGGAAATTTTCCACGCTTGGTCCCTGCGCAAACACCTTCCGCCTATCTGTTTTTGGCCGGGGGTGTGTGTGTGTGTATAGGAGAGATGGCTGTAGGGGAGAATAAACTGGCAAACAAAGTAAAAGAGACACCTTTGATTAGCAGCTAATAGAAGAAAATCGACTCTTTTGGACCATCATCGTCCTTGCCACATTGGATCAGGGTGACGCTCTGTCAGTGCCCTGGGTTTGACCCTGCCCTACGCCGGTTCCTTTGCAGGAGGATACAGAGAAGTGGGTTAACCGGCATCTCCTCCTCCAAGAGCATCCTTCTCACCCCCTAGCATCCCCGCTTTGTCACAGCCCTGAAGCGTGACCTCCCTGTGCCTGTCCCAAACTCGTTGTGCAAGGCACGTGAGTCCCTTGTACTTGAATTTAACGTGTTTAAAGAAGAGCGGGTGATGCTTGAAACTTATCCTAATATGGTTCCCACTGACGATAAATGTTTTGCTTGGTTGAATATGAAGCGGCCGAATAAAAAGCCTCTGTGGCTGGCTGGTGTGGCCATTGTGACATTACGGAGCGTGCAGCCCTCCTTCAGGCCCGAGAGCTACACCAGCTGCTCTTGGAAACGCTTACCAAAGGCAGATCTCATCCTGCCGTTGAAACCCATATGAATTGCCGACAAAGTGAAAAATAATTAAAAATTAATAAAGAAAACAAATAAAACCCCATCCTATTTTAACAGTAGGGCCAAGGGAGAATATTGGGCGCTGAAAATGGCGTATCCCCCAGGAACGAGCACCATCTTTTCAAAGGTGCAGTTCTCCCAGAAGCAATAGGAGCAGCATCTGTGCATATAGCTTTTAAGTTTGTAATTTGTCTGTAATTTCTCTGCAATCACCAATATTCTGCGGGGATTCTAGGGTGCTTTTTTTTTTTTTTTTTTAACGTGTGTTCTCTTTTCCTTTGCAAAAGCCCAGCTCTCTCTCTGAAAGCCCATATGCTCCTGTCCTGTTTGACTTTAGCGTGCAGGAAATGGCCTCTGTCCAATTAGCAGCATGGGAATTAGCGCTGCTCGAAATTCGCTGCTCCCCACCGTATTCCCCTCTGAGAGTGCCCGACTTCAGTGCTCGATTTTCTCTCTTTCTCCCTCTCTCTCTCTCTTTTTGAAACAGCACCACGAAGACTGAGTGCATAGGAAGCTATTAGAAAAGCGCTGTTAATACAGCAGTTTGGAGATACAGCTGTTAAATTCCTACCAATATAAGCTCAGAGGTAGTTCAGGTGAGTTGTGGTTTCAAGTTGCCTGTTTTTTCTGCTTTAGTATGTGTCCTTTATCTTGTAAGATGATAATAGTGTTGGTGGTTCTTGCAATTGATCACGAATTCCTAACATTTGATATTTTACTTAAGCCTGAGCCTCTGGAGTCCTGTGAATTACCGAAAAACCTCAGTTTTAGCACCCTCATGTTTGTGAAAAGCACGTTGAGCATCATCAAATTGCAAACGGAAAACGTAAAATAAAGAAACAATCACAATTCCATACATACACCTATATAGATCAATGTATATATTTATACCTAAGTCATTATTTTTAAAGCCAACTGGATGATGTTTTACTGGGGTGGGGACAAAGCAACACATGCTCTTTGTACGCTTGGGATTGACATTTCTGCGTGAACACCGTGAGTCATAAAAAGCAGGAATTCATCTGAGATAATATAATTACAACACATCATTTTTAAAGTCCTGGGCTCGAGCTTTTACCAGTGTGACTTTAACACGATACGTTTCTGTGACGGTGCGTATTTACTGTATAAAAGAGCTGGCTAGAGCTCCTTTGCGATGAATGCAAAGCATGCAAAGGAAACTTTTTATTTAGGCTGCTGGCCACAGACCAAAGCTGTGGTTTTTCCTAGCTGTCTAGCTCCCAGACTGACTCTCACAGTGGGTGCCTAGTGTCACTGTAATGGGTTTCTCAAAGTCCTGGCCTGGATTAGGCAGTTACAGATCAGAGTGAGATGCCGACAACATTACAGATAGATTACCTTTTTTTTTGCAGCAGTTTTGAAAAAAAAAAAATCTCTTTAAAGCGTGCTTCAAAAAGTTGCAATGGCAAGCTTGTCTCGTGTGCGAGGCACTAAGTCCCTGCTGTGTCTTTTGCGATTTGTCCACAATCACAGCCAAAATGAAGCATCATTATTGTCACTGTTTAATTACCTTGTGCCAACCAATGTCTGCTATGGCCAGGCTCCAGTTGCACTGGTTATTCTACAAAATGATTTTTAGGCGTAGGGCCCAATATCTAAGTTACAAACCACAGTAACTGGGAGAAACTGATGGAAAGGCAGAAAAGCATGTGTTTAGCCCAAGAACAAATTGGGTGGGGGGACTGATCTGCCCTTTCCTCCTCTGCCAGGAAGCCGTTGAAGGTGTCTGGTGTATCAGAAGATGCTTAGGGAGTCAAACTTCTTTCACTGGGCCAGAAAAACGTGATGTCCTGTGCATTTATGTTACCAAATGACAATAACTGGTGCTCTCTTATCTCTAGATGGAAAGCTGGGCAGGGCCTGAGTGGACACAAAGCCAGGGAGACACACCTGGATGCTGCAAGAGAAGTCAAGATTTCCAAATGTCTATTCATTCTGAGCTGGAACAAAGTGGGAACGTTTTGCTCAAACAGGGGAGAAGGCATTGTTAAGCTCGCTCGCTTTGAATTGTGCTGCAGGAGGCTCACAGAGCACTCATGGGAATAGCACAACCCCTCAGTAAGGTGTTGAATTGGGAAGAGTTTGGCCACATGAGAACACAAGGTAGTGTGACCAGAAGATGGTAGCTGGATGGCAGAAGTAAACGGAAGATGTCCATGGAGGTCTGGAAGCAGCCCAGAGGCCCGTCTTCCATGTTGAGGAACTCTGGCTCTATCATTCAGTGGTGGGAAATTAAATAAGAGAGCCCCAGGAAAGGATGTGGACAGAAGTGCTGTAACACAGGACTATGAGACACCAGTAGCCTTTGGAATAACACTGTTTTCCTTGATTTTCAAGACAGATTTATTTCTGTTTCTATTTGAGGAAGAAACTGACTTTATTGATATACTGTTTAGCCAAACTAAGGACCACATGCAGGTACTATTCAAAATGTGTAAAGCAAGAGACACTAATATTTATAGGGGTCCCTGGCAGTGTATGGCTTCACCTTGGTGTTTGACAACAAAAAATTCTTTGGTCAGTGTAATTGCATCCCACTTGTGCCAGGGTTTGAGCTGCTAATTTATACAGATAGCCTGGACCCATTCCCATGGTGTCCTTTCCTAAGAAGACCTCAGCACGTTTGCTAAGTCCTGCACAGTGTGAGCCCCATACTATCCCAGGAATTAGTTATTATAACACCGTGGCCACGTTTAGGTATTTTTGTAAAAGGATTTTCTTCAACTCTAAAGCCCGCTTGTGGGTCATTGTCCCTCAAATGTGCACCTGATTGCATTGTAAGGAGCCTGTTGTCTTCTGTCCTTCCCCTTTCATGACCTAGCTGGACACAGGGGCTGTCCCCAGGTGCCCGGGATGCTATCGTGCCTCTCATGAGCTGTGGGAGAGGAGGTGATGCTGTGGCTCTGGTGTGACAGCAGGGAGGCTGGTGGGTGGCCCAGCGTGCCGGGAACGGGAATGTCCTCCCCACGCACGAGAGGGGCAGGATTGCTTCCCTGGTTCCCCCTGGGGCGGGTGGCTCAGCATCAGCCCCGATTACCGACCCGCACGGGGGCGTTGGGTCCTCCCTTAATGAGCCGTGGCCTGTGGTCATTGACAGGCTCTCGGCCATTTTAATGAAAAGATGTGTTCTAACAGTGACCTTGATCTAACCGGGAGGTGCCAATCACAGCCAGAATGACTGTCATAACAATCACCACCGGCACATCGGGGACCTCAGGACCAGCGGAGAGGCAGGCAGCGCTATTCCCAGCCTCCGCAGCTCCATCCCGCAGCAGGTTACGGGAAGCCCCCGAGCCCCGAGCAAGGGAATTTAG
Organism: Xenus cinereus; assembly: GCA_025774025.1. Taxonomy (NCBI): domain Eukaryota; kingdom Metazoa; phylum Chordata; class Aves; order Charadriiformes; family Scolopacidae; genus Xenus; species Xenus cinereus. The sequence goes on from JAOXJK010000012.1 coordinate 121,928,283, forward strand.
ATATTCCTTCCCGACCACGTGCTGGGGTCCTGGTCTGAGGAATTACGTCTTCTGTGGGGGGGTCTTACTGAGCTTCAACCTTTAGTAACTGCACAAATGTCTCCTCTGTCCCTTCCTCCGCTGGCTCTGACCCTGTCCTCCAGCAGCCTCCAGAGCAGCCTTGCCCACCACCGCAGCACCCCAGGGCTCCGTGCCGGGACACCCTGGATTTGGGGGTCCCAGCACAGTGGCTCCCGCTCCCTCTCCCCAAAACCCCTCCTTTGTTCTGCGCCTTCATTCCCTATTCATGTGATCACCTCGGTGCGATGCTGTCTCTCTCCTTCCCTGACTCTGCAGGAATCAGCGGTAGCTTCCCTCTCCATCTGCCGCTGCAGAAGGCTCCTGGGTTGTGCTCTGCCCTTCCCCCAGTATTTGTAGTTCTCTCCCTCCCTCCATCCTCACCCTCTCCCCCCACTC
>JAOXJK010000012.1:121949837-121964655 GCA_025774025.1 Xenus cinereus
AGGTTGCTCAAAGCCCCATCCAGCCTGGCCTTGAACCCCTCCAGGGATGGGGCAGCCACAACTTCTCTGGGCAACCTATTCCAGTGCTTCACCACCCTCACAGTAAAGAATTTCTTCCTAAAATCTAATCTAAATCTTCCCTCTTTCAGTTTAAAACCATTACCCCTTGTCCTGTCACTACACTTCCTGACAAGGAGTCCCTCTCCAGCTCTCCTGTAGGCTCCCTTCAGATATTGGTAGGCTGCTATGAGGTCTCCCCGGAGCCTCATAGATGTCCTTAAGCAGATGTCTTTAAGCTTGGAGACATGTTCAAAGCACAGCAGCTTCTTCCTCCCTGTCCCACGTCCCACCACTGTTCAGTGATGTTCTGCAAACGCTCTGTGCCCACCACGTGAGCACCCCTCGTGCTGCTCTCCCTTTCCCCAACGCCCTTCCAAGTGGACATGACCTTCCTTTACACATTAAACTTTGATCTGCTGACTAACAGGAGGTGATGATGGAGTTGTCCATAAAAATATCCCATCAGCAAACACCCAAAGAACAACTGCCAAAGAAGAACAAACCTTTGCAAGCACTATTCCATCAGGATGTGCTGCGTTATTGAAACACACTCGCATTTTCTCCCTCAAATAAATCTTCCCCTCCATTTTAAATGCTGCCTGGGGTATCGTGGAAAAGGAATGGTGGTTTTAAGCTGGGCAATTTGTCCCTAGCTTTTGGAAGCGCTTCCCTGATTGTCTAATTCTGTATTGCTTGATAGATTGGGCGAGAATCGTTTCAGGTGCGTGGAGTCAAAAGATCAGGTGTAAGTGGTGAGGGACGTCTGACTGCAGCTGGAGTGTGGACAGGCCAGATGGCTGTCGAGGAAGGAGGTGGAAACCTGGGGAATTCTAATGATGAGAAGCTCTGAAAGAGTCCTGGGACGCAGTAAAGCTAAGGTTTCTGGGAGATTTAGCAATCAGCCTCCATGCAGCTCGTGCAGGACATTCTCACACATACAACTGCATTGTATGGCATGGCAGAGCCTTACAATCTGTGGCGCATGCATGAAATTGAAGTTGGAGCACACATACCAGCTCCAAAGCAGTGCACATATTTTGGAATCACAGAGTAAAGTCTGACTGAGGAAGAGCAAAGGACACTGTTTTTACCAATATCCATGGCTTCCAAAATGTCCACTTTAAAATCATACGTTAGCTCTGACTAAAGGTCTGTATTTACAGAAAATAAAGACATATAGAAAAATATAGATCTCTGTGAGCTGGAAACCTTTCTCCATTTCCTCACACCTTATACTACCAGGCTGACTTGGTGGTGGTTACCACCCCTTTGCACAAATGTGAAGGACTGTTCATGGCATAAGATAAGGGAAAGTCAGGCTCAGTATGTAAATAACTTACTTCTGTCCTATGCTTCGCAGCAGAGAAATATCAGTTGCATACAGCTTTCTGTAGATTTTGATGATCCTAGGGAAAGTGCAGCAGAGATGGGCTCGGACAAGTTAAGGCAGTCACATTCCCATGTAGGCTAACTGGGATGGAAGTGTTCAAGGCCAGGCTGGATGGGGCTTTGAGCAACCTGGTCTGGTGGGAGGTGTCCCTGCCCATGGCAGGGGGGTTGGAACTAGGTGATCCTTAAGGTCGCTTCTAATCCAAACCATTCTATGATTCTATGGAGATATGGGTTCTGCTTCGTGCAGCATGTGCCCCCTGCATCTGACGCTTTGTCAGATACCGCCAACCTTTTTTTTGCCTATGGCTTCGTTCAACAGACACCTTCACAGATCAGCACTCCAAAGTCAAGACACCGGATGCCTTCATTGCTGTCAGGCGGCTGTTGTACTTCAAGTGTCAAGCACCATGGTTGTAGCTTTGGGGTTGTGTTACTCCTAGAACAGATTGGGTTTTGCTGCCAATGCACGTTCCATCCTCACATGCTCAATGGGCATTTTGTATGGTTACGGCAGGTAGGAGTCAGCTCAGTCACACTCAGTGCTTCACTCTCACATGCTCTCATGTTGATAAATACACAAATTGATTGACTTTTTTATTAAAAAAAAAAAAAGAAAGAAAAATGGAGGAATGGAGGACCAAGCATTAGAGCTTTCCATAGGAAACTGTATGTAGTGTCTGGTGCCTAGTGGGGAAAGCCCATCGAGGTTTATAATCTGATTGAGTTTCTGGAAATAAGAATAGCACACAAAAAAAAAAAAAGAAAAAATGTTTGGAGGTTGTGAAGTCTAAACCCTGGATTTCCTGTGAGTGGGAAAGTACAATCTAGAGACTTACTTGACTTCGTACATACTCATCAAATATTAGAGTCCTAAAATACCCTGTCTCTTAGTGGCCAAGCAGTTAAGATGTTATTGAACTTTAGACTGTAATACTCAAAAGTATACTGAGAGGCCATATTGAATGAGTCTGTTTTTTCATTTTTTCACAGCAGCTGCTTCTGCTTTGTTCTATCATATTAAAGGACAGGAAGACTTTCAGAGCAGTAGAGCTCCCAAAACAGAAGAGTGACTTGATTTCAAAGTGAAGAGCAGGTAACTGCCAGCACAGGAGCCTGCAGGTTAATTGGGTATCCTGACCCAGACAAAACTCAAAAGAGAGAGCAGTTCAATTCTTTCATGTGGTCATGAAAAATTGCTGTTTGTGTTGCACGGAGTTCAGTTTAATCAGCCCTGTGAGCTACTGTTGTATCATGAAGTGGATCACCTCTTCCCAGGAAGGAGGAGGAGAACTACAGAGGAGACCCATGAGAATTAAAAGATGGTAACTTTAAAAAAAAAAGTGAAGTTAGTGATTTTGAAAGGAACCGGATTAGCAGCACAGGAAATGGCCTCCTTTATTTAATCATGCCTAAGTGCTTTGAGATAGATTCTTATTCCTTTTATCTTGATGAGTAGCACATCTCCACGATGGGCACAGCATCTCCAGGGGCAGCTGTGCCAGAGAGATAGGGGTCAAGCCTTAGGTAAACCCAGCCAGGCCTGTCGGCAGCAGGAAGCGGATAAGCACAGATTCATTCCTCTGCCACCATGTCCCCTATCTACACATCTTGAGGTTAGCCTAGGAAAAAAAACTGCAAAGGAAAAAGGTGTTTTAAGTGGTGTGCTGAAGCAGATTTGCAGCTGAAGAGCTAAAATAAACTAAGACTTAGTGCTACCTAAACACTTTGAGATGAAGGCTGATGGCCTTCCTTTGGACTAGGCAGTTTCAGAAGACTGGAAAACATATATATGGGTTCCCAGAAACATGGCCCGTGATATACTCTACCCACCTGCTATCTCCATAGCTGTCCTGTGGACAGTCTGCTAAAACGAAGTGCCTACCTGATATTTGAATCTCACCGTCCAAGGCCAGGCTGGATGGGGCTTGGAGTAACCTGGTCTGGTGGGACGTGCCCCTGCCCATGGCAGGGGGTTTGGAACTCGATGATCTTTAAGGTCCCTTCCAACCTGAACCATTCTGTGATTCTATGATCCTTTGGAGGGCACACTCCAGCCATACCCAGAGAAGTGTCTACAGATTTGTAGTCTGAAGCTATGGTAGGGACTTGAGTTGGCACTCCAAATAACTTGGTAGGATGACCAGTAACAGCCTGTGGTCAGAGCCCTTAACTTTGGGCATACTTCTGGTAGTTAGGTGGTACCGGCTCACTATAAGCAAGGTTGTTAAAGATTGATCCTGTATCAAATACTACTGTTAATTCACAGAAGATGGTGCCAGAATGATGTCTGACCACTGTGACACCTAGATTAAGAATAAAGACCTGTAGGGTGAGCGAGAAAGAGACTTAGACAGGTGTAAAACAGCTGTGAATGACCTGCATTCTTCAGTCCCTTGGATATTAATTCGGGGACAGTGTGTGTTTTTTGGCTCCACTGAAGAGGCTTTCCATTAATGGAGTGTTTAGTTTTGTTTTGTTTTTTTTTTTTCCCACAAGTGGCTAAACATAAGAAAGGGGATATAATATTGGAGGATCACAAGACAGGCATGCTTTACAAAGTCAGGTATATAGGAACACATTTTTATGTAGAGTAGAAATGTGATGTCAACTCTTTATCACCTAGGAGTGGTTAATGGTTCTTACCCACACATTTTCTTCAAAGGACCTTGCTGATGGATTTGCTTTTGGCAGAAGCAGCTCTGCATTTGGAAATGCACCTATTTGTTCCTTTCCTCTTTTCCACCTTGCCTTGTCAGTCTCCTTGTGAACTGCTTCCAGTCCTTGTTCCTGGCGCAGGTCAGAACTTGTTGCCTCTCACCTCTCTTGCCCCAGGAAGCTTGAGGAGCAGTTGTAAGCATGCTGTTGCTCTTCAGGTCTGTATGAGAGTGGATGTCACTTAAGGTGCATATACCCAAGTGTGGATTTTTCCAAGCAGCAGCAGCTCTGAGCTGTCTGCTTCTCTGTGTAGCTGGTCAAGGATAAAAAAAACCAAGGGTAGGTGTGCTTGTGGCTCTTGCTTAGTTTCCTCACCCTCAATGGTATTGGTGGCATGGAAACAAAGACTAGATGTTGTCCCATCTGCTGTTTGTACTGAGCTTCAGATTTGTCAATTCTTGACCAAGAAGCAAGAAAAAAAGAAAGAGCAGAGTAGACTGAAGGCAGTCTGTTGGATCAAATGATTGTAAGCGCAAAATCCTGCCATTTGCCCCCTCATAAACAAGAATATCTTTATAAAACGTCCAGTAGTGGAAGGCACCCATCTAAGAACGCATGGCACTCAGATAACATAAATATGCACATCTCTATGTATCCTATTAGTTGTTGCTAGTTCTTTCTCAGCCTATGGGGCTAATGACTAACTCCAAATCAGTAAAATCTTAGTTCCCTGTTGGCAGATTTCCTTCATTACAAGTGCTTCTATTCCTGTGGGTATCAAAATGATTCCAACACCTCATAATTAGATCTCATGTTGGCCTAATATACGTGAATTTGCCTTATGGATTTAGCCTGCAACCTCATTAGCTCTGAGTCAAGTCAGTCTATTCTCAGATAAGACATTGGATAGACAGGAAACTCTTGGTGCCACATCTTGTTGCAGAACTGGTTTGGTGGCTTGAACATAAAAATACATGGGAAAGCTTCTCCCTGATAAGGAACTTAATCACAGCTGCATCACTAACACATTAGGAGCTAATTTTTTTACCACCTTTGTAGTCAGAGAGTTTTGGCCCAGGAACTATGTTATGAAATGACATACAAATTTCCTGGAGGTGGGAGATACAAAAGTGGCCTGAACAGCATTCTGATCTCAAACCTCAGAAGGATGACTCTTCACAGAGTCATGGCAGATGTATATTAAGAAAACCATCTCCACGAAGGCTTCACACTCACACCTGGGGAATCCAAATGGTCCTTCATCTCCAGGAGCCTGAAAAAAAATGCAGCAGCTTCCCGAGAAGGCAGTCCGTAAGTAGTAAGTACAGACTTTGTATATGGAGGCATCACTGGGAAGACTCCAGAACAGGTTTGCTCACCTCCAAGAATAAGAGCTTCTGATCCAAGGAGGCCCAGGCCCAGGATTGTTATTGGATTTTTTTTCTCCTGCTGAGCCCTATATTATGCCTTTCCAGTAGCTCCCCTGATTCCCAAGGTAATCTGAAAGATCAAAAAGAGACAAAGACATGATCATTCTCCAGCTCTGTAGTGGCCAAGACAGTTTTGGCTGACAGACTAAGTGCAGATGGTCATCAGCCTCTGATCCAGCTCCTGGACTGCCTGGACCTGATCTCACGGCCCTGCAGCCAGACACTCTGTCCAGACCCAGAGTCCCTGCACCTGACGACACTGCTGTTGCTTGGCTGAGTAGCACTGAGAGACACAAATCCCTACATCTGTAGGGATCCTGACACAGTGTAGAAAAACAGAGGAGGAAATATACTTGTCCAAGTGGAGAGTTTTCTTTATAGGCAGTCCAAAATTGACTGGTCTGACCTTGCTACCAAAGGCATTTCTCTGTATTTAAAACAAGCTGCCTTTGTTTATCTTGGTTTGAACTGATTTGCACATGCCACCTGCTTATTTAATTATTCTTGGTCTTTTCTGAGAGCTGTTGCCCAGCGGCCAGAGACAAAACCTTGGCTTTGTGTCTGGAATTAATGTTCGCAAGACTCCTAAAATCTCCCTTGGAACAACTCCTATATCGCTTGTATATTACCTGATTTTGAAATCCACCTTTCTAACATCTATCACCTAAACCACAAGGCAGACCTCAACTCTCTCTTCTAAACTTCCTCTCTAAACTCTACCATGTAAACTATGATCTTGAATCTGAAGACAGATTTGATACCAGAAGAAAAAACCCCTGTAAAAAAATGACAGTATCACGCTGGTGTCGTATGACTGGTGACATTCATTCTTCCAAGACTAACTCAGCTTTCTTTCTCTACTTTAGAAATGATCCTAAATCCACAGAAAATTACTGACTACCACTCCCAAATGTAACTTTTATGACTACAGCCCATGTTCTTCGACTGAAGCAGAATCTAGTTATTTTGGCACTCAGCATTTCAGTGACTCCTGTGTTACTCTGATACTTTGGTAAAGGCAGTGCATCTTTAGGACCCTCCTAAGATTCTGCCTGATTTCTGCAGTTTGTACATTAGGAATACGCTTGCAAATCTGGAGCTTCCAGCTCAGCTGATTTAGAATGACTGCCTCTTCCTAGTACTTATGGAAGACCTGCTACAGTTTCTGAGAATGCTGTTTCTTCATTTTTACTCAGCTATATCTAAAGAGATCTAGGCCTTATGCTGGAATAGAAACCACACTGAGCTGTAAAACACTTAGGGGTTGCGAATCAGCTCAGCCTCTGTTTGCACTTTTCCTGCTTTGATTTCTGTGGAGCCACACCGGAATCAAACCAGCCAGAGGTTTTGGCCCTAAGTCTTCTGAGCGACACTCAGTTCATGATGCTGGTGTTTCACAGGAAAAGACCATTTCAGATCCCTCACTTTGGTTTACGCTTGCAGCTTTCTTGCTCTTTAATCTGCAATATTTGGCTTAGCGCAGTGAGAATGATGTCACCAAACAGGAGCCTGAGCTCCAGCTGATCCTTTTGTAAAAACAGTTTCTGCTGTTTGGTTTAATTTATGGCAGTTGCTGAATAGCTAGTTTGGTTTACCAGCTATGCTCTGTCAGCTATTAATAAAGGTGAATTTCGTGAAGGGTATATTTTTCTTTCTGGCAACAGAACTTACTTTGCTCAGTTTAAATGAAACCCTTTTGTTCACCAACGGGATTTCCATTGAATCATTTTCTCGTTGAATGCTAAATATTGGAACGGGTGAAATCTGGAAATGGAAATGGTGATTCCTTTCATTTATTGCGAATGAGCCATTACTCAGCCACTGTAATTTGTCAACGCTTCCGAACAGTAGGAGCAGTCGCTTAAGATTGGCCTCTTTGCAGTATTTGATAGATCTGCCTGTATCCTTGCAGTAAAATCTTCCCCAGACCCCCGTTTCCGAAGCGGGGACCGCACTGCATCCGCTGAGCTGAGCTGGGCTGTCAACTGATCTCCAGGTCTTGAATAAAGATGGCAGAATCTCACAAAGAGGGAAAGGAGGAGGAGGCCTGGGTGATTTTATTGAACGTTATGACATGTAAGTGCCAGAATACCAAAGAGCTTGTTACAGCATAGAAAATCCCTTCTGCCCGCGACTCCATTTGCACTCCAGCGCTATTCCGTTGCAGGGCCTATAAAGCAGATTGCTAACAAAAAGGTTATTCAGAGGGTTCCTTTCAGTAAACCCAAAGGTAACAAGTATCCACTGAGCAGATGTCATGAGACTGAGCTGCACTCTGGAAAACTGCCGAGATATTTAAAAATAACGCTTTCTTATTAACCTAAGTACAATACTAAAAGTCTTTTAAAATAAAACTTTCCAGATGCCACCTGCATCTGAGATGCTAATAGGATGAATGCCAGTAAGCCCCCTAATACTGGAAATGCTCTTAAGGAACAGCTACAACTGATTGTACTGGCACAAACAAATCAAAAACTAATTTATGTATTCCTGCAGCTGCATCTCCAGCCAAAGCAGAGGCAGGAGTCAGGACCAATTCACAGCTGACTAATGTTGCCTCGTTCTTTGCAGATTTCTGGCATTTAAGTGTAATTAAGATTTATTGTTTGCTAACTCGCAGGTCAGAACAAGCACTGCAATATGGCTAACTTTTTGTTGACTAGTAAAATGCCTGTTAGGAGGAATCATCAAACCTTCCAAGCAGAACATGATGGAAATATACAACAGAGTTATCCTCATTTCATCTGACTGTTTTGATCCCAGTAGGATCAGGAAGGGCTGAGTGAGTGGGTTGGGGAAACCCACTGCACATGGTGGTACAGCGGAGAGATGGCTGAGTGCACGGCAGCACAGGACATGGTGGACATGCCATAAAAGCTGGTTCGTCTTCCTCCGAGATGGATTTACCTACCACCGTCAGTGCTATGGCCTTGCTTTTATCGCCCCTGATGCCTTATAGAGAGACGTGGGAGACAATGCAGGGCTCCCTTCACCTCTGCTGGTGTCACCAGGTAAATAGAGGATCCACCAAAGCTTACCATCCTAGAAAGGAGGTGAGAGAGGGATCGGTTTCTACTACAGCTTGGCTGCACAGATGATAAGGAGAAGCAGAATGACATGAGCTAGGCACCGCTGGTCTGTGGCTTCTATCATCAGTAGGTTCAGTTCATCCATTTCCATTAAGTTGGCAGAACGATACACTAGCTGATGACTGGGCCCTAAACACACGTGGGGACAGAATCAGCATCAGGGATGGTGAATTTCTTCTCTGCAATTTGCGTGGGACTTTGATTAGTACAGATGGCATGAATTTGAAGCTGATGAAGAAAAGCTATCTAATATGCAAAATCACACTCTCATTCTTAGAACAATATTTTATGTTTCTGTGTTCCTTACAGCTAAGACTTTCCCAGCACTTTTTTTGGGGCATTAATAACTTAAACTTCCTGGTGGACCTGAGAGTTACCTGTACGTGACTGTCACTGCTTGACAGAGGGGTAACTGGAGGGTACTGGATTCCCTTCCTTTTTCTCTGTGCATTTTAGCTGGTTGCTACTAGCTGGTTGCAAAGAGGAGACAAATGTAAACACTTTGGGTTTTCAGACAGCCTAATGCCTGGGCCTGGAGATGCAATGAAGGAGGTTTGGTGCAAGGAATGAAGCTGGTTTGTCCCAGGTACCACAGGAGCAGAGGAGCAAAGCTGCAAGCAAAGCCCAGCTTTCCTTGGCTGCTCCTGCCAAGCCTGATCGGTAGGGCTAGGGTTGCCTTGAATCTTGTAGTCACTTACATCCCTGCCAAGAAACCTCTACCAAAGCAGGGTGTTAGGTTTCTACACCTCCATTCTCTTCGTCCTGTTCATTCTTTCTTCCACCTTGAATCTCTCCATAAGCTGAGTCCAAACTGCCAAGGAGGGATGCAGGACAGGCAGAAGGAAAGCTGCACAGATCCAGTTCATTGACCCGGCAGTGCCAGCACTGTAGGGCAGCAAAAGTGGCTGTCGTACATCCTGGCACCAAAGGATGGAGCAGGAACACGTCTGAATGTAATCACTTTCAGGAACTTCAGCAAATAACGAAGGGCTGACTAATACCAGCAGCCTCTTCCACAGTTCATTTACTGTGTATGAGCTAGTTCTGAGGCACGCTCGGCAGACGAGAATGCACATCAGATGTTTTGATCTATGGAAGAACATTTTTCCTAATATTTTTTCAAGGATTTTTTTCTCAGCTTTGTAATGTGACTCTGAAGATGGTCATGCCATATTTTTAAAGGAGACACTCTATGTGTGTTTTTTAAGACCTTTTTGGAAGGGGGATGGAGGGTTGCATATTTTTTAACTCCAAAACCCAGATGTTCTTTAACAGAGAAAAATAGAATAACATACATTAATAGCTTGGAAAACAATGGCAATATTTAATTAACCTTTAGAAATGGCTAATCTGTGAATCTGCACGTGTCAGCTCATCTTTAGAACAGAGTGACTGTGTGTGCCTTTGCCAAAATCAACATGCTTGTTCGGTGGATTTCTTCCACTGGGGATTCACATGAAGAACAAAAAAAATTTAAAAAAAAAAAAAGAAAGAAGAAAAAATAAATTTTTTTTCAGTTGTTTGACTTGAAGCATTCATGTGATCCAGATGACCTCGTCAGGGTTGATGTAGCCTGGTGTGCCACACATCCAAGATCCGTGTGTTCAAGGCTTGGCTCTTAGCCCTTAGTCGTTGGACCAGACAGTCTGCAGGTCTTGTGGGACCATTAAAAGCTTCAGTTTAGCAAGGGGGCCGTTACCTCTTCATCACTGACTTTCTCTCTCTATGCCTTTAGCTTGGCTGCCATCAGCGGTTATCTTCAGCCGACCCTCTACCTGCCAAATCCTCTCTCTTCTGAATCCTTTAAGTAGGAATACAGACTGCGGGAGGGGAGGACAAGGCCCGTGAACGTTTGGCTCCTTTTTTCCCACCTGATAGGAGTCGTCCCCCCCTCCCCCCCCAAAATGGGCTGGGCTCTATCCCTCCTCCAGCTGGCTGCCAGGGATGCAAGGTGCAGGCAGCTCTCCGCCTTTCTCAGCATGCAGGAGAGGTATCCGGAGCATAAGGCTCGTGGTGCATACGGGAGGAGTGGCAAGTACACCAGAAGGTGAAGAGATGGCTGGAAGCAACACTAATGCCCCTCCATCTGGAAAGATGAGTGCTGTTTAGTACGTCTGGAAAGCATTATTTCTGCAAATAGCTCAACCTCTCTCAGCTTAGAGGCAGGGATCCCAGCCTGCTGCCAAGCTCCGATCTCCCTGATGGCAATGTGGTAGGGGAGATGGTGAACAAGTGTACTAATGGCATAAAGCAGGAAAAAAACAGCATCCAACACATCAGCTTAAGGTACATCAGGCATCTGCCCTTCTCCCAGAAGGCTGCCTGTGACTTCAAATTGCATTAAGACACACTTTGTGTTTTATATCACGGGATCAACCCATATGATAAAAGTTTAATTGGGTGGGTGTGAAGGGGAATTTAGAAGTTGCTCAGCTGATTGTTCCCAGTGATTTAGCTTCGCAAAGGAGATATGGGAAAGGTTCAGCTCTAATCTACTGGTGTCCCTGATATTTTTTTTTGTTTGAAATGTAGCCCCGCAAAGATCCAGCTTTACAGGAAGCTCATCTGAGGTGCCATTTCATGCTGTTTCAGAACAAATGCCTGACCCAAGCCTTGATTCAAATTGGGAGACCAGAGGGCACCAGGCCTTTGGCTTTGTAGCAAAATCAAAATGAGTACGCAGGGCTTTTCTCTAAATATTTTTGAATGGATAGAGACGTAGGTGGAAGTTCCAATAAAATACTTGTTTAGCTTTTAACTATATTAAGTCCACGGTCTAAACATCTATTGGAAATGCACCCCTCGTGAATTTCAAGCAGGACAATTTCCAAACTCCTTCTCATCAGTGTACAGCCTGTTTTCTAATGATATATATTCATGATCAATGTGGGATGCTGTGCGTGGTAATGAACAAGTTGTAATGCAGCTGATGTGTGAGGGTCTTGTGTGTATTCTCCTGGGTCACTGTTGACCAGCCATCTGATATGTGCCAAGTTTGGATGAGACACGTGGTGTGCAAACTCATGAAGGGTTTCTGGAGAGCGTGGCTTTGGTTTATTTACAGCAGATTTGCACCTTGCAAGATGGCTTCATTTCCCCATGAAATTCAGTAGATGTTCTCATTTGAAAACATAGTTTCAAAACTTATTCTAAAATGCTCTTGGATTGGACTCCAGACCCTGAAATACATTTTTTGAAAAGCAATCTATTTTCAGACTTGAAAATAAAGGCACAAACCCCACTTTTTCAGCCGTTCCAGGTGAATTTTGTCAATAGTTGTGATGGGTTTGTACATCTTCTTACAGATTTTTGGATGTTTGCTTAAAAAATGTATTGAAGATGTATCTTTCCATGTCTGTCTTCTGTAGCGAATGTGAGGCTGTTCTAAAATATTTGTTGCATTTTGTGCAACTTGAAGGACTCCCCGTCGCTCATATGCTTAAGTGTATGGAACACTTCACAGGTTAGGGCTGACATTTGTTTCCTTTTTAGAGTTTAAAAATTGGCTATAGTGATTTAAGATAACTGTAGATGCAAACTCGTGCATTCATTGGCAATATATCATACTTTTTAATGGAAAAAATCAAAATGTGAGGAATGAGCAGAAAAACCGGTAGCAAATCCAAAATCTTTATAAGGCCATTTTCCTTGCTTTAAAAAATGGACTTTACTTTTTCTTTTGACATTCCCTAGGTGTTTTTTATAGTTTTCACCAACATTGTTTCAAAACTATTTGCTTGTCAATGTTTATTTCTTAGTGAAAGAGTAAAAGTCTCCATAAGTATTTGGGTTTTTTTCATTGGTGGTTGGGTTTGGTATTTTTTTGTTTTGTTTTTGGTTTTGTTTTTTTTTACTGTACAAAGTAAAAGGTCCATGCGCATTCTGGTAAAATATGATAGAAAATCTCCAATAATAAAGAAAAATGACTGACGTATTTTGTGAAGAATTGTTTTTGGATAAAAAGGGTTCTTTTCAAGTGAAAAGGCATGTCGTGCAAAAAATTCAATTAGTTCTAGTTTCAAGATCCCTATGGGCCATATCCTGAATAGTTATTGAGACAAAGCTCCCATTGAAGTCACTGGGCATACTTCCTGATTAAAGCCTTCAGGACTAGGTCAACTGGGAGTTTTGCCTGAGTAAGCACTTCAGGATTTGAGTGTAAACACAGCCATTGGGGAATAAATGGGTTAATACAGCAGCCTAATACATTCTCTGCATTTGTAAGCTCTGCTTTATATAAGGGACGTGGATCCCTCTTCCTCCTCCTGAGGATGGCAGACATTTTATTTTCCATAACCCACTGTGCTGGTGCCCTTTCATTGGTCTTAGTCTTTCCCTGTTCCCCTGCGTCTCTCCCCTCCGAGAGTGAACTCCCCCCCACCCCGTAAAAGGCCAAACCACTTTTTTCATACAGTACGGAGGGAGGAATCCCCCTGCCCCCTCCCAGCCAAGCCCATTCCCCCATCCAGGCTGAGTTAGTCATGTCTGACTTCTCCTATTCACATTATGGCTACCCTTGTTGCTTTTTGGGTTTTGTTTTGCTTCCTTACTGTTGTTGTTTTTCAGCCAAAGCTGTCATTTATCATGAGAACAAGAGCAGCCATGTGTTGATTTTTCTGGATTCCTTTTGGACAGTGTCCCAGTGCTAATGAAGGCCCTTCCAAAGTGCTAAAGAGCTGGTGCCAAAATCAGTTACAGTGAAAACAATAGGGGAGTGGTGCACAGACAGCACATCTAGTGTGTGTGTGCGTGCATGCGTGTGTGAGCGGAGGGAGCACTTACAATTGTGATTTCGGTCCCCCCTCCCTGAAGGATAATAAATTCGACCGAACTAAGGGGCTCGAATTCACATTTGCTCAGGGTCGGAGGCCCATTAGAAATAAAAGCCAGTGGAAAAATAGATGGTAGATGTTCACACATTATGTCCTGGCTGGTCTGGATAATAACACAAAAATCAATGTTGTACGTAAGCTGTGACAATGATGAGGAAGCTTCTGCAAGAGTTATAGGGCCTTGAAATTCAGGGCTTTATCTCTGCCCGTGGGTCATTTATCTAAAAACTTTTTGTTTAAGGGCTCGTGAAAATGCTCTCTTTTTTTTTTTTTTTTTTTAATACGCTTTTTAAAAACTGAACTATTCTGCTCCTCAGACTTTACAAGTGTTACAATGCCTGCTAGGTCTTGCGATACCAAGCAGGGGGTTATCACATGCTAGGCTGCTAAAGGGCAGGAAGGGGATGGAAACACACTTTCCCTGGGACCAGGAAGGTGGGTGAAACCGAGAGAGAAACACGCAGGAGGTGCCCGAATCTCAGCAAAAAAAACTACCTACGGAGCTGCTGCTCTCTCAGTCGGAACCCGAGGCTAAAGACAGGCGGTCAGGCAGCTCGGGCGCTGGGGCTTTGAGCGTTTTCCCCTCCTCGGAAGCACACAGCCCTCCTCCCCCCGCGTTTTCCTGTTATTATTCATCTCGGAGGATTTATGCATTTTATGAATCAAAAACACACTCGGCAATCTCGCATCCCCCCCCCGCCTCCATCCCAGCTTCTAGCCTTGTGCTCCACCTACCGGCTACCGGCCACCGCGCTGCCGCCTCGCTTGCCCGGCCGCCTTTCTGCCAGCCAGGCTGGAGGAACCTGATCTCCTCCTGTGACAAAGTGACCCGCTTGCTGGATGAAGGAAAGGCTGTGGATGTTGTTTACCTGGACTTTAGCAAGGCCTTCGATACAGTCTCCCACAGTATCCTCCTGGAGAAACTGGCTGCTCATGGCTTAGGTGGGAATACTCTCCGCTGGGTTAAAAACTGGCTGGAGGGCCGGGCCCAGAGAGTTGGTGGGGAATGGAGTTAAATCCAGCTGGCGGCCGGTCATGAGTGGTGTCCCACAGGGCTCGGTACTGGGGCCGGTTCTCTTTAACATCTTTATCAATGATCTGGACGATGGGATTGAGTGCACCCTCAGTAAGTTCACAGATGACACCAAGTTGGGTGGCAGTGTCAACCTGCTGGAGGGTAGAGAGGCATTGCAGAAGGATCTGGACAGGCTGGATGGATGGGCCGAGACCAACGGGATGAGGTTCAACAAGGCCAAGTGCCGGGTCCTGCCCTTGGGTCACAACAACCCCCTGCAGCGCTACAGGCTTGGGGCAGAGTGGCTGGAGCTGCCTGGCAGAAAAGGACCTGGGGGTGTTGGTC
>JAOXJK010000012.1:121973104-121984989 GCA_025774025.1 Xenus cinereus
AAGGCCAGGCTGGATGGGGCTTTGAGCAACCTGGTCTGGTGGGAGGTGTCCCTGCCCATGGCAGGGGGCTTGGAACTCAATGATCTTTAAGGTCCCTTCCAACCCAAACCATTCTATGATTCTATGATCTATGATATATGTATTCTTATACTGTAAACTTAAGCTTTTTCACAGTTTTAGAACTAAGCGAAATAATACAAATCTGCATTGAAGTTTACAAGAGACAGGGCCATTACAACTTTTCTTTCCTCTAAACCTGCGTGTGGCAGGCTATGCTGTTGGTGTCGAGGGAGTCTCATGGCGGGTAGGTATGTGCTATGGTGAGTACCTACAGCTAATGAGTATGCTTTCTACCAAAAAACTTTGGGCAAGGAGCTGTGTTAGGTGACACATGCCCAACACTTCAGCCTCTGTCCTGAGCGGGAAGGGCTGTCTTTGTGCAGCTCCAGCAAAGTTGAAGATGTCCCAGTTGTGAGTGTTTCCATCTCAGTGAGAGCTGACACTGCTCCCCAGGAAGGGCTCATCCCTGCGGTGGTGTTAGAGCTGGTGTGGCATCCCCAACCTTGTGGCATCCCCCGCATCCAGCTCATGGGAGTTTGCAGGATGGAGCTGTACCTTGTTGTCCTCCAAAAAGGCAGTCCCTCCCAGAAAGCCCACATTGTTACCATACAGGCAGAGGTAAAGAGGCAGCTCTGACTCCCATTTGGTATTTTCCTGAATGGTGGTGAAAATGTGCCTCATCATAGTCTACTCAGTAATAAAAAAATCATTTTTATGTCATTCAACAGAAATGTATGGTAAATGAGATTCAAAGGATTAATGCACAAAGGAAATGTCAATGTTAATCTATAGGCAGTCCCTTTAGTCCTGCTTGTCATAAATTCAGAGCAAGAGAGTTTGCAAACTGGCTTGGGAAGGGCGAAATTAAAGGATTAAACAAACCATAACTCAGTCTTTCTGTGCCTTGAATTCTTACTTTTGGGGTATTTTCCTCTGTACTTTTTTATTAAAAGAACATATATCTTCAGCGAGAGAGAGAAATTACAAACATTAGACCATGAAAGTTGGGCTTCCTTGTAGTCATGCTTCCACAGGCAGGCTCTAACTCAAATCAGCTGTGCTGGTTTAAGGCTGTGCTAGTATCCTTTATTGCTAACACTGAGCTACTTGGGTTATTCACTGTTTTCTCTTCTATGGGAATATAGGAAGAGACAGGCTGGCTTTGTCTCCCTTCTGACAGGGAGGCTCTTTATCTACTCGTCCTCAGCAATCAGATCATAAAATTAGAGCTTCATGATTGTTGGTGGTGGTTGTTTGTTGTTGTTGTTGTGTGTTCTTTTTTTTTTTTTTCCAGATGAACATTAGATTTGTTTTGCTTCCCAGTATTCCAGCTCAGCCTGAAAGGAGGGTGCGAACCTTTGGATAATGTGAAGGACAGCTTAGGTCTGATTTTTCTCTGGATGAAGGGCTCGATCTTGCAGTGGGATTCACAAGGGCAGTACTTTCTGCTCGTTCGTTTAGACTGCAGTCTGCTTGGTGCCAGGCCCTGCCCAACTTCTTAGCGTAGGAAATGTGCATTCAATTGCATGTCTAATTTGTTCACAAATTTTCCACGAGTGTTGAACCAAATCACACTGCAAACACTATGCCTAGTTATGTGCCTAACTCAGCATTTGCACACAAAATTGCCTAATGAGCATGTGCAATTACGGCAATTAGACATGTGAATTAAGCATGCAAATACCCTAGCATTTGGGTTAGAGAGTCATAGCCTATATCACTAGAAATAGCATAACCTATTTTAGATATGATGAAAAAGCACATCCACCTTTTCCAGTGTGACCACGCTCATGAAAAAGAGCATTGTTAGACCTTTGGCTCGGGGAGGAAAAACTACAAGCTCTGGGCGGAGGCCACCAGGAATCTGCAAATGAAATCAGGCTTTAGGTGCTTCTGCTTCTCTGTCCCAGGTGTCATCTGCTCGTAATGAAATACCAGCGCACTCTCACTGAGCCTACCTTGTCTTAATGGGGTTAGCTATTCTGCGTGCGAGGCAGCCCCCATCAGCAGGAACTGCTGTAAAAAAAAAAAAAAGGTGGACAACTTCTCTTCTATTAGAGTCCTTTCTTCTATAAATAAAGTACAACGCTGAACTACCTTATGCCCAGCAAATGTCACTTGAAGGCTCTTATAAACTGCTGAATCTGTTAGTTTTTAACAGAATTCCACTTTGAGGTGTTCCCGTCCTTCTGATGGAAGGCACTGCTGGCTGGCTGCGGCACGAATCCCAGCGTAAGGTGTGAATTTGGTTGGCAGCTGCCAGGACTGAAGAGTTTTGCATCAGCTTTAGTGAAATAAAGGTTAACAAGCACAGAGGTGAGCAGGTGGCCAGAGATAAACAGGTGAGGGAGCACATTTCTGTAATAAAGAAAAGTCTTGGGAGGGAAACCATCCACCCCCCCTCTCAAATTTCTGCTTCATTAAGGTGATTTCAAACTCGCTGTGAAATCAAGGGCTCGGTAGCTGATCAGCGCAAACAAAAATAATCCAGGTGGCAAGCCTGATGAGATATGACCTTGTTCAAAATCAATAGACTGTTCCCCTTCCACCGAGCACAACTGACTCTCGAATGAGTTTACTTCAACGGAGGCATTTCCCTCACAACATTAACATTTTAATTGCTTGTGCAGGATTTTCTGGAAAATTAACCCAGCGATGGTTGGGCGCAGGCGGAGGATGCTGGGCGGCGGGGCTGGGAGCGCAGGCGGTGCTGCGGGGAGCTGTAAACACATACTGCCACCTAAAGGAAAGAAACCTCCAGCAAAATACGAGAGGCTGCCACCTCTGCCTCTGTCAGGGCTTGTTAAAACAAAGAGTCTTAATTTGCTCTCCGCAGCCTGCCTCCCCGGTGCTTTCCAAAGGGCTGTCTCACCGGCAAAGCCGGACAACTCCCATCAAGCATCATCCACTTTCCGCTGGCGGGTATCTGGGAATGCCGCGGTTGAGCGGCTGAGCGTGGGCACGGGGTGACTTCTGAAGTTTGCCCGACTTCTT
Organism: Xenus cinereus; assembly: GCA_025774025.1. Taxonomy (NCBI): domain Eukaryota; kingdom Metazoa; phylum Chordata; class Aves; order Charadriiformes; family Scolopacidae; genus Xenus; species Xenus cinereus. Next base: position 121,976,159 of record JAOXJK010000012.1, read on the forward strand.
TGTGTGCGTACAGGGTCCTGTAGCAGGGCCAGGAATTTCGTACGGCCAGGTCGTGTGCCAGGGGAGAGCTGCAGCGCCCGGGGTCCATGGAGCGGGACCCCTTTGAGCAGAGCAACCCCACGGGCTGCGGCGCGGGGCCGTGGCATCGCTCTGGCTCCTGGCTGCTGGGTCCCGTGTGGCAGGGCCAGCTGGGAGCGGGAAGAAAGCTCAGGCCATCAGGAATGGATGGATGGATGGATGGATGGATGGATGGATGGAGAGGGTGGGTGGCAGCTGCGTAGGTGGTCTTCAGATCATGTCTGATTTTACTTCAATATCGAATGTAGATTGCATCAATGCCAAGGGGACAGGACGGAGATCTGCTTCAGCCCCGCTGAATATCTTAACTGCTGGTGCTAAAGAGACGGGCTTCTTTTGAATAGCCTTTTTCTGGCTTCATAAATCCCGCATTCCTGGCTGCACAGAGGAGGGAGGCAGCAGAAGAAACTATTTACAGAGAATATATTCCCACCGAGTATTCCCCCATCAGTCTGTGAGCGAAGCCTGTGAAAATAAAGGGATGGGGAGGGGGGAGGGGGAAGGAAGTCTTCCTCCTGCCTTCTGTAAGCTTGTGGAGCATAAAGAACCTCTTCCAAACACGCGTACAGGCAGCGCTGAGCCGCACAGCCCTGTCCTCGAGGTGCAGCTGACGTGTCCGCCAGCGGCGGCTGAGGGGAGGCTGTGCCAAATCACCGGCAATAAAGAAGGGCGAGTTTGGGAACTTTCCGCGTTTGGGAGCGCCGAGCAGCTGCCAATATCGCATTAACACCAGGACCGCCGGGTGACGCGGCGCTGCCGGGAAGGCTGAGCCAGCCAGGGGAGGCTGAAGAGGTGCGGGGGCACGTGTAGGCGCGCGCTGAAAAGCATCCTCTGTGCACAGCAGCCCTTTTTTTTTGGTGGTTTGAAGGCAAAACTTTAGTGTTTTGGAGCACTTCTGCAGAGCAGTGATGTTTCCTTACGTGCACGCCCGTAGACAGGTGTATAGACACACGTTCCTTCCCGTCTAAGCACTGGCTGCAGCCCGTTACCTCATGTCTGGTTGCAAGTAGTTGCTAGCACCCGAGTGTTGGACCTGCACACACCAACGGCATCATCCTGGGAGGGATGATGTCCGGGAGAGGCAGGAGGTTATCCACAGAAAGCAGCACCCCCGCTGAGCGGTCATAACCAGCACATTCCTGGGATTCCAGCAGGGCCAACCCAAATCTCCAACTCCGAGCTCACCCAGCCGGAGGACTTCTGGTCTGGTGGGACACTGGGCCACTGTTCTCTGAGGTCAAACTCTTAACCAGCTCACAGCTCCAGGAAAGCTCTCCAGCCAAGCTGCAAGGTCGCAGGCAGGCAGAAGGGGTGTTGTTTTCTCTTCTGCTGGTTGTTTTCTTTTTAAAACCGATCACAATCTCAGCAGCCCTACTCAGTGTGCCCACGGAGCAGGGTTAGGAAGCGTTTTTCATTGTTTGTGCTGTTCTATATCGTAGCTTACAGCCCTGGTTGCAGTATGGAAAGTGCTTGCAGGGAAGCAAGTTTCTCAGACTGAAAGGAAAATTAATGGATGTGGCTTTTCTTCATCTAGAACTTCAATTTTAAATTTCTTTTTTGTGTGATAAATGCTTCAAAATTATGTATCTGTGTTTGAGCGATTTTTTAATACTATCTTTGAATTTTATTATAGAAATACATTTTTCATTTTTGATGTACAGATGTGTTCAATTTTGTAAGCCAATGAACTTCTGTGTCCAGGTAGGGTTTTCAGCCCCATGAAGCATCTGCATTTCCAGTGGGATGCACTAGCATCTTGCTCTCTTCCATGTTTATAATATTGCTTAATGGGTTAGAGGTAAATGTAACGGGGTAGGAATGAAAAAACGGATTCTCAAATGGCTTAGGGTACTGCAAAGCACAGTCTGAAAACCTGAATACAGCTTCTCATTAATTAACACTACAGTTGTATGGACATGGTCATAATAAATGCTGGAAGGGGCACTGTCCTGCAGGGAGAGTGGTTCATGATTCTTCAGATACCTTTCTGTAAAGGCTTGAACAAAAAGCCATTTACTCCTCCGTGCTTTAATTTTTGCATCTGATTTGATGTAAAAATCAAAATGAAAATGTTTCATTGGCTTTAGTAATCATTTCCACTATGATTAAAGCCAATAAAACATTTTCAATTCAATGACTGGAGAAGTTGGTTCTGGCTAGAACCTAGACTAACGGAAATATTCCACAGCTGTTCCTCTGATCAGATCAAAAGAAGTTGTCCTTTCCTATAAGACAAAAATGATTTATTTGAACTTTATATTTAATTTCATGTTATACTCAGGTGCAATTTACCCTATTCTATCAAGTTATTATTCTATCAAATTATTGAATATAGGCTGTGTACACTGTATGCATTAAAACATTTTAATATCATGCCTTAACATTTTTTTACATGAATTCAGTGAAATAGTTTTCCATTTGCTAATGAAATGGTTTAACTTTCTCAGAGCTGAATGCAGCTTTTGCAAAATTACAGGAAAGTCAATTTCCATGCTTTACCTTCTGATTTTGAACCACCTTTGGAAGTATTAGATCCCCCTTTGCTGATGTTCCTGCTGTTTGCAAGGTGGCTGGAGCCAAGAGTTAGGTACTCCAGGCTGTGACCAAGTGCTGCCAGTGACTGTCCATAAGGCAGAGAATCAGTACCTCCCTGGCACCACCTGCAACGGTAATGACTCAGGGGTGCTCCTTTACCAGTCAGTCACCAACCAGTTTTCTGTCGTTGCTTCTCCCAGTACAAGTCATTGTCAAGTTTAGGAAGATAATTGCCATAGGGAAAGGGTTACGTCATAGAATAATTTAGGTTGGAATATACCTTTAAGATCATCGAGTCCAACCATAAACTGCCAAGTCCTACTAAACCACGTCCCTGAGCGCCATGTCTACATGTCTTTGAAATACAATAATTTAGAGACAAAAGGCTCGATATGACTTTTCCTAAGGCCACCAGTCATCCCATTATGAGTGTCTAACAGCTCTGCGAAGAGCAGGACTGACAAGCTCAGCTGCAGCCCTTCTCCGAGCAGGGGATACCTGCAGGGGCAGAGCCGGTGTGTCTGCTGGGTGCCAAACAGCATGGTGTGGGTGCTGGGGCCTCCCAGGAGTCAGCGTAGGGCTCCTCACCCCATGCACCTTGGTGGCGTTAGTCCCGCTTGGTGACTCTGATGGACCCCAGCAGAGGGGCGAACCGGCCACAACATCTGTTTTCCTTCTCTTTTCTTAGCGTAATTATTTCACAGCCATGACTAGACAGCCTAGAGCTGGGAGGCTGTGTAAGAGTGCTACATACATCCAAGAGGAAAACCTGTCTTTGAAGACTAGGAAAGGTGGGCTCAAGGGAATACGTATCTGTGATTAATCTGTTCAGCCACTGGGTGCCAATGTTGGCTCATATTTGATAATCGGAGACATTTTTCTAAGGGAAGAGGAATTTTTGAATTCTAAAAGAAGATGTAATTTTAGAAGGCTGTGGAGCCTGAAAAATATCCCTGAGAGCGTGTGACTTTTATTCGAGAGGATCTGGAAATGGAGTGACAGGAAGGCGACTGCGAGGGGTGGGGTGACAGGGAAGCCCTGGCTTAACAAAAGAAAGAGTGGGACCCTTAATGAAATGGGCTTGCTGAGAATTATGAATCTGTGAGCCTATGTCTTGTAGTGATTAATGATGAACCACTGTTTTAACTTTGGATCAAATAATGGGTTGCCTCTGAAAAGCTTCATTAATCACCGTTAGAAATAGGCCTGCCAATTCATTACTTCAGGGTAGACATGAGCTGAACAGTTCAGCAAATTTCAGGATTGAGTGAACTCTAGGCAGGGGCTGGTTAAAAAGAAAGCAGGGGTCTAATCTGTGTTTCAATGCGTTGGGATTTATGAGCGAGGAATATCCTCTCATTGGCAGTTTCTTCTTCTTTCCCCTCCTTCTCCCACAAAATCTTTTTACTAATTGTGATCTGGGCACAATGGACAGAGAAAATGTGGTATCTGGGGCCGTGCCTGGGCCAGATTCTTCTCCCAGGTACCCAGATGTGGCTCCCATCCGAATCACGAGAATTCATACTGCACATACTGAGGACAGGGCAGAGCCTGGCTGTCCTCAGCTGCTGTTTTTCACTTTGCAGCCTTCATCTGAGACTAAAGCTTTGCCTCTGTGTATTTAAGTGCAGAAGAATGGATTTGCCTCCTTTTTAGGAAACTGCTGTCGATAGTAAGAAGCTTCTGTGTATTTGATGCGATGCAAGATTTTTTAAGCCAGCTGGGATATATTTTAATTGCTGTTCCAGGAAGCTAAGGACTGGGATACCCAAGAAAGTAGAGCTGATGCTCCCTGCTTGGGAGGAAATCAACTCTTTTTTTCAAGTAACATCCACAGATGAGCTGAACGGCACACCATTCCTCCATGGTCTCTGCACCTAATCATACAGGCCAGGGAAAGAGAAGGACATGGGAATTAGGGCCAGAATAAATTTTTTAGCCAAAATGGTTCTGCTCCCAAGACATTAGTTTTGATAACACAAATATGCTTTGAAGGTGTAGTGGGATCTGCCTGAGCTCCTCTCAGTAGAAATCCTCCCTTTGCTCCTGATACAAAAGAAATGGAAAGCTGCCCTGCCCTCATCTCCACTCCCAAAATCTAAAATGCCTTGATTTTTTTTTTTTAGGCACTCCAGCATTTACAAATTGACTTCAACTTTTATTCACTAAAAATTTCTTAGATATCCAAAATCATCAAGTTTTCAGTTTGTGCTACGTGAAATATTAACCCAAAATGACCATATACACAGTTTTGGTTTCCTGAAAAATATGAGTACTTTTATTCAGGATTGACCGAACTTCCTTGAAACAAACAAAAAAGTCATTTATTCGCACAGCTGGAGATAGAGAGGGGAAAAACATCTGGATGTGAGAAGGGAGAGAAAATGTGCATTGGAAGGGAAAAAAACAGTAAAAGGACAAAAGGTTATAAGTAGAAAAAGAGAAAAGGTTGATATGGGGGTTGGAAAGTGTGTCCAGGGATTATGTGAGGAGGGCTATAGAAAGTGGGCCTTGAAAGAAAAATGTAAATACGGTTATGGGAAGGAGGAGGGCAAGACTGAGATGAAACAAGAGGAAAGACAGGGAAAAAATGAAAATTGAATAAAATACAATAAACAAATGGAAAGCAAAAATAATGAAAAAATCTTGCATTTGAATGAAACAAAAGAGAGAATAAACATGGGAAGGAAACATGTTGTCTGAGAAGAACAAAGAGAAGAAAACTGATGAGAGTATGGGATGTGCTGAAAAAGACCTAGAAATAGAAAAATCCTGGAAACACATGCAGCAGAAAAGAAAAATTAGGTCCTTTTTTGAATCTTGACCACTTTTCACGCAGCTCACGCTGCAGCTCACGCACAGCGGCCCCCGAGACTGCAGCGTCCCCGCTGCCAAAATCTGCGTGTGGGACACACCGAGGCTGGGGGAGAGCTGGAAGTAACATGTCAGCACCTGGGTCCTGTGTTAATTCGGTGCATCAGCACCTCAGCCTCTACCAGCTCATTGTTTCCAGATGGTGCCTGAGCTCGGAGCTGGTATTTCAGGCATTTAAGGTCGCCTTCATCAAGTTTCCTCGGGGGCAGGAAAGAAAGCACTTTTCATGTCGGCAGAGCTCAGAGACAAACTCCTCGGTGTGTCACAGCATTGACAATTGCTTTGCAAAACTGAGACAGCCATTGAGCAAAATGGTCTGGTTTTCAGTGACTCACCAGCATCTCTTCCCATGTGGTGTGGAGAGGGAAGGGCTCTGGTTTGTGGTGGGCTCCCCTGCCCTTGCAGAAGGGAGATACATACATGCTCTGTTTTCCAACCCCTCGTGAGCAAGGACTGAGCTCTCCACTCTCTGGGGACAAGCCCAGCTTGGACATGCAGGGACAAGGTTGGAGGATAAACCAGCTGGGGTGCAGGCAGAGGGTGAGCCAAAACACACAGAAGCCGGGACACGTTCAGGTGAATTGTCCTCAGGACATTCCCGTGTGTCTCCCTGGGCCATGGCAACACCCTACCTGAATAGTTAACCACTTTGAACTTCTCTCTCCTCCCCAAAGCCGTGGAGACACCTCAGGATCTCATGTGGCCCAGAGCATATCGCGCACCACGCAGACTCCAGCGGCGCTGGAGCAGACTAGCCCTGAGCCGGCAGCAGTGCAGGCAGGAGCCATCCCAAACCCAGCCTCTGCCCCCTACAGAACCAGCCTTTCTCAGTGAAGACATGGTCTGAAGTTGCATTTATGGCAGAAACTATTTGAGCAGCTTTTCATATGTCTCTCAGCCTCCATCGCACACATATCTTCTGCTTGGCTGAAATTTTAAACACCTTTTTTTTTTTTTCTTAATTTTCTATTTTCAGGTTTGCTTTATGAACACTTCTAAGGATAAAGTTCAAACACTGAAAGCCTGAAAGGAAAATCAGGGAGTGAAGATTTAGGTGATGTGAAAAAAAAAGAAAAAGACTGGAAGCAATAAAGACTGCTTCTTAATGGGGTGACTTGTTCCTGTTGGCTTACTGTAAATAACCCAAGCGACCAGTGTTGTGATTCAGTGTCAGGTCCCAGCCCTGCTGAAGTTAATTCCACGATGTTATCAAAACATCAGACAGAGAAATGAAACCAATGGTCTTTCTCTTCTCCCATATTGCTTTAGCTCCACTATTAGGCATTGATTACAGCCCTGCCCTCATCAAAGGCTTTTGTTATGAGTTTCAGTGTATCCCAAATTGTTCACAGAGTTTAAAGGTAATACTATTTTCTTGTACTAAGTTAAGTAATAATCAGGCAGAGGTCTAAATTCTTAAAGTTACTGAGGGCAGTATGGTCTCAAAGGGAATGAGAAACCTATATTTAGCCCTTCCCATTTAAGGGTTAGTCAAACGTGAATAATTTGGATTTCCAAACAAAGACTGGATATATCTGGACATATCCCAACTGTCTGATTTTTTTTAGAGAAGAAATGCATTTAAAACCAAAGAATTTGTCCGTTCTTTGTTGCAACTTGTCTTACAATTAAAGCTTTTGGTCATACGCATCGACATGTACATGATCAGATTGCTCCAGTTTTAATGGCCCCACTGTAAAAAACTGCTGACGCAGTGCGAGAACCATGCATTTCTATACAGCGTGCAAGCTCTTAAAGTTTAGCCCATGTCTTCATTGTCTGTATGAACAGCATCTGGGAAATCTTTACCTGGCATATGTAGTGACTCACAGTAACCTGAAAACGTGCTGTGACCCTTTCATCTGCAGGGCGTGGAGACAGTCATCTTGTGGGAACAGGCATCTACACCTCCCTGTTTTCAGAGTTAACAAAATTAAATATGTCCAGTAATGCAGAAACTCTTTGGCAGCTGAGGACATCTGATTGAAAATATGTGCTGCAACTGATATTATGTTATTGAAACTCGGAACATTAGATTGAAGTTCACACGTAAAATTTTAAATTATTCTTAATACAGTTCCATTAATGTAAAGAAAACAGGCGAGCAAGGAGTTATTCTCTTTGCAGTTGTAAAGTAATATACATCTGAAGCAGATGTAATATACAACAGAAGCAGACTGAAATCAATGGCCACAGGGAAAAGTAGTGCCTTTAAAACCAAATCTTTCGTTGTTTTCTCAGCTAAAAGAGAATTGGTGATGTCACTGATAACACATGAAACCTTTATCCTACCAAGATCATATGACTTAATTTTGAAAATACATAATTTCTGTCATGTTGCTGTATTCACACAGCTTTGAACAACACTAGAGCAGACTGCTTATTTCTTAGAGATCTGGGTGTTTTCAAACCAGAGAGCCCTGTGAGCTGCATAGTAGAGTACCTACAGAACTGACTCATGGGATCTCCCAACTACAACTCCTTGAGAATTTGTGAAGATGGCTATGATGCCATAACATCAGAGCACAGAGCTTTAAAAAATGAGAAAAGAATATCCATTAGCCTAATTTTGACTTCCTTACAAATACTGGAACAAACACTCAAACAGAATATTTATTAGTGCTTGGAACATAAGAAGAAGACAAGGAGCAATCCACATGAATTTTTCATTAACTAATCATATCAAACCCATCTCATTTACTTTACTGTAGGACACCAGGCCTTATAAGGAAGTGGAAATGCTGGATATCATATACAGTGACTTCAGCAAAGCTTTTGACATTGATCCTCATGTCATTTCAAGGAAATGAGGTTTACAAGTATGTAGCATAGAGTAGGTACAACACTGCCCAGAAAACACACTATTTAGAATTTGGTTAGTTGACCAATTCTTGGACAAAATCCAAGGATATATAGAGTTCAATTCTGCAAGGGTCTGATGTTATTCAACGTTTTCATTAACAGTTTGGATGATCCAATAAGGAATAACATGGGGTTTTTTTAAGTTTCCAGATAACATCAAGATGGGAAGCACTAGGGGAAGAAAGAAACTGACTGTAAAATTTATCTTAATGGATTGGAGATAAGGGGTGAAAACAGAATAAAAGCAGTAGAAAAAAGTATAAAATACTGCATTTGGACAGAATTCATTTAAAAGATGCACATAGAGGAAGATTAAGTACCTTGACTTCGGGTCAGTCTCTTCTCCCAAGTCACAGGCGATAGGACAAGAGGAAATGGCCTCAAGCTGCGCCAGGGGAGGTTTCGATTGGATATTAGGAAAAATTTTTACACTGAAAGGGATATTAAGCATTGGAATGGGCTGCCCAGGGAAGTGGTTGAGG
>JAOXJK010000012.1:121993159-122004243 GCA_025774025.1 Xenus cinereus
AAACCTGCTACATTACCTTTACTGTGGGAATTCTGATTGGAGATCGGGAAACCACTGGAGGACAGGAAAATCAACTTTATTGCACTGCAAAGTAAATGTAATGGAATAAGCAACTGACAGCCCTACACAGACAAAAAGCTATTGCAACAATCCTGCACAAACAGTAAATATACAATCCATTTTTAAATAACCTTGTTGTTGTCTCCATATGTTGAGTACAATGAAGCAGTGAAAAATTATATTGAGGTTGGGAACCTTTCAGAGAAATAAAATCTAATATCCTCCAGCAGAAAGATTCTTTGCTTTCATTCAGCAAAGAAATTTTTGCCTTGTATTTACATTTGTGGAGGAAAAAGAGCCAACCTATTACTGACCTAATGTTTGCTTTTGTAATCTAAGAAGAATATCAGTAAGGCTTTTGAAAATAAAGCATATTACTATTCCCCCAAACAACAGTAAACAACAGATTACTGTAATTGTGATTGGGTGTCAGATAGTTTTGGAAATATTTTTAAGGCAAAAACGTGGATAAGGCTCAAGACAATTATGTAAAAAAAGACTGGAAGTATTGCCTAATACAATACTGTCCACGAAGAGAGCTTATGCTTAGTTGTATTACATCATTTCATCAAAAAGGCACTTCAAAGGCAATTTCAAAGAAAATTCCATAGCCAGTCCTCAGTGTATGCCAAAGGATTTCTCCTCCCCTCTTGTAAGAGTTAAAAAATTCCTTGCTTCATGAAAGGGGAGACTTTTCTTCATATTGCACCTAGAAACAAGATACTTCACCATGTGCATTGCACAACACCACAAAATTAATTTTACTTGGCACAAAACCTCCGAGAATAAATTTATCTAACTGCATTCTTCTTCTGTTGAACAGAGGCAGGAAAACTCATTCTTATGTCGTACCTGCCATCAAAGAATTTCAGGCTTAAATTTTATGTCGGAGACATTCAGCTTCACTTCATTGTAGAGAAAAGCAGGAGCATGTAAAAGCTGATGTTCAAACATCTGGCAGACCTAGCTCATGTCAGCAATAAGGCTTCAGAGTTCAAAAGATTGCCTGTAATAGATGGATCAGTGCAGTCCTGGAGAAAACCAGATGAGGAAAGATATTTAATTGGGAGGAATATTATATTAGGTTAAAAAAAGGGGTTTGGTTTTTTTTTTTTGTGTCATTCTTCATTGTCTTTCATTAAATATATGTTTAGTGAGCACATATGCTGATCTGAATAAAAGGGACTCCACTGGAAGGATTTCCCACACTTGCAAGAGAAAAGCAGCATACAGTCAAATAATATGTCTCTCTAAAATGGGACCAACCTCTTCTTGCTCTCTGGGTGTTTTGATGTTGGGTCCTTGAGTGTCACTGCTTCGTTAGATAGTTGTAATGAGGTCTGTCAGCCTAAGGGCTATGATGTTCACCTCTTACACCCTCACAGATAACCAGAACACAAAACGGATAGTTGTTTCGTCTGTGGCTTCCATCGATAACAGGCTACATTTCACTTTACATCAAGGGAAGCTGGTTTCATGTTAGTGGGCAGGGTTGGATATATCACCGTATGAAGTCGGTGGGCTGGGCCCATGGCACCCGCAGGGGAAGTACAGGAGCAAGATGGGCTCTCCATTGGCTAATCTCTCCATCAGCCAGTAGTTTTGCACAGTTCAGTACAGATTTGGCAGACTGCACTCTTTTTAACATCAGAAATATAGGCACGAATACCTCCACTCCTGTATAGAAAACTGTCCTCTTGCATTGAGTATTTTTTTCTTTCTATTTGCCTCTTCAAGGTCTTTAAGCAAGGCATTGCAGGCACCAGCAAGAAAACTCACCTTCATCAGGCAGTTTGTGTTGTGGCAACAGTCTTTGGTCTCTCTTGCCTAAACATATATGATTAAATAATAGCACCTTTGACAACCTGATATCAAGGAACTCTGTCTTCAGGTTTCTCATTCTGCATGTGAGAAATGGATATCAAGTATCAATGGACCTCTGAAAACCACTAAATCTTAGTTCAATTTACATAAGGAAAATGTAACTACATGCTTCACTGGGTGTTGGAGAAGCTCATGCATCACCGTAGATAGGGAGAAGGCAGCAGGAGCTTTTTATATTCTTTCTGGGGAAACATTCCTCCAGGTATCACTTTTTATTAAAGATACTTGGCCACATGCATCATTTTGCAAAATGTAGAGTGGGTACAATAAATCACATTACCAGAGGGAGATGCCACCACACATTACACTAAAGAAATGTTACCTGATGATTTTGTTTAATACTGAGGAAAGGTAAATCTTTCACATCACTTAACATCACGGGAACGCAGCCTGGCAGTGAGCAGCCTGGACTGAGGGAAATATGAATATTTCAAATCCTTAGCTAGAATAGCATAGGAATAAAAAGCATGTCATTTTTAGTTACAAATGTTAGTTAAATAATTCGTTATTGTTACCCTCTCTTAATCTAAACAGTTGGCTGTGTTATACTCCTGGTTATTTCTACCAGAGGTGTAGCTGATGATGGTATTTTCCAATTCTACCACGTAATCTTGCCATGCTGATAGGGCGTGGGATGAAGTCTTGTTGCTGAGAATACAGGAACAGTTTTTTCAGCTTTCTGTTCCTAGTTTCCTTCCTTCCATTCAGCGCTTTTGCGTTACTTTTTTTAGAAAGCCCCTATGACCACATGGCCTTCCATGGGTCAGGCTGCATGTGGCCTTCGAGACCTTCAGTTCTGGTTTGCAGAACAAGGACACTGCTCTATGTTGGTTGCTTTGAGAGATACATGTCCCCAGAACTCACCAAGGCTTTCTTTGTACCAATAGGAGTTTATGGTCTATAGGAAAGATTGAAAGGACTAGGATTGTTTACCCAAAGGGAAGGAAAAAAAATCATAGGAGTTAATGACAACAACCTTACAGTATGTTAAAGACTCTAGTGAAGATGAGAATAATCTGATGTATATGCCTGTCATGAACAGGGCATGTAATTGACCCTGCAGCAAGAAAAACTCAACGTAACACTAGGGAAAGCTTTCTAGATGCAAAGACAGTGGCACACGGGAAGAGCCTGTTCATGAGAAAAATGTCTCAATAAGTATTTTAAGAAAAAACTGATGCTGCCCTGGGGCAGAAGGTTTGGACTACATGACCTCTCCAGTTTTATTTTCTACTTTTATTTTTCTCTATCTCCAAAGCAAACATCACATAGTCTTCATAAGTTCAAATTCCTCTTGCACTATACTTTTTTTTAGGCCATTTTAAAACTTTTTGACAACTTTTGAAACTGTAGAATGACCAGCAGATTTAAAGTCATCCCATAAACTCAAAACATCTTTTCCCAGTGCACTCAGTACAACCCATGTCTGTACTCACCATCCACCTTCTATTTTATTCCCCATCTCTTCCCCATGGTAGCAAAGGGATTACGAAGTGATTTCAAATGCCATTCCAGTCATGGGCTACTCTAAAAGGAAGATTTTCTCTCTGGAAAGTTTTATCTTCATCATTGCACCAGGTAAACCAGAACTATTTCCTGACATCTCTTCCAGACTTAACATAGTCACATGAACACCCAGATCCTAGCCATTTGCAGCAAACCTGCCAGGTAGTCCATGAGAAACGTTACTGTGCTGTGCTCAGCTGTGAAATTGGGGTACTGTGGGTTTTGCATATTTTTTTGAGCAGGTTGCCCTTCAGAATTCTTCAGTTCACAGAACCATTCTAGGGACATAGAGTCTGGTGTGACCATAACAATCTTCCCATCTACATAGAGATGTTTGGCTGTTGAGGAACTATGACTGCCAAGAATTCCTTTCAGATAGAGTGCAACAATTTACCCAACAAGTGGTTTACACTTCTGTTGCAATTAACCATCATCCTCTGGAATCCACTATGTTCTTGTGTCAATAAAGTCCTGGGCTGTGTGTAGGACCCATTTCCCACAACATGAGGCTTGTGAAGATATACCAAGACAAGAGGGGTTGCTTACAAGAACACTTGCCAACAATGAAGATGCTGAAGCACCTGCACGCCATGGAAGTGTCTTTCCTTTCTGTCCAGCAGCACAACAGTTTTGTAGTGTTAGCAAACCCACAAATGCAACTCTCAAGCAGAAGTAGAGTATTTAAAAACATTGTTAGTCTGACTGTTGGCTGCACCTGTAAAAATTAACCCTGAAATATACCATTAATAATGCAGTTTCTTTTAACTCCAAAAGTTTGTTGTACATATATTCTGTTTGACTTAATTTAAAATCCTTCCAGGCTTTCACTTTAAATAACTACAGGAAGCCTCTTCCTCATCTGCTATTTTGCACGATAAAATCTTTTGTAAGAAGCAAAAGCCATAATATTGGTGTATCAATGCCTGCATGATAGCAAACTACTTTCACTAACAGCTGTCAGGCTCAGTGCTGCAAAAGATCTTTTGATAGGGTTTATAATTTACTTATCTTCCAAGAGATTTCCAATGAATGTGGAGAAGAATTTCTAACAGCTAATTTTTTTTTCTTTCCTTTCCATTATATACCCAAAATATCACTGACTGTGTGATTTATGGATTGATGTTTTATTGGCAGAAGCAAAATAATAGAACTTGAACATTACTAGTTTTGGTAAGGATGCATCTGCCTTTCACTGTTGGATTTTAGATCAAGGTTGGATCTTGATGTCTTAATTATACAATAAATATATATATTTTGAAGATTTGAGGAATTTTTTGCAAACATTTTGTTCCTTTCTCTTTTTCTATCGTGGTGCCACAGATTACTTTGCAACTATTTTTCACACATCTTGTTGAACAGAAATAAGGAATACTGCACCTTACTAAGAATCCATGAAGGATTCCTACAAAGGGATTTTAGGATTGTTATCACAATTTTGCTTAGAAAAACACTTTCAATGCAAAGAGAGAGTAGTGTCAAGAAAAAGGACAATGGTAAGAGAGTGAAGATGTGACAGCAAGAGATTTAAGAGCTTTTTTTGGGTGATCCTGGTTTATGGCTCTTGGTTGGTTTTACATCATCTGAGGCTTCAACTCTTCCTCACCTCAGTGCTGCCTCTTGGTAGATCTCAGGTAGTCACTCTGAAACCTAGAACTATAAAGCACATTGGAAACTGTAGTCCATCTCAATAAGTCATGGTCTTAGCCTCTCTTGGGTCTTGGAGGGACATATATGTCATGTATCGATAGCATTGTCTCACAGATTAGGAAGATTCCTAAAAGAAACCAAAATAACCGCTGTTATTACTAGGAGTACCAAGATACTGAATACCCTTTTCTTCTGTTTCAGTCAGTGATCATTTTGATCACAATGAAGTTGGTCTTCAAAAGCTCTCTGCAACAGTCCTTCTAGCAGTGTATTTGCTAATCCAAAGTTACATGATCAAAGAGAATTGCATTTGAGAGACTTGTCTTGAACATTTTCCCCACTCCCAGTCAGAGAGTAAAGAAAATCTCCCACTAACTTTCAGAGCTGCTTGGAGATAAGCCATGATGTGATATGGTCCCCTGTGGAAGAGCTGGAAGAGATGTGATGATGTGGTGCATTCACGTATTGGCTGAAAGTTTGTGGCAAACGACACAGAAAATTTCTCTGGTTTTATATATAAATACATATATGTATTGTTATAGCTGGTTTCGACTTCCCAGCAACATATAAACCCATAGTTCAACTGACTGGGGCTTTGACCACCCACACGCAAGGAAGAGGTCATACAAAACGTGCACTGCAGTAACTGCACCTTATGGCCAGTAACGGATGGTTTGGCCAACACCTAAACCTTTTCCATAAGAGGGACAGATCACAAATATTTCTCAGCTCTATTCTTTTGCTTACACCTACTCCTTTGTATAACTTCGCCCTCACAATGAAGCTGCTGAGAAGGAGTATTCAGTGAAGAAATGTTTGTTTTCCCTATGGTACACTTCAGACCTCAACAGTTATTCAGAAATACCTGATGGCCCACATTCATGGCCATGTGGGAGATGGTCATAGATGTCTGTTAATGAGTTTATGATTTCAGATTTAGTTTCCATCTCTTACCTCTCTATCTGCTGTTCCTAATAATGAGCTCTGGGACATGATTCACTGGGAGGAGGGGGAGCCCTTAACATTTTTTTGCTCATTCCCACTAACAGAAGTAGTACTGGGACATAATTCGATGTGTAATCTCAGAGGTGCTTCTGCTGCATCCTTTCAAACCAGCAAAGAGCAGATTTTCAAAGATATGGGGAAATGTCTATTTGTTTCCCACTCTGAGAGAGACAGAATGGTCTGAAGTCAAAAAGTTTTTACATCATCCCTTTTGGGGACACTTAAAGTAAATCTGAGACCTCTTTGAAGTTATACAAGTGTCTTTCAAAGGAAGAGGTCAAAAACAGCGGAGAGCACGAACACACCACCAAAGTATAAATTAGACACAACTTCTGCTAAGGCTACACAGAGAGAAACACACAGCTTTTAAAAACAACCTTAATTATTTCTTGCTTCAGCTCAGATCACTTGTGTCCCTAAAGGGAAGAATGCTTGATATAAAAAGGAGGGCTTGTCGTATTTGTAAAGATTGCCATTGTTTGGAGTGATTCAAAAGATGAAAAGGAGCCCAGTGTGAGAAAAACAAGAGAGATCACGCAGTCCAACACCACCGAAAAGGCTTAGGGAGGCAAAGATGTGATCTCTGGGCATCATGCAATTTCTGAATTAACATCTGTTCCAATTAACCTCTTGTCCCCAAGAGTCTGAGCTCTCCATGAAGTTAAAACACAAGACAGTTACCGAACTGTCCCCTGGTTCACAGTCTGTGAGGTGCACAGCACCAGCAGCCATCTCGCTGGGCCCCAGCAAGGTGGGATCCAAGGCTTGCCATCAGTGAAGACAGACATCAAGGGAAATAACAGCAATACCCAAATCAACAAGTTCTTCTGAAACATAATTAATCCAAAACCATGCCTTCTTAACAGGGCCCAGCATATGTCAGGAGAACATATTTGAGACAAGGCAAGACTAGACTTCTGATGCTGTTTTAAAAAAGAATGAACAGTATCCATTGTAAGAAAAAAGGGAGAAAAGCAATTGTTAAAATTAATTTTTGTGCCCTGAACATTTCTTGAAATACCAGTTTCAAAAGTAAAAATCCAAGGATGAAGAAATGACAAGCGAGAGGTGACTCTAGATTATTCAGTATTTGAGACAGAAAGGGCATTTAAAGGTGACCAGCAAACATGGCAGACTCCAAGCATCTGAGAATTAAAAGAGAAAAAAACCTGATATGCCCAGAGATTCACGTAACACGTCATGGTCAGCGTCCAGGATACCTGATTTATCAAACAGACAGCTTCTTACAAGGCGGCAGTGAGAGGACAGCTAGCCCAATCCTAGTGCAGGATATATTCCTCTGAAAATCTTTATAGCTGCTCACGTAGTTACTTGGGTAAGCCTTGGCCTTTAAAAATACAAACTCTTAGTGTGTACAAATGCTTAATACAAAGTATTAAAAAAGAGAAACTGCAATATCCGGGTGTATGTGCAAAGTTTCATGTGAATTATGCAGGCTAGTGGGAAAGAGGTCTTCCAATCTGGTGTGATAATCCTTGAGTTGATAAAATGCTACAGACACTCACGACTCACCTTGTGCACAACTTCCAAAACAGGAAAATTTTTATTGCTGTTTGCACTGATGTTAATGGGAGTTAGGACCATATATATAAGAGTAGGATTATACACCATACAGCATCCGGTATCTGCAGAAACTGGGGCTGTGTCCAGGAGACAGGTGCTCACCATGAGTTCAAAACATGGGAAAGCGTTAAGTCACTTCATGATACATAACACTTTCCCATTCTCAAACACTGAGACCCCTGCACTGGGTGACCATCCTGTGGATGCCCTTTTTGCTTTATGCTTCTGTGTTTTGTGAAGACCCAGGGAGTTTCCCTCAGATGCCCATCTCTAGTCCCTCAAGGAGGTGTTACAGGACTTCTGTGAAGGAACATCTTGCCATTACTGGCTATGTTTTTCCAACACATTTTTGATTCCAAAAATTGCTTCCAAACAATGTGGTTTGAAAGCATCACCCCCATGATGTTGGCTGTATGGGTGCTAGGCAAAGCATCCCTCATGGAAGTCTATCAGCTATATTGAAGTAACTGCAGTAGGAAACCAGGCCTGCTCCTTGCTGAATAACCATTTTCAGTTATGAGGCTCCTGCCCCAGTGTGGTGATCAACTCTGTTTGACAAGGAAAACCCCTACTGGGGATTGGACTAGATGACCTTTAAAGGTCCATTCCAACCCAAAGTTTTCTATGATGATTTTATTGAGTGCCCTTGTTAAGTCAGAGAGGAGTTGCTGTTCCCCTCCACTGACATGTTAGGTGCAGGATCTCACCTCTGCTTGGAGGTGGAGATGACTAATGACTTCCAACAGCTCTAAATAACACCTAAGCTGATAAATCTCCTGCTTCCTTCAGCTTTGCTGCCGGGGCTATGCAGCCGAACTGCTGGCTGGGCAAACTCTTTAGTGAGGACATATAATGAGATCTATCAAACCACAGTTATACAATGAGAATAATAATGTTTTATTGGGCTACTGCAGGTTCTCCTCTTGCTTTACCCAAATTGATAACGTTCCCATGTTCCCAATGATGGCTGCTCATTCAGCCTCTTCCTCCAATTCATACACAAAGAACTTTTCCCCAGACCACAGTGTTACATCTGTCCATAAAGAGCACTTAAAAAGCTGCCTTCACTCAACACTCCTTTATTGCCTTCAGTTCAGTACACACACGACCTTTTTCTGTTGTTTTTTCCAGGAAGAATGGAGGTGATCTTGCTGTCTTGTTTGCTACAGGAATCCCAGGAAGAAAAGGATGCACATTTTAAGAACAATAGTAGTTTACCATGGGGACACCTTGCCAAGTGATTAAAACAGTCATTGCAAATTCTTCCTTTTCCTGTTTTTACTCACATTAACCTGGTTAGTTCTCTGAATCCATTTGGCTGGTTTAGATCCACTGGATGTTTTGCATCTCATGAGTATAAATTCTTGTAATTTCCATATGCTGCTAATGAGTCACAATGAATTGTTCTTGGTATGTTAATTTAGAACTCTCTCTAAAATTTACTATGTCCACTTGTAAGGATTTGGTATTGATTATGTGACTCATTTCTCTGGATGAAAATTTTAATGGACTATGTTAAATTGCTATTATTGCTACTGCTGTTATTTCTACAAGTGCTAGTGAATCATTGGCTGATGATAGGTTTACACACCACACAAAGGTTTCTGGGAACTGATAAGATTACTCAGGAAACAGTATTTGCAGCCTGACAGAATCTACGTGAAAAAGGTTTCTGTGCAAACCTGAACTATGGAAAAAGCCTAAGGCAGATTTGGGCACCCTGACTGACCTTAGATAGCTGCAGGGTAAATAACCAATGCCTAAAAGCAGTAAAAGCCAGATGTCTCAGCAGCTGGTAAGTGTCTTGCTGCTTAGGCTGAAGAGGTTAGAGTGCCTGAAGCTCAAATCCTATCTACATCTGAGAAGACTTGAATCTGATCATCTCAAATCAATCCCTCCCCCTATTCCTCTAGGTACTGAGTCAAATTGGTAGGGTGTTGTCTGCCCAGAAAGTGATATTTTCTCCTTTCTCCTTGGTGACAGTGCTGTATTTTGTGTACAACATGTAAATATTCATTGGAGCAAGGCTGCACATCTAGCTCTTCTCCTTCCAAGCTGAGAACTCTAACCTCTAGACTGTGGAGTATTTCCAACAGCTCCAGTTCCAGCACAAAGGCTATTTATTTATGCTGTTCAGACTGGAAGGACTTCAACTGAAAGACAGAGGGTCACATTCACGAATGTGTTATATAGTCTGGTGATGAGACCATTTGCTTAGGAGAGAAGAGGTATCAGATATCTGCAGGGAACAGAGGGAACTGAAAATAAGTGTCCTTTGGCCTATGATGTCGTGGTGTCTGGCTAACCCACTGGCTTCAAAAATACTTGGGTGAAAAGGACTTTCATCAGCTCTGGCTCTTTGTTCACCATGTCTAAGACCAGATCTGAGAATTGCTATCGATCTTGGTCTGCAAGCATTACTATTACCTTGTGACCACTGGGGCTTAAGTATGAGTTAGGTGAGTTAACGCTGAGTTCTCCCACACCCAGTTTTCAGGATTCTTGGATATGTAAGTAATTAAACTCTGTATGTTCTGCACCTGAGATGAGCACCTAAGCATTTGGCACTACAGCCCTAGTCGTCACAGTACTCAGCCCTTTTGCAGGATCTGTTTGTTACCCTCTAAATTAGGTAGTTTTCTATGTCTAACAGCAGGAAATATCTTTGGCAGAAACATAGGTGCTAGGCAACTGGGAGGTATTTTTCAGGCTTCAGATCTTAAACAGGTAGTTAAATGCCTGTGTCCCTTAGTGACATTAGAGGCTACTCTTCAAACACAACCGAGGACTGCACAGCAAAAGCAAAGTGTCATGATCTGGGGCCCTGCAAAATATGTTTTTGAACAGATGTCTGATGCATGCACCCAAGGTCAGAAAGTGTGAATAAAATCACAGCATCTTTTGCTAGGTGGAGAAAAGCCAATCTGGAGTGTGAGCAGTATACAACACAACTATATTAGAATCGCCCACTGTGAAAACGTAAGGACGATTCAATGGTGTAAGCAAGAACCAGCCCTTAAAAAAAAGGACAAAAAGCAGTCAAAAGCCACAGAAAGGGGCAAACTTCCCATGCACTTTAAGAAAGGTATGGTTTTAAGTCTGATTTCTGTATTTGAGTCACATACTAGGATCTGGATGCCCTTGAGCTATGACGCTGATGATTATTCTTCCTGCTGCTATCAGCACATCCAAGGTTACTTGCTCTGCTTCATCTCAGCTGGGTCAGGAAGGCATTGCTGACTCACCACACTTCAAGAAAAGATGAGGGGGTGGATTAGGGGCAGGTGAAGTCATAGCATCCATTACAGCAATGAAAACAGAACCATCCCTGGAGGTGTTCAAGGCCAGGCTGGATGGGGCTTTGAGCAACCTGGTCTGGTGGGAGGTGTCCCTGCCCA
>JAOXJK010000012.1:122004343-122015662 GCA_025774025.1 Xenus cinereus
AGGCCAGGCTGGATGGGGCTTTGATCAACCTGGTCTGGTGGGAGGTGTCCCTGCCCATGGCAGGGGGGTTGGAACTCCATGATCTCTAAGGTCCCTTCCAACTTGAACCATTCTATGCTTCTATGATTCCATGAATGGACAGTGAGTCCTCATGTCACTACCTAGAGCTTTGCCAGATCTCCCAGTGGACTTGTCTAACTGCCCAATGCAGACAGCCACCGAGGACAGAGATGGGTGGGAATGCGCAACCCTACTGTGCCACTGCAGCAGGACAGTGGTTAGGGCCATGATGGACAGCTTAATGTGCTGTTGTTTTCTACTGGGACCAACCTATGTAGGAAGGGTCTACCTTTAGGACTATAGCAATGAGTATGCACTGGCGACAGATCCTACTGCTGACCGTGGTGACTGTCCAATATGCTGAAAAGAGGGCGGCCATCATGCTGTCTCTTGAGTGTGATGGGGGGCTTTGTAGCTGGGGTCTGTGAGGGAAGTCTGCAGCCCTGGTTTGCAGTGTCCTCAGGCAACACCAGTGCTGTCGGGGGAGCCCTTTTCTCCCTTCCTTCCTTGCCCAGCCCCTGGTTGGGCACAGAGCACTGAAGATCCCTTCCTTTTTTGGGTCAGTTGGGTTTCCCAGGTTATTCCATTTCCCCCCATAAAATGTCAGTGTAAAGCCTTGCACCAGGACTAGTCTTGAGCAGCCAGAATATTTCTTACAATTATCTTCAAGTTATTTTAGTTGATACAAGACTAAGCCTGGGTAAACAAGGGGCTTGTACAATTAAATTATCCCCTGTGTGGTAGGGTGGTAGCTCTCACCAAAGCTTTCCCCATCCATATGGCTTTTTCAAATCTGCTCTCAGGAGATAGTACTGAACATTTGTACTGCAATTTTTCCTTCACTTAGGGCACTAATGTGTCTGTCTTGCCTTTACTCAGCTGCTAACTTTCACAAAGCTTGTGACAACATAGATATATTTGAGATCTCTACCCTTTTTTTTTTAAATTGGGTCGAAACTAGTCAGGGGTTCCAACAGTCTTTAGGAGGGCAAAGGACAGACAGATAGCAGGACCTCATAACTTTCACTGCCCTGGGAAGACAGGCTAAAGGAGATTATTTTTTTCCTAGCAGCCCTTAGGGACTTTGTTATAAAAGGACAGGCCTGGAAGGCTGAACAGTAAGAAAGGCATCACAAAAAGCAATGGAATTTTTTAGAAAATGCAAGGTGAAATAATTCCCTCTTTCAATTAGCTTCCATCTGATTGGTGATGTGTCACATTTATGCAGGGAAATAGGTCTCTGAAAAAAGCATTAGCCACACATATGAGCGACTTTTATAAATGGCTTCTTCCTTATCGCCTCTGTGAGTAGATGATTAACTGTCTACATACCATAAACAGAAAGGAATCTCTCAAAGAAGGGAAGGACCAGGAGGCAAGCAGAGCCTGACTGTGTAAATTGTCCCTAGGCCTTAAGTTTTAGAGTATTCACCCCGGACTGAACACAGAATATACACAAACGGTTACAACTTGGGTCTATAAGGTGGTTTTGGAAGATTTTTGACCAAACATTCTGTGTCCAGGTAATTAAGTTGCATAATGCACGTTCCCCTCTGGTTGTGAAGTGAACAGCCAGACTCTTTGGGCTCATTTCCTCCCTGGTAGAGCTCTGGTTGGAGGGCCTTGCTCTGAAAGATGTGTTCACATCCCGCCACAAGCTTAACAGTGTTAGTGTCTCCGGTCTGGAGCTCTGCAAACAGACCAGCCCTGACATTCATTTGTGCTGAGCAGGAAATTCAATCTCAAAACCATCAGTTTTTCATATCTATCTTGGTGTCTGTGTGCAGAAGTGAGGGATTTTGCTTGCCAATGCATGTCTCTATCCATGCCCATGGCCAGATCAATATAATCACAGTAAGGGTACACTATCAAATTCTGGCACCACTCTAAGCTTTCATGTCAACAAAAACCGATCAGAAAAATTGAATAACTACCTACAAGTGAAGAAAATAGATGTGAATAAAAATACAGTGTCCTGTATTTGATAATTTGACTTATCCCCAGCTTTCTCCTCTGGGATTTCAGACCTTTCAGTGGCCTCAGGACTGAAGCTTTGGCTGCCCTCTGCCTTTGAAGGAAAGATGTTTTGTGAGTGACTGGATGCTATAGGCACACTCTGATACTGTCCATAGGCAGGGCAATGCTCCTGGGGGTGGTGGGTTTTGCCTGCTAGATTGTTTCTAAACCAGAGGTGACATAAAAACTTCCAAGCTCCTGAATCTGGATATAACTTAGACAATGGGAGGAGACAAAAAATAACCCAAACACAGAGACATTCCTTCTTTTGCTTCCCAAGGGAGGAAAATGGGCTGAGTAAGCCCAGAAGAGACTTTGATGTCTTCTAACTGGACCCACTGGATCCCAGGGACCGACCAGGGCATTTTAGCTGCAGGCAAAGGGTCGTCAGCTGCGGCAGCAGTGAATGCTAGTGATTTCTCCCAATGGTGGGTCTGGATTTTAGCCAGACAGCTGCAATCACACCTCTGTTGGAAGCCCTGACACCTGCTGCAACTTGCATTGCATGGACCAGTCTCCAGGATTTCTCTCTCTCTTGAAGCACTCACATCGACTTCCCTGATTTTTCTGAAATATCTTGCTGAAAACATATAAAGAAAATGCAATGGAGTTACCTATGCTGGTATGGCTGCCATGTTTCATGGAGTTAGCCATACCCCAAAAGGGTCAGATTTAGCTCTGCATGCCATGGTAGGATATGTGTCAGACCTGTTAGCGAGAGAAAGTGACCAAAACAGAGACAGGGTGACCTGCCCTTCATACCATATGCCTCATATTGGTCCCTGATACAAGCAGTTTGGATAACTTATTTTTAGCACAGATCTTCCCAATGAATTAAACAAGAGAGGAATTAGGCCAATGCTGAGGACTTGTGAAAATCCCACCTACAGTGCTGTCAGGAACTGACCATCCAGTATGGATCAGAGAAAGAGCAGACGACTTGAAATCTTATAGCCTAAATCCTATTAAGATACAGCAGTTCTCTTTTCCTGTGTAGCTTGAGAAGATAAGAAAGGAAGACAGTAGATAGCGAAATATATCTTTAAGTGTCTTATACTTCCCTTTGTTGATGCCATTTTAAGAGCTGTAGAGAGAAAGACCCAGGAAAAGCCCAAGGGGACAATCTTGACAGAACTTCAGCTAGTAATTCTTTATACTTCATTCCTGCTCTCCAGTGTTTGTCTTATAAGCATTGAGGTTGGAGAATCATTCCTCTTTCTTCGAGTTTTCCTTTCCCCATTTAGATGCATTGATTTTTTCTTGTGCTCTTGAAATTACTGTTGCACTCTCATCCCAAAGTGCCAGCACCTTTGACTTCCACACTTACCAGGTGAGGGCTTACGGGCCCACGCTGTTGAATCCTGACAGAGGTTACGGAAACCCTGGAACAGCAGTCAGTGATCTGGGAGTCGATCACTGTAGCCAGGGAGATCAAGGGAGAGGTAAGAAAATATCGTAAGCCCTATCTTTCAGGGGCTGTAGTTAGGGCTCAGCTATAGGACATGGGGAGCCTGACCTGCCGGGAGCTGACGGCTCCTTCCAGGGGGGCTCTCCGTCACAGCGGGGGCTCCACAGCAAACGCTCAATAACGCTGCGGTGGCCGCTGAGCTGCCACCGCTGCTCATGACACCGCTCGTTATTACCTCCCTCTTCCCATCTGCTGATTTTATGGGTAGCTTGCTTTTTGTTTTCCACTTCGGCTAGGAGTTCGGGGACCCTAATTCTTCTTTGGAGCCATTCGCTCCAGCACCAGCAGAGACAACAAATATTGATAGTGCTTTTGCGGAGGGACGCTCTCTGACTTCCAGGGGATCTTTGCCAGAGGACAAACATTGCCATTTGACTGTTCATCTTCAGGCCTGACCAGGCATCTGAAATTTAGGAAGTCTTGTGCACAGTTTGATGTTAATGCAAGATCCCAGGGTGGCCGGTCTGGGACAGACTGCCCTGCCAGGATGGCTCCTTTTCCCTGACAGCTGGAGAGCCACGGGCAGTAACGGTGTTGTTGTAGTAGCCTGGTATTATATATAGCAGGCATAATACAAAATGAATGAGTGTTTCTCTTAGAGCAAACAGGTGAATTGTAATCCCAGATCCAGGAATTCTGGAGCTGGGGAGCATGCTGTGAAACTGTTAATAAAAAAATAAATTTGCTGTAAATGCCATCATAGCCTTTCTTTAAAAGAAAATGTTTGATGGATTTGGGGCTTCATCTGATTTCAGATAGAGAATATTTTTCCCAGTTTATCCTGTAAAAGCAGCTGCTAAGCTTGGCCACGTGTATACACAGATGCTGATTTTACAACACATGCAGTGATAGGCATCTGAGAAGCTGAGATCAGGGAAAAACCGATAATGTGTTCTTGACACCACAGAGTGTGAAGGGAATTTACAGTGAATAGAGATATTTAAAGTAGAAATGTAAGTGAATGCAGGGCTCTCAGTTAATAGCCACAGTGTCTTCAGTCCTTTATTCCTCCCAACGTAAGTAGGTAAGGGAGCAACAATGCAATGTTTGCTGGAGAGCTCATTAGCACTAATGGTATTATGGTATCAAGCAGAGCTGAAGGGTGAACAAAGAAGTTGCCAGTGAAGGTGACTGGGAGGCAGTTTTATTGCCTGGAAGTAGAATGAAACCTGAAAATTCAAAACTGTTCTCAGACTAGAAATCCTAAGGTATGCCCTTTTGTAAAGACAGGAAACTGTGGTTTCCACAATAAAAACGTGTTCCACAGGATCTCAACTACTTCATCTGTGTGACTGAATACAGCCGGGCACCCCAGAAACTCCTGACTGTGGTCTGCGTGACACCTACCATTTCAGTGTCCCACCAGCAGCAGCACTACGGATGGACAACAGGCATCCTCGCCCACCCTGTCGTTCTCCTGTCAACCCAACAGGAGACAGCTGGGATTTGATACAGAGCTGCCAGGCCTCTGGGTCTCTCAGGTCCAGGATTAGGACAATGGATGGCTGCGGATGCAGAGATCCAGACACCATGATGTCCTTGATGAAGGCACCCAGGCCCCTGGTGTTGCAGGCTCCCAATATCTAGCCTCTGAGCTCTGGCTGGTGCGAGTAGCTAGATATCTGTCAAAAAACTGGCAAGCTCCCTCTCTCTGACCTGCCTGCCCTTCAAAGCCCGTCGGAGGTCAGTTAAAATAATGCAGGTTGATTTTGGTGAACTAGCTAATTGCGATGAATAATAGGATAGAGAATTTTGCTTGCCAGCTCTGGCATCCAGCTCAGTTTAAAGGCCCTATGTGGGGTGCTCTGGTAGCTCTGACGAGTTTGCAAGCACAGAAAATTAATGCCTTTTTTTGTTTAGAGTTATTTAAGATGGGAACATTCAAGGTAAAAACAGAAGCTTTCAGACTATTTAGGATAAAAATTAGAAAACTCTTTAGAATAAATTCATGGATCTATGGATCTGAAAGTTTGCTGTGCTACAGGTTACTACAGGTAATAATTTCATCCTTTGCAAATCAACACACCAACACCAAAACCAACACAAGGCTCAACTGTAGCAGTACTACAGCTCCTAAAAGATAATTTAAGTACCAGAATGGCACTGGAATAATAGCTAGATAGATGTTGAGATATCTCTAAAAATCCAGGGTTGAGAACCTATTGGAATTTTTAGTAGCAGGTTTTTGCTCAGAAAAGCAGCAGCGGGGATTAAAGGTGTGACTGTGTTTCTTTTGTGTGGTGGCTAACTAGATTGAATTATTAAGGGCATTGAACTCCAGAGAACAATAAAAATTACTTTAGAGTAAAGGTGATCTAAATGGAGAGCTTTAATTTTAAACCCTTTGAACTACAGGAGTGGATTAAGGTCATGTTTGACAGATTAGATTCTGCTGTCTCAGTTTTGGCTTTGTTTCAAATAACAAACCCAAGTGCAGATGACTTTCAGCTCTGTGGTCCTCTAAGAAAGACAAGTCTGAGTTCAGACTCACGGTGACTGACCATGGCACCAGAAGGGATGGACTGGCCAGCTCACCTCCAATCCTGGCTAAAAGGTAGTCCCTGTTGCCAATCAGTCCCTGATATTGGGATGGACTCAGGTTTTTTAATCAGGATATTGTTTATAAAATGTTAAATACCTCTTCAGGCACAACAAATGCTATCAGCTACAGCATAAGCTGAAACAAGGCAAACCTGCACATGCTTAATTTACTGAAAGAGAACAGTCCATATTTTCCCCCTCAGGCCTTTCTCAGGGAGATGACAGAGGAAATTTACCTTCACATACTTGCCTACAGCTCCAGGAAGTCAAACATAAGACCTTATGTTTCAATCATCTTCTATAAATTAAAAAGATTTTTGAGATGTCTGTGTTTGGATTCATTCACTGGTATTTCCTCACGTTAAGACTTTTATATCAACTTTTATGCTACAACTAGTGCCATGAACTCATTGGTCTTTTTTTTTTTTTTGTGATTGAAGATGTTGATTTTTATTCTGTTAAGGAATGAACTGGCCCTCTTTTAGATCCTGTTTTTAATACTTCTGATTTGCTCTCTAATGACAAGCTATCCTGAAAGAAGTTTCTGGGGATTACTTAGTCCCTTATTGTGAACAAAATGTTCTTACATATGAGTCACTGTTTCAGATCAAACCCACTTTGTTTCAATTTCTTTGGTGTGTTTTTTTTTTTGTTTGTTTGTTTGTTTTTTGTTTTACACCTTGGTTAACTGGGTTAATTGACTTTGCTCTACCACATGATAACCCTTACAGATAAACAGTTTTCTCTCAACTATAAGAAAAACCCGGGTCTCCTTCAACCCTATTGAATACGTGAATTAATGCATTTGCTAGCAGGATTGGATTATAGGTGCTGAGACTTTGTATGTATGCTATATTGAAAGGGAAGCCATATAAAAATTATTGTTCTTGGGAGCACAGAATGGGACCATTCTTGCAAATTCCTGGAAAACCTGTGGAAGAGAGCACCTACGTGAGAAAGACAGAAAAATCCTTTCGAGGTTTTTTAAAGTTTTAAGACAACTAAAATAAAAATATAGCAATCCTTAAGCATATACTAACAAGCTCTGAATGCTACTAGAGAGTATGTTCAAGGGTTAAATGTGTCGTTCCCCTTACCTTTGTTTGGCAGAAGCAGGAAAGGAAGGAGCTGTGTAAAGGGACAAAGCTTTTCTCTGCTACAGCAGTGCTCTGTGGGAGAGCTCTGCAGGCATCACCTGCTGGACTGAAATGAAAGAGGGCCCCGGCTTGGGAGGAGGAGACAAGGAGGCAGTTTCCTTCTCAAGACACAGCAATCTGTGGGGAAGCACATATTGGAGTTAGATCTTCTTCATCAATGAGAAAAGGATGACTTAGAAGTCGCATTGCCAAGATGATATGAGTGGAGCGTGGGAGAACTACCTGTTATTTTCCTTTCTGGGCTCTTCAGCTGAAATCCTCTGTGCCTGTATTGACTAGAATATGAGGGTCTTGAATCTAAGGGAACCATTTCTTTTCAAGAAACAGGAGAGAAATAGAGCCAGATTACGTGGGAAAGGAAAGGAAATTCCCAAGCACCCTACCCTCATGCTTCTTTGATCCCTAGCATGGCTCTACAGGCAATCCCAGCTCAGCAACACTTGTGCTTTGCTGATCCACAAAATAACTCTGTGTCCTTCCCACAGCCTCCTCCTTCACACCTCATTTGCTGGAGATGCTGATGCAACACAGCAGGCATCAGCATGGGTACTTCTGTGCCCAGCTCCGGATTTAGGAGGTGGTAATAAGTATACACAGGTTCCCTAGCATCCTTGATACAGCAAAGATTTATACAAAAGCAAAGCAAATTGCAGTGCTCTTGTCATGATTTGGACCAAACTGAACACAGAAGCAAGTGACTGATGCTTTCTTCCACCTCTCTCTCCAAAGAGAGGAGGGAGAGATAAAGAAATTTATGAGTTTAGGGAAAAACCTGAACTACTTTAATGAAAATATTAATAAATTAATGAAATAATAATAATAGAAATAATAAAATATATACAACATACACAAAACCATATCAAACTCCCAGGACAACCAGCAGGCACAGGGAAAGACCCAGACTGGACTCAGCAACAGACAGGACCTGGATTCTAGATCTGGATTCAGGAATGCTCAGGTTGGGATCAAAAGCAGATGAACAGACAGAGTCCTCCTTGGACATTGGAAAGAAAGAGGGTTGACTCTTTGATCCCTCATCTTTTATATTGAGCATGGGGCAGATGGGATGGAATAAATACCCTGTTGGTCAGTTTTGGGTCACCTGCCCTGTCTGCTCCTCCCTACAGGTGCGACCCCTCTACGCTTTTCCGCTTCTGACCCTCCAATGGGGCAAATAATGAAGTTGGCTGGCCTTGGTTCTTATAGGAATAAGTATAAGCAAGAACCTATCTGCATACTATTCCTTAGCATAATTATAAATAATGAGGTCTTATCACTCTGAGAACAAACAGTTTCTGCACAATATGATGTTGATTTCAGAGAGTTCTGTTAGTTAGAAGAGGCTTAGCTGAGAAATTAATTTACTGAAGAGAAAATCGGTTCTCTTTTACATCAAACCAGGCCAGGTCTCTGGTCACACAACAGGATACACCTGTGCAGCCAAGTGCAGGCAGATCCCTCAGCAGCACATTGAGCTAGGTAGGTCACTGCTGTGTCTGAACGATGGGGTCACTCACTTGGTTTCCCAATGAGAAATGCCTCTCGCATGGCCTTGTCAGAGAAGGGCAGCACAAGCTTTGTTGTATCAGCCTTGAACTGCTCACAATTTGTGTTCCTTCTGCTGCAAGTCCTGGAGTTCCTGTTCTTGCAGATGTTGTTTTTCTGGGGACAGACATTCAGCCTGGGGAATTCTGTACAGCCGTGTAACTCATGAATATACAGTGGGCCTTCTTACATCATAATTTCTCAAAACATATGCCACACACTGTATTCAAAACTATCGATATTTCAGTGGGCTGTATACAAATGACTAGTCTCATGGGCTTCTTTTTTGTGGTATGTAATGTGCAACTCCTTTTAGCTTTATAAACTAAGGTGATATTCCTAATGCTCTGTCTCTCAGGGCATATGAAAGAATGTAACATCATTCAGCCAGTTCAATAAAAATCAACAGATGAAATACCATTGGAATAAATATTGAACCTAGTTCCTAAATAGTCCATGTGGCTATGTCTTAAAAGAAATCAATAATAAAAGAGATATGCTGGACTTTAGCCAAGTGAATAGATTTTTGCCTTAAAAATAAGAAGTTCCTTGACTTGTGTCTCCTTAATACAGTTGGAAAACCAAACAATATTCAATGATCAATATCATATACATAAATGATTTTTTTTTTTGCATCTAAATATGTTGAGTAAACATTACATCTGGTGTCAATACATATATTTATTGGTGGTGTTAGAAGTGTCTCCTAGAGGTAGGACCCTCTACAGATAGAATAGAGAATCCCTGTGCTCAAATGTAAGACTGACGGAAACCTTGACAATATGTAACTATTCATTTTCATCTGGTGAGATAAATTCTAGAAATTACTGTTAGCTGTAAGACATAGCTAAGTCTTGATATATGAAAGCCAGATATAATTATCAGAATGTCAACACCATTTTTCTAGTACGGAGGGTATGGAAAGGAAGGGTGTGCAGTATGTAATGAGGTTTCTAGCCTTTGTGACCTCTATCCTCAAGTAGTTTTGGAAACAAAGCAAAGGTGAATATACTCCCTTCTCCCTACAAAATAGACAGTATTCAAAAGAATTAGTAAAAAAGTAGGATATATGTACACTAACAGGCTGAGTTTTAAGGCAGAGCCCAATTTAAATGCACAGCCATCTCTGCTCAGTCTGGGCTGAAAAGGCTGAAGCCTGTCTGACAGCACCAGCCATTTCCAACCCTGATAAATTTTGTCCACTTGCTACATCTAGGAGAAAAGTAATTCCACCAGTAGCAGCTCTAAAACCTCATGTTTCTGACACTGCTAGCCTACTTTTTTTTCTACTTTGACTGTAATTAGAGAGAAAACAAAGCAGACTTATCCTTCACAGGGTGGCTGGAGGATCAGAGAGCCCAGTGGAGACACCTGTAAGGTATGCTGGCAGGTGACACATGCTCAATGGCCTCCAGAACCAGCTTTGAATTTTTTCTCAGCTTTTTCATATCTTTATGATTGTAAGAAATATTTAAACTAACATCACAAAAAGAATGGGGGACTGAAGTCTCCCGCATCAGAGTTTAAGACAGCCTTGTGCTTCCAGGATGAGGATGAGGATGAGGACACATTCAACTAGTCAAATGCTCCCTGCAGGTTCCTCAAAAGTCACAGACCTCACAGACACTTCCTTGGAAGCAGCTGGGCTTTTCCCTGTTGGAAATGGGATGCTGTGCTAGATGGACCATGTGTCTCATCCACCATGGCAGTTTGTGTGCTCTTGTCTCCTCCAGGGATGCTTCAGAAAACTGTGTCAGGAATCTGGGGCCAAATGTGACAATGAATCCTAAAAAAAAAAGTGTTCTGCATAGATATGCTACAGAACTTGCCTGTGGCCAGCAACACTGACCATGTTTCCCAACATGAAAAAGATGAATACGTAAATTCTCTGCTGGCGGCGTATCAGAGAAAGAGGCTGATACGGGTTGCAGAAGAAACACCCTGAATAGAAGCAACATGTGTGACATCTAAAGAGAAGAAAAAAAGGAGAATGAGTCTGAGTAGAATTGAATTAGTAATGGCAGAAGTTAAAATCTCTATTTTTAAAAAGATGTTAAAATATCTGAGTGCTTCATGCATTTCAGATCTGTTTGATCTGTTTCCTTAGTGGGATTTGAATATATTTTAGATAAGTTATGTTGCCTCTGTTAGCAGGGAGATGGCAAAGTCCTATGTTCAAATCAAATTTTAAATGATTTTTTTAAATGGTAGCTGGCTCCGAATGTAGATTTTGCTTTCACGTGTTAATCGTAGGCTAGCATTCATAGCAATTAATAGTATTTAACCCTTACAAACAGCTTAGCCTGATGTTATTTCTGCAAACTGGTCTTTCCAAGTTTTATAGAATGGAATCTTTCTTCTTTGGGGAAAATGAACCCAAATCATATCCTTCACCTCTAAATCTCCCGTGTTGAATTTAAAACGTGTCCTTTCACTTTTTCAGATACAGTGTGCTTCAAGCAGTGGGAATCTCTGCTACTACCCGTCCAGCACTGTTCTGCAATTCGGATAAATATCCAGGTTCCCTATAGA
>JAOXJK010000012.1:122024994-122048055 GCA_025774025.1 Xenus cinereus
GGTGTCCCTGCCCATGGCAGGGGGGTTGGAACTCAATGATCTTTAAGGTCCCTTCCAACCCAAACCATTCTATGATTTTATGATTCTATACTTCTCACCACAAGCAGGAAGCGGTTCTCATATCCAGGTGCTTTTCAGTGCATTTTGTGATTTCTTTCATCTAGTGTGTGCAAGATTGTTCTCCTGGGCCTGATCCAGGACTCAAGGAGGTGGCATTGCTCACAGAGAACAGCGCAGTGATCTGCGGTTGAAGGCATGAAGTCAGCATGCACATTGACTGAAGTGTCCCTGTGTTTGTACTTTCCACACAATCTGTTCCTGTTGGTACTGTTGCTGGGAGCATTTATTCTAGCGATCTCTTGCATGCAACCTTCATCCTGTCCTTTGCCCTGCAGCAGGCCTGGGCAGACAGAACTAAGTTGGCTTCCAGCTCCCAAGCCTTGTGAATCTCCTCCTGATTGCCCAAATGCACCCTCCAGCATCATTCAGCATCTGCGAGGCGGCAGTCGAAGATTTCTCCCTAAGGAAGAAAAGAACCGGCATGGATTCAAAAGGCAGCAAAGGCATAATCAAATCTGCCGAGTAACACAGATTATGATTATTTCAATTCCCTTTCTCGTAATTGGGAGCAGACATGTTGCAGAACACCTTTGCGTGATGCACACTGCTAAAATCATCATCGCTGACGTAATACCCCTGACTATTAAGGAGCTGCACTGGCTGTTGATGGGAAAGGGAAGAGAGTGTGGGAATGCAGCTCCTGGGCTGAGCTCGGCCAGCATCCGTGGTGCTGCATCGCACAATGTGAAAGCAGCACCTCATGACTCGCCCAATGATCCTTGAGAACTGTTTGTAGACAACCTGGGGGAGAGATTAAAGAGAGATGCGGAAAAAAACCCAAACAAGCCAAGAACTTCAGGGAACAGTCCACGATAGTTCCCACCATAAACCTGGGTAAGTACGCCAAGCTGTGTGTGGGATACCAGGTGACAACTCTAGAATTTCGCTTAGATAAATGTCCCTAGCTATGATGTCACTATATAATTACATTTATTTGATGTGGGGTGACAGTTAGAGAAATCCGACTCATTTGTAGGAGCCTCAGAACAAAGCTCAGTAATAACACCTTGCATTTACATAACATTTTTTATGTCTGGAACACAAAATTCACTTAATGGTTTACGAGCATCTTCATTAGGCAGATCTGTTATGCAGGTGTGGGGAAGTTTAGATGCATAGAAGTTAAATAACTTGTCTGAATTCACACAGGAATTCTGTCTCAGCTCAGAATATAATTTAGAATAACCAAGGCCTCATCTTCTTTTAACCACTAACCTACAATCTGTTTTAAAATACCTTTTGCCGTTGGATCACAAGATACAAACCCATTTTAACTTATGACACACAGCTAACTTGATTTCAGTGCAAAATCCTCAGTGCCATTCAGTTGTTCAACTGCCTGAGAGAAATAAAAAGCTAAAAATATTCCTGTCTTTCTAGTGATTTATAGGAAAATGAATCAC
Organism: Xenus cinereus; assembly: GCA_025774025.1. Taxonomy (NCBI): domain Eukaryota; kingdom Metazoa; phylum Chordata; class Aves; order Charadriiformes; family Scolopacidae; genus Xenus; species Xenus cinereus. The sequence continues at coordinate 122,026,518 of JAOXJK010000012.1, forward strand.
AACCACTAAGAAGGCGTGACACGCACACTGACATTTTAATACAACATTTCCCAGTAAATACCAAATCCTGTCCTCCAGATTTGTAAAACCAGAGACAAAAGCCACAATGCCATTACAAAGCAGCAGTTCTTCTGTTGTAACATCTGCCCTTCGACTGCAGCGCTTCTGCTCCCTTCTCTATTGGGCCACAAAAAGAGAGCTTTTCCCCGAGACCCAGCTGGCCCTGGCCTAATACCTCAAAGCATGAGGATTCGTAGTTCTTATCCTGTTCTCGTCACAGGCTGGAGCTGCAGATGCTGCTTTTTTTTTTCTGGAATTTACCAGGCTGCTTCCTTCAGTAGCATCTTGTGGCAATGAACTGCCCAGGTTAATTGTAAATGGTAGAAAATGGAGTACTTGTACTATTTTATGTCTCTTGCCTTCCAGGATGGATATTTCTTGTCTTTGTGGTAATCTAAAGGACAAACCAGGATCAAATACCTATTTTTCATGAGATTGTTTGTTATTTTAAATACTCATCACATTGCCTCTTTTAGTTGTATCTTTTCCTTTTAAAATGTACCTCGCCCTCCTCATAACTTTAACCTTTGCATTATCCCACCATAGACCTTTTCAGCATTTGCTAGGTCTTTTTTTAGACAAAGTGATCAACAGGGATTACAAAATTTACCAGAAGGTCTATTCATGCAATACTGTTCTAGAAACCGCCATTGACTTCCATAGGCCTTTGACACAGGTAAGTGTGTATTCATTGAAACTGAATTTCTATGCTTTCATCTTATCTGGGTATTTAATCTATATTTCCTTTTCTAGGGTTTGGATAATCCTCTGTAACTGTCTTTGCTAATTTAAATAATGACTGATATTTGTTAAATTTTTCTTTCTGCCCTTATTGATCCCTATTCTCCAGGTGTTTAGCAATGAACTCACAGAACTAATCTAGAGAGCATCACAAATGACCTCTGGATAAAAACCAGTTATTGATTCTTATTCAAATGCTTTGCAACCTTTAAGCACACATATATTTTCCCTTTCCAAAATGGTGGAAATCTTTGCACTTAACATGTAGGTGCCTTCGACATCAGCTAATATTCAGCCAACTCTATACAACAGTACATAAATGTAAAGCCAAGAAAAATTGTCAGCATCTTTATGTGACAGCACACATCTATTCTTCAACCTGTTCAAGAGGCAAGATTCACTTACCCAAAAAGTGAAAACCACTCTCATGTCTTATAAAATATGATAATTGCATTAGCAATCTTGGCACAGGGTACTTCCTGGGAATTAGTGGCTGACTGGGATAAGTGGCCTTTGCCTCGAGTATCAACTCTTCCCACTTCTCCATCAATTCACCGAACCTGTCCAACACCTCCTCTGTCATTGCTAAGTAGTAATGATTCTTTTAAATGTTAATATATATAACTACTCATTTACAATGTACTAAATTTATGGCATGAAGCATGCTCCAATTACTGTTTCTCATAACCTCACCATAAAAGAGATCTTTCCATAATAATTAATGACTGGATAATTTCTATAATGAGAGATAAATGTTGGTGTGGTAACATAAAGTAATAAGCCTCCCTTTCTCTTTCAACTTACAGCCTCTGCAAATAACTGGTAGGAGAAAATGGACCAGACATCCTCATCTTTGAGTTACCATTCATTCTAGATTTGTGATCAAATCAACCAACCACAAGTGTAAAGCTGGAACAATGCAGGAAGGGATCGACCTGGAACAGTGCAGGAAGGGATTGACCTGAAGTATTCAGGTTCCTCATTTCTCATTTGTTTGTGTTTGTTTTGTTTAAAAATTAATTACATTATCTCAAAGAGCTGGCATAATGAAATCAAATTGATTTAATGCTCTCAAGAAATCAAGATCTAGTAAGCAATCTTATCATAGCTGAGAAGAAAATCTCTCTCAACATAATCAGACTAATGAATGCAAAGAAAAGTTGTCTGTTAAATCTCACTTCTATATCCAGTTCTTCTTGGTCCTTTGGTACAAGGCACTGTGACCTAAGGGTTTGTGCCCTGTCCTGTGAAACTCAGTGTTCAGAGCAGCCTCTCTGACACCCGTGGAGCAGAGGCTGTTCACCACTGCAAGAAGCAATGAGTCAGTTCTTTGGAGCAACCTGTGATAATTCGTTTCTTTTCCCACCTGTTCCTGGCCATGAGGCCACCAGTAATAACACACTGTCTGGGAAACAGCCTGGCACAATGATATTTTAGCACAACATACCAGAACGTCTCTTGCTGTAGCTGTTGAAAGAATGATAGTACCATCTTTTTGGTTATCATTCACGGTGATGGAGGACTTACAAGCAGCATTCAGAGGACTCCAATTTGTCTCAGCTTAAATGAGTATGTAGTTTCCAGTGTCTCAGCTGACGCATGGTTTTGCGTGCCATGCTATGGACATCCCTGCTCAGTGCTCTTCTGGGGGTTGTGCAGCTTTGCACCGTAATAAACGAGCAGCCCCTCTGTATTACACGTGCCATACTGGCTGGCTATTTGACTATTATGAAACAGTTCTAACTATATAATTATATAGTTGTGACTGTCCCTTATAGTCCCTTGGGTGTTAAGCCAAAGTGGCGGCAAGCTGCTCATACTGGAATTTGCTGACAATGTTGAACACGGAAGAAAACTGAGAAGAGTAGGCCTGGAGCAGTTAGTAGGGCGCTATCATGCTTATATGTTTAATATAAGATAGAAATTTCTGGTCTGCTTCCTGTCAGACTTGTGAAAGCTGTCAGAGCTCATTAAGTTCAATTTTCCTCTATTTAAGACAGAGGTAGAGGCAACCAGAACTTCATAAATGTGTTTCATCTGATCATTCAAGTTGTTTATTTCTGTAGCTGGTGTGCACGTCTTACCTTCAGGGCTTCTGCTAAGGTGCTTGAATATTCTGAATTCTGCATCAATTATATACCTCAGGCTGACAGTTAGGTTTGATCGACCCAGTATTTGCCACCACAGTTCTCTGAAATCCATTCGCTGAAGATACACTGCAGATTGAGGCAGATACAGCCTCTCTTTAGCTGCTGGGAATAAGGATGTTGGACAGGCATCAGGTGGGGAACAGCACATTAACGTGCCGTGGTTTCTGTCTTTAACACAGCAAAGTCTTTTGTGGCAGGCAGGAAGGGAACAAAGTCTCTCTTTGTCGTCCAATCCATTTACGCTTTGTGCCATGTGTCAGGAAAGTAGTGGGATGAAGCACATATTTTTGTAACAGAGATGAAAGCTTATCACCTAGTTTAATTTCAGAACCCGCTGTTCCCTTTGTGAATACACAGTCAAATTCTCCTCACATATTTTTTCCATGGTCTTGAGAAAAAAGTATATGGAGTTATGTTCTTCCAGAAATAGATCTAGAGGCCATATCAGCCCATCTCTGCTTGTCCCTCTCTTCACTGGATCTTAAAAGGCCTTAAAGGGTAGGTCTTAATCACATGATCCACCAGACATTTAAGAAATGCAGGATTTGGCCACTGTTTTTAGAGTGAGTTGTGGCTTTGAATGCCTACATTTGGGGATGCATTGCTGAGCAGTCTCCATCTGAAGTCTCATGCTACCTCCATTCAGACTTCAAAAAAAACCAACCCTCCAGAATGACCACCCATCTTTCAAACTCATTACCATCTCATAAGGGCCCATAAAAGCTACAGATGACTTCTGGTCTCCACTTTGGAAGCCTTTTTCCTAAATAAACTGTGTTGTTTGCATGATTTTGTCATTTATAAGAATCTTGCACTTCTGCCATATCTAAGTGTGTTGTCAACCTTAAACCAGTGTCTGCCATTAATGTGGTTTGAAGATTTCTTAGTTCTACCAAAAAAATTGTCCTGGAGTTCAGAAGTCAGGCTGGTAGAAAAAGCAGTCCAACAAGAGCAGCTGAATCAGACCTAATTATGGGTTATGTTTAGCTGCTGCACCAGGCGCTATACCAATAAAGGAAAAATAATCGGGAGGCAAGATGCTAGTTCTATTGAAACATAAACAAAGGGCTTGTTTGATAAATACAGGTAGGAAATTCAAATAACACATAAGTGCAAGCAGAGTGCTGTCTGTGTAGAGACACAGCTGAGCTGAGCTGAGCAGCAGCCTTCTCTGATAACCTGTATAACTCTTCCCTGATTTTTCATCTCCTTTCCTGTGTAGAAGAGTAAGACGTATGTTATTGTTAAAGGTGTTTTTATTCCTCACTGTACTTTCCTCAAGGCCAGACAGAAAGTGCTTATCCATTCCAAGAGACACCTCCTAGAGACATGGGCAGGTAGCAAAGCATCACTTCATAAGGGGGAGCCTCGTTCTCAGAGTGTGAAATTTTAGTCAAGATGTAGCATGGCATTAAATCAGTGCCCTGAGATACTCCACACAGGGCCTTTATCAACAAATGAACCTTTTTTTTTTCCCAGAAAAAAAAAGTAAAAAAGAGAAACTTCTAGACTTTTTTTTTACTGTGGTCTTTTAAAAGATGTAGTTTTCTTTAAAAGTTTTTATTAAATATTGCTGTTTATTGCTTCTAATAAACTCCATTGTTTTGCACGGTGGTAATGTTACGCTAAGCAGATTATAGATGCTGAAGTCTTCAAACCCCTTTGAAATATGAGGATTTGACTAATAAACCTTCCATCTTCTGCAGTTCCATGTTATTTAACCATTAGTGCGCTCAGGAAGATCCTCACCCACTTCCTCTTCAATTTACATTATCTGGGCGTCTTTAGCAGATTTCTCATCCTTCTTTGTCACAGATTTGTCCTATATCCAGCATATCATATGGAATGGAAACATGTTCCTGCTTTATTCCAAATGCAGAAGAGAAAAAGCTATCAAGCATTTCCTATCTCTCTGAGTCAGTATTTATGATTCATTGAGAGAAAGAAATAAGGTGGAAACTGAATGTGCTTGCCTGAAAGGAACACAGCCTACGTTTGGGAAATCCAGTGATAATATTAGTTGTAAATGTCTATTATGTAAGATTTTTAGCGGTTTCTCGCTCCTAGCAACAGTCTGACTGTCATAGTCTGAAGTGCCCAATATGACGCTGCGTTTATGCAGTGCCACTTTTTCTCTTCCCCTTCCACAGCTGCATCACTTGCTGTTTGGTATTCAGTGTCGGTTCGGTATTCAGTGCTGCCAGAACCCAGCGTTTGAGAAGGATTGCCGCTAACCCCGCAGAGTGATTTGCCTGGTGTTCTCCAAAGCAACGCTGACTCCCCCTGAAAGAGCAGTGAAAGAGCTTGATTGCTGACTTGAGAGTCCTCGTCGGGTTCTTCAGCTGTGTTGATGAGGTCCTACAGCTTCAGCAAAAGCCATCTCTGAATTATTAAAATCTGTCACAAAGTTTTCAGAAAGAAAGTGTCATGGAGGGTTCTACCCAGAGTTTTTACAGGAGAAACACTATATGGGAGCACTTCTACGTTTTTTCCTCTATTTTTCCCATGCTCCACAACTCAGCCATACCAGACTGCAGAGGGCCCCCATCACAAGTAAACTCTGCAGCTCTCTGACTCCTTTTGACCCCAAAAGAATAAGCAGCTTTATGCTATTTCTTTTACTTAACACTTAATGGAGCATTTGAGCAAAATACAGCAATGACAAATTGGCAAAGTATGCTCTACGTGTCCTATGACAGAAATGCAAGTGACACTTGGCCAATGTGGTCTTTTCTCTTCGCTCACCAAGAGACGTCAATCAAGATGTCTCGCCCCCTGACAGACCTTCCATCTACTGGAAATACTTAAGAAGATTTGGATCACTCTTTTCCCTGTGTTAACAGCATCAACAATGAGCTCTTTATCTAAGGGTCAACAGGTCACTAGCCCGTCAGCTTGGATTACTCATTGTTTCACTCCAGGGTCCTGTTTCCCTGACCAGCAGCACAGCATGCAGGCTAGATTTGCCCTGGGATCTGTTCTGGAGGGGAACAACTGGGTATCTCAAACAAAACCCGAGAGTGGTTTGATGCTTAGATCAATCAAAAGCAGTTCCAGTAGGTGTTATGGCCAGGGCTATGCCTGTCTCTCTACCCAGCTCAGGCCTCCAGCAGGAACCCAGTAGGATGGACCTTTTAATGTGTTGTAATATTGTAGCCTGCTATACGTAGCCCACACTCTTTTACAGTCAGCTGGAAAGGTATAAATGTTCTGCAGATGTCTCATTTTCCAAGCATATTTGAAAAGAAATGATAAATCTTTTTTAAAAGTTTTAAAAAAAAACCCACAACGCAAGAGTGAAGAGTCCAGGATAAAAGAGAGGCTTGACATGGCCCGGAGGAGAAATCAGACTTTTCCAGCAGAAGGACTTAAGCAGTCCCAGAAATGAGGGACTGGGAGAATTTCCTCGTTCACCCAGGGAGAGCAGCAGTGTGGCTTCACAGTAAGAGGTTTGAGGCTCAAACCAGGCTGTGTATCTACAAATTAGAAAGACTAAAAGTGACTCATGACAAAAATTAACTCAAAGCAAACAAGTAGTGTCTGTCTGTGTGTTAGAGAGGCTGTGGGTGACAACCCACAGCCAGTGGGACAGTAATCAAGCCAGGGCACAGTGGAGAAGGGAGTAACCATAGACAGCCATGTAAGTAAGCAACTGTGGCACAGCTGACCAGGAGAATAATATCATTCTCTGTAGCTTATCACTTGGCATTCTCTTGCCAGGAAGATGAGTGAAGAACAATTCATTAAGACTTTGACACGATCTCTCACAGAATACTTCTTTGGAAGATGAAGCAGTATGGGCTGTAAGAAAGGGTTGGTTAGATAGACTGTTAGGTGGGTTAAAAATTGGCTGGATCATCAGGCTCAAAGAGTGATCAAAAGTTCAAGATGAAGACCAAAAAATAACCTAGGGGTCGATACTAAGGTCCGCATGATCATCTGCATCAAAGACTTGGATGATGATATAAAGTGTACTCTTAGCCAATCAGTGGATGACATTTGCTTAGGTACAGTGGCTGACATGATAAATAGCGGTGTTCAGTCCAGAGAACTGAGAACCTGAGAAATTTTAGTATTGTGCCAACCACAACCATAAATAACCACAAATTGCAGCTTGGGAGGCTGAGAGTAAGAGAAGAAAGTCACTAGGAGGGTCCTGCATGGCTGAAACAGGTTCTACAGAGTCTCTTCATCCTTGGAGGTTTTCAAAACTGAGGTCGACTAAGCCATAGCTGACTTGACTGGATCTCAGCAATGGTGCCACTTTGAACAGGAGACTGGACTAGACATCTCCAGAAGTCCTACCCAAACAATACTTTTGTGAGTCTTTGATACTCTGCTGCATTGCTGTTCTTGTGAATCAGCCACTGAGTCTTAGATAATGACATCTGGGAAGCTTTGGGATATGTTTAGATCCATGCAGTGTCTTTCAGCCACCTATTCACTGTAAAAAGGAATGTGGGTTTACGCTTTCCAGATGTCAGGGAGCAGCAAGGGCAAGCTGCTTTCCAAGGGAAGGGGAGCTCGGAGCAGAGGGTGACCACAAGGCAGGCAGGGTCTGTGGCCTCCCCAACAAGAAGTCAGGAAGTTTAGATAGGCAGGGTCAGGATCAGGTCCAGGGACAGTGATCTAGGTCAGCCTTAGTCCAGTGATAGATCTGCAAGTCTATTGGGATCAGACTGGTCCAGGGTTAAGCCAGGAAGCCAAGTCAGTCTGTCAGGATCAGAATCAGGTCCAAGGAGGCGTTTGGTCTGGACACACAGAGCTGTAATGCAGCAGAGGTATGGCCAAGCTAAGGAGTTGCAGCTTGAAAGCAGGTCCCAAGGAAAGGCTTGGAGGGCAGGACATTGCTTCTAGCTTTCTTCATAGTCATTCTTATTAGCAAGGGACTTGACTTTGGACTCAGCTAATTAAGCTGCTTAACTTAGTCAAATAGGGTCCTACAAGTGGGGGAAAGTGTGCTCAGGACCCCACAACCAAGGGAATTCCTGCCCAGAGCTCAACAATCCAGAGCCTAAAGCTGGAGACGAGACCTTCTCTGGCCCATAGGTCCCTAACCACATCTTGGTTACTTGGAAAACACCAATTCAAGCTAACGCATGTATGCCCTATCAGAAGATGTTTTAGCAGATTTAATACCAGAAAAGTGGCCGATCCACCCCATCCAGCCAGACTCTGTCATCTGGGGCTGTTTCATCTTTCTGACAGATCATCTGGCTCAACTACCTCCTTGTTTCACAGTAAATGTGAAACGGTTCACAGTAGTCACGGCCTAGCTGAAGGGTAGTTATCTCTGATACTGAAAGCATTTCCTGAACTTAAGCTTTCTTTTCTTCTCACCTTTGCAGGAAGCAGGTTTTTGGTGCTTCGTCTGGCTAAATCCCTTTTGTGCAGGTGGGAAGCCTTTCTCCTTGCTTTGCAATATGTCAGGTTTTATTTTTTCAAACATGTTTTATTATTTAATACCTACTTGGCTTTCTATATGTGCTTAACATAACTAACACATTGAAAAATGGGTATTAGGCTGCTTTAACAAAACGGCATACTCCCTCCTTTTTTATGTTTTTTTTTTTGTTTGTTTGTTTGTTTGTTTTTTGAGGGGGGGTGTCCTGTCCTGGGAGTGTCCCAATATCCAGCAGTTGGTATTCCTGGGGATGCAATCCTGGGGGGTCTCCAGGCAGAGTGGGTAAAGGCAACAAGAGGGAGCTGAAACACAGCGACACACACACAACTGTTACACTTCCCTTTACAGAAGGAGGCTGATGAGATCGAGAGGAAAGGCTGCACTTTGTAGCACGCGGAATATGAGCGATGCCTCAAAACTGGAAGTAGGGAATAAAACCTTGCATCCTAGCGGCATCTGCAACAAAAAGGTATCCACAAGAAGGGGGCAATCCAAAAGCAGTGATTATCTAAGGAAATGGTGGTGCTGCTTGTTTTAGAGCATTCAGACTTCCAATTAGCACGGGTTCGGTTGGCCAGTGATTGCTGGCTTTGTGTATTTGTGGTCACGGATAATTGCACCATGTGATGAACTAAAATATTCTACAGAGTACAACTGTATTGATCCACAACCTACTTCTAAACGTCACGAAAATATCTTTCAAGGGGCATCAATGAGTAGCCTTGTTCTGCAGGAAATTGGGTTTGATTTGGCAGTATTAAAAGTGTTTAAATATCACTCACTGAGCAATTAAAGTGTCAGCTGTGCTCATCTTGTTGATGTTGAAATTTGTTCACCTAAGGAATGATACAGTGAGCCTGCATGCGTAGCTGGAGATAAGTCACTAGAATAGACAATGAGGCAAAGGGCATTTAAGTCAAAGGATGACTGTTTTCTTGCAGAATTGTCATTTTCTTCTCAGGAACATATTCCTCCTAGTAGAGGTGTAGCACTGTCTGCCATGGCCAGTAATTCAAGGAGACAAACGCTTTACGGGTATGTGGGCTTGTGGGGAAAAGCTGATTTAGTAAAGATCACTATTCAGTCAAGAAACCTCATTTTGACTACACAAAGAATTAGACTATATGCACCGGAGCCTTTCATTTCCATTTCTGATTCTTTCTGCTTCATATATCTGGCCTTTATCCATTGCCCACCCACTACAAGCTCAATAGAGTTAAACTGGCATTCATCACTGTCCTCTCAGTGGAGCTTTAGCTTGACAGCATTAGTGTGAGACACCTTCTTCTGCGCTGCCAGGTGAGCAGGGATGATGTCAGGCAGCAGAAACTTGTCAGATCCCATAGCTAAGTACAACTCAGACTTCAAAGGCAGAAAAATAAACTCCTGAGCTGCTGTCATGCTACAAGGCTCATTCCAGTTTAAAGCATTAGAAACGATCTTGGCTCTGTCTCAAACTCTTGTTTTGTTGTGTCACTTCTGACTGTTATAAGACACAACAGCGTTTGTTTTACAAAAACGGCTGTTTAACAATTAAAGCTAAAAAAAAGCTTTGAGCTAAATATAACACAAGCCTCAAAGACTTGTGGCCTGTTTGCCATAATAATATTCTGGTCTTCTTTTGCACCTTCTTTTGATGATACAGAAATCACATTACCCATATTAAGGAATTAGGACCTATAACATCTCCACACCCTAGACTAGAATTACTATCCTCTATGGAGCAGGAAATTTAAGGCAAAGTAATGATTTTGTTCATTGTCATTTAGCATATGTGTGAGATAAATGGGAATAAGCTACAGACCTCCTCAATCCCAAGACTGGGGCGACTGGGGCGTCAGTACTGCAGGACTCTCCTCTTACTATTAGAAGTAGTAAAACAGGCACTGCATTAAGAGAAACTACACTGAGGCCTCAAGAACTTCATCAGGCTATGTCAAGGTAGCAGGATATTGGAATAACTTGTCATTTGTGCATTTTTGGAGCGTTTCATCTGTGAAGTGTTGCTCTTCAATTGAGCTTTAAAGTCAGGGGAAATGAGCTAATTTAGTAGTGAGTATATTCATACCCAGTATGTTAGGGTTTCTCTGCTGAGAGGTGGCAACTTTATATGTTCATGGCATATGTTCAGCCATCCCTCTGAGCCTTGAATATAAACCAGGGATTTAATTTTGTTGCTTCAAATGTGTCACACCGATGGGTTCCCCCAGCAGTTTCCAAACGTAGTAGTTGTTGCTCATCGCATGTTCTCATGCCCTGTGGCGATATGCCTGCACTAAGTATCTTAATACCAGGAAGAGCAGAGAGAAAATGTTGATTCTGGGATAGACTTGGCGAACCTCAGACACGCCAGTGCACGTTTGGAAAAGTTTTGACCGATTTTATTGAGACCACACTTCCCGTCATCCCATCTTCGTCCAGAAACGCTTGCTCGCTCTGCCCCCCTCTGGAAAACACAGGGTGACACAGGGGGAACCCAGGGCTCTGCAGCTCCAGCTCTCTGTCCTGCCAAGGCAGCTACAGCTGAGACCAGGCAGGTTTTGAGATACCTGAGTGGTTCTAGCTGCATGAACAAGGCGCTGCAGGCCGTTGATCTCACCGAGGATTATTAAAAAAAGTGATGGATAAAGTGCACTAAGGAGGAAGAGTGGAGGGAAGTACTCTATGCTATTTGGAGCTGGCAAAGGACAGTAATCCACGCTTCTTTTTGGTAAAAATAAAGCACAAGGTGTATGAATTGATAAAAAAAAAAAAAAAGGTTAGACTTTCTAAATAACATTAAAACAAACAGTGAAAATCTCTTGTCACACAAATAAATAAGAAAATGAGTCCACTGTGTAGTGAGGACGGGCTAAATATGAAACATAATAATGACATGGCTCCAGATCCAAACTAATATTTTGCCTCATTTTTCAATAAAAGAGATGACGTTGATGGGATGGAAATAAAGGCTAAATGACTAATGGAGGTGAATGCACAGAGACAGAAATGACCACATCTGGAATGGAAGAATACTCAGTATGGTCTTTTGAGAAAGAAGGTGATTTACACACTGCAATCTGAAAAACATTCTGAATTTTTAATGAAGCACGGATGAGTACCATCTGACTAGAAAACAGCAAGCACACTATTCGTATATAAGAAAAGAGGAGGAAAACGTTCCAGAAACAAGAATTTAATCTGAACTCAATGTAAAATTAACACATATTTTAAAGTGGTGAATATTTAAAAGCAGGGAATTAAATAGAAACTTGGATAAAATATAATATGCATTTTGTAGTGTTAGATTGGTCAGAGGATCATTATACTTTTTGATACCAAAAGATAAATAAATCTTTGTGAAATACAGAAGCCCCACCACCAAACTCAAAGCTAAATCTCACCTCTCTGTATTGTAGCTAACAGCCAACACCTTACAGGAAATTATTATTTATAGAGGTTATATGAAGAAAGTACCAAGAGATATGAGCTCAGAATCAGCAAAGGAAGAGAAACAATAATTGGTCTGGAAAGAACTATCATTAGTGGAAATCCTTAAACATTTGGGATTGATTTTTTAACATCTTCATTAGTTACTCTGGGATAAGGAGTTGGAGTGTACTAATGAAGTTTGGTGATGACACAAAGCTCAACAGAGAGGCAGACTGCAATATCGTACAGGAAAAACTAAATGACCTTGACTGTAGAGCATTAGAAATGGGATGAAATTTAATTGCATAATGTGCAAAGTCATGCACTTAACGAGCTTATAACATGAACTTCTGCAAATTGGGAGTTTCAGATGAAAATGACAGGGAAGGAGGGAGACCCAGGGGCACTCGCTGATTGCGGGAGGATTGTGAGCCACCAACATAGTGTGGTCATGAAAAACCAAGTGGCACAACTGGAAAATACCTTTCCTGGTATAGCCAGTAAAGCTTTGTGTCACTGTGCGAGACGTTAATCAGAAATCATGTGAAATATTATCTATTTCCCTGATTTAAAAAGGGTAGTTTCAGGTTTTCAGGTGGGAATAGATGTCAAACCATCTACTGGGATTTTCATACAACTGGAGAAAAAGCCAGGCTGGATGGGGCTTTGAGCAACCTGCTCTAGTGGAGGTGTCCCTGCCCATGGCAGGGAGGTTGGAACTCAATGATCTTCAAGGTCGGAACTCAATGATCTTTAAGGTCCCTTCCAACTCTAACCATTCTATGATCCTATGACTTTTCTTCTGTGCTAATGTAAAGACAATATAGCCATGCCAACCTCCCTACCGTGCCCGTGGGTAGGGACAGTCCTTGCACAGTGCTGTGCCCTGTCTGGTGGATTCATCAGCCCCAGACAGTGCAAGCTTATCATGCAACAGAGATGTGTCCTCCAGGAGTTAGTTTTCTTGGCCTAAAAAAATTAAAATTAGCTAGAAACTTGATCACACGCTATAAATAAACACTGGGGTTTGTAGCTGTCCTGTCCCCCAGAAGGGCAATGTTAAGGAAAAAAAACCTGAACAAACAGGGAGTAAATCAAATAAACCTAGACTGAAAATAAAGAGAGCTTTGTAACCAGCAGAAAAGGGAGATTTAGCGGTGAAATTATGGAGGAAAATAAACATGCTTTAAGACAGAGCTCAAATTCTTTAGCATCCTCTATTTACATTCTTTCCCAAAATGGACCCAGAAAAAAACCCTCTGTCTCTGATGTGTTCCGTAACAGCAAAACACCAACCTCTTGGTGTAAATCTACTACTTTTTAGGGAATGTGCTAATTTTTAACAAGTTATCTCATCAATTCTTTATGGAAAATTACATATTCAATTCAAGTTTTGGGTGTCTGAGTTTTTTAAAGAAAACTTGGCACATAACTTTCATTGTAGAAAATAAAATGAAATTACTGGGGTCGTTTTATAGTTTTGGCAGCCTTTACAGTGATCTGCCGTTGTATTTGCTGAACATTTGTCTATAGGAAGAAAAGTCAGCAGCCTGAACTGGGCGTTCAGAAAGGTGGTGTTAATTTCCGGTGTGTGTCGAATATTTTCTCCCCAAACAGACTAGTTTTTTTCACACTAAAGATGGTGCAAAAGAGACAAAATAATTTTTCCGTTAATTGCTGTCAACTATTGATGCTTTCGTTACTGGGACACCAATTATACTGACAAATGTTCGTCATGAGGTCTCTTTTGGGCACATATATTTCACCAGTTGTCTCCCTCTCTGTGGCTTGGAGTGGAGTCGTTTCTTTGGAGATCTAAAGTACTTGTCTTCCTTCTGATCCTGCTAGAGACAAGTTACTGCCTGGCAATTTATAACTCTTTGCTAGTGGAAGCCTTCTCTCTGAAGTCCCTGAGCACTTCTTTTTGAAGGCACTTAATTTCTTTTTTTTTTTTTAATGTTTTCCAGCTCTCACAATCATATATGATTATGGAGATTAGTTAGGAATTCAAGGAGGGATTTTTTTTTTTTTAAATACGTTGAGTCCTGCATGCTCTGCTGTTTTTCCCCAGGTTTTACATTTGTCTGTTGCTTTTCAGAGATGCTGAGAAGCACGTGGTTTTCAGCAACGTCTAGGACAAGTAGACACTTGCCATCTCTTCACATTATACTGCAGTTCCATAGGAAAAAAAAAAAAAAACAAAAAACCCAAAAACGCAGGCGAGAAGAGAGAGACTGCAACTCTGTCACAAACAAGTGTCCATGTTGAGCCACTCCATCATCTGGTTATTCACCCATGCAGAGATTTCGACACCTCCTGAAGGGTGCAGCAGGTCTGTGGCACTTAACATTCAGCAGCAGGACTCGGCCAGCCTCCGTTCTGCAACGAGATGCCCGACGTACGGTGAGAGCCAATTCAATTTAATGACAGTTTCTAGACTTTTTTTTCCAATGCGGATACGGTGTGTAGCCCATCGTAGAAAAAGAGACAGACCAATAATCAAACCTTAACATTAGTGTGGAGGAAACTGCTCCACGCTCTCGTGGCATTGATCGTAAACCCTGTATCGGGAAGGGTCGGACAGTCCTCTCGAGAAAATCACAGCCCAAAGTGAAATCTTGACCTTTTACTAAAGGGGAAGCAAGGCTAATTGTGCCCATCTAGTTAGGCAATACCTGAGCTTGAACACCTGGTTAAAGAGTTCCTGGGACTTTAAGCCTCTCCAGAGACGATCTGGCAGCCGTGATAGGCTCCAGCAATGCCTGTCAGAGAGGGCTTGCTGCCAGAAACAGGTCTCCTTTCTAGCACTTCTGCAAACAGTTATTGAAACCACCTTTCATGTGTACACATAGGAAAAGGTAGGTATTTGCAGTAGTGTATGTGAGATGTGGAAGACTGACAAGGGAATACGTTTTCTCTCTCTCTTGCACACACACACACACACACACACACAGACATGTCCCAAAGCCATTAAAATCTCAGCCAAAGGGGGGAGATTTCTCAGGATGTGTGAAGTGACAGTCCTTGGCACGTCTCCAGCCAGCCCTCCTGCAGGTCCCTGCTGCATGAGAAGAAGCTGATTAGCAGTTCTCTGTACCCTGAAGCTAGGGGCACTTAAGGGAAGGGGTTGTTCCTTTTATCCTGCAGCTGCAGAGAGAGGGTATTGCCACAGAGAAGGTAATGAGAATTTTCCACTACTCTCACCTTCCCCTTCCCAACTGTTTTTCTCGCTCTTCCTCTGCCCCTCCTCCTTCAGCCTTCAACGTACTCCCTCATTAGTGATTACAACAAAAACCTAGCTGGTACACACAAAAGTGCAAAGCTGCTGCTGAACAGACTCCGTTTGCCTCGGGATCGGCTGCTGCATCTGCTTGTGAGGCTGCCAGTCAGGACTGCAGATGATTTAAGAGGCTTTCTTATTGGCAATTTAGTTAAACCTGCTGTGCACAGCTAGGTCTTGGGAGAAGGAAGATGAATGCACATTTTAATGACTGAATCAGCATATATTGGGAATCGGGATGGCAGCAGCCTCACCTCCCTGGGGGCTCACCAGCTATGACAAGCGAAAAGCCTCCCGCCTGTTAAAAAGTACATGATTGCTGTATGCCCCTCTGCTTGAGATATATTCGAGATGGATTGTGCCCGGGCTCCCCGATGACATTAAAGCATACCCAGTGTTTGCAAGATGATGTTGATGCTGTTTAGACCCTGATTCCAAGCACTGCATCCTAGGAGGGATAAAACCACGCTGCGGAGTGGCTTCAGCAGATTGTTGCATCCTTTTACCTTCCTGTATGGAGTGGAGATGTAAAACATCAGACTGCTGACAGGCGTAATAGTTGTTTTATATACACACACACTTACCCCCGTGCTGGCTAGTGTAAATTAGCACACCTCCACCACAGTCAGTGGAGTTATGCTGATTTATATCTGCTGAGGGCTGCAGCCATTGCCTCTATTTTTGTACACGTATGCATATACATTCATATACTTCACTTTTCAACAGACAGACTCCAGCTACCCAGAATAAGATTGTCTCCTCCATCTGTTTTTATTTCCAACAAAAATCTCTGCAGCTATTCAGTCACAAATGCAAAATTATTTTATATCCTCAGTGACATTGAGATAATTGAATTTATATTGCACATATGCTTGTTTACACATGCAAGAGCTCACAGTCATTATTACTGTTGCTGATTTATGTTCTTGCCATTCAAAGCTGCATGCATTTATGTACATCATTCATTTTAAAATATTTCAGAAATAAATCATCACATAACGAACTAAGCAATCAGATGAGTATCCTATTACTCCCCTCACCTCTAACTATTCCAGTCAAACTAGCAACCTTCAGACCCTTTGTTATAATTTCAGAAGTTATATTCTTGCACTTTGGGCTCAACAGTTAAAAGTATTTTAGACAAATGCATAGGAGCAAGTTGCAACTTGAGGAACCTATGCAGCAGACTTCAGGAAGTTAAGGAACCCTGAAGTTAACAGACGGGAGAATTAACATTAAACAGCATACATATTTCAAGCTTCTAAAAAAATCTTATCTGAGAACAGTATGATAGAATTCAGGCTGAATTGTTGCTTATGTGTAAACTGATCCCAATGTTGTAAGGCACCAGAAAGCAGACAGATTTTTCCCAAGAGCATTTTTCTGAATTTCTTCTGTAACAGCCATCCTAAACCTTCTTGCTGGATTCATCTACTTTCTGGACCACTTGTCTCCCTGTGAGTGTTTTTTGTCCTGCCTGCCTACCTTAGGTTGTCTTACCCCTGGATAAGGAAGAACATTAGATCTGATACTCACTTTTGTAGGCAGTAAGGCTAACTTTTGCCATGCTGTTCTTTAAAGGTTGTAACATTTATGTACTTACTATGCAAAACATGACATCTCATAATTTATTTCCCTCTGCAAAAGGACACTTAATGGTTTAGCAAGACAGCGCCTTATTGTTTAGGGAGAGTAGTGCTGACTTTGTGAGCAAGAGAAATCAGCAGAAGCAGGTCCCCAGGTGATCTAAATCACAGGTATCTCACTAAAGTCAGTGCTGCCAAGTTAAACTGACTGAAGACATGAGGCCAAATCTGCACCCGACTTATACAGCACGTCTGGGACGAAAGTCAACACCCAAATTATTAGGCTGCCAGAGAGACACACTTGCAGTTTTTTGAATGCTGATTGATCTTTGGTACCAAGCTGCTCAGCCTGGATCTGCACCAGGAACTTCACAATCCCAAAATAAGCCAATTATGGGATTTAGACCGGTTCAGAGTTAGGCAAGAGCTGAGGGGGGGGAAATTCTGGATCGCAGTTCTGACAACTCAACTTTAGCTGACTTCTGTAGCTGGCCTCCAGCTCTGTGCTGGATCTCCTCGCCAGCTCCCGGAATTCCCACAGAGTTGGGAACATTGCAGCTTCACCCTTCTACATGCTCGAGGCCAAAACTTTGCTCGTGTCCCAGTTACATGCTATTCTGAGAGTGGCAGAAGTGGTAATTGTATCTGAACTCAGCAAAAGAGTGAATTCTCTCCATCAAGAGTAAAAATGGCAAAAACTGGACCCCTCTCATTAAATAAAACATATGAACAATCCATTTGCATATGTTTTGCATTCTTGGGTATAAATTTTTAAGTTTTTTAAAGGTTCAGGAAACCTGGGAGGATTTATAACATGAATTCCTCTGAACTGTGATCTAAGAGTTACTTCTCCCTTAAGAATAACGATTTATTGGGTCTAAGCAGTTTTAGCATTATTATTTTTTAATCTACCGGGGTTTTCAATGCAGTTACTTTCAAAGGAAATAAAACCAGATGGTAATTGTAGATTAGGGAAGAGAATGAGCTCCCAATTAATTATTAAAATTGACCGTTAATTTTAGAAACTTGCAGCAAATTGTTCGTAAAAGAAAATTTAAAGATACAGGGACATCCTATATTACATTTTTTCTCAAATTTCCTATTCACAAGCTGTAAAGAACATTTTAAATATTGGAGAAATCACATTGAAAAAGTAAATGACACTAGATATATACTAAATTACATCACAGATCTGTTCCCCTCCTTATATGTGCACATCATTCACAAATACTAGCCATATAAGATGTTGACGCTCAATATATTTTTGTGTAAGGTAGATATATATCTGTGTTTGGGTCTGAAAGCAGAGTAAGGGCAGTTTTCCACTTCTTTGGAATCCATTTCTTACTGTGATGAATTAAAAATTTTCAATGGTTTTGGGTTTTGTATGAATGAGAAAGTAATATCAGGCCTGCAAAAATGTGCAAACTACCTCCTAGCTTCAGAACTGTACTTGGGAGTCAAAAATACAGCAAGAGGTTGTCTGTTTAATGTCACTGAGTGAAGACAAGACGTTTTGCTGCAAAGAGAGTAGATTCAGTAGAAACTATTTATCATACCTAGACAACAGAGCAACCAGCCGCTCTGCCCTTCCATGGCTTCTTTTACAGTTCATGTACATGGATCCTTTCCAAGTCAGTTGTTTCACTGCTCTTCATTAAAACAGAGAATCAATATGTGGCCAGCTTAGAATAAATTTAATATCAAAGTTCTGTTCTACTTTCAGAAAAGGCTGCATGAAAAGTCCTCCCCCTTCCAAAGTGATCTGTTACCTCCACGTGTTCAGTCAGTTCTAATGCCTTCAGTGACAAACTGTGATTACAGGCTCATTTTTCTCCCCTTAGCTCTGCATAATCAACACTGCAAATGAGAAAGGGATGCAGCTCCAGCCTGTGCACATCAGCCAAGGAGTTCCTAATGTCCCAGACATACTTGTATGAAACTGAAGGGTTTACACCTTCAACACTGCTGTTTCTGAGGTCATAACTTCAGTTCAAGTGTATGGCAAGGGATAATGCAAAGAATGAGAGGAGCCAAAGCATGCTTTTAAAGTACAGAGTAGACTTTGCAGAAAGAAAGTGATGAAGAAGTGGTGATGAGAAAGAAACCTGAGAATATTTGCAGTGGTATCAATATAAGGCCCTGCTGTAACATGTCCAGAGACCTTGTTTCTACCATAGCATTGTGCTACATGTCAATCATCCAGTGGATCAGCAGGCACTGGTCACCTAACAGCGAGACAAAGGGGAAAAAAACCATCTCAATTAACAAACCAAATAAAAATATTAAATCCCTAAACATAAAGCATACGTCAAATTTGGCAACTCATTTGACTGCCTAAGGCAGTTGGTTTATAGAGTCATATTCATGCCACTTAATAATATTAACAATTCCCAGGGAAGTATTGCAGAGTTACAGTAGCTAGTACATTAATCTTTATCATGTGCAAGAGTGAAAGCTTGCAATATGATTATGAAAACAGTGCGCTTATTGTTTTATTTCCAAACTGATCTCTATGCAGAAAATAATGATCTAATAAGACTACTTACTAACTGACTGCTAACCTCCCTGGAGCTAGAAATGCTCTGCCATCAAGTGCTGGGACAATTGCTCTTGTGAGAGTTTTGAGCTCTCTGTCTTTGAGCTGTTGCTTCATCTCTTCCAGTCAGCGAGATTGGGTCACAGGATGCAAAAACCTTGTATTCCAATTTTAAATATGCTGTGGGTTAAATTAATGGCTGCGCATGGAAATCATTCTAAAAGCACAAGGAGCCTTCCCCACATATTCCTTTTGCCTTTTCTCACTAATATAATGGGGTTTCCTCTAAATAGCAAGTGACTCTGGATGTACACTTTTTCAAATAAAACAAAACTCCTGGCTTCCCCTTTCAAGGGAAAGCAAAGCTGAAAGTACTCCTGTTGTATTCACGTTCTCAAAGTCTACTTTGTAGGTAAGAGTGTAAGAGTAGCCAGTACTACTCAGATCGGATCAAAGGTCCATTTAGTCCAGTGCCTATCCCCAGTAGATGACTAAGGCAATGAACAAGAGCAGGGCAAGGATATAGTAATTCTTTCCCAAACATTACTCCAGTCTTCAGCATTTTGTGGAACAGGGACATCCTGAGCCAGAGGTCATGACTTCATATTTAAAAGCCCTTAATGGATTGTTCTTCCACACATATGTCCAGAAATTTTCTGAAGCCTGAATTCCTGTGGAAATGAGTTCTACAGCTTCACTAAGTATTTTGTGAAGAAGTATGTCCTTTGCTTTGATTCAAAGCTGGGCCCTAGTGGGTTTCATTTGTCCTGTTCCTTGAACTGGAAATGATATTGAGATATTGCTCCGATTTGTCTTCCTCATGCTGTTCATTATAGTGAAATATTATAAATGATGAAAAAACCACACCATTATCTTATCTACTCATTTCTTTTTTCCCATGAAGAATCCTACTCTGTTTAGCCATTTTTTATGCAGAAGTTTTTCTCTGTCTTTATCATTAATCACCCATCTCTTTGCTATACAAGATCCCTCAGTAACTGACACAAGAAAGATGTCCAAAGTGAAGAGACCAAGACAGTTGATTTTGATCCACCACTTCTGAGGCATTATACTCCACAATGTCCAGGGGTAGTAGAAGAAGAAATCCACCTTTCTGGTACATTTAATTGGGCTTAATGTATTGATAAGTATGAATTTGGTTGCCAAGGCCATTAGGTGACCCAGTCTTCCTAGTGTAGCTTAGCACATGTCTTACGTGGCTCATTCAGAAAGTGATTTTCAGGGCTTAATTTAACGAGAGAAGTTCCCCTCTCATGTCCTTTCTACAACACTAGCTAAAGCTTACAGAGCCCTACAATGAAAGAAAGGTTATGGTTTGTGAAAGAGAGAGATGGGCTGTGGAGCTCCTTGTCAAAGGACATTATGGGAGGATGTTCTAAAAATTTACAGGTGTTCTGGGAGACACTGTGAAAGCTCAAGGAAGACAAATTCATCCTGAAAACACAGGCACAACATTGTTGGGGAATTCTCTGAACTTAAAATGCTTGGGAGAGGGGCAGGAGAGTGCAGGAGTGAAGCTTGTCCTGACTTTATATTCTCCACTAGACATTTGCTGTGGCTGCTCTTAGTGATAGCACCCTGAACTAGGTGTACCTACAGTCTGACCCAGAAGAACTTCTCTTACAAGCCCAGGCTGCCATGTTCATTAAGGCAGCCCATCTATAATACACGGCCCATGAATATTACCCTTTCCATGGCTGCTGTAAATGCCGCGGGAGGTTGTGTTTTCCACGAGTTTCGCTGGAAAAGGGGCGATGCGAGAAAAAAAAAAAAGGCGGTGAAGACCGTGCCACCAGGTGAAAGCCCGAGCTGCTAGAGCTCCCAGTGACCGGCTGGGCTGCTGCTTTCCCGGCTGCCCGCAAGCTTCTTTGTCACCACTCCCTCGGCGGTGGCGGTTGCGCCGATCCCGCAGCTTGGGATCGCCGAGAGGCAACCGGGCCGGGCGGCAGGAGGGCTTAGGACCCAGGGGGACGGCAGCCGCCGAGTGGAAGGACCCAGGCTTTGGTGCACACGCCTCCTACCAAAAAAAAAAAAAAAAAAAAAAAAAAAAATCCTCATCATAGCCCCGTGGAGCTGGCGCTCGCTCATTCACAGTTTTCTAGAGAGATCTGAGCCTGAACCTGGGAGCCGGGAGATCTTTCTCACCCACCCAGCTCAACAGCAAGGACACCTACAGGGGGAAAAAAATAATAATAAATCGTCCCACGCAGCCCCCCCACCGCCCCACGGCAGCTGCCCCGGCGCTGTGCAGGTATTTGGAATTGTCTTTTCTCGCTTTGCAGCAGGGGCGGCTCGCCGTGACCACCGCACCCCCCACCCCCCTCCCCAACCCCGCACCGCGCCGCC
>JAOXJK010000012.1:122064983-122080677 GCA_025774025.1 Xenus cinereus
AGGGATGGGGCAGCCACAGCTTCTCTGGGCAACCTGTTCCAGTGTCTCACCACCCTCACAGCAAAGAGTTTCTTTCTGGTATCTAACCTAAATCTCCCCTCTTTCACTTTAAAACCATTCCCCCTCGTCCTATCGTTCCACTCCCTGATATAGGATCCCTTTCCTGTACCCTTTAGGTACTGGAAGCTGCTGTGAGGTCTCCCCAGAACCTTCTTTTCTCCAGGCTGAACAACCCCAACTCTCTCAGCCTGTCCTCCTAGAAGAGGTGCTCCAGTCCTCTGATCATCTTTGTGGCCCTCCTCTGGACTTGCATGAACAAGTCCATGTCCTTCTCATTTTGGGGGCCCCAGAGCTGGACACAGAACTCCAGGTGGGGTCTCACGACAGCAGAGTAGAGGGGGAGAATCACCTCCCTTGGCCTCCTGGCCACACTTCTTTTGTTGCAGCCCAGAATATGGTCGGCTGACATCAGTGTGTCAGATAAGTAGCTCATTTTTTTTTTCCATAAATATTTCCAGTTTTTAGCCATATAGTGTCTTTCTACTATAAATACATTAATACCTATTATATAATTGCTTCAGTATTATCATAGACCAGCCAAACATGTTGACAGAAAGCAAATGTCTCAAAACGTATGGAGGTTCTTGTAGCTCTTCTGGTGCAGAAGGAACTGACCATATTTATTCTGTCTCCAGACTTCTCAACAGATCATATTTTTTGTTTTAACCATTTCATGAATTACAGCCTGTGCTATGAGATTTCCACATTCTTCATTGTAATTTCTACACACTCTGGTTATTGTATGCTTGTTAGTCTGATAACTGGGAGATTCATGCAAAGCGTATTTTCTGTTCAGGTCATTTCTTTACAGAATAGTATGAACAAAGATATCTCCCAGCCATTATTATAAAATGATGTCCTTAAATGTTAATGTGATTAGTCAGCTTTCACTACCTATTTGAAGTGATACAGAGAAAAGGGGCTAGTCCAGGAATATCATGTTCACATTGTCCTTTTCATCAGAAGTCATTCCATCCCATTTTCCCTGCCTTCACAGTGAGACGGAGAAATGTAATCAGCTGTAGGATTGCCATGTGTTCTGCTGATTTTGACAAAAAAACAGACCAAAGAACAAAATTCAGGTTCAGATTTTAGAGTTCTGATGAGTTCCAGGTAGGATTTTGTCTTGGCACTGTCCAAAGGTGTCCATGAAAGTGTCTCATCCTTAGGAGTCAATAGATTGGAGCTTTGAATTTATGTTATAGAAATTTTTAGAGACCAATACACATATCCCTGCAATTTTTCGTGTTAGTTGCTTTCTGGGAAAACCTTTCATCTCCATATGAAAACAGAGTTCAGAAATGTTTCTAATTTTCCTTTGCGTGTACAGATCTGGTGAATAAATGTACCAAAAAAGTTACAGAAATGTAACTTTGCATATACAAAAGTATTTGGTGAAATTCAAAACTGAAGATAGTGATAAAAGTCCCGTTGACTACAAAGGGGCCAGTAGTTTATCTCCTGTCTTTCTGAACTGTGAGCTTGCCTTTCTTCCAACCACAAAAACCTTCCCTCAGCAATTGTCATGGAAAGAAAGATGAATGAACAGGTATCTTGAATTAATAGAAAGTATCAGCTTTAGAGGACAGAAGCACTGTGGCTCTGCTGGTTGCATTAAGGGATTTAGGTATTATACAGAGCCAGCTTTGGGTTTCTGATCCCTCAACAAAATGAATCCTTGTGATTAACCTCGTACATCAGGTCCTGCTCTGGGAAAGCTGAGAGTGCTGCTGTCTAAGGCTCCGGGACTGAGATTTTGAGAGAACACTGATTCCTGTCAGGTTTTAGCTCAAATTTTCTGCAAGTCCTTTAATATGCATCCATGTATATGGGTATATGTGTCTGTGGGCAAAACCCAAAGTGATGCCGCATGCAAGATACCTTCTTTCTGAAAATGTAATTTTAGCCGTCAAAGAAGAAAGGCTGAGGCTAATAGGATAGGATATAGTTTCTTAAGACTCCTCAGTGAAATTAAAAATTTTACCTCTCTTCAGCCACCAAAGCTCAACACCTGTGTGGATTAAAATGACAAGAAGTATCATTCCTGTGGGCTCTTGTAGCACTGCAAGTGCTGCAGGGATTTGGGGCAGGATTTAGGCTGTAAGTAAATAGAGGGATGACCTCCTCCTTTTTTACTGTCTAAATCAAGAGCAAAAGCTGTTAAGGAACAGGAAATGGTGAGTGCAAAGTCCTGGTAAGCAGAGGCAAAACAGGTTATTGACATGAAGAAATATATATTCATCTATAATTCACAAAAAAATCCAAGCCCAAATGGGCATTGTCTATATCTTACAAACATATACCTTGGGCAACCTTCTATACACATCTTCAGTGATGGCAAGGTGTTTACAAGCTTACATTTCAGCCAAATGCTCATGCAATCAATTCATATGATGCTGATACAGAACAGTAAGAGCTCAGTCTTCAGCATGCCTTTCCTAATTTTAATCTTACTTGCAGCTGGCTGTGTCTTCCCTTTCTTTGTCATTAAATCATCATGATAAGGGTTCTTTCATAAAGAAATAACTTATAAAACGTCATTTGAAGTTAGTATGGCTATAATCCATACACTGATTTTCAGTCCAGACTTTCTTACCGTTTCTACTCCTGGCAGTATGGTGGCTGTATGGATCACATCTCAAGGAGGGAGAAGCAGCCTCATAATTTTTCGATTTTACAAATATATTGATTTTTAAAAGGAAATATCATTATCTGTATAATGTAACTGCTTGGACAAATCAGATCCAAGATCTTCTTAAGGGATTCCCTATATCAAAGATAAAACTTCTATGTGCTCTTTTAGAAACATTTGAAATTTTAGCCTCAAGAATGTAACTGCTAGATCTAACATCTCCAGAAAACTAGGTTTCCATTTCCAGTCTCAATGTTTCCAGCTTCAGCTTCCAGCTGCTCGACTGTGTTAGTTTAAAGGGACCACAAAGAGAAGACAGCTTCTTATGTTTGTACTTTTGTGTCCTGACCATGTCTTCTTTTAACGCACTTTTGAATTCACTGAGGATGCAGTACCATAGGGTAAGTCACTGTCAGGCAACAAGAAGTTCCTACATTAGCTACTCTACAGCAGTGGTTCTTGTGCTCACTTTTAACCATGGTGAATGTAAACAAGCCTGCCCCCTTTTCCTTGAGGGTAAAACAACCTTGTGTTGACCACAAGGTAAAGAATATACTTGTGGGCAGCCAGCACAGCAAACATAATGTTCTGCAAAACACTGCACTAGCTTGCTGTTTTGCAATATATTTATGCTGCAAAAGCTTAAATAGATGGAACTTCTTTACTCTCAGGATTAGGAAGATTTTTCAGGTTTCTAATACTCTTCATCATTCTTTTCTGGACCTTTCCTATCATTTTAGTGTTGTTGCTAATGTGCTGACAGATGAACTGAATACAAACTTTCACTAATAAACCATCATGTGGTAACACCATATCTTCTGCTCAGTAGTTCCCTCCTTTTATAGATATAAGGTTGTCACTGTTTTCTTCTGTACTTTATCACATTTTGAGCTCATGTTCAGCTCAAATCTGCTTCCAAGTCACTGTTTCCTAAAATACAAACACCAGTGATAAATGTGTCATCCATTCTCATCCATAATGTGGGCACAGTCTAGCATGTGATTCACGCTCTTCTGCAGAGCTAAACCTGTCCTCCTCATCAATTATCATTGCATGGATTTTTTGACATCTGCAAAGTTCACTGGCAAGAATTTTATTTATTTCTGCTTCCACATCGTTGAAAAAGATGGTGGTTGTTGTTTTGACCAAAACCTCCTTGATCACTAAGAACAAACCACGACGAACGATAATTCTTATCTCCAACTCACCAGCTGAATTCTATCATGGTGCCACATTTTTATTCATTGAGCATGCATTCATTCGCTTTTGCTCTATTTTTAGACAGGTTTCGTTGAGATAGTGTCATCACGTTCTCTCTAGGTCCTGCATAGTCTATTTTGGTTCTGTTAGTTAATGTTAATCACATATGATACAGAACAGAAAATTTCAGAGGTATTGAATAGGTGAAAATGAGCAGATGGATAGAAAAGAAAGAGATAGTTAGTTCCAGGCTGAGGGAGAGGAAAAATGTTGAGCTCTATTACTGTACACTAGAGAATCCACACAGGGGAGGACCATCATTCACTTTGATAAGAGCTCAGTCCTCAAAGGTGCAGAATAATCCAAATACAAGGTGTGAACTCACCCCAAACCCATAAAAGCTTCACAAGAGCACCTTACTTTTAAATTGAAATTGTGGAGTAATATCGACAGACAAGGATGTCAAATTGATCTTGTCAGGAAATTTTTTGACAAAATAATTTTCATCATAAAAAATTCCAGTTTGTAAAACAAATACATGCATACATACAAATGTGCGGTTTTGATGAGACCTGAACCAGGATTTCACATCAGAACAAACGTGTCGTGCACTGGATTACGAACGCTCTTTCTCACACTTTCTCATTTCATCAATCTCACCAAACCTAAGTCCTCACTCCTCTGATACACCTCTAGTGAATCTGAAGCTTTTAAAGAAGTCAGATAAGAGTGCCATTTGGGCTGTTGGACTGAGGAAAGCATTCACTAACTACCACAGCTGTTCCTAGGCCTGCTACTGCCTTCTAATATATCCTGCTCAGGCACCAGGGAGTTGGGGGTTTGGGTGAACAAGTAATTCAGCAGAAGGTGTTCATTAATCTCCCAAGTAAAGATATTTCCTTCAAGGTTGTGCAGCCAGAATAAAATTTATTTCTGGGTAGAAAGACAGCACGAGGACCATTTCTAATCGTGATCCTCTGTGAATATGGTCTTGGAGCAGAGGGGCAGAAGGTTGCCCATTGTCTTTTGCAGCAAAATAGTAATTAATTTCTGTCTTCATCTCTGGACTGTTGTGTCTTAGAAGCTGTCACATAGCTCCAAAAATTCTCTAAGTAAGTCAGACAGAAAAAACCCTGCTGCTTTATTTACAACATGCATTCCCAAGTCAGCTGCTAGCCATAAATTCTCTTTTATTAACCAAGGAGCCTCAAATGTCAGATACTTACCATTCCGTAGGAAAGTATATTGAGATAGGCTAAAGGGCAAGGAAATACTCTGACTTAACAGTAAATTGACAACTATAAATGTTTTAAAGGATCGCAATAGTAAAAAATGATGTCCTTTCTGAGAATGCTCATAGCAGTGTAATTACAAGGATATTAACATCATCAGATCCTGTTGCTATAAATGAATATGCCTCAAATGCTGATTATTCCAATATATTTCAAGGATAATCTCAGATGCTTAATAGAATATGAAGGAATAAACATCTGTTGAGACTGATTTATAGTCACAGGCAAACTGTGGCAATAACTCAGCCTCATAGCTGTTTATTATGAGAGATTACAGCTGAAATACAGCCAGCTCTAACACCAAAATGATTTTTACACAGCAGATCTTGGGGTTTGGTTAAGAGATAGTGCTTCTATGATGGGAAATGCTTACAGTAATGCAGATTGAGGTTGTGGTTCAAGCCTTGCATTGAGCAATAAATAGCCTAGAAGCACGCTGTATTAAAAAAATAATTCATATTATGTTATTACATTACTAAGGTAGTCTGAAATAGTAACAGAATTGAGGAAGGAAGTGTAACATAAGCAGAACACTCATTTCAGGGAGTAACAGATGTGCAAATTAAACGTTGGACAAAGAAGATGAAAAGGACCTCTGTCTTGAAATGTTTTAATTTGCTTGGAGGTGGCAACTCAATTCAGTTTGTACCATTTATTATGGAAGTCGTGTTTGCGAAGGCAGTGTAGTCCGTATGAATGACAGAAGGATGACATACACAAATGACAGTCCTGGATAGGGTTGAGAAGGGAATCAGAGAAGAGAGAGGAAATGTCTGAAAAAGAGGAAGAAAAACAACAGCTGGGAAAGTTATGAAGCATATGCTGAAGAACAAGATAAGCCTGACTGAAAGGGGAATAAAAATCACGGGGGGGAGGGAGCGGCAGGGCAATCAAACACATAGTGAGAGGGAAGAGAAGGTGAGTGGATGGTGTTAGGCTGGAGGCTGACTGAAGAGCTGTGAAGGACAGTGCCAGTGGGTGAGACAGACAATTGCTGGAGCCCGCCTGCGGGATAACAAAGGGAAACGAAGGGCAGAGTGGAAAGTGGCTCTGTGCCACCTCCCTCCTGTGGAGAAAAGAGACCAAATCCAATCCCCAAGCTTTATAAACCAGAGAGGAGGTCAGTTGATTAAGAAAAATGCACAAATACACGTACACAACGCGTTCGCACACCTCTTTCCTTCCCAGACCGTCTCAAAAGATCCAGATTTTGTGTGAGTGTTTATGTCTGGGTGGCAGAAAAGAGAAACTGCCTACAGTTGTGGTAGCACTTGTCCCTCGTCCCTAGGAAATGACCCAAACTCCTCTGTGGGCTGTGTGTGTCACCCTCGCAGATGGGTTCTGCAAAAGAACATTATAACAGAGCTATATCAACAGAATAGTATGGAGCCAAACAATATGACATCCCACTTGGCCCTTTGTCCCTTGGGAGCAACTGGTAACCATGAATGAAAATTTTACAAATAGGAATTTTTTGAGGTGAGATTTCATAGCAATACATCAGAATATTTTTTCTGTCAGAGATTTTCCTGAATCAACTTTTCTAAATATCTGATGTTCTGATCAGTTTCTTACTTGCCAACCTAATTAAAAGGAGCTAAGGCAAATTCATGCATTGCAGCAAGAAGAGACTGCAAAGAGTCAGGGGAGGAAAAAAACATAATTCTCTGAATAGCTATTTAATAGGGTACATGCAGTAGAGGCATCAGAAAAGAGTGGAGATATTGAGCCTGAATCCTCACATACATTTAAATTTTCAAATTCTAATACTTTCTTGATATATTATTTCCCCAGGCCATGATTTGTTTTAGACTCTTTCCTCTGAAGTCTGACCCTCTGTATCAATTGCATTTTACATAAAAATAGCCACTTTTTTTCACCACACCCTGGTAGGTGCTGAGAATCCTCTGCTTCCAGCACCCTCAGAGCAGCATAAGGGATGCTTAGGAACCAGTGAGGTTAGCAGGCTGGGTGATCCCAGAGGAGCTACAGCAGATAGCACAAATTTGGTCAGGATGTGCATGGCGCGGGGGGTGCTGAGCCCCACAAAACAGCTGAACAGCACATTGGGGTAAACCTCCTGCAGGCCACAGGCACCTAAAAATTTAACATAGCAGACAGAGGTGGAGGCCAGGGGAAAGGATGGAGGAGTAAAGATGTTCCAATAGACCAGCCTAAACATTGCATTGTTGAAGCTCTTCTGTACAAGACATTTTGCCTCTTTTGATATGGGCAAGCCAATAAAATGGATGGAGCAGCGTAATTAATACGCTATGACTGGAGACTTGATTCCCAAAGAGAAGAAAATGGAGTCACTCCTTGAGGAAGAGGAAATTTTTGCCTTAAATTCTGATTGCATTCTCACAGATTTTATTTTCAATAGTTGCAGAAACCACAGGCGCAGTAAAAAGGAACTATCTCTCGCTTCTAGACCATGATAGTCTCAGCTCTGGAAACCTCCTGGAGGGTCCATTTGTAGCAGGGAACAGAGGGCAAAGCCAGCCAGTTAGCCTCCTGCTGGAATTATTTCCTATGTAACTACCTATTTTCTGCTCATGCTGAGCAAACTTGCATCAGTAAAGATTAATTTTTAAGGGAAAGGTAATATGCAAATATCTTCATCGGTGCTTTCTCTTTATAGAAAGATGGTATCACTTTTCCACTTTTCCATTGCAGTCACACAGTGGGTGGCACGTGTCTGTGCATGCATTAACACATATGGTGCCAGTTGTCTTTCATATATGCAGTATAAATCACAGCACCAAGTAATGTTATGATGCTATATGATCAATAACAACATTTTTGAAAAACACATACGGATTATTTATATAATATCCCATAATACATTTTTAGAGGACCAAAATTCAGGATTTGATTGAAACTGTAAGATTCTAAGCTACTGACTAACATTTTTTTGAAGTTAATGTATCAATATACATTAAAAGAAATATTTGTTTTTCAGAAGCAAATTAGTATATTTTCTGTTTTAACCTTGCCAACCTGCTGTGTATCAAACCCCTTGTTAGGGACCTGCTGCTGGTCACTGTCACAATGAGGACTTGGGGCCAGAAGAACCTTTGGTCTGATCTGGTAGAACCATTCTCATGTGTACTTTAATCTCACGTACTTTATAAGACATGCAGCTGATGGTCTGAATAAATAAAGCAGGAAGTTCAAGACAGTTTTTTTTACCTTTTTAGACCAATATGGTTTTCTTCATTGAGTTCCAGTTACAAGCTATCTCACGCCTTCCTTGTTCTTTCCCATAGGTAGTCCTGTGCTCCCTTCCACAAACCCATAATTTCATCTTCTCTGGTTTTATACCATGTCAGTAGAGGAACTGGATCCCATACATTCAGATATGAATGAAGTAATAAAGGTGGAAAAAAGTGTTAACAAGCACAGGGCCACTGCTATGGTGTGATCAGGGACATGCATTCCCCTTGCCAGTGCTAAACCCTTCACTCTTTCCTTCCTTCTGGCTTCCTTTCAAGCGAAACCCAAGAGATGTACATTAAACATCGAAGAGTCATGTCTATTAAATATGCACGGATCAATCTACAGAGTATATGTGGTGTCTATACCCCTTTGGAGTGCTAAAGTGTTAGCACACAGAATTTCTTTTGTACAGGTATTTCTGACCAGGAAAATCCACACCAGAGTGTCATAATCTTATCTAAGATATCTCCATGCTCTCCTGTTATCTTGGATCTGTGATCCTCTAAGCTGTTCTCACTTTGCAAGGTTTCTGAATAGGAATACATTGCCTTGTTGTCCCAGGGATAATCCTACCCATCTCCTGTGTAAGTACAAAAGGAGAAATGTGATTTATATCGAAAGAGACTGCTGAAAAATCCTGCTACTAAATGCACTGCAATATTCATTCGAAAACTGAGATAAAAAAGGAGGAGGAATAAATTCTGACCTTGGGGGAGACAGTAGGAAATCTTTCCATTTCTTAGGTTCTCATTTACATGTAAGCCACTTCTAGCTGGCTACTGCAATTCAAATTCAGTTTCACCCTGATAAAGCCTTCAATTCTGCTTGAATAAAAGAGCTTTGCAAGTCTGGGGAAAATGGCAATTTGTGTATGGCAGAGCTGCCAATGAATACCTTTCCTTTTTCCAGCATCTCATTATTATTCTCTGCTAAAATGTATACACAGGTACACGTGCATTCACTTTCTTTCAGAGAACATTTAATATGATTCACTTAAAAGTAATTAGTGATCATTTGGGGGTTTACTTCAAAAAGAGGCATATCAGATGTAGACTCCATGTTAAAAGCCAATGAGCCTTGTGAGATACTGGACATACTTGCCAGTCCTGGTTTAGTCCTGGGTGACACATTTGTCTCTGCTGGGATCTTCCCACCCCTTGTTTTATTAAATAAGGTATTAATGTTAATTAATGGAGAAAATACTGATGAGGCACAAAAGGATTTAGGAGTAAAGAATGGACTACAGATAGAACGGTACAGTGAGGTGATATCTCTGAGGAAGGAGTGTCTCTGAGCTGTATTACAGGAATATTGTCTGCAGTAGACCAGCAGTCATTCACCTCAACTCACCTCAACTGACCTGTGACCTAAGTGCTAACATGAGAGGCAAATCTGAGCTAAGTCAAGAAAAGAATATTAAAATAAGAAGTCTGGAAAATATGACAATGTAATAAAAGTTGAGGATAATAAAAGCTGAAATGGAAATCTTCCTAGACATAAAAGTTTACCTTAATAAAAGATGCCAGTGAAAAGTTCCCTATTTCATTGGGGATGGTAATACAGAATAAAAGCAAATTAAGTAATCTTAAAAGAATTAGATTTCCAAAAATTAGAAAACATTTTCAATGATTAAGCTGGTTCAGGACCTGAACAGGTAACTGAGGCCCTCTGTGGACTCCTCATCACTGGATTTTTTAGTGAAGAAGTCAGAGGCAAACTAGGAGTAGTTATGATGATGCAGTGCAGGAGATGTAAGAGATGCTGTCAGGTAACTTTCTCTGCCCTATTTCTACGATTAATTTTGCTTTGTCAAAAGCCTCTGAGGAGGTTAAACTCAGAAGGTACTTTAAGATATCCTGCAATCTAAGAACATGAACATAATATCAATAAACCCTGGTATCTAAAAATCCAACGGATTATCTTGTATATAAGAAATACAGTGTAAAAGCAATTTTTCCATCTGGGATTCTGAATACATGCTGGATGTTTTACGCCTCAATTATATTTGATATATTTATCTCCAAGGTCTCCAAAGTCCATTTGATATTTGTCTCCGAGGTCTGTTGCAGACTTCTTGCTGGATGAGAACTTGTTTGAAACCACTAATTAATACAGGTATCCTAACTTTGTGGAAAGATTGCTATGCCTCTGTGATGAGGAAAACTGCAGAATCTCTAAGTAGGTAGTCCATCTGGAAATAGTTCTCCAACGGAGGTTTTCTAACATGACCCCTGTAGAAGAAGTTCTATGAATGAAGGAGAGTATTGGTGAGCAAATACTCTGTGTCGGGAGGAGTATGCAGATGCAGTAAGCGTGAATGGCACTTTCTTGTGTCTGTCTTACTTTCAAAGCTACTGAGTTTTACCATGGGAAGGAGTTTTTGAAGTACTGAGTGTGGCTGTTTGGGAAATGTCCCAGTGCAGATGTAGTGTTGGTTACATGTTCATGGAAAGAATGTTCCAGATGATGCAGGAGCCACATGGCCTGTCCTATTGGCTATCGTCGAGGAGAATAGCACAAGGAGGACCTTCAGAGCTCTTGCTGGCCCTGCTAATGAGCAGCAGCATCTCTGCATCCAAGGAAATTTAGTGCAAAGCCACCCTCATCTTAACTCTGAATACTCTTAACACTGGGGCATGGTTCTGGCACAGCTGAGTATCCAGTTTCCAAGATATTAAATGCTGTTTTTAAATACTACTGAACCTACCAAGCCAAAAATTCTGTCTTAGTTGAGTGGGTTTGAACTTTAAGGAGTTTACTGTGCTATCATCTCCTTCAACTGCACTAGGGTCAGGGAAAGACAGTGAATAGCAAAGGTTATATGAACATATAATGCAGGGAGGTAACCTACAGGCAATTGTCAAACATAATAAAATGCACACACTTTAAATGCAGCTGCATCAAAACACTTGCCCAGTCAATCCAGACCATGGCTGTTGAGCTGGGTGACCGCTTATTGCATGATGTATCCAAAAGGACATTGCACTCATACTGGCCAGTTGTCCTCACCAGTAGTCAATTTCCTACGTGAACTGGTTAATTTTTTGCAATCAGCCCTAATCTCAGTCCTAACACACTAGGATATAAAAACAAAACAAGGCTTAATCCCCACCCTAGAAAGTTTGCCAGCTAAATGGACAAGAGAAAAGAAGCGTTGAATACCTTCTCTAGGTGAGGAAGAGTGTGTCGGGAGGTCAGGGGCTCCCTGGTCAGGGGCTCCCTGGCTGCGAGTGCTGGTGGCTCCCTTGGGACAACAGCACAGGGACAGCCAGCTTGCCGCTGGCTGCATGCGGGGGCAAGAGTGCACCCCGAGCCTAATGGGGGGCTCACAGGGATCAAACACAGTCAGGCAGTGAATCAGTGACATGGGGAAGAAATAACTCAATGTTTCCTACTTGTCACGCCACTGCCTTGAAGACAAGGTCTTCTTTTATCCTGTTTCCCAAAAGATACAGAGGGAAACCTGAACTGGCCACCACCTTACCCACAGAGAGACTTCGGTCCCGGCCCATCAGGGTGGACAGAACAAAGCCCTTTGCCTACTTTTTTCTCCCTTGAAGAAGCTCTATGTCTCCCAAAGGCATGGTGGAAAATAAATTTCTTGACTGCCACCTAAGCCTGGCCTAAGCTATGGCTCACTGTAAATGTCTACAAATTCATCTTCAAAAAAAAAAAAAAAAGTTATTTTGTTACCCTGAAGCACTCATAAAGAAGGGTTACTATGCTAATGGTATGTCGAGAAAGCAACCGTTTGCCAAGCTGGTGGTATCGAGCAATCAAGGAGGGCATGCAAGCAGTGGACAAGACTCACTTCCTCTATGTGGTGAATTGCTCCAGTGTCAACACAACAGGATATCAGAAAACAAAACAAAGGAAAAAAAATGAAATAGTTATGCTGGAAGAAGTGTCCAGCGTCACAAAACAGGTGTGATTTATAGCTCAGCACCTCCATTAGCTGTGTCCTCTGAGGAGAGGCTCTGGCTGGGAGCGGGGGGAGCGGCAGAGCGCAGGGGTGAAGTGCTGTGGCCAGACGGAGGGGAGGAAGGTGTTCATCAATGTCCTGCTCGCACAAGGTCCCACTGTGCCAACACTGTACTCTGTCACGCAGTTTCCTGCTTTTGGAATGAAAAATGGCCTATTGCATGCCTAGCCCATGTCATGGGGCCTTTCATAAAACTCGTGCACATGACTAGGTCAGAATGGGTGAACTAAAAATATGTTTTCTGACTTTCATGAAACTATGAGTTAGAAGATTGCATGGCTGAAGTCAGGGAATCTCTTTACCTAATTCTTTTAAAAGCATATAAGGTCCATGCATTTCCAAAGAGAAAGAAAAGAAAGAGAAGTTTTTTTCATAACATCTGATTCAGCCATGCACATACTCACATGCATGTGAGCAACCCTGGCAAGTTCAACTACGGAGATAAAATGCAGCAATGACACTATTCATACGGTTTATGTTAGATACTTGCTTAAGTGCCTTATGGCTTAATAGACTTCTCCCGCAGAAATGAAACCAATGCATTTATTTGACTGTTAACCACTGCTGATTAATATTAAAAATTGCTAAATATGAACCAAAGCTAAGTCAACTGAATGCAAGGGAATGGAAACAATGGAAATTTTGGCAGATCAGGGAAAAAAAAAACCACGGAGAGGCTGGAAGCACTCTGTATGTTTTTGTGGAGTGAAACTAACTGCAGCATATTGGGGTTCATTTTGCAAAGACTTGATCACTTGTATTTTTTTCTCCGATACTGCCATAAGGCCTTTTTAGTAACATTTTTGTGAAGTCAAAGCATTGGCTAGAACAAAGAGAAGTATGTGCTACAGTTGCTTTTAAGCAAATGAATTCTGCTACAATAATAAATGTGTTGTAAGACTGTGCTTAGACCTATAGGAATGAACTCTCCCTGCCTAATTTTCCCCTTTCAATACAATGTAAACTGTGAGGCAGTAACAGACAAAAAAGGACACCTAATGTAGCATTAACAAACCCTGTACTTTTAACAAGCCATCTCACAGTATCAAATTACAGCTTTTATATATTAAATCTTCCAAAGGCCATATCTTTCCTGTTATGGGGCAAGCATCTTCAATGACGTTTCCTGAAAAATAGGCTTTGCTACTTTAAAAAAGACTTCAACGTGCAGCTATTCCAATAAACCACAATATGTTCATTGTACCACCCAATCCCTTACTTAACATCAAACCAGCTAGATTTCAAGCAAAATCAATTGTGACTTTCTGGTTTTATAAAGCTTCCCTGTAAAAGGGAAGGAACAGATGAAAAAATCAGGTGTCACTTTGTAAACAAGCTTGTACAAATGACTGCATGCAACTGTTTTCCAGAAAACGAGAGGATGTAAAGGTGATTTATTTGTTCAAGTGTTACATGTTTACCTCCAATACTCAAGTTTTCTTTCTGGCATTTTTCTTAAGGCCACGTAACTAGACTTAGTGGGGAAATGCTACTTTCTCTTGTTTGCTGGCTCCCTGCTATCTGTATCTTCATTGAAGTGATCGCTGCTGCATGTGTTTGGAGTAAAGACCCTGGTTGTTCCAGCTCACTGGTTCCAGAGCTGCCTCCTACAAATACCAGTGTGGTCTGGCAGGGCGTCATTGTGCTTTGAGTTCAAAAGCATAAAAATTTTGGCCCTTGTTTTCTGTACTTAATTGTTACATATGTTCCTCCATGAGCAATTATTTATAGTTGAATTCAATTAACCACATTTCTTCAGTAATTCTCTGTATTGACTATGTGAGAATTCTTACTAGAAGTGTGAAAAAAATTTGAATTAATCATATTAGATTCACAATAAAAGGCAATACAAACGGAAATAGAAGAGTATAAAATATTACGTGGTGAATGTACGATTTCCAGTTGTTTAGTAGACCTAAAATGTAGGCCTTTCCCCCAGAAAAAAGCAAACACTCAAACAGAGGTTGCCAGAAGGCAGAGAATAAACATATAAGTATACTCCACTATACAGACGTTACATTGTTTAGGAGGTTGCTGATAACTTGTGTAATATGAAATTAATGAAACTTTTTTTTTTTCAGAATTCCTAACATTGCAATTCTGTTTCACATTAAATTCTGTCTTCAACTCAACTGAATTTTAATAGTTTATAAAACACTTAAATTATTTTTCACTGGTAATTCCTGAGAAAATTTGATGGTCTGCCAAAATAACAACATGATATTACCATTCCAAGACAAGGACCACACTGCACCTGCAACATTAATCTGTGCTCTACTGGGAATTGGCATAATCAAAAAATTGTACTGGCTTCAGGGGAACAGAGGATAGCAGGTTGGGCTTCCTTTAACCATTAGGATATATTCAATATAAGTATCCGCAATCCTAATTCTGCCTTCTTGGGGGCCTCAACTTAAGAAGTTACTACACACCACTGCTGTCAGTATGAAACATAAAGATCAATCCCGCTCTATGTAGAAAGAAGCCTTTAAGCTGCTAGATGATGGAATTAGTAATTTTGGTTAAATGGCAGAGTTTATTGCAGAAATTTAAGGTTTCAAATCCTGATAATGAAATGCAAGTAAAGCATTTATTACATGCTTCAGGTAGATTGCCCATTCTTTTCTTTTCTTTTTTTTTCTTTTTTTCTTTTTTTTTTTTAAATAGGGAAATCATGTACCAAGATGCCGCATTCACAGAAAATGAAGTGCTCAAAAATTATAAGGTACTGGTCTTAGAGTTTCAAAATATGTTTAATTTCTCCCTTTGTGATTATGGTATATGTATTCATACTTAAAAATTTATTATAGCTTATTTTGTCCACTGGTCCTGCACAGGGAGCATTTTGAGAACACCTGTAACCCTGGCAGTTTCTAATTTTCAATTTTCAACCTGCATTTTAGTATTTTTATTCCAGAATTACTTCATCTGTTTTGAGAAAGCCAGTCTAAACACTTGTATTTCTGGATGAGCTGGGCCAGCCCCATTAATTTGTTCAGGTTGCTCCTTTGCATAAATTTCCACTTGGCTTTTTGTTTTGCAGGGAGTCCTTCTATGCACCTCTCTTTTCCCCTTTGTCTTGCAATTCTCTCAGAAAACTGTATTTTGCAACCTCATGGCCAAAAAAAAAAAAAAGAGCCTTCCAAAGGACTATTTTGTCAAAGAAACCCTGTACATCCCAGGAAAGCTCACTTCCTTTGCTTGCAAAGGGACCTCAAAGGTCATGGAGTTCCAACCCCCCTGCCATGGGCAGGGACACCTCCCACCAGACCAGGTTGCTCAAGGCCCCATCCAGCCTGGCCTTGAACA
>JAOXJK010000012.1:122090441-122100914 GCA_025774025.1 Xenus cinereus
GGTCTGGTGGGAGGTGTCCCTGCCCATGGCAGGGGGTTGGAACTCCATGATCTTTAAGGTCCCTTCCAACTCTAACCGTTCTATGATGCTATGATTCTATGAATGTACATTTCAAATTGAAACCTGCTGAAAGAAAAAGAATAAGAAAACACTTCACCGTTTACTTCTAATAGAAATTTATCATGTATTGCTGCCATTCAGGGGTAGAGATCTTGACAGTAGAGAAGTTTGTTTTGACTGCACGTAGGTTTTTTTCTCTCAGGCAGAATTTGAAACAACGCTCTTGCAGGCTTAGATGACTTGTTTTAAATTAAAGAAAACAGCAGAAAAGGATTAAATGAAAATCTCCGTGGGAGAACATGGTGAGAGCTTTCCCTATAATAGACCTCAGGCCTCATCCAGATTTGAGAATTATGCAGGGGAAAAGCACACCGCAATAGCAGTATGTTACAATTTCGTTTTACAGAAGGTTAAGCTGTACTTTCTGAAGCTTTCCTTGCTTGTTGAATCTGTTGTTTGGGAATCATCTTAAGGGAAAGGGCAGGTGATGAGAGGTCCTGATTCAGCTTACTCAGGTGTAAATATGGAATAAGTCATTAAAGTGTCCAACTTGCTTTTGTAAAATGCATGAGATGGAAGTAGAGAGCAGCCCAGGCTTCTCAGTACAGACTTTCACATTAAAGAAAACACTTAAACATTTTCTTGTCTGTCACTTGCTATCTCCTTCAGGGCCTCCAAGGTTTCTAATTATTCTCCCAGAGCTGAGGGGAGCCTTGCAGCCAGCCAATTGTTAGCTGCTAATTAATAAAGAGTTCCCATTTTGAGTGGATGCAGCTATTTTCCATGTTGCATTTGGTTCGCAGAAATAAGGGAACAGTCAAACATTATTGTGCAAAGCCTTGGATCACTCCCTCTACTCAAGCAGGAGGCCAAGGAGCCTAGTTGTAACCATACCATTTATATTAATATTGTACCAGTTTATTTTCTTTTCTGATTTTCTTCTTTATAATAGATAGAAAAGAAGGAGAAAAAAAACACAAACAAAAAACCTGGTAAAGTATATCCAAAGGAGCAGGGATTTAAACTGATAGCCTGAATCCGTTTCATTTCACCACAGAGAAATATTTTCCCAAAGTAGCTTAGCTAAAATCTATTGTAAGGAAGCCAGAAGAATCAAAAAGATTTAATTCAGGGTTTATTTTATCCACCAGCGAGCAGGACTTATCACATCAAGCAGAGGAATGTGAGTTTTGGAGCAGGAGCGCTTTAGTGACACCTCTGAATTAACTCTCTTTTCAGAAGAATTCTACCAGAATAAATCCCCGTCCCTTGCTCATGGCCCATCCACAGCAAAGCTGAATATCTTGAGGTTTAAAGATAACTGCAAACATTGATTTTTTTTTTTTCTGCTTTGGCTTTAGGAACTCCTTCATAGATATCCTCCGGGCTATCCTACTGTCATTGGAAGTGCTCATCGAAGATCAGGAGCTTCAGATAAATGGCTTCATTCTAATTATAGATTGGAGCAACTTCTCCTTCAAGCAAGCCTCCAAGCTTACGCCATCTATCCTCAAACTGGCCATTGAAGGGTTACAGGTAGGTGGAGGGTAATACCCGCAACTTTTATTGCTGCCGCCAGTGAATTTTGCTTCATCAGGCACCGGGCAGGGTCAAGGCTGGTGGGAGAAAATAATCCAGAACACTTTAGTGTCCCATCTCTCTCGCAGCATAGATTGATTTTCAGGCGTTTCATTTTGACTGTCTTTCGGTTTTATTTCAGCTGTAAATCAGTGTTACCAACGTGTGTGTTACTTACTGCAGCATTAAGAAGGACAGTCAGAGATTTGAGGATTAATCCATCAGAGAATTCAGAGGGATTAAAATCCAGCAGCATCTGCCTTCTGGAGCGTGCAGTCCACGTGCAAGCACATCTGTATGCAGAGGGAGGTTGGCAGGAGAGGAGACCAGCTCCCTCAGCAGATGGAAGTGTGCTGTCCTGTTCACGAGGGTGCATTTGAGTCGGAGGGAAAGGAGGAAGAGGGAGGACACGCTCCCCGTCGTGTCCTCATTCTGACTGCCTTAATTTGTCACGCAGGATCCTGTTACATTATGGTTCAGACTGTTCAGGGGCTTCCCACTTGGTGCTTGCAAATAAATAGGAGCGAGTGAAAACCGCGTGCTGTTACAGGGTTATGTGGAAAGTGAGGACAAGGCAGCTGGGGCCTGATGGGGCAACCTGAGGATGAGGGTAAACTGAGGACTTTAGCCCTTTCCACTAGAGTCTAAGCCCATCTCCACTGTTAGACCTGAAATGGATCTTTAGGTTTGAAGTAGTCTGAGCCAGCAGTGTGCCCAGGTGGCCAACAGCTTCCTGGCCTGTATCAGGAACATTGCGGTGAGCAGGACTAGGGAAGTGATCATCCCCCTGTACTCAGCACCAGTGAGGACCCACCTTGAGTGCTGTGTCCAGTTTTGGGTCCCTTACCACAAAAAAGTGGTAAAAAATTGAGGTGCTGGACCGAGTCCAGAGAAGGGCAATGAAGCTGGTGAGGGGTCTGGAGCACAAGTCTTGTGAGGAGCAGCTGAGGGAACTGGGGTTGTTCAGCCTGGAGAAAAGGAGGCTGAGGGGAGACCTTATTTCTCTCTACAACTACCTGAAAGGAGGGTGTAGTGAGGTGGGGGCCAGTCTGTTCTTCCAAATAACAAGTGATGGGAGAAGAGGAAATTGCCTCAAGTTGCAGTAGAGGAGGCTTAGATTGGATATTAGGAAGAATTTCTTCACTGAAAGGCTTACCAAATATTGAAACAGGCTGCCCAGGAAAGTTGTGGAATCACCATCACTGAAGGTATTTAAAAGACAGGTAGACGTGGTGCTTAGGGACATGGTTTAGTGGTAGTTTTGGCAGCGTTAGATTAATAGTTGAAGTTGATGATCTTAAAGTTCCTTTCCAACATAGACAATTCTATGATTCTAACCTTATTAATTGTGGGCATTTGATAGCATCCAAGGACTATTTAGGTTGGAAGGACCAACATGGAGATCACCTGTCCAACCCCCTGCTCAAAGCAGGGCAAACTTCAATCTTAGACCAAGTTGCTTAAGGACCACATTTCATGTAACTACATATTTAAAAGAAGAGATTTTATAAGTCATTGTTTTTCCATTTTATTTTTAGCACTTATCAGGTTTCCTGCAGTCATAAATACCTCAGGAATAATCTTCCCTGGTGTGTGTGTATTTTAACTTTTACTTATATACTGGAAAGAACAATTTGTTCGACTAATTTTTTTTGTCTAACAAATTGTCTACAATTAGATCATGATTATCTCTACTTTATGTTATTATTCAAATATGAGGTAGAAAAATCTGCTAGCAGTTTTAAGCCTGTGTTCCCCTTTGTGAGAAATTTTCATCTATTCTAACAAATTAGAAAGTCAAGCTGTGCAATTAGTCCCTAGGACAATACCTTATCTTCTCCTGCTGATACTATCACTTCATCTGCCTTCCTTCATGGAATAACATTCTGTGGTTCAAAAAACCCGTCCAGTCAGAAGGAAGATAAAGCCAAGTGACATTCATAAGGAAATCAAATTCCAGCAAGGTGTCCTTGTGCCTGCCCAAATTTTTTCACTTATAACTCTCCAGTAAGAAAGAGGCCAGCTCTCATCCCGTCTGATTTCTGGCCACAGTGCTACCAGTTTGTCTGCCTACAGTTTATTTGCAGTTTACTTGCAGTTCTTGGCAATGGTGTGTTTTTGGACATACAGAAGCTTGAGAGTCCTAAAGCTGATTTTGTGACTGTGTCATTAGCCTGATACCCTGTGCTGGGCAATTTAGGAAGGCTGCCTTTCTTCTTGTTGAGCGGGTATTTAATTTCTCATTTAAAGTCAAATTTCTGTTGTTTTCTCCATGATAAGTAGAAATACAACTCTCTCTCTAAAAGTACAAATTGAAATAATGTGTCCTAGACTTTTCTAACCACTGATGGGCTTGATGAGTTGATGGAGTTGTGAATACTGCACTCCGATTCACCAAGTTCAGAAGCAAGTCATTCATGCTCATTCAGGCACGTATTTAGCAAGCAATGTTAGTGGGGATTTTTTTACGGGTGGTTTTTTTTTGGTTCTCATCATTGCTGCAGAAGTACCATCATTAGGACTTTCTTCTATTATTATTTTAAAAGAACTGCTGCTATGCTAATGTAAAATTTATGTGAAATGTAATTGAAATGCAGGCAAGGCCCACATACAGAAAAAGAAGAGTCACAATATGAGTTGAATTGGAGGTCACTGAAACTGAAAAAGTCAGGTTCTACTCTCATGAGACGACGTCTGAAAAAAAGCAAGATTGGTTTAATTCCTTGTTATTCCTCACAGCTAAGGCACTGTGCACGTACAGATCCTCAGACAGGCAGATTACATGGCTGTCACACCCTTCCTTTCTAAGAAGAGATTTTGGGTCATATTAAGTCCTGTGTAAGTCTAGAGATGTGGATGGAAAAAAAAGCAATTTTCTCTTACTGTTTCTGGTGGGGCTGAATCCATATGTTCACATGCTGGTATCTGAGCCAGGAACCTGTAGCCTCTCTCTCTGTAGCAGTAGCTAAACCACTTTCCCATAACTTTTTTTCAGCTCTCGTCTGATTCAGTGTCTCAGACCATTGCCTTCTGAAATATAGAACTGCTAAAAAATAAAAAGTAGTGTATTTAATAACTTAAATGTATGCATTTCATAATCTTTTTCTTACTTTCAAATTGCTTTAAGCCAATTATGGAAGTTCATTTTTTGCATTTATATTCAATTAATATTTTTCCTCAAATTGCTGCTGCAGTGCATTATCACTAAGTGCAGAGAACAAACATTACACAGGTGCATGTGTTGATTCATCCTGTGTTGTAAGACCAGCACTAGTTGAACCTAATAGACTTGGCTGTGGAGATTGTGTTGTTATTATATAGGATGCTCAATTTCAAATACTGTAAAGCCTGTGAATACTCAGGGACAATAAATATGACTTACTCCACCACATGGCTAAAAGCACATTTTGCTCAATACTACTCTTTGTTCTGTTTGGATTTCTGTATATATTACATCCACAAAACAGGTCATAATAACCCAACAGGGCATCTACTCTGTTTCTCAGTTATGTTATTTAATGACCTAAAAGTAGCCTTATGTCTCCACTTTAAACAACAGTTGTTCAGATGCTAAACAAGTATTTGTACAGTATGGCAGTTCTCATTATGCCACAGCAGCGCAGGGACAAATGTCTTCTTAGTGCCTGGACTAATTCTGATTAATGAATTCTGCTCTTTTATGAGAAAACAATTGCTACTCTATGCTGTGAGCTCATACCATACTCTTTACTAGACCTTACTTATCTTTTGAGTTTCAACATTAAAGAGAAGATTCTTGTGTGGATGGAAAGCTGGGGAAAAGGACGTGTATAAAAGCAATCTGTTTTGCCAATAACTTGATGAGTTTTGACTTCTTATTCTTTTAATGTGAACAGCTTTCTTCTTCACAGCGTATTTCTCCCCTCTGTTTGTCTGTGAAGTTATACTTCTCTGTGTGTCATGCTGATCTTATAATTATTCTCTGATGGTAGACAAAATGTAATTGTGGTTTAAGTTAACCGGAGAGTGATATTTAGGCATTTTTCATAACAGTTTAGAAGCATCAGAGTCTAATAGCAAAGGTAAGAAACTCAGGTTGCAATTGTGAAGCAGGTAAAGCATGTAAAAAATGGTCATGCCTTTGTATGCGGGATGTTTGCTACTGACTACGCTGCATATGAAGACCTCTGATAAACACGGGAATTAGGGCTGAAGAGTGTTACAGTGAACATAGCCTGGGTGTCCAGTGAAGTCCAGACTTTCTTTTTTTTTTTTAATGCTGGTTGTTTTTTTCTCAGAGGATGCAGTTGCTTTGCCTCCAGACAGGACTTTTGATTTTAGGGTGCTCCTGCCAATGGGTCTAGAGAAACAGTCTTTGTTTCTGCCTTATCCAACACCAGAGCTGTGAACTGCAGTTTGTGAACACGCACACACATAGCAGTTTAGAAATTCCCTCCCCATTTCAACTCTGAGATGAAATGCAGCAACTTCTCCAACAAAATCCAGAAATATTCCAAAACTTTCAAAACAGCACAAGGTCTGATCTCGCCTCCCATTGCTTTGGTGAAAACAAAGCCAGAAGGCCACTGTCTACCAAGACCCAGCTGAGTGGCTTATGGCACAAATCAGCAAGTTGGATTCACAACTTAGAAAAAAAAAAAAATTAAAAAAGCCCTATGCCTACTTTGTGACAATGATGAATCACTGCAGGAGTCATCTTTAGGGTCCAAAAGGGCTTCAATTCACATTTCACGATCATTGCAGCAAATAACAGTAACAACAGGGAACAACCAAGGATTTGTCACTAGATTTTCATTGGTAATAGCCTTGCAGAAGTTATGACCAACAATGTCCATCAGGGCATCTATTAAGGCTCTTCTATTTTTTTAAATTATCATCAGTTTGTCATCATCCAGTGAATTTGGAAACGTATTTCTGGGAGGAGAGGGAAATGAAAACAATGATGCTTGACTTAAGAACATCTTAATCAATCTTAATCCTCCAAATAAGGGAAATTTGTATAAGCTTCTCGTAGGAAATTGTTTAAGGTACACTTCTCCAGAATAGCACCAATGCTGAGATCAAGTCAGATAATCAAGCTAACATGTTGGTTCGGACATTATTGGAGGTTTTTCACTTTGAAATCCGGAATCAAATCCCACATGAAGGACAACAGCCTGCTTAGAATTATGTGAGGCTTTTTTATCTTTAATATGAGCAATTGATTTAAATAAGTTAAAATAGGTTTTAAAAAGTTAAATTTTTTTTTGGAAATTCACTCCTACTGTAATTACGTGGGATTGAGAAACTTAATGTCAGTTAAATTATAGCAGCAGATTACTTGTCTCTTGACACTACCTTATACAATCAAATATTTTTCCTGTTGTGCTTCAGGAGGAAGAACTGAAATATATAATATGCTCAAAATGCAGATTAGAAGGTAAAGCCTCTAGGAAAAAAGTGTAGTCTAATATTATGGCAAAGGTATAATTTTTTTTTGTTTATTTCTTTGTTTGTTTTTTCCCTAAATCTTAATGAAAAATACAAGCTTTTAGAGCTGATAAAAGTTTTCCAATGAAAAACTTTTTTTTTATGGAGCAACGTCATTTTTTCAGAATAGAAGTATTCCAATTAAATATGTTTCCAAAATTCTCTGGAAATCTCTGGAAATATGTTTGTTTTAAAAATTTTCATCTGGAAAATCAAAATACTTAACTTTCTATTTCATTATGAGTGGCAAGAAGCATTTCATTTCTTTCTTAATTCAGTTCTTGCTGCTTTAGAGTTGAAATCAAGCTGAGATAATAGAACAGTATTTCAGATCAGCGGGAGCTGAGTTAATGGGTACGACTGAATCTTTGTTATGGTCAAACTGGGGATCTGAACAGAACCTGGTATGTCCTCAGGTTGCCCCGAGAAGTTGTGGATGCCCCATCCCTGGAAGTGTTCAAGACCAATCCGGATGGGACTTTGAACAACCTGGTCTAGTGGGAGGTGTCCCTGCCCATGGCAGGGGAGTTGGAACTCAGTGATCTTTAAGGTCCCTTCCAACTCTAACCATTCT
Source organism: Xenus cinereus (assembly GCA_025774025.1). Lineage (NCBI taxonomy): Eukaryota > Metazoa > Chordata > Aves > Charadriiformes > Scolopacidae > Xenus > Xenus cinereus. Next base: position 122,098,123 of record JAOXJK010000012.1, read on the forward strand.
ATTATTCATGCATCTGGAGACTTTTCCAAACCCTTTGCCCCGCAATCTTGGTCTTTTTCTTCACCGCCCTGGACCCTGAGCAAGGAACTGACTCTTCTCTCCTTGCTTAAATGCATTTATACTCTGAAAAATGAAGTAGGTGTGATGTCTTTGACTTAGTACTTCCTGTTGAACTCTTTATGAGTCCTGTGAAGGATGCAGACTATGAGATGCCTTACACAGTGAGTGTAAGATACTGCTCGTCTTTCTATAGAGTTTCTAAGCATAATACTGCTGTTACTTGAAAGTTTAAAGTGAGTGAGAACCCATACCATAACACACTGAAGAACACTCTGAAAATGCTTGTTGTAGCTCAGCCTTTCTGTAGAAATCTGTAGAGCAGAGAGAAATGTGTCTGTGCTATAAATACCCTATGATGCTGTTACGTCTCATCAGGTATTTATAACAGGTCTTACAACAAAAAGACAGGGAGCTCACTGTCATTGCCTACCGAAGACAGAACAGATCAAATCCTCAGTAATAGAAGCTAGGCAAGTAAAACCATATATAGACACATGTATACACTGGCTTGGAAAAGGACAAGTTAAAAAAACCTTAGCACCTGGTGTTTATCTCTGAGAGACTAAATGCAGACTCATAAGTCTGTCATTCATTTGCTCTGTTGTTCTTCAGTCTTTCAGGTTCAAAATCTGAAAGACAAAAATCAGCAGACAGCTGAGGCCAGTTGCTGGGGTAGTGTAATTGGCTGGGGCTCTGTGCACATCTGCAGGGTAACGCTGATTTATGGCAGCTGAGAATCAGTCCTTCTTGCTCTTCCACTACTAGAAAGAAAACTACTTCAAGGCAGACTATTTTTTTTTCCTTTTTTATGTCCAGGATTTAAAGACTTGTAAAAAAATAAGTAATTTTTTAAAAAAAAAATCTATTTCGGATTTTGTGCAAAAGCCTTGTCATTACGTTTCTCAGGAGAGAGAAATTGAATAAAAGGGGACATTTTAGGCTGGGTTCTTGAGAATGGATACTGCTTCTTTAGCAGCAGCTTACCAGAGGGCAGACAATTTCCTCAGAGTATAAAAACAGGATGTTCCGGTGTCATAATCATAATGTGCTGATATGTCCAAAAGGCATGTTGTAGCTTCCCAAACTAAAGTCTCTGCTAATAACTCTAGAACACCTGCAAATAACTCAAGCTTATGTTCTTAGATACAAGATTAGCTATATAAGCATGGTTTTGCCTACAGATGGGGACAAATCTGGTCTGTGAAGACAATACAGAACTCCTCCCAGTAGTAATTTTTTAACTATTTCTGAAAAGAGACAGCTTCAAGATCTAATGACATTCGGCATCTGGAAAATGGCTACAGATCACAATTTAGCATATGCTGTAAGATGCAACAGACTTTCCCAAACATCCATAGCAAAACCCCCTTAATTTCAAATCCACTATTTGTATGAAATGTAAGTTTGCATATTTACACAGATAAGTGGACGAGACCATTTCCAATATATGCACATAAAAAGTTTACCATTTTTTTTCCATTAAATGCTGTTCCTGAAGTTCCCAAATCTGTTCTCTCGTGTTTTTTTTTTCCTCAAAGTTAGAATGTGCTTCATGTTAGAGACCCTTGTTGAACTGCTGAACCTCAAGTCACAGCTAATGATGAGCGCTCAGTATCCATTGACAGAAGGTCAGTTTGAATCATTCCAGAAACACTCGTGCTATCTGTATCCAACAGCTGTTGTGATATGCAGAGCGAGTACTCTCTGAGCTGTCACTGAGGGTGCCTTTGAAATTTTAGAAGACGAGAAAAGGGATTGACTCATTATATATAAAATAAAGGTAGATAAACAGACTTTGCTCTCCGCAAGAGAAGGCCTGTGCTCATTGTGTGCCTGTCTCTCTAGGGAGTGGGCTGGAAGGAGGAAAGAGAACAGCGTAGTAGGATGTAGACTCACATTTGTCAATTGGAAATTGGAATTAACTGCTTAGTAGAATTGATCAGCCCGGCCATGTTTGCCAGTTGGAGGCTTTGGGGCTTTTGACTGTGAGAAAAGGATAAACTGCAATGATGTGGACAGCCCGAGAGGCTGGATACGTTAAGTGGAAAGTCGTTTTTCTATGCCAGTTATTACGTTTTAGTAAAGGTCTCCTTGAGTAGCTGATAAGAATTAGACAGGAAGGAAACATTCTTTCAGCTCTGGCAAGGGAATGAGAAAGTTTATTGCCAAAAGTCTGGTAAGAACAGAAAGCAGCTGTTTCTTACAGGTAGCCGGTAAAACAGCAGCTATAGCTGACACCAGTCATGCTCGAACCTTCCCACCAACATAGGCATAAGTAGCTCATGCTGTACCTTGAACCTTTTTTCCTCTTATAAAACACGAATGTGGCCAAATGTACTTGCTTTAATTTACATTGTCCCTGTCCTCATTAATTTCACAGAACTCCAGGAATGATGTATCTGTAATAACTGTATAACTTTGTTTTAATGGTCCAAAAGACTATTTGTTTTTAGCATGGAAACTGAGTGAAAGCTTCCTGAATAGAGTGTTTACTCCAGATACCTTTTTTTGCTATGAGAACTATATAAAGCAATACAAAAGGGATTGCACAGACAAGACTAGACCAGAAGGATACCAGAAGGAAGCTGGACATGAGCAGGCAGTGGGCACTTGCAGCCCAGAAGACCAATCACATCCTGGGAGGCATCAAAAGAAGTGTTGCCAGCAGATCCAGAGAGGTGATTCTGCCACTTTACTCTGCTCTGGTGAGACCTCACCTGGAGTACTGTGTG
>JAOXJK010000012.1:122101014-122116533 GCA_025774025.1 Xenus cinereus
ACTACGAAGTACTAGATACTACGAAGAAATTTTTAACAATGAGGGTGGTGAAACACTGGAACAGGTTGCCCAGAGAGGTGGTAGATGCCCCATCTCTGGAAATATTCAAGGTCAGGTTGGACGGAGTTCTGAGCAAGTTGATCTAGTTTAAGACGTCCCTGCTTATTGTCTGGGGGTGGGTGTGTACATGTGGACTAGAAGACCTTTAAATGTTCCTTCCAACCCAAACTATTCTATGATTCTATAATTCTATACAGACAGTTTATAAGCCTATGTGGCCGAATTACATCAAATTTTCAGACAACTCCGCACTTTCTTACTTGCAACAACTCTATTTCCCAGATGTAGCACAGAATTTATATGGATTGCTTGAACAGTGGCAGTAGTTTTCTTCTGAGCATCCTTTTCTGTATACAGGCAGAACGGAAGTATGTTTTTACCACACAAAATAAAGGCCTTTTGCATTCAGCCCCAGACCTCCTGTATGAGCAAATGGAGAGAGAGTGACCAAGGCTTTGCCAGAGGGCAACAGCATTCAGCTTCTGGGCAGGATTGCCTTTTCTGGAGCCTGCCCAGCCCAGCTGCTTATGGAGATGTCTAGGGTGACCCCCTCCTAAGTTGAGCTGGGGCACACGACGAGGTGCTGTGCATCCCCGTTCCTGCCCCCAGAGTGCCAGATCCTTGCTCTGGCTTTCACCTGAACTTCTCTTCTGAGCACACCTTCACCACAGGAATACCATGTCGCCTGCCAGCTTCTGTGCCTTTACGTTTGTCTGAGGATGGTTGTGTTTTTTAAAGCCTCTTGTTCCTCCTTTTATTCTAGAAATGACATAGGCTTTTTTACTGTCATGTGGTTGAGGAGCACATTTCAGTCCTTGCACCATCGCAGCGCTATGACGAGTCATTTAGGCCCATTAGTTGCAATGAATTCATTTGTCATGCCAGCACAGATTGAGCATGCTGCCTGAGAGGTGAGGAGATGATTTGTAAGTGACCTGCTCTGCAGTAATCAAATACCTTTCCCCACCGCTACACATGGACAGTAATATGAATCCTTTACTGCTTAGAGAAACTTCAGGGGAAAATACCCTCTTGCTACTTAGGAGATCTGTTTTAATCTGTGTGTGGACACTTTTACCTTCACCCACTTGATTCTGCTGGCCTTCCTTAGAAGACCTTTGGATCCAAGTTAAGAGCCACACTGCTCTTGGCCACACAGAGAAGTTCCTTGCAAGCTTACGAAAGCCTGTGTTGAGAGTCATTTCCAGTGGGACTGACCAGGCAGCCTTCATTTTCATAACCAAAGCAGGAAAGCACAATGGGCTTGTGGATTTGCTTTGCGTGGAAGGTAGAGTGGTCAAAACCTTCCTGGAGAGGATCCAACTTTCAGGCAGGCTGTGCCTCGCCTGCTCCATCCAACATTTGAAGGTCAGGGAGAAGATGGAGAGGGCAGGCTGCAATCCAGACTGACTGCAAACAAACCTCGCTTCTCCAGCAGAAGCAGCTCTCTGCTTACTGTTATTCGGCCAGAGAAATCTGCCAGTTTTTTCACGGTGAATGCTGTTCACGGGAAAGGTTTTGATGAGAGCTCATGGGTTTGGTGGAAAGCAGAAGATGTAGAGCAGTGAGGGGACATTGTACAGTGAGAAACCAGTACGGTTTCCCCTTGAAAAGGAATCCAAGCACAGCATAATTCTCTCATTTGCCTCTCGCCTCTGTCTATATCAGATCCTCACTCCAAGAGATGTTCACCAGTTCTGGGTGGAATGGACTTTTTTTTTTGCATGGATCTGTCATTTGTGAGTTGATGTCCTTTCTTGTTTGTTTCTTCTCCCTTCACTTTAATTTTAGCCATAACACAGATGATTCTCTGTGATACAAGACCAGCCTTCAGGCTTTGGTGAATGCAGCAGATACATTCCTCTTCAGGAGTAATTATCAGAGGAACTGCTTTCAAATCCAAGTTTCCTGTGCAATATAATTACTCCAATGTAAATAAAGGACTCCGGCAGCGCTACTCGGCAGCACCTCTCTATACAAAGCGAGGGTTGTTTCCTCTTGACACAGCTTTCTTTCTGTTCCTCTCAGAAAACGACTCTGTTAGAATCAAACGTTAAGTCTGTCAAAGTGCCTAAAATCAATGATCATTTTATATTCAATTGAATCCTTACTTTTTAAAAATATCACAATGAAACTGCTCTATTTTACTTCCCTTTATTGTTACTATTATTACCCCATGAATACTGCAGAGAGAAACAGCTGCCTCTCCTTTATTTTTTAGCTTCTTTCTAAGACATAGCTGGATGTGGCTTCATGCTCCAGGAGTTCACACACTTGAGCCAATTTGCAATAAAACTGATAAAGAAAATGGCCCCGATAAGATGTGGCATTTGTAGAACTTGGATTTAGCCTGCTCAGCAATAGAGACATGTCCCAATGTGAATTTTACGAAGACATATGTGCAGCATTGTGCTATCAGGAGCTCCCAGTAACAGGGCTGGTGTCCATTGAACCAGCCGGAGTTCCTGGTGAGGCTCCTCAGCAGCAAGACCTGCAGCTGCTGGGCTTCGCTGGGATTAGAAAATTATTACTGGAGCTGGATACGCAGCTGAAAGGAGTAAACTTGGGCTGGGCTACTTGTGCAGGGTATTAGGATATGCTGGCATGTGGATATATGGAAACCACCCATATGCTCAGAAGCTGTGGGTAGCTGCTCTGCAGTGAAAAGCACTCTGGCTTTTGGAAGCAGAAGCAAGCATCTCATCCTTTTAAGCGTAATGATTTTTTTTTAAGATCCCAAGGTGTCTGTCTGGCACATGGATAACTAGGTTGGCCGTGAACAAGCCATAGGCAGCCTCCTCAGCTGCCTGAGTAAAAGAGAGCAGCTTTTTCCACCAGTCAGATTACTGGATGTACTGTCCTACAGGCTCCTTGACAGAGCTGGAGGCAAGGGACTGGCCCAGAGGAGAGGACTCAGAGGCACGGGCTGGGGGATGTGTCTTCATCCTGAACAGTCCGGCACATCCCCGTGGCAGAATCCTAATGGCCTCACCAGCTACCCTGTTTCTGCACATGCAAAATAATATCACCCTTCAAAATAAAGCCCAAAGTTCCCTAACCTTTGGCATCAGCAATAGCAGGACCCCTCTGAGGAGCTATTAAGTAGGAAGAAGGAAAGTCGGTGGCCTCTGCAGTAAGTTCTATTGGCTTCTCCTTGTTGGGATTTCTTCTCCCAGATCTCTGGTGGTTGCCAGCACTGGCTGCTCTGGAGCCATCCCCTTCTGCCATGTTTCCTTCTTGAATCAGAGCACGTGCAAAGACAGAAATGTAGAAATGTCTATTTGTACCACACTTGGAAAATGCACCTGTGGGGGACCCAGGGTAGCAAGTGGGTTTTACAGGGCCTGCTCAGCCAGATGGGTTATGAGGGAGTCTCCTCAGCTGCAGTCCCTTAAGGAGCCTGAGGCTATTTTTAAACCAGTAAAATTGTGAAGGTTGGGGGCCTGGGAGGTTGATTAGCTCCCAAGGGGCACCCATAGACCTTGGAGGCAGCTGAGGTGAGACGAGGCTTACTTGCAACAGGCCTGCCCTGAACTTCCCTTGGCCATTGATGGCATCTGCTCTGCTACTGTCACTGGCAGCCAGGGTGCTGCTAAAGCTTCTGCTCCTTCAGAAGAGAGATCTGGCTGGATTTGTCTGCCTTAGGCCCTCAATCCTGCAATCACCTTGCCGACTTAATGCTAGTGACGCAGGTTCATGTCTTCTGCTGTTCACCCAGCTCCAACCAAGCTCCTCAGCCCTTCCTGGCATCACTCCACACGGCTTCCCTGCGTGGGCACAAGACATGGGGCTTGGATCACTGTGTCTTTCCTGTGTTAGGAAAAGCCCAAGACCCTTTTAGAGCATTTTGTACCCGCCTAGGAGCTAACTTTGCATTTGTTTTGGTGAAATGAAAATAGCTGGAGGTTTATGAAGATAGCAGCCTGCAGCTATGCCTGCTGGTACAGCAAACCTCCTCCTGTGCCTGCCGTGGGGAGGAATTGCTCTGTGCTCTGCTGCCAGGAGCATCCCTGGCACCTCACAGACTGCTGCCTTTTTCCTCTGGATAAAGCTCAGATTGGCACCTTTTGCCAACCCTCAGCTCCCAAGGTTCGGGTTCATCACTACCTCTTTTATCTCAGGGGAAAAAATAAAATAATTTTTTTAATCCCATTCCTCAGGCATTTATGTTCTTAACAATTTAGTTTGACCACTCTTGTCCCTGAGGGTCCATCTGCCCACCCACTGCGGATGGGCACCATTGCATGGGTAGAGCTGGTAGGTCACCTACTATTTAATTTTTTCCCCCTCAGAGGAAGGACGCATCTGTGTGGGCGCAAGGCAGGGGGGTGGTGCTCCAGCACTGCAAGAGCAGCATCTTGCCCCTTTGGCTTTAGCCTCTGGAGGACATGAACATTGTTGCTGTCGTTTCTCTTTTCTCCACCAACTTCCCTTCCCACTCCAGTGGCAAGTGAGGGGCCCAGAGGAACAAAGTTTTCTTGCCCTGTCAGAAGTTCCCCAGGAGAAGGGTTTGCCCTTCACTTTGCACTGGAAAGCTCCGTCACTGCCTCTTTTGGCTCCAAAAAAAAGCGCATTTTTTAGCACAGCAGTGAGGAAACAGCTTCTCTCTTCATCAGTTTCCTCATCTGCAAGACGAAAATGGCAACACCCTGGTGGGGGAGAAGCGCAGAGCTGCTGAGGACCCCCTTCTCCCCTCTGCTGCTTCATGCAATACTGCGTAAATCAAGGAGTGATAGATAAGCATGGAGCCAGGACTGGACCAAAAGCAATATTTATTTCAACCCTGGCAGGTTGAAAGCTCTGGTATTTATACAGTGGTCCCACAAATCCCAGAGGTCATCTCTTTGGGTCGCAAAAACCAATGCGGCTTTGAGATAGCAGCTGAGACTCTGGCTGAAGGTTTTCAAGGCCATGGAAAATGCTGCAGCTAAGACTGTTCCTGCTCTTTAATTTCCTTTACATGTTGTTAAATAGAGGTTTCTTCCTCTAATCAAACGGCTCTGCATAACAATATATCAGCATCAGAGACAATCCATTTCTTAGGCACTAGCTAAAATACCAAAATAAAGGAAACAAAAATAGTGCAAAGAGAGTTGTAAATAGTCTGTTTAACCAAAACCACGCTGCTTTGTCTTTTCTTTGTAAATAGGGTTTTTTTTCATAGAATCATAGAATCGTCTAGGTTGGAAGGGACCTTTCAGATCATCTAGGGTCTTTCAGATCATCTAGGGGTTTTATGTGTGTGTCTTAACTATATTACCATCATTTTTATCTGGACAGCTATCTAATTTAGAACATGAGAAAATACTATTTCCTGCTTAAACAGGCAAGAATTTACCACTAAAAAAATTTTTGATCATGTCCAGGTTTAAATAAAACTCAGTGGGGTTTAAGCCTGTGTAAAAACACACAAAGAGGGAAAGAATACACTTACATATATACACACATAGGTACTTAGATAATACATGCAAATTGAATTATCACTTTTAAAAATACAACACTGATTTCTTTCCCAGCACGCTTTTAAAAATTTCAAAACTTTGCCTGTAAGGTTACTTTATGAAAAGCTGCTAGACATGCAGTAGCTGTTTTTTACGGTTAAGAGAGCATTTCAGTGCCATGGTGCCCAGTAACGCTTGCTGCTCATGTCTCCTTCTGCATAGAGAAAAACACAAGGCTATCTGATAGAAATGTGTATATATATATATGAAATGTATATATATATGATATATAGAAACATATGATAGAAACATATATACACACACACCTCACCTTCAAATGAGACGGAGTTCTAGTACCCACCGAGTATAGCGCTGTGGGGAGCAGGGGGACACAACACCACACAGCGCTGTGTGGTGTTGTCGATACACCTGAGGGACGGGATGTCATCCAGAGGGACCTGGACAGGCTGGAGAGGTGGGCTCAAGTAAACCTCATGAAGTTCAACGGGAGCAAGTGCAGGTTTATGCACCTGGGCTGGAACAGTCCTCGCTATCAATACAGACCAGGGGGTGAGGTATTAGAAAGCATCCCTGAGGAAAGGGGCTTGGGGGTGCTGATGGACGAGAAATGAGCAGGCAATGTGCACTTGCAGCCCAGAAGGCCAATTGCATCCTGGGCTGCATCAAAAGAAGTGTTGCCAGCAGGTCCAGAGAAGTGATTCTGCCACTTTGCTCTGGTGAGACCTCACCTGGAGTACTGTCTGCACATCTGGAGCCCTCAATATAAGAAGGACATGAACCTGATGGAGCGGGTCCAGAGGAGGGTCACAAAAACTATCGGGGGGTTGGAGCACCTCTGCTACGAGGACAGGCTGAGGGAGCTGGGCCTACAGGAAGGCTGGGGAGAGTCTGTTTACAAAGGCCGGCAACGCCAGAACAAGGGGCAATGTGTTTAAACTGGAGAAAAGCAGATTTAGATTGGATATTAGGAAAAAGTTCTTTACAATGAGGGTGGTGGAACACTGGAACAGGTTGCCCAGGGAGGTAGTTGAGGCCCCTTCCCTGGAGACATTCAAGGTGAGGTTCAACGAGGCCCTGGGCAACCTGGTCTAGTTGGGGGTGTCCCTGCTGATTGCGGGGACGTTGGACTAGATGACCTTTGGGGGTCCCTTCAGGCCTCGACCGTTCTATGATTCTATGATTCTACGATACAGAAGTAGTCACATTTCAGGGAGAGCTACATGCCTACAGAGGTGGAAAAGGTACCAGTTTTGTTTGAGTTGTGGGGTGTCAATGGAGGTACTTGTGGGTAGGGAGATGGAGGAAGTCAGAGGAAGAGGAGGAATGATGATATGACTGATGGTACGTGGCATGGATTATCCCCTGAACACAGGTAGATAAGGACTTGGCTCGCTGTGTGAGAGGACTCATGCTGGAGCCTCACGAACAATGGCAGGACTGAAACCCATATCCCCTGGGAAAACAGCTACAGCAGTGTGAGACCAATTGTCCCCTTACACCTCCGGCTCACAGTCTCCTTTTTAGCACATGCCCTCAAGGATGTGCTGCATCAGTGGAACTGGCTATGGGTCCCTGAGCGCTGCCCGGCAAGAGCCAGCAGCTCGGCTCACGTGGCTGCACCGGGGGCTGGCACCAGGACTCTGTGTTCACGCTGTCCGCTCTTCTGCTCCAGGCAAGGTGATAATTTCTGGTGCAGGTTTTTAACAAAGAGCTGCAGACAGTAACATTTTAAAATTCTGCAGAAAGCATGATTTTGAGAAACATTTGTCTGCTTGTTGTTTGACTCCTATTATGTGCAGAAAAACAGGAGTTTTCTACCACACATAACAATTCTCGTTAAAGCCTCATCTGTTGTTATAATTATCTCTTCCTAAACAAAGCAATTTATGAATTCCTCAGTACTTTGTATGGTTGTACATATTTGTATGGTCAATATGTGTATGGTGAATATAGTCAAAAGAGAATACAATGTTTTCAGTAAGTTTGAGTCAAAGTCCCAACTGATGTGAACGGGACTTTTGCCATTGCCTTGATGGAGGCTTTAATTCCAAGCCTATTATGCCATGGCAAGAAGTGATTTTCCAGTTCATAAGAGTTTTCCAGGCATGCAGAAAAAGTCCCTCAACATCTGAGCACTTTCTAGAAATTTTGCACATCAATCAGGACCTTGTCTAGTGATCTTGAAGCACTCTGTTTTGTTCTCAAACATTTTTATGTCTCTTCTTAACTGTGTAGAGCTTAATACTTGAAACAAGCATTCCTGCATAGCAGGGGTTCCTTGATGCAAAAATGTCAACCTGAAACACCTCAAACATTCTAATCTTCCAAGGAAAGATGAAAACATGGAGTGAAAAATTCATCCTGCTTCTTTCTCCCCTCCTCTTTACCCCCTCTACCCCTTGCTCCCTGCTAAGCTTTGATTTCCACAGATGGGCATTTTCTGAGGGAAAAATGCATTCCAGTGGAAAATCCTCCAGTAGCTCTGCTGCCCAGTAATTCAACTCTTCCTACAGTTCTTTCAGGATGTGTTTTGTATCCCTTTCTGGTAGACACATGTTAGACCATTTGAATGTGTTTTCTGCTTTTCACTCTGAGCACATTCCCACTATTTCAAACTGTTTGCAGTAGAAGCAGTTTAAAGCATGGCTGAAGTGTAATAAAAATAATTTCCATTTCAGAGGAGGCTTTCTGATCAACTCCAATCTACATGCAATGAAAATGCAACGAAGAAAAAGCATAGCATTTTTCTTTAATACAATTACAATGCAAATATTCTTCAAATAGCAGATGCATTTAGAATGTCATCAAATTGACAGATTTTCAGAAAAAAAGGCAGAAGCATGAATATATATGTGATGAGCAAAATACTTGATCCCTGTTTAAGAATTATGAAGGATAACAGCAGAACTTTCAATAAGCTGAAAATAGAATTCAAGCTTGCCTAAGCTTGTAGGGTAATATAAATCTTATTCTTCTATTTTCCGAGAGAATTTAGAAGCAGCTTTGAATTACTAGAAGTGTGCTCAGCAGCACGTGTGCTTAATGTCTGGAAGAGATAGCTTCTGGTGGGTTGGTAGGAATGCTCATGTAAATGGAGATCTGCTGTACTTACAAAGGGTCCTACTCTTAACTTTCGTGTGAAGTTTCGTGAAGAGTCCCACTGACATTCCAAACTTTATTTGGCTTCATCTACAAATATAGAGAACCTGAATTTAAAAGTATTCTCAGGAAACAACATCTCCTCAGTGTAACTCAGATATCATTAACCTCCTTGTGATGGTCCTTTCCTTTATCGTGTCGTTTGATATCATTTATCAAACCTATTTCTAAGTGTGAGGAAAGCTGTGAGGGGATGGTCCTAAAGAGATAAGGATTCCTAAATCTGCAGTGTAACTGAAATTAATGAATTGGTACAGATAAAGCTTCTGACTTAATTAATCAATGTGAGTGGGTTTTCTCCTAACATTGGAGACAATATCTACTACTCACTCTCTGAAAAAAAAGTTACTAATTTTACTATGCAAAAAAAAAACCTCTTTGTATTTTGAGACAAATCCCAAATATTTTTTAATCAAAAAAAGAATGTTTGCACTCATAAGCAACCCGGCAAACCTCAGTTTCTGTTGCTGGCCACTGCCTTTTTCTTAAGCTGAGTCAACGATCACTGCAGCATGGAGACTGTCCCTAGTCCTTTGCCATCAGGTGTGGAAGAGCCACTTGGACAACCTGTCTGGCAAAGGACTAAGGAAGCAGAAAACAGCCAAGCTGCAGTTCTGATCAGATGCTGCATCAGAATTTCTGCAATTAAGCTTTTCTACAAAAAAATCAACATTTTCTAGAAGCAGCCCACAACTTGTCACACAGAAATAAATAAACAGTTCGGCTCGAAAGAACTGCCTCTTGTTGAAACTGAGAGAAACTTGGTTTCTCTGCAAGATTCTAGCTTAAGCTTGTAATGTATCACTCCACATATTTCTACTCAGTCCCTGCCATGACTATGTGGGTTCAAAAGGTCTTCTGGTCATCTAATAACAATTTCTGTGCAAAGCAGAACTACTGCAAATACAAGATCAGTTCAGCCACAGCCATCAAACCAGCTAGCCATTATCTGGATTTTCCCACTTCCCTCCCTCCCTGCTCTTTCTCTACCTTTGCTATTGCTTTCTCCTCTAAATATTAAAAGATAAATAAAGCTGTGAGGTAAACCAGGTGTGCAAAGTGTGTATTTTGTGGTGCTGAGTCCACATGACTGACAGTGTTAGGTATTCAAACACACCAAATATAATTAACTATTCAAGAAATTTCCCCCCTCCAATTTGTTATTTATGCCTGAGTGAATGTTAATGGGGTCACATAGCTCTTTGAACTGCTGCTGACAGAACAATAAAGAGTTCCTGTGGTTTTCAAGAAACAGCACAGTATAATTTTGCTTGCTTTGCAAGGGCATTTCTTAATGATATCATTATACCCTCTAAACTCCTAGTCCACTCTCAAAAACTCACAACACTTCAAATGACAAGTTACCTTCTCTTCTCCCTGGGAGAATTGAATCTCAATTATAATTTATAATGTGTTACTTACTCAGTGAATATTCTTTTCCTGTGCCTCTGAGAGGTGCTAGCTATGGTATTTTAATGAAGCACCCCTGTTTTATAACCTCTATCCTCTAAAACTGGAACAAGAGCTTTTAAAGGGCTAGACCTCTTATCCAGCTTACTGAGTAAGGAAGGCAAGTAAATTCTATTTGAACTGTCTTAAAAGACAATGAAAATAACTTAGATTTGTCTTTGTTCCAGAGATAACTCATGCCTGAATAGTATTGCCTGAGAACACATAAATAACCTTACTAGCAAATTCCTGCCATCTGTGAAAAAATCCAAATGTTTGAAGTATTTTAGGCTGCTTACAGCATTTCAATGTTTGTTTTGCAGATATATTCTAGACAAGTTAGCTCAGGAATGTTTGTTAAACTAACAAAATAAGTGAATGTTGCTATTAGCGTGAGTAAATTTATTTGGCATCTAACTCTAAGGATTGCCTGGCTTTGTGTGTGTGTATAGGAAAAAAAAAAGGCAAAAAAATGGCAATACTTTGTAGTAGCGTGTTCCTTTTCTTTGAAGCTAATGCATAAAGTACATCTGTAGGATTCCATCTTTAGACCAAAAGAAAAAAATAATCAGGAAATAGTCGTGCATGCTTATAGGAGATTTTGGAATTTAGTCCTCTGGTGATTTTTCTGAAATTGGAATTTTTACATAGTACAAATTTTGTAATATCAGAACACGATGTTCAGAAATTTGCATTTAACAGCAGAGTGCTTTGTTGGGCATGCACATTGCTGAAAATAAATACCTGACTTAAACATACTCCCATGCAGTCAGTTGTCAGGCAGCAGTTTTCCCTCAGCAGCATCATCTCAGATACTGGGTCTCCTCAAATTGCCCTGGACCGGTCAGTAAGTATCATCCATGCCACCCGCATGAACATGAGCAAATGATCAAGAATTTCAGCACAACAAAGCCCCTAATATGTTACCAGCACTACTAACATGACCATGGTAACCACAGGCAAAAATTGATGCCTCCCTCATTTTGTATATTTGGGAAGTTGTCTCTGAGCCCAGAGAGCAGCTTCGTGCCTCCTCTCCCCAGACCCCGGAGGCTGTATTTTCAAGGCAGGCCTCTGTGGATCTACGCTGGTTGTCACACTGAAAGAAGATGTGAAATAACTCCTGGCAGGAACATTTCACTGAAGATGAAACATTTGTTGATGTTTGCGCATATTTCATCCTTTTGAGAAACCTGCCACCAGTAGGGACCGCCTTGGAAGATGTGACACAGGTGAAGACTTTGAACTCTTCTGATTTCTTTGCCGTTAGACTGTTGTTGCTTGTGAAGCAGATCTTGCATCCTTTAAACATTTCAAAATACTCTTTGTACATGTTAAATACAGCAAACCACCAACTTTAAAATGATTTATCTTTTTCTTTTTATCTACCTTTCTGCCCGTTTGATCATGAGCTCACTTTTCCTCCTGCATTTCTCCAGTCGCTAATGCACAGCAGAGCTTTACAAGCTGAAGTATTGTTACACTGCCATGATGGGAGATTTTATGAAGCAGAACAGTTAGTGCCATATATTTTCCTATTTTTTTGTTGTTGTTGTTTTTTTCCTGTTCAGCATCAGAATTATGTAAATGAGCTCAGCAGCAGCACATCAAACATTGATAATCTTCCTGTCAGGAGGTAGTACTGGAAGGATATTTGCAGTAGTTCGCTTTGCTAAATACATCAGAAAACATTCTGTTTCACTTTAGTTGCCGCATCTCCCACATTCTTGGTGTTCTGCCCTTTCTCAAGCAATTTCTGCCTGATCTTCAAGGTACTGTCTCTTCAGAGATTTTCTATCTACAGTAAGCAAAGGTCAGATTGTATTTAATACTTTTACTATTTTTAAAAGCTTTAAAAGAGTTGTAATGTGTGGAGGGGTAGAAGGGATGGTCATTTGAGCAACATGGTCTAGTGGGAGGTGTCCCCACCCATGGCAGGGGGGGTTGGAACTAGATGATCTTTAAGGTCCCTTCCAACATAAACCATTCTATGATTCTATTATTTTTTCATACTACACACTTTTCCAGGACTTGTGTACTATCGGCCTATGCTGAGATGCTGTAGGAATGCAACAGAAATGATGTTCCAAAAAACCCATTCATTTTCACCCTGCAGCAGAAGATAAAATAGAAATTGGGACAAATTAAATAGGACTGGAGCTGGCCTTTAAAATACAACTGTGTGTATATTTTTATACCCTAGGGGTCCCATAAACAAATTTGAGCTTATAAAACTATGGCAATTCCAAGTGGGGTGTGACCCCCATAGAAGTCCAGTTGTTGATGGTGTATTTAAAATCTAGATCCAGCAGAAGCAAAACTTTGAACCAGAATTCACGGCAAACCACCTCTCTGTGGGCTTGATGTTAACAGTGAGGCTGCAATGACGGAAACCTGGGAACTATTGTTCTGAAAAACTAAAGGAGCACAGGGCTGATATTTTGCCACTGTCACTAGTGGCACCTGTTCCTAGTCACTAGTACAAGAATGAGGAGATAGCAAATGAAGCTACTAGGTTTGTAGCAAGCAAAAGGAGGCAGCTCTTCCTGCAGTGTGATGTAGACCTGAAAGTCCTTGTCTCAAAGGTTACATGGATGCTATGTGACATCAGGAGACACCGGGCAGGCTAATGTGGGAGAAGCCCAGCGAGGGTGACTGAGGAGATGGGAATCACATCTGACTAAAAGCTGAGAATTACTGAAGGCTGAGAGCATGATAGGTGAAGACACGCTTAACTGTTCCTCCTCTTCCCTCGGCAGCTGTGTAGGGCAGCTGGTCTAGAGAGAGGATACAAGACCAGATGGGTCTTTGGTCTGGCTTGCATGGCCACCTTCTGCTCCAGAAGCAGCCAAATTTGCGTGTCCTCAGTGGTTCCTCCAAGTACTGCCTGGTCATGGTAACAGTTATAAAACATTTGTTTCCAAGAGTGCAAAGACATAAAGCAGAAGTTGTCCTGAATTTTCCCCTGGGATGCAACCACCATCAGCACAATGGACTGTAGTGACGGCTCAGGAGCAGCCCTTGGCACCTCAGGACTCGGTTCTCCTCTTGTCAGCGCAACTCAGTGGTGTCAGGACTTGCATTACTGGTTTATACTGAAATACATGAAAACAAATTGGTATTGACCCCTATAAATATTGATCAAGCCCATCATATAGAGACTACAGTTTGCTCAGTCAGTGGTTCTGTTAGTGATGTTCCTGGCCCAATAGCATATACCTTTTTCCTTCAAACATCAGTTTATTTCCAATTTCTAGCATGAGGGAGGGATTTACAAATATCATCTGGGGTTATTAAGTAAGTAAAGATCTGATTCTGTTCAATATGGTTAAAATGAGCAAACAACCACCATGTCTCCCTCCTCTGCCCCAAAAGAGGGAAAAAAAAACATCCTGGAATGAAATAAAAATCTCTGAGCCAATGCTGTGTAAGCTAACAGGAAACCATTAGGTATACACTGCCCACCCCCTCCAAGCTACATGTTTCATTTTGAAACAAATCTGTACTTGGAGGCATCAGTAATTATTTCCATTTATTTTCCGCTTCAGTGATATGTAAAGCTACGGTTTTGATATGGCTTGCCAAATGCCTCCATTGATTTACATAAAAGGTTCACAGGAGGCAGAAATATTTGCCTGAAGGATAAAAATAAACATATTCAAGCAAACAAGATGCTAGTAAAAATGTAGTAAAATCATGAAATTTAGTGGAAAGCTGATTGTATTTTTCCCTGTGCTTATCTACGCATGACTGTAGCGGAGTTTGGTGGATTAAAAGCACGGAGCATTCGGTCATCCCCGCTGATCCATCACCTGCTCCTAAATGGCCTTGTTGCCATCCCGGTGGCCTCTTTTAGAGAAGACAGCATGAGGGCCGGGTGGGTTGCTGGTCTGACCGAGGTGGGTGGGGGCAGGAGCTGCTGAGCTGGAAGTCTGTGTCTCTTCTCATAATGCTGGAGTGAGAACCACTGATGGGAAGGGCAGAGAGGGAGAAACCAAAGAGCCTTTTCCTCCACCATCTCCAGCAACCCCCTCCACACACACCCTGTCTTGGGGCCAGTTGAAGCCCTGATCATGAGATGAAAGCTGGCCTGTCCCACTGTTACTCCAGTGTCCCATGGAGCGCCTGAAGCACAGGAAGAGCAAAAGACCCCTGAATTCCCCAGCTGTACTCTGGCAGGAAACCACACAGTCTTTCCCAGTGCTTTTAAAGCTTCTTTGCAGGAGTTTGACACAAAACCACAGGACTCAAAAGGGAGAGAGTTTCATCCAAAAAACCCTGCTGCTGCCGCTGTGCTCCACCTGGCTCTCTTTGAGGAGCTCATGGAAACCTCACAGCAGGTCCTCTCCTCCAGGTGGGCAAGAGACTATCTGTCAGGGCAGCTGCTCCATAGTGCTGTTACAGTCTCCCTCTGAAAACATCCAAAACCCCCACACTCCTCCTCTCTTTTATCTCCTTCCTGTCATGCCTTTTTGTTGCTTTTGGTTTTCGGTGTTTGTTTTTTTTTTTTTTAATAGAGATTTAAGTACAAACAGAAAAATTAAGACTCTTCCCTTACATTTGCAGTCTAGGTTTTGAGTCTCTGAGGTGCGTTCTGTCAATGTCTTCAAGATTTTGTCTGCTGCCATGAAGGCTGGAACCATTTGCTTCCCATTTTAATGAAAGCCAAGCTCCAATGTAGTGTCACGGGAACAGCAGTTCAGCCTTTAAGTGCATCTTTGAAAATCACAGGGTTGCTTGCCAGTGCTGCTTCTGTATCTCCAGAGAATTGGAGCTTTACATATGCCCTCACTCCCTGGCAAGGCCCACTTGGTGGCCTGGCTGCTGCTCCTGCTGGCCTTACAGAAGAGACAGCTGTGTTTGTCTCTTCCCAACAACCCAACAGAAAGGAGATAGCTAGCTTAATTTTACTGCCACTTGCACACTCCCTGAACTCTGATGAAGTGGGGACGAGTGAGAAGGGAAGAGCCTGGTGTTATTGCTGATTCCAGGCTTTAGCTGGAAAAAAACCCCTCATCTCATCCCTTGAGAAATGGCCACAGTTTGATTTGAAGACCATAAATTCAGAAAATTGTGCCAGTAGTAAGAGCCCTTAATCTACTGTTGAAAGACCACTTCAGACCACAAAAGAGGTCTCTACTTAGTGATGTGTGCTGTCAACCACTACAGCACCTTATCTAGGAGTGCAGTAGATCCTCCACCATCTGAGCTATGCTAGTGAAGGCTTGAAGGTTTTCCTGAAGATGTGTGCTATCCCCAGCTGCGTTTACTGGGCAGATTATAAAATCATAGATTCATAGAATTGGGTTGGGAGGGACCTTAAAGATCATCGAGTTCCAACCCCCTGCCATGGGCAGGGACACCTCCCACCAGACCAGGTTGCTCAAAG
>JAOXJK010000012.1:122136440-122148171 GCA_025774025.1 Xenus cinereus
TTACTGAGAGAGTGGTCAGGCACTGGAACAGCCTGCCCAGGGAGGTGGTGGAGTCACCATCCCTGGAGGTATTTAAGGAGGTTGTAGACATGGCTCTTCAGGGCATGC
This sequence comes from Xenus cinereus, assembly GCA_025774025.1. Taxonomy (NCBI): domain Eukaryota; kingdom Metazoa; phylum Chordata; class Aves; order Charadriiformes; family Scolopacidae; genus Xenus; species Xenus cinereus. The sequence goes on from JAOXJK010000012.1 coordinate 122,136,549, forward strand.
TCTAGTGCCCAAGATTTTTCATTTGTGGGTGGGTGTGATGTGGTGGGGTGTTGTGTGTGTTGTTGATTTTGGTGTGGGGTTTGGTTGGTGGGTGGTTTTTCGTTTTTTTTTTTTGCTTTTTTTTTTTAATGTGGTTGAACTCGATGATCTCGGAGGTCCCTTCCAACCGTGGAGATTATGTGATTCTGTGATTCCTACTGCTCTCCTTTAAAGTTGTTTTGAAGTCAGAGTAAAGAGTAAAGCAAGGTAGGGAGAAAGAAGAAGTGTGAACTGAAGGGAAGTTGTGTTGTGGAAAAGAAAGAGCTGTTGCAGAGATTATAAACTTGTATTTTGCCTAACAAAGAGTACAAAGTTTATGCAGCTTTTAACGCTGCCAGACTGATAAAAGCCCTGGGATCTGAGTGATTATGTGATGAGCAACACTGGCTGTCACCTAGCATCGCTTTAGGTGGCGAACACAGCACAAAAAGAACATTAAAATGGCAAAGTCACACACTTAGGAAAGGAGAAATCCCAGTATCAAAGTACAGCTCCGGGGCCCTGACTCCACCTGTGTTTTACGACACCTCTGGGAGCAACCGCTGCAGGGAGAGCTCTGCCTCCCACCCACGGGTCAGGGCTGCAGAAGCTCTGTCGGGAGAACCTAACTAATGAACTCTAAGGACTTTGACTGATCATAGCTTTTAAGGGAAGAGGGCATCACTATGGCTAGTCCAGCTTATAAAACCTCTCAACCTCCAGACTTCCTCGAATGCGTTCTGGCGTATGCGTACACAGAGCTGCAAATTCTCACTGCAGCAGAAAAAACACATGCACAGGGAATACCTTATATGAAAGGTTGGTTCCATGCCCCAAAGGCTTTGAGCATTAAATCTCCATCCTCCAGTAGTCATAGAAATATTTTTGAAGTGCAGAGAACAATATTCCCCCCCCCCAAGCCCACTGAGAAACATTCAAATCGCTTCCTCACCCTCCAGCCCCCAAATCTGTCCCCATAAAAAATGTGTCTAGCTCCTTGTTGAAACATTTGAGCCCAAAATGTAAAACTCTGGCAAAGTTATAAGAAAATGCATGTGGAGCATCAGACAGTCTAAGTTATTGGTGGTGTTATCAGCAATGCCTGCTTTTATGACTAGAGGGGAAAAATATCCGTGTGTTCTCTGTGCTGCAGAGTGCCACGCTCTTCACTGCAAAATGATCTTAAAAACTTGTTTCTTAAATGCAGGTTGTAGAAAATGTCATGAAACTTAAAATGCTGTCTGCCACTGTAAAAACAGCTTTCTTAAAAATGTTTTCCACAAGTATCTTTACATGTATTTTTACATCTTTTCACATATGTCTTTAGTATTACTCACTTTTTTTTTTTTTTGTTCTCAAAACTTATTTCAATAACATCCAGTTATGGTCAGGTTTCTCATTATGAAGGCACTGCTCCATTATTAAAAAAAAAAAAAAAAAGAGAGAAAGATATTACAAAAGGGCAGATACAAAGACATTATTTTTATTGTAGAGCCAACACATTGGTCTGCTCCTGTCAATTCAGCCCTGCGACTGTGTGGGACTTTGTGAGACACAAATACATGAAACAAGTTTCCCATCAGCATGGAGGGATAAGAAAGATAAGCAAGGTCACTAAGGTATTAGAATTAGGACAGAGACTGAATCATGCAAATAATAATATCTATATATTTTTCCCTAGGCTTCTATTGTTGTGAAGAATAAGAGATTGTACATGAAACAAAGTTGCTGCTGCTCTCAGGTGTTTATCCAACTCAGTGTGAGTTGCCTCGTATTGAATCACCCTAGAGCTGGGTTTCCACCATCGCACCAGAATTTAGCATTTTGACTCCCTTTAAAGCAAAGCAGGTCACAGGGTTTTCTCACCCACCCTCACACACCCACACCCACACCCACATCCACACACACACACTTTCCTGCTGAAAGGCAAAAAAGAATTGAAAAAGTATCTTCACCAGGGGAACACTCACCAAGGTACATTCATCAAGGATGACAGAAACCATAGAAATGGTTTAAAAAAGGGTTTGTATGTGAAGGGAAATCTTACTTTTAAAATGAAGTTCTAATCTCAAACAAATTAGGGTAAAAACTGAAATTCTTAATGAAATAAGATTGGAATCTAGCTTCTTTTTAATAGAAGAGAATAATGGGTACTAGAAGGCAAAGTTACCTTCAAAGAATTGTATGGAGAAGTCAAAACAAAGGATTTTCTTAACTTCTTGCTAGATGCAGAGAAATTTACTGGAAAAGGAATAATCTCTGTCAAATAGTTTGTTTCAATCAGTCAACAAATCCCAATAAAAAAATTGCTTGATCATTTTTTTTCTGACCTAGGTTGGAAAAAGTCATTTTTCTTTCTAGGTTATAATCTCATCACAATAATAGTTTATAATCTCCTTTACATGCCACTCTCTGTACGAATGCACATGCAAAAGCTTTAAGATGATTTCAGGCTTTGTTCAAGCCAAGGGAGAGCAGGCTTCTGTTCAGCGCCAAATAGGTTGCCTAGCACTATAAATACCAAAAAATCTCCTTTTCTCCATCATCAGCTTTCAATCACAACACGAGTGTAATACAACTGTACGATTTCTGTGTAACGCCTTGGCGCTTTCGTAGGCGAGATGGAAAGCTTTTCTGCAAAGTCAATGGGTCTCCTGAGAAGAAAGGCAAGTGCCACAAGACCTTTTTTTAATTGCTTTTCTTTGGCTGACTTTAACTAATGCTGTGGGCATTTGTCCTCACCATGACAGTTTGGCCTTCGTTGCCCCTTTGCTCAGAACAGGGCTATTTGGGCAGGGAGCAGATACATAGATACTGAGAGTAGCGATGTGAAGAAAATACAGAATAAATGTTTTACATGCATAATGTAGATTCTCAGCATAACAATGCATATCTAAAGAGACAGACTTTTATAGTTTGGTTTGGGTTTGGTTTTGTTTTTTTTTTAAAATCCTAAGAGTGCTGGACAATAAATAAGTGCTATACTTTGTCCTTTTCAGGACTGGCTTTTTGCATGCACTTTATTCTTCCCTTTCAACAGTCATTTGCCCCAGTGTCATCTTCTTCTCTGCCCTGGCACCTTCACTCCCTACGTTTTCAACCCCAGTGTCCCACAGATCTACAACCCTTCAGGATGGGTGCAAGGCCTGGCTATGGAAATAGAAATAGCTAGGGGGAGAGAGGTTTAAATCAAGTCTGCTAAGAAAAATTGTAGATTTTGGCTACAGTGGTTAATAATGCTAATTAATTTTGTTTAGAGCTTAACTTTAAAAAATTACTTTCAAAAAGTCTTTAAGTTATTATTGTTCAAAAAGTGTATATTAAAAATAGAACTTTTTTCGGGTAAAGTTTTTCATTCCAAACATTTTAACCCCATTACTCTGTTGGTGGATCCTTTATCTGGTGCAAGGAAATTAGGGTGGTCTTTCCTTAAAGTTGTCTTAATGCTGACTTTTACTTTCATTGCTGGATGTGCTTATTTGGCTGGTGGCCATTTTGCTTCAGAAGGTCCTGCATTAAAATCCAGCTACATTTCTTCATCAGACACCCAAAACTGAGAGCAACTCACACCCACACAACCCACCAACAGCCCAGAGATGAACACCATTTCTTTGACTCCTGGTGTCAGGGAAAGGAACAGAGGGATGTCACGTCTTTCAGAAATGTGATGTTTGCACAGAGACTTTCTTCTGATGATGATTCTGAGTGAGCAACCAAAGCTCGTAGGTCACCAAAGCCAGACAAGGTCTTGGTAGCCCCAGGAGAGCATCACATCCGACTGGTGGTCACACGCTTCAGCCAGCACCACCTGTGTTCCTCCAGCAAACCTCCAGGCCAGGGTTGCACCGTGCCCAGAGCATTTTGCAGTTTCTAATTAAGCCCTAAACTACTTTCAGCTTTGATGGTCTTCCTGATGCTTTTCCCTCCCCCCACAACTAATTTTAGATGTTCATGTTCAGTGAGATACAGGAATAGAAGCGACTCAGCTTGCAGTCACCCTTGTTTAAGAAAGCTGGATATGAAAATGTTTCTGAGCTACAGTTTACACCAAAAATGAGGACACTGAAGACAATTTAGCCCAGTTTGCTAGGGCTGGCTGCAAAGATCATAGCAAGTTCCTAAATTAAATCTGAAAAATAGCCTCCAGCAAATCCACGTCCCTTCCCATGCTGCTGCCTGTTCCTGTGACCCAAGCTACCCCTCCTTAGTTTACCATGGGACTTCCACTCTTCCTGTTCCACCAGAAGCTCCCTCACCTGGCCTCACCTAATCTGACCTAATCTAGAGCAAACTGTGGCACCACGGTGGCACACACACCTGGGCTTCTTCCAAATCAGCCTCTCAGTGCTCTTTTTATGATTATTTTTTAATCGCCCTTTGAATTCCTCTCTTTCTCTGTGCAGCTCCTCAACCAAGCCCCTGAATGAACCTGCTGTTTCTCTATCAATATAATTTACTAATCCTTTTTTTTTTTTTTTTTCTGGAGGGAGTCTCAGTCTGCACCTGAAGTGTGTGAAACCCTTTGAAATCAACAGGGGCACATGCCGAGCGAAAAAGCAGCACCCGGCTACGGTGTTAATCCAGCGGAGTCGCTGCTTCTGGGAAATTTTCCATTCCTAAATTATTCTGAGCTGGTCCAGCAAAGGGTTTCTTGTAAAAAAGTAGTGAAGAAATCACCCTTTTGCCCCAAGGTTACGAGTTATTTTGTTAGACCAGATGATATGACAGCATGATTCTATCAGGACAAATCAAAGTTTACTGAGCAAATCTGTGTTCTATAACCTGATTTATTGGTGCCATCTGCCAACACCCATGAACAGATGCTCTGTAGGACCTCACTAATGTGCAGTAATGACTGGGAGAAACCCTCTGCAAATGACTGAGTTTTAAAAGTTATTGAGGGTAGCGGGAGAGATAACAAACGCAATGAAAAATGTCTAGGAGAATGCATCCCAGTGTTCATTTTTCAGTTCCATTTCCCTGACAGCAGTACTTCAGAGTGTTCTCATCTACATATGTGGGTATGCAGTGTAAAAATAAACCAAGCACTCATATTTTCCTGTGATTTTGCTCCAGTCCTTTGCCGCTGTATGTTTCAGAGAAAAGAGAGCATTTCGGTGTGAGCGGTTACAGTCACAGCTCACCCCAGATCAATGAGTTCTTTCCGATTGCAAGAATTCTTTTTACGGTCATATTCGAGCAGGTCAACATTGCCACATTGATACCACTAATGTCTTTTTTTTTTTTTTTTTTTTTTAATGGTTTTTCCCTACCCTGTAGCTATTTCCAAGCCCTGCGTACTCTGAGGGCATGCCAAGGTAGAAGCAAACGACTTTGCAATTATTGCCACCGGCAACATTAATTTTGCATTCCTGTCTTTTCAAAAACACAAGGGAGCAAAAAAAAAAGAGATAAGGGAAAGATGAACAACGTGTCCAGATGAAGATTTGAAACGTGCCCGGGCTCAGAGCAGGCACCTGGGTGGGCGAGTGGGAGCCGCGCTGGCTCCTGCAGCCCCCGGGGACGGCTGGGAGAGGCGCGGGAACAGCCCGGTCCCGGGGTCCCCGTGGCCCCCAGCCCCGCCACTGCCTCCCACCGCCTCCTGCCCGCGGGATTTCCCGAACTAAGCATCCACCTCTCGGGACCTGCATTAAAATTAGAAGCTGAAGCTGCAGTGACGGGGAGGGGACACTTTACCTTGTGTCCTAGCACGTCCTATAAGCTGTATGCTCTGTCGGCACCAAGGGCATTAAGTGACATTCGTTCAAATGTGCTCAGGAACGTGTTTTTGATGGACACGACCTAGCCAATACCTGACAAAGTCGTAAAATTGGGGGGAAAACAACAACAACAACTTTCAATCACTGCCACTGTTTCAGAGCCTGGGTCTGGATCCAGAGCCGGAGGAGGGGAAGCCCCCTTCCCTTATCGTGCCAATCCATTAAAATCACACACTCGCAGAAACTCTCTGTGGGGAAACTATCACCAAACTATTAATAAAATCTTCCTGAACTATTAATACAATCTGTGGGAGCTTTAATCCACCGCCGGGACTGATTATATAAGTGCACAGGCATGAAGATGCTGGTTTTATCCCCAGTTTAAATGACCTTTAGGTTTAAACAGTATTGTTTGTGATTTAAATCTGCCTGAATCTAAGGAAAATTATTTTCTTTCAAAGGGGATTATATTTTGATTTGCAGTAAACTGGCAAGTATGGTCGAGATTAAAGCGCATTTGGATGGCAGGATGTGTGTTTGCTTTTGTGATTGCGAAGAGTAGAAGTTATGAAAGGATTTTGAAAATATTTGTGTCACAAAATTCTGGTGTTCTGTAACCTAGAAATATGCTGTAATTTAGTTTTTGAGCTCAGGTCATTGGTCTATGAAGCCAACTCATGCAGTTCGAAAGGACTGGCTCTGAGCACCAGGTTGGATTTATTCCTGATATTGGTATTCCAAAGGTTGTTCTGCTTCTCTGCCACACTTTGGTGTGAGGAGATGCTGGAAGATCATCTTGATTTTTAGCTTTCAAGCAGTTCAGAACAACAAAAGAGTAAAAGGTTTTTGTTGCAAACTCATGCCAAAAGAAATAGATGTCATGAAGGCAAGAGCAGGCAGAAATAGTGAAAAATTGTCTCTCATTCACTTCATAGCTATCGCTCCCGAGCTATTTTGTGGAACATTATGTACCGAGGGTTTTCAGTCTCAGACTCGTTTCAATTCAGAAATTTCCCTGCACAGGAAGTCTGAGCTGAGAAGGGAAACAATGATCTCTGTAATGTTTTTTCTCCCATCTGCAAGCTTGGAGACGCTTCTCCCATCTGAAATGAAAGATGTATCGAGGTCTGTATGGATTTTGGGGTGTCTGGGGCAGCTCCAGTGTGGCACTCAACTGTTCATTTCTTTTTTTTCTTTGGGGATAATGCAGAGAGGAATAACTGAAAACAGTAAAAGAAAAAATAATATGTAAAATTAAAAAAAGGCAAATCAGGCAAAAGAAAAGTCCCATCTTTAGCATCAGTTTCAACAGGAAACAACTAGAACCCTGTGTTTGAACAGTTTTGCCTCTCTAGGGTTACCTTTACAGTTTGGGAAAGGTGCCACCACAGCATGGTTAGGGATATTCCTCGCTTTAGTTTGATTTGGGTCCCAATGAAGAAGATCTGGTCTGACTCTGGAGTGAGCTAGCTGCCCAAGCCCGTATCTGGAATCTTTTTACTGTTTCTTCCCTGCTACTGCTGGGCAGCAAGTTAGCTAGATTAGCACTGTGTTGGATGTATTTATTCATGTCTGAGCAACATATTAATAAGTCCAGCCTGGTTTTCAGATAAAATGACAGGAGTCCCCACAAATAATTAGACTAATTCCTGCGTGGTATCTTTTACTAATGCCATTGGAATAAAATAGCATAAATTCAGGATTGGGTATTTTTAACAAGGAATCAGGTTAAGAACAGGCTTCATGATCCCAGGGTCCTTTTCACAGTAGGCTCCAAAAAATGTACCTCATTATCAAATACACCTTCCCAAGGAATCACAAGACATGAGAAATCAAAGGAGAATTCCTAAAAGCAAAAGCTCTCCAGCAGAAAATCAATTTCAGCTACTTTCCCCTTGCCCCAGGGAGAGCAGCAGAGACACTAAGTGGGGTGTGGGAAAGGTCTCATACATCTTCCTGGAACTGCGCAAGGCAGACCTCCAGACGGGAGCTTTTCTTTCCAAGACAGCTCTGCTCTAATTAGGGACTTCTGCAAAATTGGTATGTTGCGGTTCCAAACAGTGTCTGGATGATTCCCATATCAAATTTCTTTGATTTAAAAAAAAAAAAAATTAAAAAAAAATGTCTTTGTCCTTGTTCTAATTGACAGCCTTACAAATGCAGGTGGACTGCAGGATGAAGGTCAAACTGAGCTTATTTTGCTTCACAGAGTAAGGAACAAAAATTAGCAGAGAATTACGCACACAAAAAAAATGTTTTTTGGTTATTGTTTTTTTCCTGGCCATCATGCTGCCTTTTCAAGGGGCTTTGTGCATTTTCAGGTGTTCCTTCAGAATGAAAAGAAAGCAATTGCCTATAAATAACACTTATGTGAGGGCCTTTCCTGTAACACTTAATCTACTGATGTACCAGATAGGATCTAGTTTATGGACTCAACAGTCTATGTTGGGTGGACATAAAATTCATCTTCTATATAGGAAATTACATCCTTCTCCTTAGTTGACCTTTTCCAGTTTAAACCTCTGGCTGGTTCCTATAATTTTCAGCATTCAGACCTTTCCAGGTAATGTGGTATCATTAGGGCTGGTCAACATGTTCTAAAATAAACCATGTTCCCCCTTGGAAATTAATTCTGTCTCACTGAAGATTGTGATTAATATCATCCGTGCATTCTAGTGAGAAGAGAAAACAATTTTTCTTTTTCAGGCCAGTATAAATGTCTGTGTCTTAAAGTTATTCCCCTGCCTCCCATCTCTCATTTCTTTGCTGTCCTTTGCTTCAAACTCAGACTGTGTCTTCTACACTGACCTGTGCTGCTACAGTACAAACTGTGATGGCTGTGGCTGCTTAGCCCCAAAAAGCAAAGGAGTCCAGAACTTCTGTCCTAGAGATAGATACAGCTCGTGGGATGGCAGCTGCCTTGACAAATATAGAACTAAAAAAAAAAAAAAAAGACAAATATGGAACGTCCCAATATTTCTTAATACTATTTTATTTAGAATATTATGTGAAAAGTTTCAAATCTTCAAATTTTCATTTCCATGTGGGAGAGGAAAGCAGCTGAACATGTGAATTTTGCATGAGATGGGCATTTTTGGCTCTGGTCTGCTCTAACCCCCAATTTGAGGTAGGGTAGAAAATCGCTTTGGGCTTCGCGGTTCTATTTGGTCAATGTTTTTTCTAGGTGGGCTCAGATTCTCCGCAGCTGTTTCTCAGCACAGCCCAGTTGAAGTCTCTGCAGCCTGCAGCGCCGCAGTGGTTCATACCAGTCAGAGCATGGTCCCTAAACTCTAACGAATATTCCAGCCGTGATGGAAACGCGGTCATCTTCATAGTGAATGGTGGCACGTGCCATCCTTAAAAAGCTCAGCTCATAGTTTTCTGGGACTTAAAATGGGATCACTTGTTATGTTACACTGCTTGGCCTCCTGCGTGCTGGCCTCACCACTCACTAGTCTTTGCACGGTGTCCAACATTGAGATCTGTAATGATTTCAGGTAAACTGAAGTGTAAGCTGCTTGTACTACTGGATTGCAAAAGAAAAAGGTGTCGCTTAATGCTTGTGGACACTCATAATCATGACCCAGGTATGGTTTAAGATGACTGCCAGGGCAATTCATGGCCAGTGCTAAAGAGCATGGGGAGTCCTGCCAATCCGACCTGGGTGGTGAGAGGTGGTGGGATACCTACTCGGCGCTCAATCTGGGAAACTGTTAGACCTTGAAGCGGCACAGAAGCTTTATCAAGCAGGTGTGTAGGGGGATTTTCCATATCATCTCACAAATCCACCCCATACCCTCACCAGCTGTGCTCAATCTCTGATGCTCCGGAGGAAGGTGAGAGAAAGCCCCAGGATACCCCTGCGCTAACTGTGGGGGGAATAAACCTGCCTGAGTCCGGAAGCCGAAGCCCTGAAGGAAGAGACCTGATGATGCTCTGTCTTTATACGCTGAGCTGCAGGGGTTAGGAGCAGCGGCAGGGTAAGGACGGCTTCATCAGGATCTCCCTTCAGGAGGGAGAGACAGGCACCTCTCCTCTCGCTGGAAGCGTATTTTCCCGCAGGAGCTGCCGTTCTCCCACTATTTAGGCGCCGCGAAAAGATCCTGGGCTCTTCCCCGCCTGACTGACATTTTGTTAGATGAGAGCGTAGGTACAAAATACCCACCACAATATACAATAACCTTTAAAGGCATGCCAGCAACCTCCTCTTTCATTAAGCAGGACGCTACAGCAAACACCTCCCCGGCGGGACGCTACCTGCATGTTAATGCCCGGGGTGTTTGTGCACAGCCAGTTTCCATGGTGCCGTCTCATGGTGCGCTCTCTCTCCCCCTACACCTTCACTTATCAGCCTTTCCCACCCATCCTCCTCCCCATAATACGCTGCTGCTGCTGCTGCTCGCTCACCCCGAAAGGTCAGCCATTGTAATGATGATTTTAGCTGGGGTTGGGGAGGGGGGGGCGGGAGGGTGAAAAGGTGAGCTGTGCCCAGCGATGTGCGTGGGAACCGGCCGGGGCTCGCCTTGGCGCCGCACAATGGGAAACGGGGAAAGCTTCCCCTCCAGGGAGCGGGGTGCTCGTCGGCCCCCTCTCGCTTCCCATCCCAGCCAAGTCGGATGCCCCCATGGAGTGAAAAAACGTTGAGTGGCTGGAGAGCCCACTTTAAATCATCAGCAATCGATGCGTTAGTGCGTGGGGGGGAGAAGGGACTGCGTCTGCTAACAGAGGCGACTGATGCAAACGTTTCCAGGCATCTTTCTTTTTCCATCTCCCTCCTGCCCCCCCCCTCCCAGCAAGCCCAGTGCTCGTTTGCAGATGGAAAGAGGCAGACTCCGTCCTCTGACTTTCATCCTATTGACTGCCTGACTAAAACACTGCATCTATTAACTGCCTGCCTTCCTTTCCTTTCTTTCTGTAGGACAGCTTTCCTGCCCGTTTTGGAGGAGTCCATTTTGTCAACCAGCCCTGGTACATCCATGCCCTGTACACACTAATCAAACCGTTCCTCAAAGACAAGACAAGGAAAAGGGTAATTAGTTGGGGCCGGTGGGGGGGGATAGGAAGCTGCAGAGCTGGAGTAGCTGAGTAGCTGCGGGCTTTCTTTTCTTCCTTCTTTTTCTCTCTGCATTTTTCATATGGCCTCAGAGGATTGCTGCCATTATTAAAACTTAGAGTTTGCAATGGTCTGGATTGGATCAATAACTCAGCCAGGGACCAGAAAGCTGTTATCACTAACAAAGTGTGGATATATTTTAATGGGACATGCTGAAGGATAGAGAGAATTAGCAACGTGGAGGGATTATCAGACCAGGCTGAGGTCACCTGCGGTGAGGGTAACTGCAGCTCAACCCTTTTTGTGAGAGTAAAATTTCCTATTTTGTTCCTTCACCAAGTTGACTGTTTTCCCATGGTGGTAATTCACTTGTTTCTACAAAAAATGCCCATACCTGAAGGCTGTTTGCTCACGCTGCAGAAGAGACAACCGTGTGAACTGTGGTCCTGCAGTCATATTGACCATTTTTCCTCTGCAGTCTATCAACCAACCACTGGATCACCTCTCAGAAGGCCCCAGAGCCCACCCTGGGGTGGCTCTGACCAGGCAGGACAAGGGTAGGACCAGCCTGAAAGCAGAGAGAGATTAGAGAGACAAATGTTGCCAAAGTGGTGACACAAAACCCTGGGAAACGTCAGTCCTGGGGTGCAGGGCTGGGTTACCCTCTCAGACATTGAGGACCTTCACATCTTCTTTCAGTAAGCTGCACTATCTCCCTTTCCTTCTCGCCACTCTTCACGCAACCCTATGTACCTAGAGGTGTCCCTGTCCATGGCAGGGGGGTTGGAACTCGATGATCTTTAAGGTCCCTTCCAACCCAAACCATTCTATG
>JAOXJK010000012.1:122175520-122195982 GCA_025774025.1 Xenus cinereus
GACTACTTGCCTTGCATTAAACCAAAAAAGAACTTTAGAGAAGTTAAATTTTATGGTTTTATTTCTTGTTAAATCCACCACTGGGAATCTACCCATTTGTCTTATGCAATTAAATGCTTCCAAAGAAGTCACCAAATATTACACAAGGGATGAAAGACACAGCCTTTCCTGACTCATTAAAAATTCACAATGGTGGTGTCCCAAACATTACCAGAGCTTGCTGTCCTTCTAGCACTTGAGAAATTACGGTTGTCTGCCATACAAACTTTGTATTTATTAATGCATTATTAATAAATTAATTACAATTAATACAATTCAGCCATCCTGTCCCCATTCTCATTTTTGAAAATGCCTCGGCTAATTTTATAGTATGTTAGTTAAATTTTGTGCTCGGTCTGAGACTGGTGTCTGGTACTCACAGGCAGTGATTCAGAACATATAAATTAGCATTTTCTCTGCTTAGATTATAGTTGCTATTCTCAATTTAGATTATAGCTTTTATTAAAAAAAAATGAAATCAAAGCATGCAGAAACTAACTTCCTTACCTTCACCAGTTCCGTATAACCGGTTTCCCTTGCTGTCCACCAAGGCTGAGCTTTCAGTCCCTTAACATTGTAGAGGGAGCGTTGCCAAACTGATGCAAAGTGGCCTCTCTGGTATCCAAGTTCGTACCACTTGTACGCCTAAAAGATTGCAGTTGTTAACAACAAAATTCATATCAGCCAAGCTCCCACAGAAAAAAGGTGAGATGCTTTTTTTGGTAAGGTAACAGACTGTCTCTTTGGATGCTGGGGTTATTCTTCTAATAGAATGTAGAAAAGAACACTTTAAGGAAAAAAACCAAACAAAGCCAAAAAAATCCAACAAACAACGCCAAAATAGATCAGTCGGCCAAGGCTGTCCAATACAACATTTGCAAAATAGGATAATCTTCTCACATCCATCTACACCAAATATGAGTCAGTAATCTAGATGCTGTCCTCGGACTTGGGAGATCTAATTGTCTGTCATCTTGGTCAACCTTGTTTTCTCTATGTTTCAATTCTCTGCCTATGAATTAAAGACAACTGCCTTCTGCTGCCAGTGGAGATGCTGTGATGATGAAAACAGTGCTGACTTTGTAGAGCTAAATTGTTACTTAATTGTCTAACACATACATGCACTTGAGTTTCTTCAAATATTTGTTGCCACACCAGAACCGACCACATGGTAGAAACCTACTGAGGTTAATACTAGACCTTTGCTTGTCTTACTGTCACTTTCCACAACTTCCTTTACCTTGTATGGCAGCAAAACAAGGTCCTGCAAAGGAAGAAAATGGGATACTTGGAAAGAAATCATCCAGCCTAAGTAGCGCTGTGATGAACCGTATGCAGAGAAGGCTACATACAGCTGCCTCCTTCCTGTCCAGCATTGCTGCTACAGCTACAATATTTTCAGACAACACACACACCAAAAAAAAAACCAAACCCAAAAAAGCTAAGTAGGGAGATACAAGGTAAGAAGTCCAGAGCACCAGAGCAGAGGGACTGAAGCAGGCAGCTATCCCTGCCTTGAACAGAAACCATCCAAAAACCTCTTGGAGTCACGCACAGAGTCCCTTCTCTACCTATACCACTTGAAATTTGCCCCCTCCCAAGCCTGCAAGCTGTCCAATTTGCCTCTAAGTGCAACTCATCCAAACTTGTTCTTGTGCTCCTTCATCCAACCTAGTATGTATTCTTATCTCACTCTACATAAAACACCCAAGTTCTCCCCCCAAAAAAGAAACCCTCCACTTTTCTTTCTAGCACGAGTATGGAAAACCTGGTGTGCTGGTTTTGGCTAGGGTAGAGTTACTCTGGGGCTATCTTTTGGATTAGTGCTGGAAACACTAATAATAATACAGGGATGTATGTTCACTGCTGAGCAGGGCTTACACAGAGTCAAGGCCTTTTCTGCTCCTCACGCCACCCCACCAGCCAGTGGGCTGGGGGTGCATCAAAAGCTGGGAGGGGACCCAGCCAGGGCAGCTGACCCCAACTGACCAAAGGGATATTCCATATCATACGATGTCATGTTCAGCAATAAAAACTAGGAGAAGAAGGAGGAAGAGGGGGACATTCGGAGTGATGGCATTAGTCTTCCCAAACTATTATTAGGCGTAAAGCTTTCCTGGAGATGGCCCTAAACACCTGCCTGCTGATGGGAAGTAGTGATGAGCTCCTTGTTTTGCTTTGCTTGTGTGCACAGCTTTTGTCCTACCTATTAAACTGTCTTTATCTCAACCCATGGGTTTTCTCACTTTTACACGCCTGACTCTCCCCCCCATCCCACCGGGGGGGGAAGGAAGTGAGCGAGCGGCTGCGTGGTGCTTAGTTGCTGGCTGGGTTAAACCACGACATCTGGAAAAGATGAACTGTCCCCAGTAGCAATCTCGTATGGTAGTTTCCTTGCGTGACTAACTATTTTGATCGATATTTGTTTTTCAAAGAGTCATTTCTCCTGTTCTAACTCACGAGGATATGACAGTTGTCCATTAATCTGCCCACATTTGACATGAAGGCTAAACCAAATGACTTGTTGATACAAAACCCTCAGTAGAAACCCTGAAGCAAAAGAATAATCATTTTATGTACAGGGTCTAATGGAAAGAGAAACATACAATCAAACAAACACATCTCTAGGAGACCAGTTGATGTCAGCCAGTAAACTAGAAGGAAAACCAGAACTTTTTTGGATACAAATAAGCCATGAGAACAGTGTGTGACTTACTAAGACTTACCTACTCTTAGCAGCCAGTCAGTCAAGAAAACAAAAAGCTGTTGGAAATTCTTCATGTAATGGATTATTATGTCTGGTGTCATCTTAAATGTCTTTTATTTCAGATATAAGGTAAGAAATTACTTTGAGTGGTTTTGTCTTCCCATTTTTTCATAAGTCTCTATATTATAGCCATAGATTATTTTTTGAGAGTCTGTAAATTTTCTTCAAGCTTTTAAAAAAATGTGGTACTCTTATCTTTATAACTCTCTTGAAATAGGGAGGAAAGGCCGTAATAGAATGTTGCCTTACAGTAGCTGTCTGAACTACAGAAAAATCAGTGTGACTGAGCAGAATAACAGCAGACCGTATATAAGCTTTCATCTTTTTCCTCTAAAGAAGCTTTGTAAAATTGTGCATGGGTCCAAAAAAAAAATAGAATTATGTATTACCTTTGAGTAATACATAGTAAATCTTTAAATTTTGATGTTATCTTGGTTAAGTCTGTGAAATGGAAGCATTTCGATTTATAACGTAAGTTCCCCAAGGTGTAAATGGTAAGGGCAGCAGGACGTCAATAGATTGTTCATGCTGACTGCCTGCACTCATTTGCAATGCTTGGAGTTAGCCCAAGTGGTAAGGAGGATGAATTACTTGTTTCAGCCACCGACTGATGAGTATGAATGTTGCTGCTCTTTAAGATACACCAGCCCTAATCACGATGTATAATACTGTTAATCCTTATCTGTTAGAGGAGCTGCGCTGTGAGGTTGCCTTTGATAGCATGGAGTAGGGTTAGGTTGCCTTACTCATCCTTCCCAGTCCTGAGTTTCCACAAGAAATCTTTCCTTTCACATGCAGATCTGGGCTGTGAAAAGACTAAATAATGACCACTGTACTGCTCAGGACAGCTACAACACTACAGCTTCTTTTCCAGGAAAGTGATTGTTTGAGATGCACTCAGTTTATACATTCTGTGGGAACAGCACTTTGTTCTATAATACCTTCCACAGTTCTAATTTATCTTTTTTTTAAAGTCAATTTGGCATTTTATCAAATTACGGTTGGAAAGGGCATACTCTACACTGTTTCCCTAACGCTTACCAAGACCACATTCATAATTCCTAATTTAGCTCTAATAGATGAATATCTACCTTCAACAAACCTTCAGCGATAGTAATTTCACATGTTCTTTAAATATTGATCTGTTTCCTTGATTAAATCTTGAAGTTCAGCAAGTCTAGGAAGGTCAGTGAGAAAAATTTAGCTTAGCAGTGGACTTTTCACTGATAAATTGAAAAGTCTCCTCTATGCCAAGAAGTTCATTTGTCATTGATTAAAACTTTTTCTACAGCAGATTTGACTGTTAACTCTGTAAACATTAACACACAATTATCCTGGGGATTGGGATGATATATGTTAATTGCATCTGTGTGGTATCTTCAGTCAAACATTGTAACGGGATGCTCTAGGCTCAAACATTAAACCCAGAATATCCCATGGAAGTATACAGGGATTTCCTTTTTGGTTTTCTCTTGAGAGAAGGACAGAGTCAGACAGAGAGACAGTGTGTGCACATGTGTGTGTGCACGTGCACACGTGTGTGTGTTTACGCATAGAAAGAGGCCAACTAATTCTCACTTGTAAATGAACTTTTAAATTCAAAAAAACTTAATTGGAAGAATATTTTCTTGTACTTTCAGAGAAGGCAATCTTAAAATATATAGATATTATTACAGTTCAAGGTATGTATAAGGTACTGTAGTACATTTATTTATAGATTTAGTATAGATATAGTAGATTTATAAGAAAAAGAAAATTAATCTGATGAACTGGTCTTCAGAAAGATCACTAACATGGGCTTCATTTTAGTTCACCCATCTATGGGTCATATTGGAGAACTGTCTAATGACTGGACCAAGATACTCAAGAGGTCAGCATTCTTTACAGTATTTTAGGTATCAATATTTCAGTCCTATTACTCTATAACCGATTAAAAAGCAGTTCTACTATGCTTTTTTGAAACGCTTATTCTTTTCACATTTCCCATCCAGGAACCTGAGTAGGGTTTTTTGGCTTGTTTTTTGTTTGTTTTTAGATTCATGTCCGTTGTAAAGTCTACTACTAATAACAGTCTTCAACAAAAGCCCTTTGCTCCCCTACCATGGCAATAGTGTTAATTCACAAATTTAAATTTGGCTTTTATATTATATTTGGTTTTAAATAAACAAATTGGTAACTCTTATGGTTTGCAGTCACATATGTTTGCTTTTGTTGGGCATGCAACTGATTTGTTGCACAAATCTCTGCTTTTCTGAGCTTTTTGCTACTTTAATTATTGAACAAATACCAGAACTCAGCCCACATATTCAGTCCTCTCATGGTCTTCTTTCATCACATACTCACTCACTGGTGCTCAAGGTCACTTTGAAAAGAAGGGAGGTTTACAGAACACTTATATCAGAGCTATGACAGAACTTGTATACAGTGATATACATGTAATTGTTTTTTTAAAACTCCAGCTAAAATCTTTGTTATAAGTGGTAGGAGCAGAAAACACACTCTAAAACAACCTTCAGCAAATTTTTGAAAAACATTTAGTCCCTCAGTTCAAAATACCCCATGCAAGCTTCAAAAGGTTAGGTTAGTTCTAGAGCAAGGGATGACAAGAGATTATATTGCCACAACAACAGCGGATTTTTTGCTGTTGTGCATCTTGACCTCTACACACGTGCTGAGTTGTTATTGCAACAGGACTACTCATGTGTCCAACATTGAGCCCATGCTTAGAAGTTTTTCTGGATTCTGCATTCCATCACAGGTTTAGATTTCAAAGCAAGAACATGTTAAATATGTACCTCTTTGTCTCCCATTCTCTGCAAGGCATCACCCAGATGAAAATAAAAGCGTCCATCATCTGTGCCAGGGTCTCCAGACTCTAGTCCTTCCTAAAAAAAAACAGCAAGCCACCAACAAAAAAGTATAAGAGAAATGTCAATAGGACTTTAAAAATAATTCATTTGATTGCTGTAAATAGGCTGCAAATTCTACGCAAGAGACAGGCTACGAAACTGGCTATAAAATATAACCAGCATGGTAACCCGGAAATTAGGTTGAATGAATACAACAGTTCAGTAAAAAGACATTGAGAAATGTTATCAGTTTTCCAGATGCCACAGCCTCTCTCCTTGGTTCCTCCAAGATAGAGGTGTATTCAGAGATGGACGTTTGCCCCTGACCCCATACACATACACACAAGCATCTTAGAAAGTTGGATTAAGGTCTTACTTTGTGTTGTTTCTTCCCAAGTACTCAGAAGTCTACGCAAACCCCCTCTGGATTTTTCAAGAACCTTATGTTTGCAGCCTACTGCCAAATACAAAACAACTTGAGACTCACATCTTTGTACTTAGGGTTAACCACAAGTACTTGATGTGGAAGAATTGATGAGTTTCAACATATAAGCTTGTTCCAGTTCATAGGCAGTGATACAACAAAATCGCTGCAACACGAAGCTTAAACTGTGATTTGTCATTAGTGTGCTTCTACCTTCACATGTTTTATACATTCCAATTTTATTTTTTACAGGCAAAATATTTACCATAGGTGAGAAAAGAAAAATACCTTTAGATAGGGTATGCTTTCTGCTATCTTGTTTTCTGCCTTCAGGATGAAGCCATAATGTACTTTGGCAAAGCCATCATTTGGAGCCAGGCTCAGAACCTGTTGGAGAGCAAATGAATTAAATACGTTTGTAGGGATCTGTGCAGATTAACAAACCTGTGCACATATTACTATTTAGCAATGCAATGACATTTTCTTCCATTGCTGACTCTCAGATAAATTATTGGCTTGGCTGTTCTTTCTTTTCCCCATTCACTTTTGTGCTTCTCCAGCAAAAAACTTATTACAAGCCAAACTTTAAAGTCTCAGAAGTGAAATTATTCCAATTGGAATCCCTACATTGCATTTTTGTGTGTGTGTGTGCATCTGTCTTTCTCCACCCTCTCCCTTGAGTTACGACATGCTACGTTACAGAATTAACACCATTCATTACCACTTAAATTACATATCCCAGGTTTGACTAATCTGAAGCAAAGGAGCTGCTTTTGAACAAGTCCACAGCACAGCCACGGGAAGTGTAGTGTAGAAATATATCTGAAATAGTTCAAAGTTACATGGGTTTATACTGGTGGCAAACTAGTCTTGGCAAGAGAAAACAGACTGCACTGTGAAGCACAGCAAGTATAATTGAGAGAAAAGCTATAAAATAATGCCTGCATCCCATAATGGGACTGTGCAGACCTGGGGAACGCAAAGGGCATTCTTGGCACTACAGAGAACTTGGGCACTCTCTGGAGAGCTCACACTTGGCCAAGAGAAAGCCATCAGATGGTAATGCAAGGTCTGACGTATTTTGCTTTCTCACTAGAAGGTTAAGGATAAATTTTTCCCGTACAGTTGTGCGCTGCACTCTTTGCCCAAGACCAAGACCTAGTGTGCTGAATTAAACTAAATGATTTTGTATCTTGATGAAGATTCACACACAGAATCACACAGAATTGTAGGTGTTGGAAGGGACGTCCAGAGATCATCTAGTCCAACCCTCTGCCAGAGCAGGGTCACCCAGAGCAGGTGGGACAGGAACGTGTCCAGGCAGATTTTTTAATATCTCCAGAGAAGGAGACTCCACCACCTCTCTAGGCAGCTCTGCCACCCTCAAAGTAAAAAAGTTTCTCCTCATGTTGATACACAATTTCCTGTTTTCCAGTTTGTGCCCATTGCCCCTTGTCCTGTCACCAGGCACCACTGAGAAGAGCTTGACCCCATCCTCTTGACACATGCCCTTTAGATATTTATAAGCATTGATGAGATCCCCTCCGGGTCTTCTCCAGGCTAAACAGACTCAAGTCTTTCAGCCTTTTCTCATCAGAGAGGTGCTCCAGTCCCTTGATCATCTTTGTAGCCCTCCGCTGGACTCTTTCCAGTAGTTCCCCACTTTTCTTGAACTGGGGAGGCCAGAACTGGATGCTGGATACTCCAGATGTGGCCTCACCAGGGCAGAATAGAGGGGGAGGATGACCTCCCTCGGCCTACTGGCCACACTCTTTCTAATGCACCCCAGGCCTTCTTGGCCACAAGGGCACATTGCTGTCTCATGGTCAACTTGTTGTTCACCAGGACTCCGAGGTCTCTCGGAGGTTACTTCAGGGAAAGGAGGTGCAAAACTGGCTGGCCTGAGTTCTGAAACATATATCCCAATGTTACTGAGATAATGTAAGTGCTTTTGGTCTGCCTCAGCCAAGGGGAAAATTAGAGAAGCCTTGATCTATTTTCCAGCTTCACATATCTATGATATATATTTACTATAATTTGTAGCCCTATGTGATATCAACTACACGGTCAAGTTAATCTGTTGTTACACCTCTTCCCTCCTTAAAATAAAGGTGGACGGCCTTATCAGGACAGACCCTCAGTCTGTGAGGATCATCACAAGAGCCTGGCAGTCAGTGGAATTAGAGGGGCTGATACCTGATGAATGTCTAGTGCAGCCGCCAAATACAAAACAACAGACGGATGAGCAATTTCTCTTGCCTAAATGCATTTTTGAAGCTACTAAACTTATGCCATGGATTAAATGTCTGTGTACATTATAGCCCTTTCCCTCTGCCTTTTCCAGTCAATGTCTAACCTAATTTTTCAATCAGAACAATTACAAGAAAACCATAACAAGTCCTCGGGGCCAATTGCTCTGCTTTCTCAAACCTTACTACATACAAACTACACCCAAGCAAAACCAAAATCAGCACAACATGAGTATAAAATCTTATGAGTTAAGAATAGCAGCACTTCACTTCTTTTTGCAGAAAAGAGCTACTATGAAGCAACAATCAATTTGAGAATCTATCCGAAGTCTGTAATATGACACGTTATTAGCAAAAAGTGAACATGGAAATTCATAGTAAGGGTAAGCTTGATCCCTAGTATAAGAATTTGCTACAACCTTATGCATCTTATGCCTTTTGGCCACAGTGTTCTGCATATAACCATTTTGGTCCAAGAATCTGTAGCTACAGGGTAAAATAAAATGACTGACAGAAATATTTATTAGCCATATAATTTCGTTACAGTCCCTTTAACTATAGGATAAAGCTATCTGATTAATTAAGACAGAATAGAATTTTCTTTATTACAGTTCATTTAAACAATGCCGAGTTGCATTAAGGCATGATCTACATTCAGAGCCCCTAAAGAGAAGTGAAGAGATACAATCAGCAGAAATTACACTGGAAGTATTTAATGTAAATTGTATTACTCTGTTGCTGTTGCTGCATGCAATATTAATTATGTTTAGAAATAAGTTTTACTAAACTGCTCATAGCCCATTAAATATTAATCATGAATATAGAAATTAACCTCTGGGGCTATCAATGGCTAATTAGCCAGGGCAGAGTACTGTGTTAATGTGGATATTCTGCTTTTGGTACCTCAGATAGCTCAATCAGAGCTGGCCTGTGCGTGTCTATATAGCATTGCACTGAGCCATGGCAGGCAGAAAAAGTGCTATTAGCAGAGTAACTGGTCTTCTGAAGTTCTCTTCCATTGAATTCATCATAATCCCTAGATCTTTGAAAACAAAAATAGCTCTAAACTCTACCAGGAGTAATTTTAACATTATGTTTTCTTTGAAAATAAAAATAGCTCTGAATTCTACTAGGACTACTTTAATGTTATATTTCCATGTCCCTAAGTGTAATGTTCAAAAGAAAATACTTTAATATTAAGCAAAACTGAAATCCTCTCCAATTGGACACCATTTTCCATCTGTGGTTCAGCACATGGTCTGGTTAATGCATAATAGAAAAGTGTATCTTGTATCAGTTAAACTATATCACACTACAGCTGTTCATACAAAACTCTCTCGAGCTGAAGTTCAATGTTTATACAAGTTGCTTCTCTAGCTAAAAGAAGGAACGTATCATATTTACAACTTTTAAATATAACACTTCAACAGCTGCTAAGAGATAACAAATTTGGGGAAAACAATTTTAAAACATTTTTTTTTTGCTTCCCGGTTTTTAAATCTGGTTACACAAAAAAAGGACAAGAACTTAATAGAAAATAAGTAAACTGGATACTAGATGTAAAGAAAAAAGTTTTCATTCACCAGGATTCCCTGGGCATCTACTCAGTTCCTTGGAGATGATGCCAGCTACAGTTAGAATGGTCTGAAATGGTGTATACTGCAATCCAAGGGTAGGGGACAGTGCCTGTGAAGGGTCTGGCTTGTTGTGTGTGCTCAGCCCATGCTTAACACAAACTGGTAACACTGAGCTAAGATCTAAACATTACAGCAGGAAGCAAGGTAGGACACCAGTACCTTTTGCCGAAGAATCTAGCAGATTCCCAGGATATGGGAAATTTGGAGTCTAGATTCTCCTGCACAGAAGGGTATTCAACTACTGAGGAGTAGAAACAAGTAGCACATACACAAGAATTTAGACAACCACAAAGAAAAGAATGGGACCAGAGGGGAACGAGCAGAAAGCATAGCCTTTAGCCAAACAAGGGGTATGTTCTCTTGAAGATGCACCTTGAGCTCTGCTCTCTCTTCCTAGATGTCCATGCCTTCTGCATTAAAGAACACTTGAATAAAGATGTATGAACTTCCTTACAGTGGGAAGCAGACCCAGGATTCATAAATATTGGAGGCATCTAGTGTGTAGCACTGAGTTCATGCTCTCTTGTCTGTGCTCTCTTATGCTTTTCTATCATTAGTGAGAAGAAGGACTTAATGACACTACAGAAGTTTCACAGGTTTTTCAAAAATCACGGGAAGAGGAAGATGTCTCCTGGAGGCCCTCAGAACCACTCTTCACAGTTTGCCCCTCTCTTTATTGACTATGCACAGAGCTTGAGCACCAGTGGTAGGAGCTCCAAACCATATGGCAACCACTTCCTAAATATGCATTGCAACAGCTGAGCAACGCGCTCAAGAGCAGAGCATATGGCCCCTTACGCGATCTACCCAAAATCATGTAAGAAGCCTTCAGTATAACCAAGAATTAAATCATGCACACATGAGCTTCTCCCTGTTTCTTTGGCTATGTTTCCCTTCTTAAAATTCTTCATGTAAATTGATCCTGAATTACAACAAAGGAAAAAAAATTACATTACTCTGTTGGAATTCAGCCTGAGGAAGCCAGAAGGAGCCAGAACATGGACAAACCCCACAATTTTTAAAAAGAATAAATCCAACTCCTTTAAAAACTTATTTATTTGGTGCTCTCTTACAAGGACAGAACATCACTATTATCTATTCTATTTCAGTGGTTAGTGAACTGCAAAACAGAGTAATTACACTGGATAAAGTCTATGGAAGCATGGAAAACAATATATTAAGAGTAGACCAGTTCTCGTTTTGCATATCTATTCTTAATCAGAGCAGTATATACTTCTTCTGAAGTGTATCAAACTCAGTATCAAAGCAATTATATAGCAAACTCATTACCTTCTTTAATTTCAAAAAAGTCCTGTGATTATTGATATTAAGAAATGGTAGCATCTATATTGTTTGCAGCAAAATACTTAAAAGATTTTGGGGTTTTTTTTAAGTTCCTTGCAGCTTGAGAAGCAGGTTTCATTAATAAATTCTGTCTTTAAAAGCTGATGTTTCCAATCCTCTGAGAAATTTGACAGCAGGCCAAAAATTATTCAACAGAAATGTTTTATGGAGGAACCTACAATGTAGCCAAAGTAGCAAAGCAAACATTACTCTGGAAACATCTGAGACTACCAGAGGAGCTGGAGAAAAAAAAAAAAAAAGTAGTATTATCAGGGTTCAGATCCTGCTTCCAACCATGTGGTTAAACGTCCTCCTTCTCTTTGAGAAACCACCCAAGATATGAATCCCCTCAGGCTCCCAGATGTGAGGGAAGAAAAATGGGGCCTTTACTCTCAGGAGGTGGTACCAGTCATGCTGACTCGTCCTCAGGCTACACAACCAGCCGATTACTGCACTGTGCCTGTACTAAACAAGCACTGCGACACCTGGGCCAACATCAACAAGACCATCTCCGATCCGGTGCTGACAGCTTGTGCTCTACCAGTGACGTCAAGCTCAACATCTGTCAGAGCTTCCAGATGTTGGAACTAGATGATCTTTAAGGTCCCTTCCAACCCAAACCACTCTATGATTCTATGTTAACCGGGTTTATAGACCACAGGAGCAGAGTGGCCCTTCCTGGCAGTGAACTCTCCCCAGCTTGATTACCGTATATGACAGCAATATAAATCCAATGAACTGCCCACACATCATGAGAGAAAAAACAGAATATAGGCTGCTTACAAAAATAATCAAAAACCAAAGGTTAAATAGCTATGATGAGTATTGAACTACTATATCACATGGTTAGAGCTGGTGTACCTGTAAAGAAACAGGCTTACTCCTGCTTTCAGCATCTTGCAGGTAGGGTATCTTTTTTTTTTATGCTACGCATTACATCTATATGAGTTGTCAATATATTCCAAAACTGGCTACCAGAGGGTATAAAAAATCAAGTATTATCAAGCATATGAAAAAAAAATATTCTGCATTTCTCTGTCTATGAAGAAAAACCTTTGGCATGTCAGAATAAGGAAATCTGAATTAAAATTAGATGATAATTAAGAACTGCACCAGAAAAAAATCGTATCTATACTAACCCTTCAAAACCAGACATATGAAATGTTTAACAACTAAAAAAGTTAAAAGCAGGCAACCTTTAGAATGAACATATGAATGCAAGTAACTTTTTCCTTTGACTGGAATGGAAGCTCACCTCTTCATATACTTTCTTGGCATTGCTGTTATCTCCTATCAAGAGGTAACCAACACCAAGGTCATTCTTGAATGAAGTATCACCGGGAAACAGCTGAACTAATTTCTGTAGAGTAACCAGGGAACCTCTCATGCGACCTAATTTGATGGAACAAGACTTAATTACGACTACAGATACGAGTAACGGTAGTAAGACGCTTACACAACATCTAAGAAAACATAAATCAGAGCCAGGTGTTCCACTTTCACTAATGATCAAGAGGCAGAACTTGAAAAAAGTTGTGCAGATGGGAGTATATTGAGCTGCTTGGTTGTCACCGGAGGTGTAGCCCTACAAGGAATATTTCAGGAAATCACTGCCAATGCATATCCCGCAGTGTTATGGGAGCCTCTAGTGGAGAACCCTTCGCAGTGTAGCAGTAACAACATCATTATTTAAGCTTCGGTTGCTCTTTCATGCCCAGATGTCAGAAGTGCTCAAAAAAACTAGGCAAACATACCAAAATAAACTTAGTCTTAATTGATTAAGTAATTAAACATGTTTCTAGTGTTAAGCAATACCTTCACTACGTTTCCACTATAAAATTAATCATGCTTCACATGCTTAAAATGAAGTACGTTCCTTGACTTCCTAGATGAGGTTTTGCAGAGGAACAGCAAGATCAAAACAAGTTGATATTAAATTCCAACCCATGGGAACAGAACTCTTTTCTCCAAAGCTGACTGTGCCTCACATTCTAATCAGCACTTCTCGCACATCGCAGAATTGAGATCTAAACTTTCAGATGTTATCCCCAAGTTCAATTCCTTCCTTCTCTGTGTTTACAGAAAGCATATTCTGAGCATGTTTACTCTGTGTGTGCCATTAATTTCCTCACGATTTCCCTCAGCTTCAGTAGAAAAAGATGAACATTTTCTTCTTTCTCTGTCAATAAAATTTTTTTGTCTGTCTTTTTTCTCTGTCAATAAAATTCCCATCATAGCTTCTCATAGCACCTGGTGCACTGCTGTGTACAGGCACTATTATCATACAAGCAATTATATACACTAGTTCCCTAGAAAAATTTTAAAGAATTTGAAAATATTTTTCTAAAAGCATTACAGAGATTAGGAACACTACTGAAAAGTGAATGGAATTGGTGCTTTTCAGTCCTTAGTGACCTTTTGAAAGTCTTGCTCACACAACTTCCAAAATTTTGACACCACCCTCAAGTCTTACCAAGAAACTGCTGCCTGTCTGCTTCTCGTTTCAAACTCAGCTTTATCAGATCTGAAGGGACATTTGGCAGACTAACCACCTCATCATAGGTGTTGATGGCTTTTTGCAGCATCTCATTACTTCTCATTTTCTCAGCCAAGTCATCTTCAGACTAGAAAGAATCACAAAACAATTATCAGAACACAAAATAATCCATTAATCTTAAAAATACTTCTGTTTTCTTAAAAGGCAAATTATACTTTTGTTAGATTATGGGAAAAATTTTAGAATTATCTTTAACCTATATAATTATGGCATAACTATGGATAACTTATTTGGTTGTGTTTTATGGTAAGGCAGATTAGAATTACCATTAATTCTTGTTTCCTGCAAACTTTTTGAAAGCGTAAGTATGAGAAAATCTGCACCTTAAACATGCATTAACACAGATTTTTTGTTAGCGTTTGTAGAAGTCATAAATTCTGCTTTTGAAAATAAACGAAGCAATAGGTTTTAATAATACGGAAGAAACAAAAGTGTTGCCTACAGACTATTTGTATACTAAGCCTCACACTGGCAGCAATACACAGATCAATACACACCAATAAGCATTTCTTTCACATATTCTGACACAAATTTATTTAGATTCTTGGGAAACTAATCAGGGATTGGCTTTACTCTTGCCTATGTCGATAGAACATATACCCTACAACTCTTTCAGAACTTAAATTTCTTCATTAAATTCTGGAGCAGGCCAAAGGATTTATGAGACCTCTACTGTGAAATTACAGTTTCAGTGAAGCCAATGGAAATTACTACTGATTTCACTTGAATGTTCATAATTTGTTTCCATAGCTGAAAAAAATAAGACTATGTCTCAAATTTTTAAAGTATTACTTTGAACTGTTTACATAAATGCATGCGGTTTTATGTGTTTAATGCATTCTTCCAAAGTACATGTATTTTTATTGGCTTATGTTTGTTCTCAAGTCAATTAGCAGAGCAAGCACTTCAGGTGCAGAAGCTCTTTTTGGTCTATCTAAATTCACTGTTCTATCAAACACACACATTAGTTGAAACAGCTTCAACTGTGCTAATTGCATATGCTGTAGTAAGTAGTTAATACCTGGAATCTTTTTGCATTCTGCCCTTTATTTTTCTTCCCTCAGGCAACTTTGAAACTGAATATGGAAAATGCCAAACAATATGGATACTCAGTCAAACAGCTGATTAGGTGTTTTCAGAGATAACTTCAGAAATCAGTTTGAAGAAATTATTTATTTTTCTGATGTACATTCACTGGGAAACTCGCTTTTTCTTTTTTTTTTTTTAATAGGAATTGGAGGGCAAAGAATAGTAGAAGATACATAAGCAAGAAGCAAAAATTGTCGGCATAAAATCTACATAACTTAATCAGTACAGATGCTCGAAGTCATATAAGGAGGTTTAAGATCTATCTGTTTGTCTTTTCAGCTTCTTAAAAGCATTAACAATTTCTGTAGAAGATTTTTTCATCTGGCCTAAGCGTAGTTCCAGAAATCAAATCAGGAACTGCTCAAATTTCTGAAAAGCACTTCTGATTACGAAACCTTTTGCCGAATTTTGGGGAAAACAGTTGCCTTTTAAAGCTATTAAAAGATCCAGAAACACGAATCCTCATGTCTTATTAGAAACTGAATCTACAAAATTAGCATGTAATGTTGGTTCATAGAAATGGAGAAGTACACTCTTGTGGTGAGTTTCTGGCCTTTACCCTTACTTTGCTCTGCAGTTTTAACTTTAGTTAGTGATGAGAGGTAGCAAATTTGAATGTGTTGTGTTGGTATAAATACCCATTTAAAAGTAATATGGTGTTACAATGTAAGTCCTAAGAATAATTCAACTGTCTGTGAAGCCCATTTCCCATTCCTTCAAACAGTTTCAATTTGGTTTTTTTATACAGTCCCAGAAAGTCTATGCTAATTATAGCTTCAGATCTTGGTCTGGAGGACCTTTTAAGCATTATTGCAGCAGTGGGTTTTAACTACAAATTGTTGTAAAGGGACAAATGAAGTTGTGCCGCTGGGAGGACTTTTGAATGAGACCAAGCTTCACAGCTGGCTTCAATCATCTGCCCTCCTCCCTATAAGAAGTGAGGAGGCAGGAAGCATATTCTTAGATATGAGCATATTCATTAAAAAGGTAAATATTAAAAGGTTAAGTTAAACTTATTAAGTTTAGAGAGTTAAGTCCATCACATGTATGAACTGAAGCGGTCTCCTACTGTAAGAAGGCAAATAGTTCAGCAGACTATCCCTCACACAGAGCAATGAAGTATTTGGTCTGCTCTCTATCAAGCAGTTGCATGATAGTTTTTTGGATAATCATGGCTTTGGTTTTAGTATGACTATTCTTAACCAAGTGAAATCTGGTTGTGACTCCAATTCAAGTGTCTCCTTAATTGTACAACAGCACAATTCTCTGCTACAGTGAGGGTTTCACTTTGCTCATCTTGATTAACAGGAGTTCAAGCAGTCTTTTATTACATCTAGTGCAGTGGGATTATCCTACTGTTTATGAAAATACAAGGATTATTCTCTTCTGAGATATCCCAACACAGCTCAAAAGCTTATTTTCCAATGCTTTCTCTTTTTTGGGGGGGGTGAGAACACCCGAAACAGAACTCACTCCACAAGAAAATGCTAATTAACCCTTGCCTATGAATATGAGTTCTTTATCCTTTAACACTCTCTCTCTAAAAACTCCAAATCCTTTTCCCTATTCCCACTGAGCACAGAGAAGCATTTAGCCCAGACTCGATTGATGTGTTGATTTACCAGCTGCAGCAAACAGTAAGTGACAACTAAGTTCTGCCTTTTGTTCCTGCATGAGAGCATTAGTTGGGATTTATCTCTTACCGTTCACCTGAAAGTTTTCACGACACCTACAGGATGTGTCTTATTTTTGTGTTATTTATAACACAAAATTGTAATTGTATTTACTAAAGTAAGACAGAAGCTCCCAAAGTAACTGGAGAAGGATAGAGGCCTGAAACAGACACAATACGACAGATCACATAATTCTTTTTTTCTTTAGGAAATATCCATAAAATTATAAATGAAGTCTGACTGAGGCCTAGAACTCTATTGTTAAGAAATGTTTATCTTTTTTTTAACATTTATAGCTTTTTTTTAATACCTGTGCTTTCCCATATCTTGCTCGAGGACTCTGTGGATATTGATTCACTAATGCTTCAAAGGCCCTTAAAGCTTCTTCAACTTTTCCCTGGAAGGCAGAGATATTTGTCAGCAATTCTATTGAATAAAAATGCTGAAGGATGCTTGAGCTAATAACACATTAGCTTGCCCAATTTAAAACAACAACAAAAAAAACCACCAAAAAACATGCAGATAGATTGAGTCAACAGTTTTCATTCTTATTTTTGTAAGGATTGCTTGCTCATTTAAGAAAAATTCATTGCCTTTATGTATGAAACAATATTATCCACTTTCTATGGTTAAAATGACTAACTTTGTATTTATTTTACTCATTTTCCCTTTGTTGACTGGGAAAAAACGCTGAGATGACAATAACTTGTCTATATCAAAACGTAAAGATTCTATTACTAATAACAAAATCCAAACTGAATGTAACAGAGAATAAAAAGCAAGTTCTATACATACTTATAAATTTTCTCTGTGCATACTTCACGTGACCAGCAGTATCATTACGTATTATTATTATACCAGCAGTATCATTACTATGGTTCTTCTAGGGGAACCTAGAACCTTCAGGACACCTCACACATGTTCTGTGTCTCTTCCCTGTCCCATTCAAAGTCCAAATGTGACTATGGTATTCTCACGGTTGATGCTGACCAGCAAGTAAGGATGGAAGTTGAGAAGAACCAGCTGCGCTGTCAAACAGGAGCTGAGCACTGCTCAGCAAAATTTGGCATCAGACCCTGCTGCCACTTCCAACTCTTACAGCTTTCAAAATACGAGGGATTATCATACATGACTGTATTCCTATTTTCAAATATTACATATGTCTGATTTGTTACTAAATTTATCCTGCTTCCTACAGGACAAGCATGATGGTTTGCAACTCACCAAGAGACACAGGCAGGGAAAGATTTGGCCAACTCTACGGACTCATCAAAAGTTTCTGTTACGCCTTTCTCTGATCAACCAATTCTTTAAGTAACAAGAACCATGAAAATGTTTTTTATTTTTGTATTCTAACATGCAAACAAGGCTCCTAGTGAAGAGCAGCAGCAGAGGCAGCCTGAGGTTAGTGCTGTCTACGTAGTAGCTCTTCAGCTCCACCATGGACCTACAGGAACTCTGGGGCTGCACGGATGGCAATGTAAAGCTAAATCTGCAGTCAGTCTTCTGAAAACGAAGAATAATCCCACACCTTCAGTGACTAAAGTGGTTTTTATTTTACTGTACTGAAAATAGTGTATCTTATTGTCAGTCTTCTCAAATCCAGGGCAGAGCAAAGACTGGCAGTTGTTCTCCATGTGCTAGAACTGTCTGTGAAGCATACCGGAGTTTTCACCAGATTTACACCCAAAAGACTTATGGTCTTTCATTTCTAACAGTCACATAGTCTTGCTTCACTATTTAATCTCACATCTAGAAAAGTGATACCTCCGCAAAGGTCTTGTTTTCCGAAGCGTTCAAATAAAAGAATAAAATTGGAAGTTGTCAGAGGTGATGAGTGAAGAGTTTTGCGGGTTTTGTTGCGGGGTTTTTCGTTTGTTTTTTGCAGGCAAGTTATTAAATTCAAAACTACTAGAACTGACTGATCGATGTTAAGGTCTCGCTGCCACTGGTGAGAAGCAGAAACATCTGCTTCGTGCTGTAAGCAGCTGTATGGGAGCAGACACTCATGGGACACACATGGAATTCAGCGGAAAAAACACCCACCACGAAGATTTGCACCTAATGGTGACGGAGTGTCGGAACACTTACGGAGAGATCCACATTAACATCCTTATGATCTCAGTTCTCTGATAATAGTTGACTTCTGTACTCAACTGCACAACAGCAATAGGACAGATCTAACCCTGTTCCATGTGATTAATTTAAGCAGCTTTTTGATAACAGGAATTTAATGGCTTCAATAAGCTAAACATTTTCAAGGTTAAAGGTGAGCGAACACACATGAAGAGATGTATGCTCATGACTTTAAAAAAATTAAGATAAACTATCCAACAGAAATGAAACCTGAAGGACAAACATGCATTTAATATTTAATTTTAAAAAGTTAGTTTCACAGAAAGCAATCTAAAAGTAATTTTCCCTTTTTCTAAGTTAACTTTTATTGTATTCATTTTCCCCCACTATTTACAGCCCTGCAGGAAATGTTCAAAACTTACTTTTTTACGTAATTTTTCTGCAGCATCTAGTTCAGCTTTAATGGTCTTATCAAACTTGTTTAAAAGCTTTGGCTTTTTCTTCTTCTTAGCTGGAAGAGATTTAAAAACACACAGTTGATTACTTCGCTTGCATTTCAATTGCAATTGTTTGGAGCAACCTTTAACTAGAGACTAGCACTGTGCTGGTAAAGTGTACAATTTTCAAATAAAGCAGTTTCACTGAAAAGAAATTGATTTCTTACTTATTACAACCACAAAATCCTGTATGAAAAAGCAATCTTCAGTCATTCAAAACTGAATAACTTCGCAGTCAAGTTTTTGATAAAGATTTTCACCTCAAATAGTCAAGGATTTTTTTTTCCAAATGGTTCAATTAACATGGAATAACAGAAAGAACTGTTATTTTTCCACATTTATAGGATATTATGAAAAATATCATTACCAGACCATGTTAATAATTTCTAAAGTTGTTCTATATGTCTGCTTCTCTGTCTGAAACAATTAAAAGAGTTAATAGAAATCACAGTTACTCAGGGTTGGAGGGACTTAAAAACTCGAGTAGTTCAACTTCCTGCTGAAAACGGGTCTAATGATGAAATGTCTGAGCAAAACCTCTTTAATTGATTACGTTTTCACAGCTTATCAAGCTATCACACAGTAGCAGAGCAGCAGAGGTACGTAACAAACCAGCCTTGAAGTAAGTTGTGTAAAGTAGATTGTGTTTGAAGCAAATTGAAGTCAACTGTGTCAATTTAAACCGCTACTTATTTCATAGCGGTTCACCCTTAAACAATGTCTATTTGGTTGCTTTAAGTATACTAGATGTTAAAAAAATGCAAATACACTATGGAAGGATATGAGAGCAGCTAACTGTTTTTCTTCACGTTTGCTATAGCTAAACTTCGCTTTTGCATTTAATTAAAAAACAAACCAACCCTTTTCTGACACAAATAAGGGGACTGTGTATTGGCTGACACAAGTAACTACTAGATATGTGTATCTGTAATTAGCAGCACCTAATTTGCTTCAATTATGCATTGCTGTTTATCGCCCACTATGGACAATAAGTCATTAATAGCATGAAAAGAAGTAAAATTATTTTGTTTGTAGAACTTTAAATGGGATGCTGTTTCTGTTACGCGTAAAGTTAAACCCAAACACACTACAGCTTAACATCACTGGATTGCTGCAATACCGGATCACGTATTTTGGATAACCACTACAAGGTACTGTAACTCATCATGTATTGTAACTATCATGGTCCAGAGAAGGGCAACGGAGCTGGTGAGGGGTCTGGAGAACAAGTCTGATGAGGAGAGGCTGAGGGAGCTGGGGG
>JAOXJK010000012.1:122246607-122285694 GCA_025774025.1 Xenus cinereus
GGAAAGAGGGGAAGGACGCGCTTCTTGCACGCTGTAAAATTGCACAAATACCTCAATAGAGCTTAACCATCAAACCTCCCTTGATTTCAACAAATAAAAAGAACAGACCCTATCATACCTTATATAAGTACAAGAAATAAAATAATACATTTTAATTCTTCTATTTAGGTGTGCCCAAGAAGTACAGAACTTCTAAGTTATCAGCAACTTAACCATTCTTTGAAATATAAAATAAATTCATGCTGGCAGAAGCATTTCTCAAAATTAAATTAACTTTAAAATACATTTATCATTAATACGCAAATTAAATATCTAAATTTGTAACAAAACCTAAAGATCATGGAAGTGGATAACATTAAACCACGGTACATGCCACAATTCCAAAATACAGTAGTTTAGTAATAGCTAAAGGAAAAGGTATATGACTTCCTAGCATTAAACATCAAACAGCAGTATCTCCTTTTAAAGGAAATATTAAATTAAAAGAGAAACCACTTGCTGTTATGATAGTCTGATCCAGAGAAAAATCCCATAAAATAACAAGTCTTCAAACACAGCATATGTACTAACAAGGTCCTCATAAACAAAATAGAAAAGGACCTATGCTTTCAATATTTAGAAAGTTACTCTAATGTAGTTGAATACAGTCTCAGTATCTGCTTTTCTTCACAACAAAGACTTCATTCTGGAAAAAAAGTTCCTCGAGGGAAACTAGTCTTCCAATTTCTGCATCAATGAAATAATTTTAGTCTGCAGAGTGGTGTTCATTTTTTACATCATAGTAAATGTTAAATAAAACAAGCACAATAATTTACTGGGAACTTCAGTTAATGTTCCATTGTATGCTAATTATTAGAAAAATATCATTTTATATCCATAATTTTCATCAATGTCATGTATCTTTTCAAAATTTACCATTTGCTTTGTACTGTAGAAAATATTTTTAAACTTAAATGAGATTAAATCATATTTCTAAGCAAGCATTCAAAAAATAATAAAAATAACTTTTGATCTGTGACCTTTTAATGTCACATTCAAAGTATAAGGTTTAAATGGGTGATAAGACAAGCTTATAATAGAAACACTATCATTTACTGGCAGAATTCCCAGATATATCAAGGTGCATAAAATAGAGATGTAACAAAGCACCAGCATGTTTCTGGTTACCACCTTGGCAATCTGAATCCAACTAACATGACCCATAAGAGACTAATATCCACTTTCTGTACACTACGTAACAGACAGATAAAGATCAGGATTATAACTATACAAAGCATTATCTGAGTCAGCATTTATATTTAACGCCCAATTTGTTAAATTGGAGATTCTTTGGAGCACCTCTCGCATTCACACCACTGCAAACTGGTTCAGTAATTCAGATAGCAAGGGCTTTCTTTAACCATGAAGGGATTAAACAAATGAACCCTCCAAAAAGACTTGCTTATTTCTGCAAACATAAGAAAGGAAAAATAAAGTGATGATAAACTGATTTTTATGGAGTATGAGTTCCAAATAGCAAGTCATAAGATCCTAATATACTACTGATACACTATTGATAACTTTGACTAGGTTCAGACATTCCACTTTGCCCTCTGCTCAAGCTATTATTACTATGCCGGGATTTTTTGTTGTTTTGTTTATTTGTTTAACTTGCTAAATTGGTGTGCTCAGAACAGGTTTACGTTTCAACAAATCAATTAAAGAACAGTAAACTTTCTAACATCAGGCATGTAAGAAGTATCCACTCAGAGCTATGACTGTGAAGCTGATTATTGTAGTGCTTTAACTGCTAGAAGACGTAGGAGAAAGGGCATCATCAGGGAAGAGGTCTAGTCATTGAAATTTCTCTTTGAAGATACGTAGTGAGCAGAAAGACATTCTCCCAAACTACAAGGAAAAGAACCCTACAACCAGTGTATCAACATCAAAGAAGAAAAATCCATGTCATGCAGGATTTCTGAAGGGCAAAGAAAACGAGCAGACTTGTGGAGATCTCTGAATAGAGGGAAGACAGTACACAAATATGATAAACAAAGAGTCATCTAAGAAGTGCAAAGGCCTGTTGGAAGTAATTTTAAAATGACCCCGTCTTAACATGTTAACATAAACAATGTTTTAACTCTTGAAGCATCTTAAGCCCTGCATCTGATAGATTTATAAATAATCACAACCATCTTTCAACAGTCAATGCAGAAGCATCAATCACCTGACTTCAAAATCATCCTGCAAGTAATTAAATGCTTTCCACTTACATTACTGTATGTGGAGAAAAAGAACACAACTTGCTACAAGTTGCACACACAATCCTACAACTTGAATTAAGAAAAAAACCCCACCACAATTATATCAATTTAAGTCCCCCAACTAGGTAAAAAACAGAAATATTGTTCTGTCGATAACAAAAACCAAACATGAATATGACAACTGAATTATACGGATTATTCCACCTGTGTTTGTACTTGCCTAGTAATACTTTAGCATCTTCCACATCAAAATCTCCGTCTCCATCAGCATCATATATCCCAAGCTTGCCTAGAAATACAAGGAGAGGAAAAGGAGAGAATTAGGGATTCAGCAGTTTGTTACCAGCACAGCACTTTCAATGTGCAATGGTTGGTTGTCAATGCTAGGTCATTACCATATATGTTTTTAATGATTTAGCCCTACTCTTTTTAACCACATCTTAAATTTCCTGGAAAATCTTACAAACACTTTAAGTTCCTTTCTGTATTTCCTAGACCTTATACTGAATATAAGTTAGGCTTTTTTTCACACATTTATTTTGGTGCTCGCAAATTTAAAACAAATCTGTGATTAAGTGATGCGTTTTATAAGAAATAATAAAACAAGAATTAATCAAATCACCATTTGTTTTCTGATTATATACTTCTTGCGATTCTAAGTTCTCAGGAAAAAATGAAAAAATGAAAAAAGATAGGTATAACTTGGCACTAGAAATTACGATAAAAGGTAAGCAACCGATTTTCTGGGGAAAGGAAAAACATTCATAATTTTATCAACAACTGTATAACATTTACTGCAGAGATAAAGTTGTCCATCCTTTTATAGGTGATTTATACCAGACTTCTCAATTTTATTTTTGAAACTGCAGTTCTACCAGCCCTAAGTAAAATGAGAAGCCAGTTTCCGTTCAAGAATAATTTTTCACATGAAATGCTAGAAGTAGATTAGAAGATTACAAGTATGCTGGTGAGTAGGGAACTACCTAATTTTGATAAAACTCAGACATAACTTTTAATAGGATTGAAAGTCTGCACACTGTTTGCAGAAGAATTCTATTTTCTATTCTTATTATTCTTTCTATTCTATTCTTATATTTGCCAGCTCATTATTCCACTTGTCACCCCCTAAGTGGAGGCAGAAGTTGATTGCCATTAATATAAATGAAATATAGTTCTTAATATGGTACTTAGAAAATTAGAAAACAGTTTTGTGGAAGAAAAAGTTCAGACTTGGGTCTAGAATAGACAAAAATAAGGTCATAGCCATCTTTCAATTAAAAAGGATGTTTATCGGTTTATGGTTAAACAAAGACTGGTGGAATAAATGTAATTCTCTAGAAATAAGAACTGCATCATCTTCAAAACCATGAAGAATGAGAAAGATGAGAAGTGATTGAATTTCATGTCATTGTAGAAGAACAGTAATTCCCTAAAAACTTAAAAACATAAAAAAGTAAACCAAAATTTTTAGCCATGGGACTGTAAAGCAAGTTTATTTCTCTAATATCCTACCTTGTAGGACCTCTGACAAGTTATAACGGAAATCCTTTGCTTTGGCTGCATGCGTGGTAAAAATACAGAAACCATTATTTGCATCACTAGACCCAATTAAGTTTCAAACCAGAAGGTTCTCTAAAAATCAGTCCAGATCAAAAAAGCATGTACCAACAGATTTGTAAAGCTGTAATGTAAATCTTGCAAAACCAGTAGGAGCAAAAGTACATGTTGAATTCTACGGCATCAGGGACAACAGCTCTACCTACGGACATCTTGAAATTTAAGACATTAATTTTCACCCCTAGCTATTATATTAACAATACTATCTTAACATACTGAGGGACAATTTTCACCATTATAAGCTTAAATCTGAGGTCATTCAAGAGCTCATTCATGAGCTGTCCTGACTCTACAGGCGACACAGTCCCTCAGAGCTGCTCAGGTAATAGTAGCTGCCCCCTTTCAACCCCTGATGCAAGTTTCTGAGACCTTCAACTGAAACAACGCGTATTTAGCTGATATTTCAAATGCACTATAGTATATACGTTACAAAAAAGGTCCAGATCTATCCTTGGAGATTTCTTTAATAAATGTAGTATGTTAATAACTTTTTCTAGTCTTATGAGAATCCCATTTTAACATCATAATAGAGTTCATCGTTAAAACATACTTTCTGAACTACATTGCCTATTCTTATCATGTAGGTCATTTGCAAACACCACAGCAGTCAGTTCAGCTATCTAGAAATATAAAATGCCCTCCATTTAATGTATACCATAATAATTATTAGAAGCACCTTAAGATTTAAAATTCTTACCTAGAACTTCTTCATAATCTACAAGTTCAAACCAGACAACTGCTACCGATGTCCAAACTCCCAGCAAAGCAATTACCATAAACCAGGTGAAAAATGAGCTTCCAGAAAGGCCTTCTTTCTTTCCATTCTTGCTTCCTCCATGCTTAGACTCTGTTAAAATAAGGCAAACAAGTAGGTAAAACAGATTTGATAAGGGTCAGAAAATTATGATTAAGGATATAACTATAAATCTTGCTTCTTATGACTATACAGAATACAAGATATTTGAGTAACACTTTTTGGGGTGTTGGGTTGGGTTTTTTTGGCTTGACTTCTTTTTTTAACTTCACCACTGTTTCTTGCTTTTCATATCACTGGATTAGAGTGGGAAGCTCGATGAATATCTAAGTAAAAGCCCTATAAACAGTCAAACGCCAAAAACCCAGATGCAATTTGTCTTAACAACCCAGTTGGAAATCCCCTCCTTCCTTTCCCTTTAGTGTATATTTAGACTGAGCTTAGCATTTTTGAGATGCTTTGCATTTGTGCCAACGGTTCTCAAACTGCCACCAGAGGGCAATAAGACCAGCAGAAACAGTTTGGAAGAAAAGCATTTCTTCTGAAACATGTTTCAAAGCTTGTTGAATTTGCTCACGGAATCAACATGAAAATTTAAATAGTCTACGAAGGCTCTAAAATCTAAACCTTATTAAGGGTAAACCCCCAAGTTCAGACACTCTACCAGCTAAAAGTATCCCTGTTGCTTAGAACTGAGAAGAAATTCACTACATGCTGAATATCTTTAGGCTTCCAGTCCCATGAAATATACAAGTGAAAAGATGAAACAGAGACATAATTCAAATCACAGCTTCATTTATAACTGCACATATGAAAAGTAAGTGTATATAAAAAATACAGTAGTTATAAACAAATAATCACTGGGAAAAGAAAGACCTCAACCCAGCATGTGGGTAGGGGGTTTTAACTGGGCATCAATCACCACTAGAGAAGACATAAATTGCTTGGTCCATTGCTTTAGGATCATTTTAGGTAAACAGGGACACATGTAATAAATAAATATGCACCCAAAAGGATGCCTGTGGCTTTTCTCCAAAGCTCAAGGTCTGCTCTTCTGCCTCCCGATTCTACTGCTGCAAGCCTAGAACTTGGCCACAGTTTCATGTCTACCAGCCTTCGTCCGTTCAGCCATATTAAATCCTAGTTATGGAAGTAAAACTATTTCTTACATATTTTTAAGTACTTGAGGAACTTTGTCATGAATATTGTGATAATATAATAAGCTAGGGAGTTAACTATTAACTACAAATAATGTTTAATGTATTTATTAACACTGATCATACAAAAAGACAAAAATACTCTCAACAGCTAAATATCAACATGATTTTTTTTAGAATAAAGTGGAGTAGCTCTGAAAGATGAGTAATGAGAGACCGGTGACTGACTGATTTATTTCTGTAATAGATATTATATAGAAGGACTTTCAGACCTGCTTGCCATCAGGTTTACAACTGTAATAATCTAACCTTTGATTACATTAATTGTGCTGTATACCAAGTTCAGAGCAATAAAAAAACCCAAAGAAACCTGACTCATATCAGCTCTTATTCAGCTCAGCAATTTGTTGGGAAAAAAAAAATAAATTATTAAGGCTACTGCGTACAAAGATCAAATACCAACTATCTAGTTTCTTTTCTATATTAAACACAAAGTTGCCTGGTATAGGCTGTCCAATAATATTCAGAGACAAAAAGAGACAACTGAGCCTTACCTCAGGCATGTATTGCTTGTTACTGCACAGTATCTTAATTACATATATGCAAGGTCCATATACATAACGCGTCATAACATCTCTCTTGGGGGAAAAATGTACAAGTAGTAGGAATAGAAAACAGAGGCAAAGACAGGCAGTGTCTGCCAGTACGTTCAGAAATACATACAATCAACTGTATATGCAAATTATTTAATGTACTCTTGAACTGGAAGTTTTAATATTTAGAAATAAACAATTATACCATGTAATGGCAGAACTTCAGTACTCCTGTGTTCCAATGTAGTCAACGGAAGCTTTGTACATATTTAAAAGGAAACCCTAAGCCTAAAACTATTTTAAATGATTCCAGGTTACAGCTACGCTCTAGAGCAAACTAGGTATTAGAAGAGGCAAACGGGAAAGAGAATGTTACTGTATTTCACACTCACTTATTCACCTTACTGTTTTCTACTGTTTAGTGCTAGTTGCCTGTGAAGAAAGGGGCTTTATTTCTTAGAAGGAAAAAAAAAAAAAACACAACAGAAAAATGGGGGAAAAAAGAGACAACTTATTTAAGCAATGAAGCATAGCTGTTTATATTTTTCCAGTCTAAAAGATCTCGTTTCGTGCGTATCCTCAAAACCAGGTATTTTCAAAACTCTTGAAAAATTCTGCTACGAATTCAACCACGGCAGCTTGATCTGCGATACTTCAATATAAATGGAAGTTACATAAGATAAAATTTACCGTTGGTCTGTGCAGATAACCCTACGCGCAGGGTCAGAACAAAACATTGCAAGGACTGAGGCCGGCTCAAAGCTCATTCCAGACCGTTAATTCTCAATTCAAGCCCTTTCCCTGCACACGCTGCCAGCTATGTCTGAAGTAGGTCACTGGCCATATCTGGTAAGCCTCTGCTTACACCACCAGATGTCTTTGTGCAGACATCAGAAAGTCTTAAAGCGAGCTCTGTTCCTCAACGGCAAATCTTTAAAGGTCCTATACCTCACCCCACCCCACATCGAGAGTCACACCTAGGCAAAGATGTACAAAAACCTTTTTCCTTTAACTTAGGTTAAAGACACTTAGTAATTTCACTTACTCCAAAAATAACTTTACTGTCAGATATTTGAAGACAAAACAATGTCTTTTATGTTAATGCGCGCCTTACTCAAGCAAAAACTAAGTTACAATTAACCACCTGCCATAAACTCATGAAATACCTCGAACTCCAGAGAACATTTAGTCAAAGAGAACAGAGGCAGCCCGTAATGCACACTAGAACAGCAAACTGGCTAGAAAACATCAACATACCACAGTCAGCCAGATTTTTTGTTGATTATAAAGTCAGGCATAGCCAGTACTTGCAACTATACATTTTCCATTTGTTCACAAAAAAGGTGAGAGTTATACCTGTGTCGTCAGCCATAACATTAGTGCCCGATTTCCAACAGACAAGAGCGAGTGTGTCAATATCTCCAAAAATTAATGCTGAAGGCAGAATAAGAAACGATTTATCCTCACTGTAGTCTTGCAACAGAAGCAAACAAGTTTCCTAAAGCCAGCTCAGCTGGAACCCGAAACTGGACCCAAGAGAAACCT
This sequence comes from Xenus cinereus, assembly GCA_025774025.1. Taxonomy (NCBI): domain Eukaryota; kingdom Metazoa; phylum Chordata; class Aves; order Charadriiformes; family Scolopacidae; genus Xenus; species Xenus cinereus. The sequence goes on from JAOXJK010000012.1 coordinate 122,254,517, forward strand.
CTCCTCCAAGTCTATTTTTGGAGCAGTTATCCTCAGGAGCCAAACGCTTTTCAGAACTCATATGGCAATCTAGTTCTGACGACAATCAAATTCACTTACTCCTCCGAACAGAGCATCCTGGGTAGCTGATCCTTTCCCCTCCCCTTAATCCTCCGACATCAAACAGCAGCGAATGAAACCCAGCGCGTTGTACCGTAGTATTTTTTGCTGCAGCGTACGCCTCAGTGCCTGGAGGACATTAAATCCGTCGGCATAAGCTGAAACACAAGTCTGGACACAAAGCTTGCCCGCCCGCATTTGTTACCTTGGCCCTCGCCCAAGAAACTTTCTCCACGTTGGCACTCCTCTGCCAGGCTTCCCCCGGTACCCTGGAGAGACCGCTCACGGGAAACTGGCTAACTGCTTTAACAAGAAAAGACAGCTCATTTCTACGACATAGTTTTGAGGCTTTAGAAGAGTTACTTGAAATCAAGCACAGGTTTTCTCGCCAAACAATTTTCAGATGAGGACCGTTCCCCTGGTACACCTCGTGCTTGTTTCCAGCAGAGCCAAAGAAGGGTTACTGATAGTTTTGCCAAAGCAAAGCCTGTGTCCCTGGAGCGCAATACTCCACGTCCCACAAAGGCAAACCAGGCAAGAGTTCTGTTGCATATTTGTGAAAAGTAGCAGAGATGTTGATTTTGCTTTCTTGCTCTCACTTTCCAGAAAGGACCTACATTAACTCATCTCAACCACCCTCCCTTTAAATTCTGACAGTGTGCACACTACCTGTACAATGTAAATCTAATGACTAACGATCAACACACTGTCTTCCTCTTAAGGACCAGAAAAGGAGTGGGAAAAAAAAAAATCCATTAATCCACTATTCAACTTATTTACATCTTCAATTTTAGCAAACTATTCTTTTCCCATTGCATTTCAAACAAAAGCCAGCTCCTTTTGGTTGGAAAACAGAAACAAACTCATGCCTCATTAACAGCAACCCTAATAAAAACTTCAGTATCTAGCACTCTGCCCTTCCTCCCCCAACAATTCTTTAAATAACACAGACATCAGGTAGATGGAGAGAACAGTCGAATGTTACAGCTACTTTGAAAAACAACAGGTACCTCGTGTGGTTTTAACATCCAGCAACCAATTCCCAAGCGCAGTGCCCAATAGCTCAAGGGAGAAAAAGCAAGAAATAATGCCCAAATAAGTTTAAGACTTTTCAAATGGATGTGAAGAAACCACAGGCAGTTGATTCTATAACTAGTGTATCTTTTAACTATATTTAAAGCCACTTGAATCATCAAACATATGATTTAAGAAAGACCTCATGACTAGTACATTTCAGCAACTTAGGTGATGTGCAAGTGATTTTAAGGAAGATAGGGGGAAAATTTAAACAAAGGATCGAAGTCACCAAATATACAGAGAAATCAACAGCTTATTAAAGAAAATTATTTTACGTGGAATTTTACATGGAATTATATGCACTCTATTGTATATAAAAGCTATATTGTTTGGACAGGCATTAGGTCAGGCAATTCACTGCAACTCCACTTCGGCTGCACCTGCAGGTACCAGACCTTACCACAAGCGAATGCAGAGAGCACACAACTGATGGCAAGAACCTGAAGTTCAAATTACATGTATTTTGGAGAAACCCCTGCCAACCAGACCTTACCTGGCTGAATGCCCATAAGCAATTGCAGCATACTTTTCTGTTTCATTTCACTCAAACCCAATTAAGTATATTCACGGCCAACAGCACAATGAATAAAAGCAAAGAGGGTGGTGTTAGTCAAGAAATAATTTTCAAATGTACACTCCCAATCTGAACTAACACACATACGTTCACCTTTAACCAAGTAGCCACAGCCTTATCTCGTACCCTTTAAAAACCAACTGATTGCAAGAACATGTATTGCCAAGAAATGGCAAACATCCTCCTTCCTGAAAAGGGAGGATACAGCAAAAATGGGGGAAACTCTTCAGACTCATCGAAAGGAAGACGGACCAAAGGGCCACGAAACTAATCGTATATCCCATGAACAGCATACATTAATGCACACCTTGAAAAATGCAGCTTACACAAGTTATCTCTCCGAATGCCATAGTTCAAAATATGAAGCAACGTAATTTTGGTTAGTTCTGTGATAGACAAAGATTAAATTGAATAGTTATACATTTAAAACATAATTCACGAACAGGATAGCTCAGCCAATGGCACAGGCTTCTTGCAAGGTCTCATTCTACTGTGTTCAAATGCTGTGACTACAGGTTTGTTGGTTCTTTTTTCAAGCAACTCAAATTGCTTCACCAACACTCAACATTATTATTACTCACCTCACTTATATAACTGTTTCAAATTTGAAAACTATTTTCAAGTTAGTTTTGCTACAACTATGCTCTCCATGCTATTTAGTTAATTTTAGAAAAGCATCATTCAAAACCAAGACTAGCAGCATTAATTCCACCTGTAGATCACTACCAAAGTGCGAGCAAAGAAGCTTAGAGGAAAAAAAAAAAGTCAACTATAAACACAAAAACAAAGGCAGACTTCAAAGCATCAACCTAAGCTTTTGTAATGTGCATAATTATTTCCAACAAAGGTGCATGAGGAGGTAATATGGAAGCAATTATAGATTATCACATGAAGAGAAGGGTGCACATTAGCAAGCAGTTACTAGAAATCAGAAAAACACAGTAAAAGGAAAAACCACAAAACACTAACCTCAGAGAAATACCTGAAAATAGCATTTCAAAAGTAAAAATTACCAATCAGCTAGATCACAGGCAGGCTTTAGAACAAGCTTGTTTTAAAAGCAAAATGCATAGCGATAATAAACAGATATGAGAAAGAAAGAAAAAAAAGTTACAACAGAAGCATCCTACCACTAACAGAGCTCAACTAGGAGCAGTACAAAGACAGAAAACAACCTCTCTTGTCTAAGCATGGCCTACTATTGCTTGACATTTTTGGTAAATTATCTTTTCTACTCTGATTAATGATAAAACAAATGTTGCAAGCCATTCTCAGTAATAAAATGGCAGTTAATTTTTTTAAACAGTTTTTATAAAAAATTTTTTTGGGTGAGGTCAGTAACAAGTCCTTTGAGTAAAATATCTATTAAAGAGAAGTTTACAGCGTTCCCTCTTGTTACTTTTTCCCCCAACTATTAAAATACAAGCCTCCCCCTCACCACTACTGTGCGATAGGTCATATAGGTGTATATAAATACACACACTTTTTGTGATACGTTTTAAAATCTAAACTCAATAAACACCTTTGTTGAACTATTCCATTCTGAGAAGTCCACACGCCATAACAATCATAAGTACGATCCTCAGAGATTTTCATCTTCAATTTTCATTTAGTGTACCAAAGGTGGAAAAAATAACCTTTTAATGAACAAATCTGAGCTCTTGACAGGGTTTTACAAACTCTATTTCATTTTGTAAGGGAGGCAGGGTTACCCTTTTCTCTCCATTTACTTTACAAATAGAACAGAGATTTTTACTAAAATACTTATGGTATCACTAAAAATATTCCAATCTTAAATTTTCACAAATATCCATAGTCAGAAATTTTTGTTTGTTTTACAAACAATCATGACAGCAGGGTCTTTAGAGAAAAGATCTAAAGTTTAATGTAAAGGTTTACTTTTAATAAATTCAATATAAATTCTTTGTGATACAAAACTGATTCTTCCTTTTGGTATCCAAGAAATCTTCTTCAGCACTGAAACCTTAACGGAAGTCAGGGGGGAAAAAAGTGGCTTTTTTATTATTATTCTCATTAAACACTAGATCTCTGCTCTGCACTTCCTATAATCTAGTCTATATAAAGATACATGTGCACATTTTGAGAGGACTTCAATAAACTAAATCAGAAACGTACTAGTTAGTTCCCTGTTCCCCAAACAGGGAAATGGATAGAAAAGAAAAAGCTTTAAGTTCAAAGAAAACACAAAGAACATAACTTAAAGGTAAAGTAATAAATTAGCCAAATGAAAGGCAATTTTGGCTCTCCTGCTGCCACTTCACAGATTTTTAGTCTAGTGTTTGCAGAACTTTTCCTTATTCCACATATAATGAATCTTCACATAAATATTTAAGGTCCTTAATTTTCAATCCTTACAGGATTTTTCATAGTAAAGTGTCCTACTATACAATCAATGAAAGAACAACTTAAATACTGAAAACAAGAGCAAAGTCATAAATTCAGGATTCAGCAACTAAGCAGGTTGATCATGGAGATGCTGAGGGTGGCACACTGGGAGGAGGAAAAAAGAGATACATTACAAAATATTTAACAAAACCTCTAGGTCCATAAGTGCCCTGGCTGAACTTCCCCACTGAAAGGAAGTTCCTCCCTTCAGTAGATGAAGTGATTCCATTGAATCACCTCCTGGAGTTCAGCACGTAATCAGGATGTGAAAGATCAGAGGACTCAGTTTTCTCCTCTGCATTGGGGAACAGTGGTACAATTTCTTCAGAGGTCTAAACCATGTTTTTAAGGATATCCAAGAGTATGAGAACAAAGCCATTTAGTCCTTCACGATGAAGCTGTTTATTTGTGCACAGTCAAAACTTAACGGGCCACAACAGCAATTTCTAAGAGGGCAGCTCCAAAGAACAGAGACTAAAGCACAGTTTTCCCCCTCCCTTCTAGGTAAGAAAGGGGACTCCAGACATAACTGACCTGTCCTCTTGCTCACTCTCAGCAGATTGAATCTCTGTTTCACATTGGACTGGAAGAGTTTCAACAAGAATTTAAAATATACACTCTCACTCCTGTTCAAGTATATCCCATAAACAGCAGCTACAATACTGAAAGTCAACCAAACTTTCTCTTCGTCAAGAAGAAAATGGAATTAAATCTTTTTCCTCCCTTATCCTGGGTGAGAGGTCTAAAGCATTGCACAGAAATGAACCTTTCCAGCCCTGCTCTACACACAATCCGATCTGCAATCCTATTATCTTAAAACGTGCTTCACGTAAAATAAATACATATAGGTTTTTTCTTTTTTTATATTTAGTTTATAAAAAGAGATTATCGATACTTTAAAATAGTCAATCCATTTCTGAATATAAGCTGTTATAGTGCAAAGTACTTTTAAGCCTATAGATATCTCTCTAGTTGACAGGAAGCACCACAACCTTTAGAAGAGGTTTTTTTAGTTGCAAGCTAAGGTGATTTGTTATTAAAAGGTGCAAACTAATTATTTTTCAGAAAAAAATTCCTACACAAATCAAGAGTAAGATTATCCTCAGGCTGACTGGTGTCAAGCCTCATTCCCAGAGTTGAGTTGTTTGGGTTTTTTTAATTTATTCTTATGTAGTTACATTTATACTGACTATAAACAGTGAACAAATCCTGATTGCTTTCCATTTAAATGAGTCTTCTAAGACACACATAAGCAAAAATCAGAAAATGTATTCAGAAGAAATCGGCTCATAAAAGAAACATCATAAGAATGACCAAATTTTTTTTACCCCCCTAAAGAAACAGAACTTTTTCTCTTAGTGAGAAAAAGCCACAAATTAAAGACAAACAGAAACTTAATGAGAAATTCTGTCCCAGTAGGCTGCAGGTTTTGTAAGACTGGTCAAAGGCAGTTTATCTAACCACAGCACAACAGTGAATTCCACATTCCACTTGCAGCGCTGGCGCCGCACTTCTCAGTGAGATTTGGGGAGACCAGCTGGTTGCCACTAAGAGCTGCTGCTGTTAACAGCTTCCCTCTGGAGTTCTCTTTATTCAAGCACAACTGCCGAAGTCAGAGGAGGTAAAAATGAATAGAGACCTCTGTTAGTAAAAGAAAATCCTGAATCTGCACCTGCTTCTTTTCTAAGCGTGCTAGAAAGATGATGACTTTGAAAATCTAGTCAAATTCTGTCCAAGGCACGTTTTGGGTTTTTCTTTCTGATTATTCAGACGAGCATTTTTTCAATAGTTCTTCAATTAGGATTTATTACAAGGAAAAAATACACACAGATGCGCACACAGCTTAAATAACTACTAATAACTACACCACTTAAAACTTGAAAGAGTTTTACAATGAAGAGTGACTATCAACAGGAATATATTTAAAGTAGTATTTAATGCATCCACCCCATACTATCTCAATAGTTTAGATTACTTTTTATTTTTTCAAAACCTTTTCTCCACAAATTTAAAGATAGTAAAATAACAGCCCTAGAGACTTAGCACTTCAGGAAAAAACAAAAGTCCTGTAAAGACAGAACTAAAATATTCTGTGTTATCCATCTACCTAAACTAAATATATTTGTACAGACAAGTAAACTTTCCTACATTCTGATATTTTTCACAAACACTTTAGTCAATTTTCTCAAGTTTTGTGTATGTTTGTCCATGTGTATGCAAACACAAAACAGAATTAATGTCCAAAACGGAATATAAAACTTGTGTCTTGTAAACTTACTTGGCTCAAGCATAGTTTTCGTACCCTTTCTACTCTCACCTTTCTTCCAAGCCACCCCCCAAAATTTTGACTTTGACATCTTAAACATCAAACCAAGAAATTCAAGGTTAAGACTAAAGAAATTTTGTCTCCTGTTATAAGAGCAACATATCTATATCAGCTATAACACCGAGGAGACAAAATTAATTATGATTTTAACTGTGCAGATGACTTAAAGAATTTTAACAGCTGCTATTTTCATTAACCGTCTCTCTCACACAGAACATTTGGAAATAAGAAGACTTAAAATTATACAATCTACCTATCTTGTATTTGAATGATTTAACGTAGCCAATAGCCCTACATAATTACTAGGTTAATTCAATATTTGGTTGTATTTAGGCCAGAGCAGAGTTCAGGAAAGGTAAATGTGGAAAGGAAATACAAGAAATACTTAAGCCCAGAACATGCAAATTCTGTTGGTGGTGACCTTTAAAAAAGTTTCTATTACATAAGGTTGAAAATCCTCATCTCTGTGTATAGCATGCTGGCATTTATTTTAGGGTATTTTTTCCTTGTTCCATTTTCCTATTCTGTAATGTGGGTCACATCAATTTGTTTTAGCAACAAGTCCTAATTAAGCCACAAAAGAAAGAAAACAGATGATGCAGTTTCAGTTCTTTCAATTTTTCTCATAGTTTGAAGGAGTTTCAAGTAGAAGCAAACAGAACTCTAGTTGCCACGCAAGTACCTACAACTCTGCCACTGATAGAAAAAATACCTTTTTGAAATCCTTTATTTAATGCCTGAAGCAAGTCTGACACCAAGTCAATTTAATTAGGTGCTAGTTTATAGGGGTGTTATGCACCTGCAGGTCCTACAGAGTTCAAAAGAGTTCGTAGGTGTCTCATACCTACGGTCATTATGTAGTCTTGGATCTATCAATAGTTTTTAAAATATGTCGGTAGAAGATCTCAGTCACAAAAGTATTGCTCTTTTCCCTACTTTCTCGCTACAAAAGATATAGTTGTGTCCTCCAGATACTATGGAAAGAAACAGTTCCATAGGTAGAAACTGCTACCTGAACTTTCTTTAATAACACTGAAAAAAACACCTTAAAAAACACTAGTGTAAAAAGCGAGAAAGCGAGATACGTTACATTAGTAATTAACTGTCAACTTTCATTTAAGCAGAACCTCAGGAAATAAAATTGTAAAACAAGAGAAACACTACTCAATAGTTATTAAAATCTTAGCTATTACATATTTGATAAAGAAAGTCTTCAAACAACTTGGTAGCATTTGTTACACTGGGTAAGTACATGCATACTAATAGTGCAACAGCATATGAAGGAGAGACTAAAATTTGTTTCATTTAAAACACAGCTGAACCACACACACTACAGTCTGTCCAAACTCAGTATATGCTTATCTGCATACTTAATCTCCAGTGTGCTTAAAGACACATAATAGAGTTATGATTTCCACTTCAAAGCATAGCTCAAAACTCTTCCATGCAAAGAGCTAGTCTGTAGGATGCGGTTAGGAAAAAAAGATTGCTGCAGGCTATCACACAGATTACCAGTTTGTGATCTTCATCGGGAAAGAACCACTTGAGGTAAAGCAGAACTTCACTGCTCAAGTTCTCTACAATGAAGAATTCAACATAAGAATTAGCACAGGAACACTTTTTACATGTTTCCAAATGATTCAAAAAGGTCCAGCTGAAAATGAACTTTTTTTCTTTTCCTACAGGTGATCAGTAAAGGGGTTTTCAGTTTAAAGAAAGAGCAACATTGAAATCTCACCTCTTTATGCACTCTGTAATTAGAAATAATCTTAACATACATGACTTTTACAGCTAGTAAATTTTCTTGTCTTTACCAAAGCCCTTAAATATGCAGCCATTACATTACCATATCCAGCCAAATCATTCACCTTCTATGTTCACACCATGGCTCCGCGATGATGCGATCGAACATAAAACTCTAGGTTCAACCTCACCTTCCCCCAATTCCCCTCCACTCTTTGTCACCTTCTACCCAAATGATTTTCCATAAAGTTATGCTCGGAGCCAGCCGGGGTGGGGGTAGAGAGAGGGGGAGAAAAGAGTCAGCTTTTGGCTTAGCAGTTCCCTGTGTGGTTCACCTGGCACCTGCACAGCTACAGGGAAGGGAAACTGAAAAGAGGAAGCCTGCAGAGCAACCTCAGACGAGATGAAGCTGACGGCAGACCTACAGCATTGAACTGTAAAAAGACTGAGCCCCTCAACGCCCCAATGATATACATTCCCGGAGTCCAAACTAAGCCTAGCTACCACCTCTGACAGGGAATCTTCAAATGCATTCTCAGAGTGATTGCCAAAATCTGGGAAAATATACTCCAAATTTCCGTCTCCTGAGATTCTTAGCAATACTTGAGGTTCTCCGCCTAGCATTTTAAACAAGTTCTATCCCCAAAGGGCTATGGAAAAACCACCTCTCTTATGTACCATTTAAACTCTTAATGAAATGCTCAAGGAGCATATGAACGCAGACATCCTTGCAGCTGTCAAGTGCAAGGCTCCTCCGTATTTGAACCACTGTATCTTTTAGCCACAATGACTTCCTGCGTGCAGGTAAGATACATTAGACAACACAGAGCAGGCTCTAGATTTCAGCCCACGCTGGAGTGAAAGGGGAAGGAGAAGTTTCTGTGATGTCTGTATCATGTGGCAGCATCTCCGGAAGCGGGGACAGGAATCCCCCAGTGCTCCAGAATTCTCCACAGCCAGAGGGAAAGCACCAGGCTCTCTTGATGTTAACCCTTCTACATACACTTCAGTATCAACCTTAAAATCCAAAATAATACTTTTCTGAAAAAAAGCAAAGGGAAGAAATCCAAATATCAGGCAATAGGAAAAATCAACTCATAAAAACATATGTGGTGTTCAAATTGATCGTTTTTCATTGCAGAGTGAGCTCAGCAGTCAGTTACTATACCTTTCAATAGCTAATGGCAAATATAAAGTTTCATGCAGATAGACCTAATTTTGATGATAGGAATGCCTTTTTAGGATTTAGAGCTCACTTAACTCTAGTTCTACACAAATGAATGAAGAGGTATATGGAGGACTCGTTATTCCAATGCTCATGTACGCAGAGGAATATCTATGTTAACAATTTTAAGAATGTTATTTACACGCCTTTCACTTAATCAGAGATAAGAAAACTGACTTGTTTGAAGAGGTTTGTACAGGATATTTTTAAAAAGGGGGAAAAAAGGGTAGGGGGAATCCCAGCAAAACCAGTAATTTCACTGATGGCACTGTTGCAACATACCGTGTAAGTTACAGATGTTTGGATCATTACTGTTGCTTCCACTACTGAATTTGGAAGATTATTTTACAATATGTTAAAATGTTTTCCAGAAAGGCCACCCTGAAGAAGACACAAGGCAGACAGATGAATCACAAAGAGGTGGCTGTCCAAATGTACATGGTTTTGCTATTTGTATTAGCATGTGGTTTAGGGTTTCCTGAAGGGAACAAAACACACATACACAGTTGTTATTTAGATATTTTGTCACTGACACAAGCAATTCATACTTTGAAAGCTATTAGATACCAGGTACACAAATTCAGAGATCTAGGATTAGCCTCACAAGTCCTAATCAACTTTCCTGGTTAAATCCATCTTGTTCTGAATAGAGAGACATGTTATTCCCAGTCTGTGCCAAACTGTTTAAAAAGCAGTAATATCTGGCACTAACGGTAATAATTCAGGATCTTTGACTAGTTGTAAGCAACTAAATTAGGAGATAGGATAAGCCTGGTGAAGAAGTCGCTGCAACATTTCTAAAACAGTGTATAAAGACTGAGACACAGACAAAGAATTTCTCATTTGTCTGCAGTAGTCACATAGCAACTCTTAACAAAGTAATAACTCTGTTGTATACTCCTGAATACCAAAGACGTTACAAGAAAACATTCCAATGTTAAGCTTAAACAGGCAAGTCAAAGCACTGAGCACCACCAGAATTCATAAGAATTTGTATTATCTCACCAAATGCCAGGAGTTAGACTTGGACAAACCAGTCAAAACGTTGCTTAGGCCCCACAGAGCATCCCAAATTTACATCTCACTTATGAACTCCATCACCTTAATACCCTTCTTCCTAAGGATTACAATTAAAATGAAGACGGGAATAATGGATAGATTGTAACATAAGAAATCAGATGATACACTACACAATTGTAAAGTCAAGAGCATGAAGCAAGCACACCGGCCAATAGATCAGGTCAGAAATTAGAGGGACAGAATTTTTAAATAGATGGAAGCATCATATTTGCATTGAATCCATAGTGAGGTGTAAGAAAAGGAGATGTCACACCACAGCACAGCTAAGTAGTTGAGAGAGACTGGAGAAGGCACGGGCAATCCCACTTAGGGCACTGGAAGCAGCGATGTGAAGTTCAATGTTCCAAAGAGCTTCAGCAGGAAGAAAGTGACCTGTTTAGCTGATTCACTTTCTCTGGTCTTCAGGTAAATTAAAAAGCTAATGGAGAGCCTCACCCAGAGAAAGAACACTATAAAGTAGTCTTTATAATAGAGATGAGATAAAATGTCTAAGTTCACACAAATTAACAGGCACAATTCTATTTCTAGAAGTGATAGTGTTAACTAAAGAAATCATATTAGCACAACTTTGCATTTGGATAAGGACATCAGGGCAAATTGAATGCATACCAAAAAAAACCCCACCAAATTTGAAGAAAGGTGAAAAGCCAGAAATTAAGGAAAGAGTAAGATTAAGGGAATTAGGAGGTCCAAAAGATGAGTAAAAGTTAAAAGCTTGGCAATATGTTTGCATTTGGATATATAAGGAAACTACATGGTTAAATCAGGAAAAAGTGAAATCAAACATCTTGCAGAGAAAAAGTAGGGGGTGTCAGAATATAATTTCAACCATTATTATGGAGAATAAAGAAAAATTATCAAAGCAACAGTAGAGTTCTTTGACTTCAATCTGTGCGAGGACAACACAGCCTCCGAACTAGCAGAAGATAATATTTTTATATATATATATATAAAATACAGTTGTCTCTAAGTACAGGTGATGCCTTGAGGTGGAAATGTGTTTTTTGCATAGTGCCTGGCTTACTGGAGAACTACTCTCCCACTTATAGTTAGAAATACAAAGAAAACAGACAGCAATTATTGCATAACTATATGATCAGTGAGATTTATGTTTAAGTCCTTGCTTATGTATTATAAGACAAAAGACATTCACACAGCAACATAATGATAAATGCCTTATCATCAGTACTTTTAGTTCTACAAGTAAGCATAGCTTGAAGAAAATCATATTTTTCCAGCTATCTATAGTTCAAAAGTAGCTGGGCTGCTGATTCTCACTCTTACTGGAAGGCTATTCCAGAACCACCTGCTAATGCCCAAGTCGTTTCCAAATTTCCATCTCATGAAATTTGAGGCAGTTAATTCATGACCAGGTGACATGCATTTGTTCCTGTACCGAAACTGCCACAGAATCACAGAATGATACGGGCTTGGAAGGGACCTCTGGAGATCATCCAGTCCAACCCCCTGCCAGAGCAGGTCCACCCAGAGCAGGCTGCACAGGAACGTGTCCAGGCGGGTTTTGAACGTCTCCAGAGGAGACTCCACCACCTCCACACCACTTGGTGTTCTTCTGCTGATCCTGGGAGGACTTACAGGAGGGGGGAGTGGGAGAGGAGGTGTTTCCACCAAGTTAATGCTTGGTATAGCCCACGGAGGAGTTTATCTCCGTACAGAATTTGAGTTAACCCTGTATTTCCTATCTACCTGAATCCCACCCGGGTTGACACACGTGCCCCGAGTCACGGGTTGTTTGTTTGGCCTCTCCCGTGCAGTCCAAGGCTCTCATCCCGCTGCAGACGGAGGCTCACCCCGAGACGAAGCAGCGCGTTCTGACTAACTACATGTTTCCCCAGCAGCCCCGCAGCGACGAAGGTAAAACACCAAAGGCAGCCCCTGGGAAGGCGGGCACTGGGCTTCTGCTGGTGGGGAAAAACCAGGGGGAGGGAGAGGACGGGGGGTCTCGGAGGTGGTTCCGCGTGTGAGCGTCTCTTCTGACGTGTGGTGCGCCCATAACAGTCTGTGTTTTGTCATGCACGAAGGAATCCTCTTATTTGCAAATCTGTTATTCTCAGGCCATCGGAGTTACGTTTTCTTAAACAGCTTTGTTTTCAGAAGAATCGGTTCAGGGTTTGGCTCCTCATGTGGACACCTCTGACGTTAGGGTAGAGAGGTTGCGTGCTCCCCCTCAGCTCCAAACCTGTTGCTTCCCATCACTCCCATTTCAGTGAAATATTAAATTCTGTCAGTTTTGATTTGTCCCTTTCGTTCTGCCCTCATTGTCCCCCCCTCAAATGCTTAAAAACAATCACCCAGGATTACAGGATCAACTAAGAACATGTCTTTTTAGAGCATTTCCCATCTTCTGCTGGGTGCACTAATTACGTGTTCTTGTGCGTTGCTCTTTGCGATTTAACCGTAGATTTCCAGTCTGACAGTGACAGCTTTAACCCTACTTTATGGGAGGAGCAGAGACAGCAACGTATGACTGTCGCCTTTGAATTTGAAGAAAAAAAGGAAGAGGAGGAAAATCCGGGAAAAGTTAAGGTAAGTTCTGTTTGATTTGTTCAGGTATTCCCATATTATGGGCAGAGTCCAACTTACGGATCTCGAGTTGAACTATTTTCGTGTTCTAGATACCCAGAAAGTTCTCGTCACCGTGTTTCAAGTACAGCAGTTGAGGGAAAAAAGCGTTATCTGTTCTCCCTGGAGCACTGGGTACCCATCCCTGCTGGTGCTGCCTAGGACTTTGGGTTTATAAGTCACTTCAGGCCCATAAATGTAATGTTGGGTTCCTGGTGTGACAGGTATTTTGTCATGAAGATAAAATTAACACAAAGCGTTGGGAGACTTAGAATTAGTGTCCAACCACCTAGTTCTTCAGGAATATTTAGATCACGTAGGGAAATCCAAGTTCCTCTCAAAGTGGAAGTCAACGAGAGCTTTGCAGCTCCATGGAGTCAGGGAGGAGCGTGCAGTGATTTCTCTCATCAGTTTTGTAACCTTCCAAAAATGAAGATCAAAACATGAATATCCTCCTCCCTTTATCTGAAATTAATATAATTCCAGCGTTTTCAGCTGAGCCCTTAATCAGTTACATTGTTAGAAGGGTATTGTCAGGATCATCTACGTTTACACGGCAAGAAAAACTCTATTCCTTGAGTAATATAAAGGAATTACTGGGGATCAAACACTTAAACACTGCTTTAGGAGGCCCAACAGAAAATGCATTGCCAGAGAAAAAAAATCATATGAGGAGATGTAAATCATATTTTAATTTTAAAATTAACGATTCTATCATTAATAGCTATTTATCATTCCATTTAGATCTTCTTGGAAATTTTGGATTTTTCTTTTAAATATTTTTCCCAATTAGGAATTTCCATCTAACTCTTGTAACCAGAGATGATGGACTCTGCTGCTTTAGTAAAGCAGGAAATTAAGTCAAAAAGCAAACTTTGCCTCACAATAAATAGATTGAACTGAAATTTTACCCCAGATGAATTGCAGGTTTGTGAGTCATATATGGAAAACAAAGCATCTGGGAGAGTTTTATATTGTTCCAGCACTTCCTATCAGAATTTTAACTGTGAGTAATACGGCTGTCCAAATGTGCAAAACAATTGAAATATTAACAGCAAAATAGATAGCAATTTCTAAGACCATAGAAGAATTTCATTGTATTATATGCGATTTGCAAGCATTATTTTGAATATCAAAATGTAAGATAGGAATTATATCGCTTAGATAGCCATTTTATTTTTAATACATTTCAGAAGACCATAACTGGCTGAAACAAATGTTTCCTTCGAGTTATAACCGTCCTTGTAGAAAAAGCAAACCCTTCACCCCCTGCCCGCGCTTGCCGTACTTCAGCTCAGACGCCGCCATCTGCTGCGGGGAGAAGGGGGCGGCAGACGCGGGGGACACGCTGCCACACGGCCAGGTTTCCTAGAGACAGCTGCGGGCAGGAATAGCTGCTCGGGATGCAGAGGATGCTCTGGATGCAGTGCTGCTCCCCTGGGCCCTTCCCGCAGCCCAGGCAGCTGCTGCCCGAGCCCTGGTGTGGGGACCTGGGGCTGCGGGCCTGAGGGCTGCGGGTGGCTGCAGTCCTGCTGCAGCCCCAGCTGCAGCCCCAGCCCAGCTGCAGTCCTGCTGCAGCCCCAGCTGCAGTCCCAGCTGCATCCCCAGCCCAGCTACAATCTCAGCTGCATCCCCAGCCCAGCTGCAATCCCAGCTGCATCCCCATCCCAGCTGCAATCCCAGCCCTGCTATGATCCCAGCTGCAGCCCCAGCTGCAGCTGCAGTCCTGCTGCAGTCCCAGCTGCAGTCCCAGCCCAACTACAATCCCAGCTGCATCCCCAGCCCAGCTGCAGCCCCATCCCAGCTCCAGTCCCAGCCCAGCTGCAGCCCCAGCTGCAGTCTCAGTCCCAGCCCAGCTGCATCCCCATCCCCGCTGCAGTCCCGGGCTGCATCCCCATCCCCGCTGCAGCAGAACTCGAGGAGCGCATCCCGCCGTGCTGCCGGCCGAAGGAGCGGTTCGTACCGTGTGGGGGATCCACGTCCCCCAGGGCTGCACCTCTCCGTAGGCTTGTGGCTTGGCCACCCCGAGGTCAAGACAGTCTTTATCCTTTGTCTCGCTGCTCCTCAGCTGGGGAAGAGTCCAACACTAAAACGCATTTCCTGGGGTTCTTACTTGCCTGTTCTCCGTCTCACCCAAGGAGACTGGGTATAAACCAGAATTGTAGCACATGAGTGTCTTTCTGCATGAGGTTCCCCTGTTCCCATATACAATCCAACGTCACTCTCATCTGTAGGGACCCTAATGTCTTCTCATCAGACCAAAACATGGTCATGATATACATCAGTATAGCTGATGCTATACTTACTGCTTATACAGAGAAAAATTATTAAATGCAAAGCTAATCAGGGAGCTCAGAGCTGATCAGGTATTTCTTCCCGTCTGCGTACCTGGAAGGGAGCATCTCTCCTCTCTGGTGCCTCACTGTGTGTAAACCAGATCCCCATAAATACCCCTAGTTCGTAAAAACTGAATGTTCAAACCCGGGAAATCTTACCAGGCTGGGAAAGGAAGATTTCCCACTGACAGTGTGAGGGCTTGTTTTTTTTCCCTATCATGGAAAACAGCCTTTTTGCCCAAGCCATGAAAAAATGAGCTCAAATTCAATTACTATTAATAAGTTACAAATGCTTATTTGCATCCTTCTGGTATGTCTGTCCTCTTTCCCAGTAATGCCATGGAACCTGGTGAGAGCTCAGTGGGTGTCACTCAGCCAGGGGTTGGGGTAGGACTTAGGCAGGTTTTAACATGTATTTTTATCAGTTTCACTGACCTTTATGGGATGAATTTGAAGGTTAACTTAAATTATCAATGGGCAGTAACCACAAACGTTGTTGGTGGTTTATAAAAGCATACATATTTTTTACTTTTTATTTTTCATAGTTAAAGATGTGTTGTGGATGAAAATGAGCTCTCGGCCAACTATACGCTAGAATAGATTTGGTAATTAAAATTGTTCGATAACTTCTTCCATCAAGAATTTTGAACTTCGAAAATTCTCTTTTCAGGGTCGTGCTACTTCTGATGTAGCATTAAACGTACGAGAGTTGTATTGACAGGGAGCACAGGTCTCCCCCGTAACGATAAATCTAAATCAGTGCCGAAAACGCCTGCATCCTAGTGGATATCACCTCCCACAGCTGCCAGTATTTTTGTTTAATTTAATTTAATTTAACATGTTTAATATTAATACTCCGAGTGGTATGAAACTCTTGCTGAAATCCCTGTCTATGGCTGGTCTATCTCATGAAAGTCTTTCGGTTAATTTTCCCTTGGCTAGTACTCGTTGAGGGTTTGCTCTATGACTTGACTTTTAGCTGGGTCTGTCTCTAGACCTTGCGCTTAAATCATGGTCTGAACGTTGTGAAAAAGCAACTGCCTAATTGGGCCTCATCTCAATACGATTTCTTTCAACCGTAAATCAACCAGAGCTTTAGTAATGCTTTACAGACTTAATTTATTTTTTCTGTTGGAATTCTTTATTAACATATGACATCACAATCACACATTTGAACGTTTTGTGTTAAAGTCATGTCAGAATCTATTCTCCGTAATGTTTATTCGATTGTGGTTCAGAATTGTATGCTGGTATTTTGTATAGTTTTATTTTCCAAATCAATCATACTTTTGCTTCTGAAATATCCCCATCAACAAAACATACTCATTTGAACCCAAAATTACATTTTTCCTACTCGTTAGGGATTTACAATCCGACAGCCATAATAGTGAGCTATTAAAAGTGTGTTCCTCTTGCTGACCTCACCTACACGATGAGGTAAAAGCTTCTTTGTGGTAAATGCTTCCAAAGAGTTATCACATGGGAAATGGGGAGTAATTTCAAATGTCATGGCCCCATGATCAGGAGCAATTATCTTGACGGGCCCAGCTTGCACTGGGAGCTGTAATTTTACTCCAGCGAAGGATTTTATTGTGTTCCCACCCCAAATCCAGGCCCAAAGAGAGTGGTGGGCTCAGCCACAACCTTCTGCATTCCAACTGCTGCGTTTGGTGGCTGTTGGTACTCTCAGCAGTGGGTTCTGCTCTGCCTTCTGGTTCTCCTGGTGAACCCCAAGATTGGCCAAGCCACAACCATCTTCCAGAGCTTGGACAGAGTCCATTCCTGGTGGAGACAGGGCAGGTTTGCAGCGGGAAGGGCAGGAGATGAGGAGATGTTCCATGGAGGAGAGGACCTGTGCTGGGAGGGAAGCGTCTGTCAGAGGCCAGGCTCAAGGGACAGTCCTAGAAGCTGCCCATGGTCTCTGCACAGTCCAGGCAGACTCACTGAGGTCATGCTCTGGTTGGATGCACCCTTCAGTCCCCTCAGCATCTCCTCTTGTGAGGTGGTAAGATGTTCAGCAGACAAAATATGGCTGTCACACGGAGGGGGAGGTATAAGGAGACGTCAGCACCATGTATGGTGTTTCTCCTGCTTGGGTCATTCCTGACGTGGTCATTGGCGACACCATCTCCTCAGCAATTTGCTGATTGTGTCATTTCTTTCCAGATGACGGGGGGTGATGTCATCCATGAGCCTCCTCAGCCACTCCCCTCCCCTTTTACTCAACCCTGAGATCTTGTAGAATTGTCCTCAAATTAGGTTTGCTTTGGACTTGGGAAATACGATGTTTCTCTACTTCTGAGTAATAAAAATGATAAAATGTGGAGTTTTCTAGAAAATCTGTAGGTCTGTCAGTTAAAGTAGCATTCAGTGTGACTTAGGGTGACATTTCAGAAGTGGTTTGAGTCTGTTTTCCTTTTATTTTCTGTACAGGAAGAGTAGGATACACACGAGTGCGTGTACGTTATACATCTCAGAGAGCAAACAGCTCCCAGTAGGTCAGACTCTGTTCTCAGCTGCCATAGATAATTCAGATTAATTCAGCACACTGAACATCGCTAAATTAATTCTGCATTTACACCAGGATTGTTTTGAAAAAGTGTGATCTAATATGTCAGTGCTCTCAAGCAAAGTGTAGAATTAAAATACAATACTCTCACAGGGTAAAAGATATATATATATTTATAGGGAACCATTCCCATCCATTATTTTGTGTCACTGAAATTCCATTACAGGTTGACATAGGGTAACTGAGAGCAAATTTCAGTCCAAAAATCCATGAAGATTTATGTATGTAACACACGGCCTCAAATAGATTAATTAAAAATTTGAGGAGTTTGCACTTAGCCATAGTACTGTAACCATGGTTTCAGTTTGCATGCTGTTTTCATTTTGTATTTGTGCTTTAATTCTTTTTATGAATGTTCAGGTTGAAATAAATCTAAAACGTTATCCCACTCCATACCCGGAGGATTTAAAGAATATGGTAAAATCAGTTCAAAATCTGGTGGGCAAAACAAGCCATGGAGTGCGGCCTGAGAACTCAGCACCGACTGCCAACAGTGAACAAAGTGTGAAAGACAAGTATGAGCACAAGTGGCCCATGGCACCAAAGGAGATTTCGGTGGAGGTAATGTAAAAAAGGATCGTTGTTCCTCTCGAGAGTTCCCGTGGGGCTTTAGTGCAGCTCCATCAAGTGATAATTCTGCGTCTGCTGTGAACTTCATACCTGATAGTTTCTAGGTTCATTCCGTGAAGTTAATTTAGCTTTATATTGAGTTGCCGTTTTTCCCAACACTATTGAGTTTATCAGACTGAATTTTTGGTTTTAAATCTACCTACATCTGAATTTTGATATTTATATATATACAATCACTCCTAAATTTCAGTGGTTCAAGAGACTTGTGTATTAGCAGGAGGATGGACCTGGTCACGATTTACATCTCAGACTTCAAGTAAATGTGTTTCTGTGCCAGATATGTTAATGACAAATCAGTGTGTTCTGTCTGACCCTACTATGCTACGTTCTGCTGCTTCTTGGGGCCTACAGGAGAGATGGGGAGGGACTCGGGATGAGGGAGGGGAGCCCTAGGAGGAGGGGGAAGGGTTTGACCCTGAAAGAGGGGAGATGGAGCTGAGATGTGGGGAAGAACTTCTTGGCTGGGAGTGAGGGTGGTGAGAGCCTGGCCCAGGTTGCCCAGAGAAGCTGTGGCTGCCCCATCCCTGGAGGGGTTCAAGAGGAGGGCAGATGGGGCGCTTCCCGATAGGGCAGCATTCTGTCCCGGCACGGGCACCCCACAGGCACCCACCGACCGCCCGCGCCCGGAGAGGAACCGACAGAATGTCTCCAGGGTTATTATGCACCATCAATTTTCCCCAATCACTTCAGCCAATTACTTCTGAGGAGTTTTTGATTAAATTTGCATAAAATGCACTCTCCTTCTCTCTATGGCTTGTTTTAACTGCTGCATTATTGCTATTTCTTGCACAAGCCTTTCTGGGAGCAGGGATGATCTCCCACTGCACGGGAACCCACCTTGCCTCCAGCGAGCCTTCAGAAAGCCTGTGAGAAAGCACCTGAGGATGGCAAGATCCCAGCTTTCTGCCATCATCCAAGTGGATTTAGAGGTCACAGCCTTTGTGGCAAACGATTGTCATTGTCACTTTAGGGGCGTGGAACTTCTGAACAGTTTTATTCCTCTTTGAGAGAAGAGATGAAAGCTAGAGCAAGGCAGGGTTTGGAGGTTCATCTTTGCTTGCTCATCATACGAACACGGTGAGATCCTGCTGCTGCTCAGTGTCCGAGCCCCGGGTTCCTTTCACGCCCGATGGTGCAGCACACCAGGCTGCGGGCTGGTGGCCTTGGGCAGCGTCCTGAGTCAGGCCAAGCCCTGGAGCTCAAGGCTAAGGTGGGACAGAGAGGTTTGCCTGAGCCTACAAGGTTGCGTGGAGGCACTGAAGGGCAAGAGCCGGTTAAACCATCTCTGCATCACCAGGGTAGAAATACGAATGTAAAGGAACAATCTACAACACCATTTTACGCTGTGGCAGTAGGAAAGTTCATATAGAAGAGATTTTTTGGCCCTGAGAGGAGCAATTAACCCAAACCGTGCACAAATTTGTAGCTGATGAACAAAAACCTCACCTGCTTGTCACAGGCTCTGCTTTACCTTTTTCCACTTTTTTTTTTTTTTAACTATGCATTCACAATTTAAATATAGATTGAATTTACATAATATAATCATTTCCCATCATTTTTAATCCCACTATTCTATTATGCCCATGTTAATCAGGCTGACTGAATACGTGAACATGATGATCCCTTCCAGCCTCAAAATCCATCAGACCAGCGTCCAGCTCCTCGGTGGGACTGACCCAGACGATTCCATCACTGTTGAATGTTGATTTCACTGATTTTCACAGCTCTGCATCAGCCCCGTGTCAACACGCTTTCTGGGCAAAACAGGAATTTTGGAATCTGGGTGTCAACTTGCCTTTTTTTGGGGAAAATCAAACCCCACCATAATCAGCCCTTCAACTTTAAAAATGAAGCTATGGCTGAGGTTAGCAAAGACTTGGTAAAGGCTGGAAATGCTCTGGGGAGAAACCTGCATGAAACCAGCAACGTCAGGGAATCCGAATTTCTGTAAGAACGGGTACGAGCGGCAAAATTGCCGTCTTGGGTCACCACGCTGCCTTGCTTTGCTCAGGGTCAGAGCTACAGCACAACACTGTCCTCAAGTCTTCGCTTTTAAAGACAATTTTTTACTTTAAACATTTTACGTACTCCAAGATTCCTTTAAAATAATTTATGCATACATTATAATGTATATTTGAACAGGAATACCTTCATTATTTCAGGCATTCTCTCTTTGTTTACAAATACAGGGCAGTGCAGCAGGTAGCAATCACGGCCTGCTCACTAACAAAATTCCAGTCTTTCCCCTGGATTTATTGCATGGATACGTATCCGAATGGGCAGGAAAAACAAGGGGCAAAGCAGTCTGTGAGGGGTGTGCCAGGTATGGAGCCCACGTGGTGCCTGCAGGGGAAGAAAAGAAAAAAAAAGGCAAAAAAGCACCAAACTTTCTATTAAATCTACTTTGGAAAACTGTGACCCACTTCGAAAC
The DNA here is from genome assembly GCA_025774025.1 of Xenus cinereus. NCBI lineage: Eukaryota > Metazoa > Chordata > Aves > Charadriiformes > Scolopacidae > Xenus > Xenus cinereus. The sequence continues at coordinate 122,275,596 of JAOXJK010000012.1, forward strand.
AACTCGCAACATCACCGCCAGCTGACACCAATCACATTTTTAATTTTTACTGTCCTGGTTTTGATGATTTAATAATGTGCATTGTCAAAGTCTGTCTTTAAATTTTAATTGCTAAAATTCATCTTTGAAGAATATTTTTCAGTATCAAGAATGTAAATAGAAATAGGGCTGAACAGGAATAATATGAATAATTCAGCCTTACAATATGCAAGTTTTATACTTGGAAATGAGTGATTCACTCCCGCTGTATATTCAGCCATCACAAAGTGCAGACGCTAAAATATGGAGAAAAAAAATGTGAATAAGCCATAATTATTTAATGGCGTGGTAAGATTAGAAATTTTTAGATTGTATTTTAATTACAACGTACCTTAAAGCGTGAATTTTATGCCCTGAGTTGCTAAAAGAGCCAGGGCACTCCCAAACACGAGGGTGCCTGGTGCTGGCAGGGAGTTGGGTGGGTCAGGGCTCTCTGGAAGGGCTCCTCGTGGGTTCCCTGTGTCCCAACAGGAGATGGGACACTGCATGCAGATGTGACCTGTCCATCCCAGCCTCATGGAGGTGACTAGGCTGCCCCTGTCATAGAATGGTTTGGGTTGGAAGGGACGTTAAAGCCCATGCAGTCCCTCTCCCTGTCCTGGGTAGGGACACCTCCCACCAGACCAGGTTGCTCAAAGCCCTGTTCAACCTGGCCTCGAACCCCTCAAGGGATGTCCCTCGGTGGGGGATGCAGGCTCGCTGCCAGTGCTGGAGGTGCTCATCTCTGCCAGAGGTTGGGTGGGGACACTACGGTGGGGACAGGACCTGATGGAGGCACTGCTGCCCTGCTCTCCATCATCAGCACGTCTCTGACACCTCTGGGGAAAGAAAAAAGTATGAAAACTTCCTCTCTTGCCTTGTTGACCTGGAGGTGTAAGTCATAAAATCATAGGATCATAGAACTCTCCAGGTTGGAAAAGACCTTCCAGATCGTGGAGTCCAACCCCCAACCCAGCACTGCCCAAACCCCCACTGACCCATGTCCCTCAGCACCACGTCTGCCCGGCTTTGAAATCCCTCCAGGGATGGCGACTCCACCCCTGCCCTGGGCAGCCCGTTCTGATGTTTGATGACCCTTTCTGTGAAGACATTTTTCCTAATATCGATCCTAAACCTCCCCTGGCTCAACTGGAGGCCGTTTCCTCTTGTCCCATGGCCTGTTCCTTGGGAGAAGAGACCGACCCCCCCTGGCTACCCCCTCCTGTCAGGGAGTTGGAGAGAGCGAGAAGGTCTCCCCTCAGCCTCCTTTTCTCCAGAGAGAAAGGGAGAGAGAGACTTCAGAGAGAGACTGGGAAAAAGCAAGACTGGAAGAGCTGGAGCGAGGAAGAGTGCCGGTGGGAGGGCTGCGTGCTGGGGTACCATCCCTGCTCCCCCGGGGAGGAGGGACAAACCCTCATCTCCCAACGCAGCCTCATGGCAGTGACAGTGTCACAGTCCCCACGCAGGTCTGTGCAGGGGGGGTGACGTCAGGGTGGTGCTACCCCAGGAAATCACCTGCACCTACTGGTGGCAACTGGCAGATAAACTGGAGTGTCCCTTCTCCATTCGTATTCTGCAGGCAGTAAATTGCACCCAGCTGCTCGACATTATAACCGTTGCCTTTCTGTTCTGCCGCGTGTCACTTATTGCTTTGCATAATGTATTTCTCACTCATTTCCATATTCCTCTCCATTGTAGTGATAAACTAATAAATCTGGGAAATTCGGAAGATGTTTTTTAAAACCCATTTGCTGACTCCAGCATTATTCAGAAGTTGGGTGGTTGTTTTTTTTCCAAGAGAGAGACAGCAAATAATTGAGCAAATAGTTTTCAAGTTCTTTCTATTTGGCATCTTTTGAAGTGGGAGCATGTTTTCACTTCTTTCAAAGTGTTTGTGAACATTTTCATTGACAATTGTATGAAGAAACCAAAATAATCACTGAAATTTTTACATTTAATGAAATCTTAGTTAGGAGTAAATGAAAAATGTCAATAGGATTCTAAGTAATAACTCAAAGAAAAAAAAACTACAAAAATTTTAACAGCCATAAAAAAAAAATCAATATTTTTCCCATATTTTTGGAAACAGAGGCACTACTTGTTAAAAAAAAAAATCAATAAGCACAACTAGTATTTCAGCTTCTGATTATCTCATTATGTAGCCATTTTTGCAAGTGCAGAGCTGCAAAGTGCCTTCAGTTAATCATGAAAAAATCCCAAAGACTTTTTAAAAGCTTCAGGGCTAAATGAAGCCATTATAATTGCAGACAGACCTAATCACTCCCTCCGTCGCTTAGCTGTGGCCACGTGCGGCGTTTGCGAGCCCGTGTGCCTGTCCCTGTGCTCCCTGAGCTCTCCACCTGGCTCTCGGGGATGTTCTGGTGGCTGGTGTGACCGGCCCATGCACCCCCAGGGCTGTGAGCACCAGGGACTGAAGCTTCAGCAAAGGTTCCATCCTCACCGTGCTCTTGTTTACAGATCACCAATGGACAAAGAAAGGCTTAATTTTAGTCCTGCAGCACTAATTTCTCAGTACCTATTCTGTCTTTTTAAACCCGTTTTCTACGAATTCTGTTCTTTTCCCAGCAGTATCTCTAAGGATGGCCATCCCCTACTCTGTGTCTAGCATTCTTGTCTTCCCTTCTGCTGCTCCTTCAGCTGCTGTCTAGAAGGAATTAGCTCTGGTTTATGTTGTTTCTGAGGTCTTAATTCAGCACTGTCTAAACAAAAATCCCACTGGCCTCAAGCTGTGGGTCCCAGGGGTCTCAGGTCTCCTGTGGACTCTGCCAGATCCTTGCAGAATCGAGGGCAGCCAAAGGCATCTCAACCAGAACTGGACACCTACATTTTGGGAAATGAATCAAGCCCCATTTTTCTCCATTCCCTGTTGCCTCTCCAAGTAGGAATGATTCAGGAACTGAGCATGTGTTCATCCTTCAGGCAGCCTCTCTCACTCGTCTTCTAGAGCCCAGACTCAAAATAACCATTTTGAAGGCCCATCTGAGGACTTTGCTCTTGAATGCATTCGGAGCATTTCCTCTAAAGGAATTTCAGAGAGAACCGAAAGGGATGCAGAGATTCTCAGGAACCCGCTGGAAATATGGCCCGTGTTCTCACAGGATGGGAGGTGCCAGACAGGATGAATTACTGCTCCAAATGCATTAAGGCTTTTACGTTCCAAGCGATTGTACGGTGAGAGCCACCGGTGGTGCTGATTGAAATTCCTGTAACCATATTAGGGGAGGAAACGGGTGCCAGACACATGATCATCCATATGCCCAGCTAAATCTACTCAGAATTGATTAAGTTACACTGAAGGAGACCTAGAAATCAATCTGTTCAGGCTTGCTTTTGGAAGAACGACACACTGGAGGTGACACAACTTAATTCTATTTTCATCACTCTCTCTCATGCGAGCGAGATGGGCATATTGCATCTCACATGTCTTCTCCCCAGGTAATTATATTTGCAAAGATAATAAGCTGTCATAGTAATAATAGGAAAATACTTTTCACCAATCACATGCCTTTCTGGGGCGTTTCAGGCAACGTAGACATTTCAGACGAATATGAGCAAAATCAAACCGGAGAACAGTTTGTGTTAGGAGAGGAATGTACATCCCATCATATAGATGGTTCACTCCCATTAGCAGTTTGTCCATAGCAGGGTTTAAAAGTGGTCTAATAATTGATATTTTCTATGATTTTTACAGTTCTGAGCATGAAATGGCTCAGGGCTGTATTTCTGGGATATGCTGAAATAATGTAATTATGTGATGTAACACTTCTTAGATAAACTGCATTATCCAGCATCATGTCTTAAACTGGTCACACTGAAGCCTAAATTTTATTCTATTTTAGCTCAACCATGCTGCAAATATGTTAGTCACAATAAGATGGCAGTTCTGTTCCAAAAACAGTACTTTACGTCCTATTCCAAGTGAAACCTGTGTAGATAAGAAGCTGATTCTTGATAAAAAAGCTCTACTTTAAGTGACCTAAGTAATTTTGCAAGAGGTTTTTCCTGTTGTGGAAGAAAAAGGAGACTCAATCCTTTACAGACTGGGTCGGAGGAAATCCGGGACAGTTCATATGGATGTAGGAACTCAAGGACAGATCTTCAGCAGGACCAGACCAGCTCTCTGGGGTAGGTCTGCTCGCTCCAGCTCAGGACCTGGTGGTATCAAATCTTATCAGTGCCCTGCTTGTCTCCTGCCTTGTCCTGACACCGTCTGTTTCAGGAGAGCAGCTCTGTAAAGAATTGGTCTTTTGGCTCTACAGCAGTAAAAACCATGAGAGGAACACTAGAAACTCAACTTTCTGTTTTGCCCCTTCCTTTGTCTCTAAGTACATGGCTTTCCCTTCCAGGCAATAACTGAGATTAACTCTCTGCAGTGTTACCTTTCTAATCTAGCTCTCAGTACAAAGTTTTCTGCATCTGGATTTGAATTAATTAAATTGTGTTGTCATTTCAATCACGAATTCTCTAAATTTGCAGTCTGTGGAGATCTCCTTTATCTTCGCCTCCTCTTCACCATTTCCATTCCATTTTCTGTCCATTAAAACAAATGGACAAATCAGTTGACATCTCTTTTTCTACGTTTATGGGTTTTTTTTTAAATAAACTCTGTAAAGATTGTGGTCTGAGGTTGAATTTAGCAGCCTGCTGGGAGTCATCCCGTTCAGTCCAAGTGCCGTGGTAACACCCTACACCCGGTGTTTGCTGCTGGTAACACAGGCTTGCGAGGTGGTAGGGAGTTGTCGCCCTCCGTGTGTTTTCTGGTTGTTCTGACTTCATTTGTTGAATTATCCAATAACTCATTATAAATAAATTTCATTGGGCTTTTTGCCAATATTTTTCATCAAAAGTGACATGAAGACAAATACTGTCATTATTTGTCCAGCTGTGCAGCTACATTTATATTCTCCGCAGGACTGAACCCATTATCGGAGCTAAATAACACTGATAATAAAAGGGATATCTCTCCACCACAGTGCATCTGGTGTCAACACATGCACCTAAGCAATATCAAAACCTTTCTGTGTGGATTTAATAACCCTCCACACCCACTTTGTTCAGACGTAGACTTGCTCTATAATCTTCCAATTGAACATTTTTTCAACAAAAACCAGCAGGTTTTTTAAAAGGAAAATGTTTCACAACAGCATGTGAATACATATTTCAGGAGGGGAAAAGGAATGCTCAGGCTGTTTCAATAATACATCAATATCCTGTTCCCAGATTGTCAAAACAAAACATTTTTATTTGTATTTCAAGTGACGTTTTGTTTAGAAGTATCTTTGTTTTACAATATAAATATTCCTTTAAAAATATGTAACCAGCTTGGAACATTTCTCTTGCGTAAACCAAAATATATTCATTATCCCCAAATGTCTGTTTTTTAGCACTCGCAGGAACTGACATTTACATTTTTGCTTTTCCACTGTTGAGTAGCAGAAAACAAACTTGCCAGGGAGCGGAATACGTGATTCCTGCCCATTTCTGGCCACGCTGGGGAAATGCCTGCAGGGGAAGCTGTAGCAAACACCCGGTGTTATCACAGCCGCTTGCCAGGGCTTCTCCTCCCTGGACCAAGAGCAGTAACAGGTTCCAGTTGTTGCCTTGTATCAGGCTGGTGCTCCAGGAGGAGAGGGGCTGACCACCAGTTTGGCCGGTACAGCGCAGAAACCACCCGGGCTCTACTGGTCTGCACTGGGACAGAGAAGGGCACAAGACACTGCAGCATCCTTTGTGGTTCCCTGTGCCATGAGACTATGCAAGAACCTCTCTGGCTTCTACTGTAATTTACCCCTCTAATTTACAGCTCTGCTTCCCGGGCTCCTTCTCAGCACCGACAAGCTGTAAATCAGCTACGGCCAAGGGTGCTGCTCTCCCAGCCCTAGATGGGGACCACTGCTGCGCCCCCACGCCCCCATTCCCTGGAGATGTGTCTTCAGGTAGGGAATTTTGTAAGATATGTGAGATAATGGGGAATTTATAATATACATAATCCTCAAAAAATAATCACCTTCATTCCAAACTTTAATGGATTTCCTCCCCTGCCTCCCCACACGCCCACCCACCTCCCTACCTTTGTGTGACTCCAAGGATAAGATGTTCCAGCTCCTGCCTGTTTACATGTGACCAAAGCTGCCGTCTTTGGCTCTGATTCAGTCAGCCTCTGAGATTAGACTGAGATTAAATATTTTGTGTGTGTTTTAAGGGGAAAGATTAATTGAACTTTATTATAGGTTTAATGCTTCAGCCCCAATTTGCATTTTAAAAGGCGTGATCTTATCCACTTTCAGAATACTGCTTTTCGTGTTTACCGCTTAGAATTGATTCCGTGTTTGATAGGTTATAATTAAAGTGGGCACATTAAGGATTTAATAGTGCTTCTTATTGTTAAGAAGGATTAAAGGGGTGTTAGAATTCATACTTGAAATTAATGACTTTGATTAAACGAGGGCACGAGGGGATCCTCTGATACTGACTCCTGTGCTGACCTTGGGAAAGTCACCTGGGCCCAGGACCGGTTCTTAACAAGCCCAAGCTCCCCTCAAACTGGGCAGGTTTTACAGATTTGGCCTTAACTCCTTTGTGTCTTGGGCAGTTCCCTTTGCAAAAGCTGGTGACTGGCAGATTCCCAGTTTGAAGAGGAGCCTTTTGCAGCCCCGTTAGGTCGGTAGCTTGGCAGGATTGAGCCCAGATTCCCACGTTTTGCAAACCGAACTTTGGATTTCTTGCATTGCTCCTGTTTGAAGGAATCTGCCCCTCCGTAAAAATGCACGTTTCCTTCTTGGTTCATACAATCTGTGATTGCAAATATGTTCCAACTGCAGAACAGGGACCTGGGGTTTAGGGTCAATGTGCTGGGGTTTTCTAGTAGTTTTATTTTGTAAAGTACTAAGTATCTCAAGCCCCAGTGATGGGAAGGAATTAATTCGTGTCTTGGTGCAGGACTGCATCATCAACGTGCAACTGTTTCATTAAAACAGGGAAAATTTCCGCTCCTTTAAAAGATAGTTCTACTGAAAAATAGCCATGAAATATTTCCTTGTTCAGTCAGTTGTGATACGTGCTATATTTTCTGCCAGATTCATCCAGAAATGGTGGCAAATCCTCAGCTGTGATGTGGCAGTACACCACAAAGGGGAAAATCCAGCCTACCACTGAGATCACTGAAAAGGAAATGTTTTAGATCAGTTCAACAAAAAGCAGTGAAATCTTTCAGCTTGAAATATGTCAACCCGTTCCTCTTCGTTTAAAAATGTCTCATTGAAAAGCTTCTGGAGTTCAATAACAAACATTCGCTTTCCATCACAGTTTGGGATGAAAACAAAGTATTGAAACATGGGGATTTGCCACAGAATAGGAGTCCCATATTTCGCTGAGCTTTAACCATATGGCTTCTGCTTCGTACGCAGAGAATTTGAATTGTGAAATGAGAGAGTAATGAATTAGGAACAGCTACTCCACAGTGTGAATAGCAAATGCTCGTCTTTCCCATTTGATCCCTCTTTTCCTGCAAATGTACAGGTGAAGAATGAACAGTCTTCAGATCCTGAAGGCTTCAATAGGACTGTGGTGTGGAGCCCTGGGCTGCCTTTCTGCACATCGATTTCTATGGCAAAATGAAAATCCCGCCTGGTAGAAACATTGACTCAAACAGTTTGTCAGAAGTCAGACAAACGTCTGTAGCTCTGAGTCACCTCTTGTTTAGGCTGGGGTAAATCCGGAATCTTTTTTTTTTAAATCCATCTTGCATCATCAGTACAATTCAGAGCTGTCCTCTGGGAAGATCTCTGCTGATCCCTACCAGGGGCTGGCTCAGGCTTAGGGCTGGGACTGGGGACTCAGCGGGAGACCAAGCTGGATGCGATGGAGAGGTTTTTTCCTGTTGCTGGTCAAGCTGCCCCTCTTCGTAGGCTGCCAATCACACACCTCTCAGGTAATTCCCTGAAAAAAGGAAATCTTTGCTGATGTGGTGGCTACACCTGATCTAAGCTGTGGTTTGGGTCAAGAAAACCCGTCTGCTGATCCCCAGGTAATTAACGGTCAGATCATCTCATCTGTACAACACAAATTGCCCATGCTCTTGCTCCTGGAGCGATATCTCCCTTGCACATGGAGCCTCATCTGGCAGCGACAATAAATTGGTGCAGACACATGGGAGCTGATGGAGTGATGCTGATTTACATCAGCTGATGACTGTCATGGTCTGACATCCTTCTTTTTTAACTTGGAGGGCCATAGGCTGCATGACCGTCTGTTACCGTCTCCCATTAAATTATTCATCTCCAATAAGGGTTGATTAAAATTTCATCAGACAGTTGTATAATACTGGAATGCAAGCTAATAGCAGTGAATGCATTTTCTGAGATTTTTAAGGGTGTAGCATGATCCTTAATCTGTAGCCAGTCTTGTTAACTCTACTGATAATTAACATGATTATCTAGTTTGGGGAACTAATCGTGTCTCTACCTATGAAAAAACCAGTTGCTTGAGGCTCTAGGATTTGTCCATGTTTTAGTCACAACCTGAGCTATTTGTCGCTCATCACAACTGTTGAAGTGGAAAAAGAGTATTAGTAAAGTTTTTTTGTAAAAAATGCACCATACCCACATTTATATTAAAAGCAGAATGCTAGGCATGGTTATTAATTAACTTATTAAGTTATGGTACAATTAAATTTTAAAATACATTTGCCCAGCTTTACCACTGCTGAATGTAAATATGTCTCTTCTGCAGAGCTGCTTAACTTCAATTTTGTACCTAATATACCTTCAGCGTTGATTCAGAGTGCAGTGGTTATTAACTCTGGGATGAAGCATGCTCTTGGAATTGCAGAGACAGACATTCATCTCACCTGCCCGCACCAGCCTGCCCAATGACCTCACGTGGATGCTGGGTCCACGTGTCTGGAGGAAGTTAAAAAAAGGCAATTGCCACCCGGCCAAGAGCTTAACCTTCAAACGGAGGTGCAGTGAGACTTGAAAGGAGCCGTGCTGGGGCAGGAGCCACTGGCTGCCATGGGCCATTTCTTGCCCCCGGGGACACATGAGCTGTGTCATTCCCAGTGTTGGAGTAAAACTCAGCGCTGCAATCCAGACCTGGGAACTGCAAGGTGCCTCTTTTTACCTCTTGGAAACAGTCTCCCATCCTTTTTACACCCTGAGCCATGCCAGGGCACCTCCACCTTTTAATGAATTGCACCATTTTATTTCCAGGTACTCCACCTGTTAGTTGCCAGCAAGAGAGCCCTACACCAGCATGAGCCATTTCCAGTGCCAGCTTTATAGACTCGCAGAGAAAATTGGCAACCCAGAGCAAATCCCTGTCAGCAGCATAAAAATGCTGACTCTGCAATTCTCTTGGATTGCTGTTCGAGAGCCGAGGGGAAAGAATAGCTCAGGCACTATTTCACAGCCCTGTAGATTCATGAGTTGATATGTAGGATCGTGAAACGGAGTCATAGGAGTCTCCTAAGAAAGACTGTGCAAGAATGGGGGGAGTTGTAATCCTGTCTTCTGACAGAAAGATAGCACAGAACAGGAAACTCGGCGCTAGGACCCGTGCCGTGAAGGTCTGCTCTCTTGCTGCATAAATCAAGATGGTTCCAATCTCCATAAAAGAGATTTAGCTCAAATTCAGCCTTTGCCGTGAATTTTTTTGCCAGCTTTTCTTTTGATCTAATAATTTTTCCCCGACCCCTCTGTTTGACCGCGTTTCTCAAATCCAACCGATTCCTCTTCAATGAGGGGACTATTTCTCCGGCACAAAGCCCAGGCTGCCTTAATCCCAGGGAAGCTGCTGATGAGATGCTGAAAGGAGCCAGCAGAGCTTTGTCGGCTCTGAGAGCAAAGAAGGGGCTTAGTCAGCCTCTGGAGTCAGCTCCCCGCCCCGGCCAGCGATCAGCTGCAATGGGCACTCAAGGGTGAGAGTTTCCTAATGATATTTTCATAGAATCATAGAACCGTAAAATGGTTAGAGTTGGAAGGGATCTTAAAGATCATCCAGTTCCAACCCCCTGCCCTGGGCAGGGACACCTCCCACCACACCAGGTTGCTCCAAGCCCCCT
>JAOXJK010000012.1:122289198-122299276 GCA_025774025.1 Xenus cinereus
GCGGGGCGGGGGCGGGCGCTGGCTGCGGGTGGGGGCCGGGCTTCGTCTTGCCCCGGGGTCTTCCAAGTCTGTGAGGAAAAACGAGAGCGGGAAGAGGGAGGGATATCGGTGTGCCCTCCCGGGAAGCTGGCAGCCTGGCTGTCCGGTCGGTGCTCCCAGCCGGCGGCGGTACGGGTGGGCCGGGCCGGGCCGGGGCGCCCCGCGGGTGAGGGGCCGCCCGGGGGTAGAAGGCTTGGCTTGGTGAAGCGGCCTGAGCGGGGGTTGGTTATTTCTGAGGAAATTCGCCTTAAAGCATCCCCTCCTCTTTCTTAAACCGCCCTCCGCTGTGTTCAGGTGTTAATAACACATCCAATTAAACACCCAGATTATAGGAAACGGCTGGTCTGGCCTGTCAGAGAGCGCCTCTTAAACCTGAAGTATGTTACATCCACGGATGAATTCTCAAACGAGGTTTGTTGGGGTTTTTTTGAGGCTTTAAAAGGGCCTGTGGCAAAATAAGCCTGTTTTTTCACAGGAATTCAAGGTGCTTCTTGTTCCTCAATGGTTTGGATTGAGACTTAGTTAAATAGCCGATTGGCATAATGGTAAAACTCTGAAACAAAAAAGCAGAACCCACCTTTGAGTCCTGACCATAAATGCTTTGAGCAACCTGGTCTAATGGGAGGTGTCCCTGCCCATGGCAGGGGGATTGGGACAAGATGATCTTTAAAGTCCCTTACAACCTAAACCGTTCTATGAATTATGATACAGTGTTTCAGGTCAAAATAAACAATTCTGGAAATTAAAGCCTTTGCATGGATGTGTGGAGAGAGAAGGCTTTTCCCAAAACAAAGGATGGCAGTGTGTGTTGAACTGAGTACTGCAATGAAGCTAACCATAAGTAATGATTTACTTAAGAGCATTAATCAGTAATTTTGAACAAGATTTGGACTAAAACGCTTAGTCAAGTAACAGGATGGCAGTGTGGGGACTTTAGCCAGTAGAAGTATAAAAGCAACTAGTTTTGTGAACATCAAAACTCATGAAGGCTACTTCCTGGTATCTCTCATATGAATTAATTGGCATCTAGTACTGTTGAGTATCCAAACTTCACTTGGTTATGACACTCCACCAAGGTTTTATTTTCACATGATGTTAAGCCCTTAACATTTTTGAGATGCTTGCCTTCTGTCTAGTGAGGCTGAAACTACCAAACAAGTTCAAAAGCTCCGTGGGAGGAGCAGACGTACTCATGACCACATATAATTAAAAGCTAACAGGATGAATTATTAACATTTCAGCAAATCAGAAAGTACAATCTAAGGAACGAATCGTCCTAAGGAAAGTAAGATAAAATTGATAATATGTAACTGGGACTACTGAAAACATAAGAATTATTAGAAAATAATTGCTTGTGTAACTATATTCTTGCAAGTAGTAATTAGTGTCAAATAAGACAACAGCGTTTTGTGGTTAATGTGGGATACAGTTTCCTGAAGCTATGCTATGGGAAGTGGCAGTTTGATAAGAAAAGATACTTTAAAAACATTGAAGCGATTGGGTGAGCAGTGACACTTAGAATGGTATTGCTAATGATTTACTGCGAACAATTTTTTTTTTATTGTAAATGGATTGTAAAATTCCTTACTTCTGTTTTCGCTAGCACACAGCGGCCAGCGTTTGGTGTGTTCGGTACCTCTTTGTACACTCCTCTGTCCAAGAAGACTCTTGCAGGATTAAAATCTCACACACAGAGGTGCAATGCTCATAGCAGTGTTGTGTCTTTATGCTGATCACTAGCCTTCTGCATGACCTTGTTTTTCAGAGGTTTCTGCTGATCTCCTATAGCAACACGAAGGCTTTTTCCTTCCAGTCAACAGATAACTCAGAACTGAAGAAGACTGTTGGGTAAGAGGGGCTACTGTCTTCTAGTGATCAGAGAGTCTTTTTCTTATACTCCTGCCTGATATCTCTGGTCACCTACTTAAAATCTGATCATCGTGCTTAGTTTTGGACTGAGCAACTTTTCAGATAAAAAAAGCAGTAGGCCTGGTTTTCCTACCTGAAGACAATTTGGGTGCAGGCTACGTGATCCATGTTGTGCCATTGAAGAAGCTTGGGACAGCTTGGTGTGATTTATTCTACAGACAGTAGTTCTTAATTTGATTTAAATTTGACAGGGTGACTGTTGCAGCAAATGATATGACAATCCCTTCTGATCTGAAATTGTAATGAAAATTGAAGCAAATTTCTAAAATGTCATTTTGGGAAAGATGATGGAGAGAAAAACAGACAGTGTGGGTAGGTGAATGTGCATGAGAATGGTTTGTCATTTTTTAATCTGCTCAGTTATTTTAGAGCTAAATGTTTGGTACATTGTAAGGGTATGCAGTAATCCACAAGAAGATGAATATCATTGGGTTTTTTTGTAGGAGGAAAAGAAACAGGGCAGAAAAAGAATGTAATAAAGAGAAAGGAACAAGTTTGTAAGGCAAAGGCAAAGAATAAAAGCCAGAAAAAATAGGAGGAATAAAAACAGAAGTTACAAAATAAAGGCAAAAGGTATGAGACAGAGCCCGCAGCAGTCAGTTGGAGTGTTTCCACTTGGATCAGGTTTATTTAAATCAGAAAATAAAAAATCCTCCTCTTGGCAAGAATCACATTTACCCCCACGCCAAACTCTCCTAATTGAGTTCTTGTTGAGACTCCAGCAAAACTATATTTAAATTATACTGCATATCGTAAATCATTGTATTAGAAGAATGCCACCAATTAATGAGCGCTGCTTGGAAAAGAAATACATATTTGTGCTGTGCATTTTGTTTCCATAAATACCTTTGCATTAATGCAGTCACAGCTCTTTTGCTGACCTGATTAATTCAATAGCACAGTGACTCTGCTATTTGACAGAAAGAAACACGTCCAAGGTAAAAAACAAAAGCAGCAGCGAAACAATTACACAAGAAGAGGATTCAGTCTCTAGTCTCCTAATTTCTAAAAGAACTGCAAATATCTGACCTGTCTGTAGCAGGAGAAAGAGATTCTGAGTAAAAGAGACATTATTAATATGAAAGAATGAGTGATGTCTACTTAAAGCAACCATTAATTTAACCCTATGTTTTTCACTTCCTGTGTCATAGCTGAATAAGCCATTTTGAATCCCCTTTCACCTGTGCCAAATTCAGTGCTATGGTTTTCTGAGTTTAATCTGTGTGTTCTGTTGAAAAATTTCTTTCCATTCACAGTTTTTATCTGAATTTGCCATAAGTCATCTGTTATATTCCTAATAGGCCATGAGATTTCTTGTATGAAGAAAGTATAAAGGATTATTGAAGGCTTAGAGGGCTCAACCTTATTCCATTGGTGTTCCTGAGCTGTGTTATTCATATGGTGATCATTTTAACAGAATTACATTAGATTATGTACATTTCTCATAAATTCAGTGAGTTTCAATTGATCATTAGGGAAAAGCCTATTGTCCAAGTAGAGGAGAAAAGTATTTTTATGACTTAATACATTGCAATGAAAAGAGGTAGTGAATTCTCAGGACATGATAAAAATAGTATCTTAAAAACTCTAGGAAAGTCTAAAATTTTCAGTAGAAAACTTTGGCATTTAGACTTTTAAGGTTTTTGATTCTCCAGATGGTATTTTTTTCATGCATGGTGAGTGAACTACGCACCTTGCTAGCCAGTTGGAAAAGATATTTCCACCAGCAGACTTTGTGTTCAAAGGTGTGCCGCGGGGTGAACTTAGGAGTTAAGGAGGGTGATGAACAGGCTTTGGGTTGAATCTTCCGCAGAGAAAAGTGTATCTGAGTTGGGTTATTCTTAAGGAGGAATTCTGTCTTGTTTATTTATTTGTTTTAACAATATTTTTGTGGCAGTAGACACCTGTTGTTAGATTTGTGCGTTCTTATATAAACTTAAAACATTTTCTGAACAGTTGGTGATACTGAATGGAAAGCAACCATTTGTTGGAGAGGCATTCAGAGGGTGAAGCGTGTCTGGTTCAGGCAAAGCTAAAGTTGAAGGGAAGTTTGGTTTAAAATTGCCAAAGTAAAATGTAGGCTACTTATTATAAAGTCTAGGTCAAAAAGCTCGTGCACCTCACTCTCAGCTGATTTGTGTTGACCTCCCCAATGAATAACTCAAATAGCATTTGGCCTTTGGATCGGTATTATGGCCTGGTTGTCTGGGATTTGTTACAGCATTGCTTGGATTCTGAGGGTCTTACTGCAGATTTTGCCAGGTCTGATTCGGCTAATTTGATCCCTGTGAGTGTAATTACAGCTGAGAATGAAGCAAGCTACTCGGAGCAAGATTTTGCATCTGGTGATTAAATTTTGTATAAACTGTGAAGATTATTGGGAATTTAAGTGAGACCTTTTGTCATGTCACCATGCACGAGCACAGGAATGTGTGGATTTGCCTCCTACAGCACGAGAGGCTCAGAAGGAAAGAGCAAACATTTCTTTGTGCACCTGTAACGGTTACTTCTAATGTGTGTTCTTGGAAGGACAATCAGAAACTAGCCTTGAAAGGTCTTTAAGCTGGAAGTCATACCTTCCAGATGGATTGAGAGCAACTGATGGAGCTCAAATAATGCAAAGCACAGGCTGGCTACAGATGAAGACTACAACAAACCAGGATCAGTATTGTTTAAATTATCTTGGATAAAAATAAAATCCCGATTTGAGTGGTAGCAAGAGAATGAGGCTTAGTCAGCCATTCCCAGCACTTGCCATCCTACCTGCTACTGAAATTAGCAAGAAAAATAAAGAGAGGGTGCTTTACTGCCTGCTCTTTTCCAGAGACTTGAATTTTTTAGCAGAAAGATGGAAAGCATCAAAATGGTCTCTAGCCTACAAGTGCATTTGGTATAACTGCTACACAGGCTGCAGCAACAGTAGTGATACTAAACGAGCTATCTGAACTACAAAAATTGCTCATCAGAACTTCTCGAGTTTTGGTTGTTTGTTTAAAAAAGAAAGAACCTCTATCAGTCATAAATTAGGATGTTCTTAAGTTTGGAGGATGTGCGGATATGAACAGAAATAGCAATGCGTTTAACAGGTTGTCCTGATGGATCGTGCTTTACTGTGAGTGACTTTGCAGCCTTCCAGAATCAACCAGGAATATTCTCATGAAGTCACCCACCACCCATAGCTGCTTGCCCCAAATGCCATGTCTGAGCTCGCCGCGCTTTACCTCCACGCTTTCTAACATAACAATTTTGTGACTTTTCCACGTTAGGAAAGAAAGCAATTTACCCAAGGAGGAGCAGCATACATGATGTTAAATTCCTGGAGATTTGTTTCCTTTGTTTCCCCAGACTGTCTCCCACCTCTGCTTCAAAAGCCTCCTGTCTCCCACTGAGCATTGTGACCGTCCCCATGGGATGTCCTGTCTGGTTAGTGCAGAGCTGTCAGGCTGGCATGTTCTGGCCCTCCTGGCCGGCACGTACTTGCTGATTAGTCATCCTGTTGGCAAATTAAAGAACTGAGTCCTCTCTAATGAACTTTGTATCTTCAGTTATAAATAAATACCACTCGAGTTTATTTAACATATGAAATGTGTTGCAGCCTTCTGAGGCTTTTACATACTCAGTCATTCCAGAAATAAAGTGGAGAAGCTTCACTTAGCTCTATTTAAAATAAAGCTAAAATAAGCTTGAAAACTGAAAGCACCTTCAGGAACTAGGTAAACAATAGCTAGTATTGTTTAAAAAAACCCAAACCCTGTAAGTGCTGGAGCTTTCTTTCCCTGTAGGAGGCCTTTTCAGTGCAGACAGCTTCCTTAGGGATCCTTTGCAAGGATCCTAGTTTCAGTCTGGCTGTAGCATAGGGGCAAGGCAGCAAATAAGATGAGTCGTATTCTCTTCAAAATTACAAATTTTGGTAAACCATAACTGATCAGATGCCAGAACTCGCTTGTGCTCCTGTCTTTGCAAGTCATTCTGGGGACACATCCTGCAACATGAGCTCACACACCTCCTGAGACTTTTTCCCAGCCTCTGGAGACTGCTTCTGCCGAGGGTAAACACACACAAAAAAGGAGGGAGATGTGGCTTCTTAGTGTAGAGACAAATTCTTAAATATATCAGTGCTCTCATTTCCAGGACCCTCACCTGCTCTTTCATTTCACAAGGTGAAAGTATGTAACTTAAGGTTGCTGTTTTCATGAAGTAAGCTTTATTTCTCTCTAAGCCTATTTGACTTCTCAGTGATACATGTAACAGTTGAAGAAATGTAACTTAGTCATAGAGTGGTTGGGGCTGGAAGGGATGTTGAAGATCATCGAGTTCCAATTCTCCTGCCATGGACAGGAAGACCTTCCACTAGACCAAAGCCCCGTCCAACTTGGCCTTGAACAATTCCAGGGATGGGGCATCCCCAGCTTCTCTGGGCAACCTGTTCCAGTTCACCACCCTCACAGGAAAGAATTTCCTCTGAATATCTAATGTAAATCTCCCCTCTTTCAGTTTAAAACTGTTACCCCTCATCCTATCACTACATGCCCTTGTAAGTCCCTCTCCAGCTTTCCTGTAGGCCCCCTTTAGGTACTGGAAGGCTCCTATAATCATAGGATCTTGGCACACTCACTACCCTCTATTCATTAGGTGAGTGAATTTTCAAGTTAAAATGTTGTTTATTTTATTTGGAGCTAGATGATATGAGTAGGACATGGATAGATGTGAGTGGAGCTGGCCTAAACCTCACTGTATTTCATGACACCTTTGAGATCCACAACGAATGTTCTCCTGTGTGTTTTCTGCCTGGTTAGCTTTTTGTGCATGACTGTAAATAGTTTATTTGAATACTTCTTTTTTAAGTTGTGGATTTCTAAAGTGTTGTGCAGTAAGCATTTTCTGCCAGCTGAATGCTTTCATTAGCTCTGCTTTGATTTCTCACAGGTATGTCTTTCCCTCCTACTGGAGCAGAACACTTTCAAAAGTGGTTTGCTTTACCATTTGTTTAAATAACCCTTAGGGGTTTGGTTTGGTTTGGTTTGGTTTTCAGGTTTTTTTTAATTATTCTATGTATTTCCCTGTAATAGTTTCAGAAATTTCTATTTAAAAAATTATGCTGGACTGATAAGATTTATACCTGGTTGCACTTACTGACAAGTAAAACCCGATTTCTGGCCAAACTTTCAATCAAAGGAGCAATTGCTTCATTTCTTTGAAGTAGGTAGGCGTGCTACCTCTTGTTTAGGTGCAGCCTAACTTACGAAAACACTTGGTTGAGCTGAACATTCAGTGCAGCAATATATACACTTACTGTAGTATTCATCTTGTTCCCCCTTAGTGAGGGGGTGGGGATACAAATTTGGTAAGCAAAAGAATAAAGTCTGTGACATAGAAATGTGTGGTACCTGCAGAGCAGGTATCGTTTTCCCAGAAAAAAAAAAAAAAAGGTGCTTTATTTGCTTTTTATTCTCTGTAATAGTAATTCTAGAGAGGACATTTATTGCCCCTGTTGAAATTTGCAAAGAAGCTGGAAGCAATGTCTTTGAGTAAATGCATGTAATTAATATTTGCTGTGATGACATATGTAAATATTAAAAATATTATGGGTGTATTTATTAAGGAGTCTGAACGGGGCAGGAACAAATTCTAAGCCCAAAAGCCAGCCGAGGAGAGGGAGCCAAGGGGTGTTTGATTCGGATGGAATGGGAACAGGAAGCCAGAATATGGGTGGGTGTGAAGAGCTTATTTGCAGAAGGTCTTTGTGGGGCGTTGCATTGCCAGCTGTCGGTTCTATCTGGCAGGTATAAGCAAGTGCATTCCTCTGGGGAGCAGGTGGTAATAATTCACCTTACAACTGGAGTGTCCTGTGGGTGTGGTGGTCATGCCGGTGTAACCTGTAGATTATGAAGGGGGACTTTGCTTTGCAGTGGAAGTGCGCCATCGTCCTGATGAAAAGTTTTCTGTTTTGTGGATGTAGAAAATCAGTTGTATTAAGGGGTTGCCGTTCGTTCTTAATAGTTCGTATGACTGTGAACTTCAAGACTGCTCCTTTTTTCATGTGATTAGTCAAGCTGGTCAAGTTTAGGACTAAATCCAGGAAGACTGACATTTAAAATAGAAAGTTAAAGAAAAAAAATTGAAAAGAACTTCAGGCAGAATATACCAACATTACATGCTAAAGTTTCTTCATTTTTGAGGGCCTTCAGCTTCCCTTCCCTCACTTTCTGTGGAATGGAGGCAAGATGCCAAGTTCTGTACATTATACAGTCAAGAATAGACTGGCGTTCAGGGCGTGAGCGGGTCCCAGCTCCACAAGCTGACAGATGACTGTCATTTGTGTGACATCTGACTTTCCATATCAGGATTCAAGTTATTGTTTTTCATCAGTTAAGATGCTGACTTCATTTGCCCATATGTTAAATTTTATAATAAGCCCTGGTGTACTTTCTTCCATGCTCTCCTTTCTTCTCCACATTCCGCCATAAAACTTTTTTGCCCACAAAAAAAAAATAATGAGCCTGTGGTGAGAAGCGGTGCACCGTAATTAATAGGATGGTACTGTTTCCTAGTACCCCTTGACCACCTGCATGTGATCCTCCTGCTGCCTTACGCTGCGAGTTCCTTTGGGGGGTGAGCCAATCTTTTAATGTGATTATATGGTTCCCATTGTTCTTAGCTGCTACAGCAATATGGGTGAGAAGTAACAGAATCTGGCCTGCGTTGCTTCTCTGTTTCTTACATGGAATTCACAAGCGTTGTTCCTGTAATGGCTCCAAGATAGTATCGAGTGGCATGTAGAGCTGGATCGTACCAACTGTAACTTTCTTGGTTTCAGTAAAACCTTACTGATTTACCTCTGTAAAGTCTCTGGCCATGGGTTTGTAGCCTTCAAATTACGTTAGCTGTTTTGGAATGTACTCTTGACTTAGAATTCTGATGCTTTTTCCTCAAAGTTCTTACTATGTGTTTCTCTATTGCAAACTCACACAAACAAACTCATTTGTTAGCAGTAAAATTTCCACTGGCTTCCATTTGCAAAGTCATTCTTTGTATTTCTGATGTTATCAGGCTATTACTTTCTTCGTAACAAGCTGTTTTACAAATTGTGCCATTATCTGTTGCCAATAGGTGGAAGGTGATGTTGTGAAGGTCCAATTACACTGCACTGTGAGACTTAAATGCAGATGTACAGGACGATGGTAATATGAACCTAGAACACCTATCACAACACATTAACTGAACCACTTAAGTGTTAAGCCTAATGTTGAAAAGAAGATCTTATTTCAAGAACCTGTTTGCTTTACTCATGACTGGGTACTAAAATGACATAAGTGTTAATTTAGAAATACAGCCTGGGAACCTACTGCATGCTGGTACATTTAGAACAAAATATTTTATTAATGGAAAGGTATTTGGACTTTGGGATGGAGCAGAGAAGGATGGCGATGCAGGGAATGAATGGCCAAGGAAAGGCAATAAGGGCAGAGTTAGGAAATTTTATGCGCTTAAGTGGGTGAATGTGATCCAAACAAAATTTTATTTCCTCAAACCCAAATATACATTACTAAATGGATTTAATTGTTCCTAATTACCTTTTTAGAAAATGTAAGGGTGAGTTGGTTTGTGGGTATTGTGGAAGTTACCAAAAAAGCAGAGAGCTTCCAACTCCAAGAGCTTTCTCTGTGTGTGGAGGACAGGTGGTAAGAACTAAGAACAGAACATACCTGTGCCTGAGATTACTGTGATGCCAGCAAACATGATGTGTCCCGCAGGATCTTGGGGGAGAGTTGGTTGTTGTTTGAAAGGGAAGAATACTGAGACATTAAAGGAAATGTGGGAGGCAAAGAAGTAGGGTCTGACAAGTTCACATGCAGTGAAGTTGAGGAGAAACTTAGATTGATGGCGCTGTGCTTAGTTAATTGAAACAAAATTATTAATGAACGTTTAATGTTTCATTAGAAATAGACCCATGAGGCCCGTCTTTTACCAAGATGGAGGATATTTCTATGAGAAAAAAGTAAGACAGGTATTTGTCTGCCTACTCCAGAAGTTCCTAGTGGACAGCAAAATGACAATGAGCAAGCAGTGTGCTCTTGTGGCCAGGAAGGCCAACGGAATCCTGGGCTGC
>JAOXJK010000012.1:122305554-122317159 GCA_025774025.1 Xenus cinereus
GGCTGCCCAGGGAAGTGGTTGAGGCACCATCCCTGGAGGTATTCAAAAGATGGTTGATGTGGTGCTTAGTGACATGCTTTAGTGATGTTTTTTTAAATCAGAGTTAGGTTGATGGTTGAGCTAGATGATCTTAAAGGTCCCTTCCAACCTAGACAATTCTGTCAACACAGAATGAGTTGGGAGGTTGTTTTCAGCATCCTTTGAATGAGTCCCAGATGAGTCTGGTTGTTCTCTTTAGAGCTTCTCTAGTAACTTTTTGGACAATAAGTAGGGTGTTCTTCAGGCTTATGGTTTACCAGTATTTTGTAACAGATAGAATTGCTTTGTTCTAGAGGGAGTTGAAGATACCTTAACGAATTCTGAAACAGGAACAAAAGCTAGTTTAAATCACTGGTGTTAGTCTGGGGGTTGGTTTGGGTTTTGATTTTTGTGGGTTTTTTGGGTCTTTCAACTCTATTATCAGATGTGTACATGTGCCAGTTTGGCAAGGTGTCATTTTCCAGTTCATTGCTTTGGAATGCCATGTGAGAAATGTGCATTCGCATTACAAACTGCTTTAGTGGTTAATTGGATAAGTGCAATTTAATGAGAGAAACGAAACTTTTAAAATCAATGTTTATGTAATTCATCTGTCAAGAAATTACCCTTATGCTATAACATAACATTAAGGGAGACAAAATAAAATAGTGAGATGAATAAATTATCATGTACTGAACATTTGTGTTAGATAAGCCCTTTCTTCTTTCCAGTTGTGGTTGTTAGTAATACTTTTGCAAAAAAAAGCATTTTGCTTCAGTCCAGATTTTGACAATGGCTTCTTCGTTAGGAGTGGCCAAGTTGTCTTCTGTCTGGGTATCTCACTTAGACCTGAGTGACTACCCAGTGAATTAGTCTATCTTTTGACTCTATGGCAACAAATAAGTCCTATGTATTCCAGCTGAGCATGTGTTTACATTTTAGGACACCTACATAGAACTACTTACTTTTTTAATAAGAGTAGAGTTGAAATTTTATTTATTTTGGAAAAAGAAAAGTATGATGCTCAAGACAAGTCAAGAGCATTTTTGATATACTAATATGAGTGCCTTTAGGATTGGATAACATAAATATTCACCTTTACTGCTGGCAAAATGTGGACCTTTGGAGAAATACATAAAAACATTATATGGCAATTAAACAGTCTCTAAAAACAAAAGAGGAATTAACTATTTTGTTTTTCTCAGTCTATTTAGAAAATTGTCAAAACACTATAATGCATGTTACATCTTTCTCCATACAGAACTGTTATTTGTAGTAAGAGCAGAATTATTTTTTATTTTCAAAAATATGTTAGGAGTTGTTATCCTCTTTGTATCCCAATTATTAGATGTGTTGCACATATCCAACACTTCTTTTATGCTATTTTTTCTGTTTATATTAGTTACTTGATTTCAAAGTTTTTGAAAGTAATTTTAACCGTGCTGGTTTTCTGCTGTGACTATGTTTTTTTTCTCTAAGAAAGAGAAACAAAAAATTTAAATTTTAAATGTTACACATTTGCAATTATAATTCCATAAATCCACTTATTTCTTTTCTATCCAAAGTATTCCAGAGTAGGGGTTAGAAAACTTCCTGAAGTTTCTCTGAAGAAATTTCTACCCAACAGCAATACTTAATGTGAGGTTCAGGAAAGATGTGATTCCCTCTTTGCTGCTTTAAGCTCCTGCTGAATGCAATGAGGTTGCAGATTTGGCAGCTCCCAAAGTTGGCTCAAAAGACCAGGTTGCTCAAAGCCCCATCCTCGTCCTATCACTCCACTCCCTGATAAAGAGTTCAGTGATAGTTCTGACAAAAATCTCCATCCAGGTCTTCCTGCCTCTCCTAAACAGGCAGCACCAAGGGAGAAGAGTGCTCCCGGCTACTTCTGAGTGATTCAGCTTTTCTCAGTGTCTGTCCTCAGTGCTCTGTAGGTGGAGAGCTCATTAATATGTGTCTTTTTGTAGTCTTGTTGGTCCTTTTCCCAGTGGTGTAAGTGACATGGTGCTGCTGCTTCCGGGACTTTTACCAGTCCTCAATCTATGTGTAAGTTTAAAACTGCCTACGCCTTCCTCAATAGGGGGAAATTATTATGCATAGTGAAATTAAAACTCAGTAGCGCCTCTGGAATACCTGTTAGGATCGCTTGCTCCAGAATACAAATACCTTCTCTGGTTCAGTGTTTGGTTACTTCAGAAAAGGGAATGCAGAGCTGTTCTGCGCTGGCTGTTGCGAAATGGCTTTTAATGCAGCGTCTGGTTTTGGGTGAGGCTGCCTTGTGTTGCTGGTCCAAAGGGACCGTGGCTGCAGCCCTCTTTGAGGGAGCGCAGCTTTACCCTCATTTCACAACATTTTCTTTGGAAGTTCATAGCACCCAACTGACCCTGTCATTCGCTGGCGCTGGTATTCCCTTGTCCCTTCTTAAAAACAGCTTCTTGTTCTACTAATTATTAACAGTCTATTTTGGGGCATATTATGTCCTCCTTTGATTATCTGATAGCAGTTGAAACTGTTAAATCTTTCTCTATTTTTTTTTTTTATTTTTTTTTTAATCCTGTGAATGTCATTATTGTCACAGATGAAGACAGCAATTTAGGAAATACCCGTATAGCAATTTTCAGGTATACTGTGTTCTTCCTGAGGATTGAATTGCTCAGTCACTAGAAACAGAAATTTTTTATTAGACTGACTACGAAGGACTAGAGCTGGTGAAATTCTCCTGGCTTCTTGAACCCTGAATGAAGGGATGTGGGAGTCCTGGAGAAATGCCCACAATTAAACAACATTTTCAGTCACTGGATATTTGAAGTTGTTTGGGACACGGAAATTTTTCTGCTTTATTCTTACCCTTGTATGGAGGTTCCTTCAATATCATGTAAAGATAGTTGCACAGTGCAAAAATATGATAACCTTAATTGACTGCTTGAAGATGGAAGGACTGTAATTGTAAGAGCTGCTAACCTAGACATCTTTACAAGACTCAAATTATACAATAACAGCCATGTTATGAACTTGGATGAGGGATAAACAGCTAAAACATTCATACAATTGCATTTAAAAGAAATGTTAAAACTGAAAATATGTTAACCCTCTGAATTCTGTGTAATACTTTGAAAATGTAGTATGGTTTTCAGTGTCATGTGCTTTACACAGTATTCCTCAGGAGCAAAATTCCTGACCAGTCAAGCACATACCAAGGGAGAGATGTGTGAGACTATTTCAATGGCGTGCTATTTTTGCAATCTTCTACAAAGCTGCTTCTGACAAACACTCAGGTTTCATTGTAGTCACATGAGGTTTTCAAACTTGATTCTAGGAGCGCTCCAGACCTTGAGTGTCATGTCCTATGTTTGCAGATTTGGCTTTAATCTGCTGGTATCTTTGAAATTGTACTAGTTCACAGTGGTTAAAAACCACCATCTCCCACTTGTATTATATGTTCCTCTGGACTCCTTTGGAAGTTCCAAAGCAGGCTCTTTGGAAGGGTAACACAGGAGTCTAACACAGCAAGTCTTGCAAGCTTTCCTGCTTACTCTGAAAGGGTAAACCCATATGAGGAAGAACTTTTGTTAATATCACATTTATTCTCTCTTAAAAGGGTAAGGAATTCAGGCAATATACTTACTGCTCATTAGAGGTCAGTAGTGAAGCACGATGGAAAGGAAGAGTGGAGCAGTTCTTTAAAGAACTCGGTTTTCTTCTGTTTGAAAGTTATTTTACTGTATTTGAGAGGAGGAAAAATATCTGGTTTCCAGATGCGGAATTTAAAAATATTTTCATAAAAGAGATTTCAGGTTAAAATGCATGAGGAGTTCCTGAACACTGGATTCAACATACAAGTCATTAATTCCTTGGTATTATTTAATTTATGGTGTAGTAGATTATTTATCCTTGAATGCAAGCTAGATGATTTTGCAGGCAAACCCTACAGATCTAAATGGCAAATTAAAGGTGTAATCATTGTCTCAGTATGCCTCCAAACAGAGATACGCTGAGTGAGAGAAAGTCACATTGCTGCCTTGAGGACAGGGTACGTGACCTGCATCTTCTGTTCTGCCAGATCGGAACTAGATAGGTATGGTGAGTACAATCTAAAAGTTTTAAATGTTATGACCTCTATTGTATGTTAATATGGATGCCAAATGCCCAAACATTGCAAAATGCTGCTTGCTTGGTCATCCGTGTCCCAAATGTACATCTGATCCTCCAGTTTCAATATGCATCATTAAGGCCTGTCTCCTCTAAGGCCCATTATGGCCCCAGTCCAAACCTCACCATTGTTTAAGACTCCACTGCCTCCTACCGACTTTTTGTCGGGATCTTAAAATATTGATCCTCAAGAGACTAGCAGTTCATATCAGTGGAAACAGTGAAGCAGTTTAACAGTTTAAAAACAGTGCTTTTTAACATTCTTGAATAATTTACATAATTTGAAAAAATGAATTCCTCTGCAGACATCTAATTCCAGAGTGAAGAATCACTGCAGTTTTCATTCGGGTCTTAGGGACAGAATTATTAACGTACTAAATCAAGTAAATTAGATATCATGCAAAGCTGGGTTATTTCTCAGGATTTAATAATGCAAAATCAATAGAAGCATTTACTACATTCTAGTGCTTTCTGAACATGATCTGAGTCAGTTTTTCAAAAAACAACTTTTCAGCACTCTGGCTACTGTGAACTGCTGCCAAGGCAGTTCCTCGTAAGCATGAAAGGCTCCCAGGGGCCTCTGCAGTTGAACATCTTCTTTACCCCCACCGCTTTAGGTTTTGCCCGACGCTTGAACTGAACATTTCAGCCTTTACATATAAGAATAAAAATCACAGTTAGTCAGCACAAACATGTGTCTCTCATGAAAGTTCAAGGCTTCTTTTAATCTTTTGAAAAGTTTCTATGAGTTCTGAGTTAAAGACAGAAAGGGTGCCCTTAAGAATCCAAAAATACAGGCCTTGTCTTCTCCACTCCATTCTCTCAGCTTGGCAAGGAGCTGGGCTCCTTCCTATTGAAATCAAACAAATCTTCTTCTTTGCAAACTATCTGACTGCCATCACATTAATCTCAAGAGTAAAATTAATGGAATACCTTATTGTCATTTTTGATTTTGAGAAAAGTATGGCATTTGTTAAACATGGTACATAAAATACCTAAAGAAATCAGGCACTCAGAACTGAATCTTGCTCTGATGGGCAGGACAGAGTTAACTGTTGATATTGAAGTACCAGGAAATCCATTAGCATATTCTGTTTACCATTCTCAGAGGAGATAATTTTGTTTACCAGTCCCAGGGACACCAACATTTTTAAAGTGAGGTGGTAAATGTCAATGAGTAAGTCAGTATTAACTGCATTTTCAACAGAATCTCAGGGAGTGTCTGTGTATGCTGGAGTTAGTCCTGTTCAGTGCAAGACAGCTCAAGATGAAGGTTTAATTGTGGAAGCAACCTAGCAGGGAGCTAGCTAAGTGAAAGAGAGAAAAGTGTTTGAGACTTGACTGAATTGATGGGTCTCAAAAGTGGGAAGTAACTGTACAATTTTCTGGGGAAGTAGAGACCCCCTTCCTCAGGAAAAATAGCTAGAATAAAATTCTTTAATTTTCTACTGTATGTAATGCCATCATAACATATTCTGAGGCAGTGAGAAAAGAAACTCTTTTAGTTATCATGCTATTCTATCTTTCCTCCTCTCCTGTCTTCCTTTCAGGTGGGTAACGTGAGAGTTTGGTAGACTTTGCCTGGCTGGTCATACCTGAACTGCATGGCATACATGAAGTGTACTTAGATACTGAAAGAGCTTAACCTGTGCTCTTCTACTCAGCCGCTCACTACCTTTGGGGACAATGTTGTGTAGGTATCTAAGTACTTGATTGTCCCCAGCGTGTCTCCAGTTTTGTGGGCAGAACCTTTATGCAGTGCGTGGGGGAATGATGAGGCATCATGTTCTGATTCCAGGCTGCTTTGGCTGTGCAGTCTAACTGTTTCTAGGTTAATTCAATGAATATAAGGCCAAGTTTTGTGAGCTGCATAGCCAGCTAGACTTAATTTTCTTTGAATTCCTATATGAGTTCCCCTTTTCCAGGGCTTCTGTGAAGAAGAGAAAGAACTCCCTGGTTTGGCAGGGGAGTTGGACTAGATGATCTCAAGAAGTTCCCTTTCCAACTCCAACAACTCCATGATTCTGTGAACAGCAGGTATATCAGGAGAGGTGTTCAGTTCTGCCTATCAGTCCCCTTGAATGAGTCTTTCATTTCTTTCTTTTTTTTTTTTTTTAATTCTCATTAGTACTTAGAAAAAGGAGCAGAAAGGCACAAAGATAGTTTAATATAATTCTCCAATCTTCATCATGTCATACTTGTATTGCACATGCAAGAGAAGTGACTACAGTGTAGTGTAGAAACAAGGGCACTCCAAGCACTTGGCTGTGGCGGCGTGGAGCTGTATTCATTTAAATTGTGGAGGACATATATTCTGTATCTACCCCTATTTCCTAGTTTGAAGCACGGGGAAAAATTTCTCTACACTGGATTTCAACTTTCAGCATGTTACAATATAATTTGATCTTTTATGCTTATTTCTCTTTCAGTGAAGCAGCAGGGAAAACTCACTGGTCTGCCAGAGAACTGTGACTTTCAGGTACTGCTGCAGGTTGCACTAAAAACCAGTCTGGCTTCCCAGGCAGTCTGTGTTTGGCTCAGTGCAATTGCTCTGCTGTTCTCTCCAGGAAATGTTCCAGAGCGATGGTCTAACATAAGAAGTGTGTTGCGGACCTTACTTTTCCTTGCTTTGTATTTTGCTGGCACTTTTATGTATGTAAAATGATGTAAAATGCGCCAATGTGTTGAAAATCCTGACCTGAAAACCCTCTGCATCAATGACAGGTTAGTTTTTCCCAAGTGATTTCACAATGTGAGACCCAACCCAGACACAAAACAAGCCTCATGCTGAATAGAAACAGAAGGAATCCAGAAAGTCTTTTTAGGTATGTTCCTATTTGCATTATCATGTAACTGTCTGTGGCGAGATAAGATGTCTGAAAAAAAGACCATTGAACATTTTTTTTCCATTCTGCATTCTTGCATGAATATTTTTGTATTTTCAGTGCCTAACATGGGAAAACTGGAAACCTCAACACCTTATGTTTTATAATACACTACAAGTTTATCAAATATTGTAGTTATACTTCTAAAAATATATTTCTGTCTATAGTTATATTTCTATATTTCTAGTCTAGATCTGTCCTAATTCCACTACCACTTTTTCATCTGTTTTCAGGAAGGAAGGGAGTCAGGATATAAAACAAATGGATACTTCTGGAAAGATGATAAAATGGTTATTACATGAACTCTTTCCTTTCAAAACCACTCTAATCAACATGAAGAGAGTCTTTCCCTTGTATATACAATCAGACTATACTCAGGCTAAAGCTCAGTAAGAGCATATTGGGGGAAGAAGATACTTTTGCCAAACTACAGTGGAATTTGTTCCATGAATTATTGTGGAAATATTGTTTCCACTAAAATTTCAGTAATTTTTTAAAAATTCAGTATTTTTCTTTCAAAAGCAACAGACTTCACACCATTAATTTTCTGTCATCTGTACTGTAGCCCTGAGAAGTTTTGTTTAGACATTTGTTACCTGTGAAGCAGAGTACTCATCTGTACCAGCAGCATCTAGCAGCGTAGTGATTGCTGAATGATCATATCTTAGACTTCTACCAAATTTCATTGTTCCCTAAAACTCTGAAAAGAAGTTGTACTCATGGAGTCTTTACTCAGTGATCTGGGGGCAGAGGCTCTTTGAAAATTAAACTTTGGGTTGTTGAGAACCCACACGCTGGCCAGAAATATGGGGCAGTAAAAAATAATAGGCAGTTTTGGTTGAAAATCCTTTGTTAGAAAATGATCAGGAGCATACTGTAAATATTATAGTATTATAGGCATTGTAATTGAATAGCCTTGCATACAAATAATAGGTTTTATTTGTAACATTTACATTGCTAATGACTGCAAAGGGCTTTGGGGCATAGTTATTTTAGTTGACATGTTCACAATACACCTTGTATGTTACAGTGGCTTTTTGCTTTTTCCATATCAGACCTTTGTTTCAAGCGAATGCAATGTTAAATGTAAGTCTTGAGAAGCCGGTACGTGATTATATGGATTCTAAACAGCCAAGGTGATTGTAAGTGTACTCTAGTGCCTAACACAGACATAGTAGAACTGCTCACAATTTTCATTTGTTATTTCATACAACAGAGATTAATTGTAGAAAGACCAGAAAAGTGATTCTCAGCCATCCGACTGGTTTCTGCAAAGCCAAAGCAGCTGGAGCGCTATTACCACATAACTCATCCAGAGGGCCCATTACCATTAGTCACACTAATGTCCGATCGCACCATTAGCTTAAGCGAACTCTGGATCAACATCCATTTAATTTTTCTTTCATTAATAATTGTTTCTGTGAAGGACAGGTGGCTGGCTCTAGCCTTGACACAAGTCTGAGAGGGATGCTGCTCCCTCATTTCAGCTTCTGGGATAGGATTAAAGATGTTTTGCATACTCTGGTCTGTGGTAGAGACCAGTTGTACAAAAGTGGGGCAAAATCAGTAATAATAACTTGAAAATCCCAGGTAATCAATAGAAATTTATTGTGGGCTAAACTGCGGATAGTCCTTTCACAGATCCATAACGTGTAGAGAGTCTCTCTACTATGGCTGTTGCATGCCCTTCTCTGAAAGCTCAAAAATTTCTTACTCATCTTTGCCTCAAAGAAAGAAGCTGTTGAAAAGATGGAAAGGACAAAGAGTGTGATGCATTCATTGACAGGCCATGCAGGAAGGGCTGGAAGGTGTTTTGGTGAGCAGAGCAAAGACTGCTGTTCTATAGAGTAATGCAGGTGCATCAAGCACACTCTCCTGGGACTAATACTGGAGAAGGACAGTTCTGACTGAATCCTTGCCCAGATCGAAAATTGGCATCTACATGGATTTCTTAAAGTAACGTGTTCCAGGATCCATGATGAAAGTGTTAACCAGCAAGACAGGTGGGCAGTTTCTCATCCATGCTGGAGGAGTGTAATTGTTGGGTGATTTCATAGTATCAATAGCACAAAAAGAAACAGCATTTGACTCATCAAGCAGGGATAGACTAAAATCATATTACTACCAAACTATAATGATGTCAGCCCAGATGTACTAGAACATTCAACAACAAGGATCCATATATGAAATGCAACTGTTGGAAATCCTTTGAGATTTTCCTCTTAAACTAATTCTCAATTATGTGTGGGATAGTGGTAGGCACTATAACCCCATGTGTTTGAGAAAGCAAGAAATTAAAGAATGCTAATTTTCTTGCCCGTTTCCATTTAAGCTGGTTTTTCTAGTTTTGGGTCTTCACAGAGTTTCCAGGAAAGGATTTTTCTGGGACTGAGGAAGAAGGAAGTGGTGCTAACAGAGGAACATTTCACAAATGCAAAATTCCACCCTTCAGAGGGAAAGTATGTTGCACGGTGGATGATGACAGTGTCCCAGGATCATCAATAGGAAGTACAAACACATCATAGCAGTACTGAAGGAACTTAATGCTGTCAAATCAACAAGATCTTTTTATTAAGAAACATATCCATGACATCAGGCACCCTTATGCCAAGTTTCCTTGGCAGTGATCCAGACAAAATTGTAGTTTTTAGCTCTGCTTTACAGGTTTGTACTCCTGATAGTTGTACTTTAAACTTTTTTGAAAGCAGCCTCTCTATTTTGAAAAGTCAAACTGGTGCTAGTTTCGAACACCAGTAGAACTGGATAACTGTTTTCATTTAAAGTTAAATTAACTGAAAAATTAATTTCTCTATTAAAACATTAAAATATATATTCCATTCTTCCTGACCATACTTATGTCAGGAAGAACATCAGGAATATTTATTTATATTTCAGTCACTGAGCTGAACCCCACACTGTGGGTTCTAAAGAACATGTAATGAGGTTTAAATGTACTCTTACAGCTAAGCATATGTTTTAGGGACCTTATGCAGGAACTTTACTTAGAGCTTCGACACTGATTTTAATGAGTGAATCTAAAAAATTAAGAAAATATTTCAGCCTGTGTTAGACTGAGTTCATGAATAAAGGCTTTGATGTGTGTCATTGTATATACTAAGCGGTATAAGTGGTTACTCACTACCAGTGCATGTATGCTTTTAAAATAACTTCTTCCTCCACATCGCTGACACATGCTATTTCCGTGACTGAACTCTTTCTTTTGGGAATCTCCTTATTTTCCCCAAGAAGAAGCCCTCTTCAAAGAAATATTCTGTGTTAAAATACTATCTATTAATTATGATTTTGAAATGAAATTTGAGCTGTTGCTTTGTTTGGGCTCTAGGTTTGCAACCAAGTACTCAAAAACTGCGGCAGCTGTGCTTTCTGTTAGAAGACACCTATGGAAATACTTAAGAGAGAGAAAGCTCTCAAGTCAGGATTCATTTACCTTTCACAGTCTTCACAACAAACTTACAGAGAAAATACAATCCCTTTTTGCAATCTTATTCTTCTGCTCTGTGATTTCATTACTAACCATAGAAATCTTTCAGATTCATGAAGGTAACAGATGACTGATTACTCAGTGATGCAGCAGAATAATTCTGTTGTAACCATAATTAAAGAGAAAATGTGTTCCACGCTGCCCATGCAGTGGGCTTTAAATGTGTTACACAGAGGAAGCAGACACCTTATTGATTACCAGCAGTTTCCTAATAAATTGAGATAATTAATTTCTGCTGAGCATCTCGCATACAGATGTAAGTTTAAACCAAGTATTTTTGCAGTTCATCAGAAATTGCTAGCTTCTGTTGTTAGCATTTTCAAAGTACTTTTTGGCTATAGTCTTATTCTGTCTTTTTCAAAATCACTTCAAATTAAAATAGCCTTGAAAAAAAATCAATTTCCACAACTGAATACGTGTATTTTTCTTACGGCTAAATTAAAGGGCTTGGCTGAAATCACAGCCTTCTGAACTAAGACCCATTGAGAGCAATCAGTGAAAAATAATCTCTTTATGCCCTTGCTTTGTAGGTTTCCTAACCTTTTAACACTGAAGTGATGAGGACACTGAAGGAGGCAAAAGTTCTCACACCCACACCTTGACATAGTCATGGAAAGTTCTGTCAGTATTGGAGTATTAGAAGTACTTGTGAGGATACCCAGTACCCCCTCCAGCAGTTGGTGTTCTCTCCAGCCCTTGGAAATAACACTTCTGAGACACGCTACCAGCATGGCTTGCCTAACCCATGCAGTTCCTGCAGAGGGAAAGAATAATTTCATGCAGAGGTACGCTGAGAAGCCATAGATTCTTGACAGGCTGAGAGAGTTGGGGTTGTTCAGCCTGGAGAAGAGGAGGCTCTGGAAAGACCTTATAGCCCCTTCCAGTACCTAAAGGGGCTACAGGAGAGATGGGGAGGGACTCTTGGTCAGGAACTGCAGCCATAGGAGTTTTAAACTGAAAGAGGGGAGATTTAGATGAGATCTTAGGAAGAAATTCTTTCCTGTGAGGGTGGTGAGGCACTGGAACAGGTTGCCCAGAGAAGCTGTGGCTGCCC
>JAOXJK010000012.1:122320226-122331867 GCA_025774025.1 Xenus cinereus
GGTGTCCCTGCCCATGGCAGGGGGGTTGGAACTGGATGATCTTTAAGGTCTCTTCCAACCCAAACCATTCTATGATTATTGTGCAATAATTGTGCAAAGTTCAGATAGTCAAAGCTTCCAGATAATTTGCTGGGAGCTTCTCTGCATCTAGCTATTTATCCAAGGTTTAATCTAAAGCTTGTTTAAGTACAGAAGCCTGTGCATTGATGGCCGTGTACTTTGGATTAGGCCCTTGGTGCAGACGTGAAAAGACAGGTCCATGCCTGAAGTATTTGCAATTATGAACAGAGGATGTAGGTAGAAAGATGGATGCAACAGAGAACTTTAAAACTCTGTATTTATTTTTCATTTGAGCTTTTCTCATTTGAGTGAGCAATTTGTTCACCAAGTGTTTTATGCCAGCTTGTGCTGATAAATGCAAGAACTTTGTTTTGGAAGGTTCTGAAAGCTTTTAGAGATAAAGCCTTTATTCGTTCTTCCAGCCTGATGTTCTGAGAAAAGGGTTTAAATCCTAAACACTTACAATTTTCCGGCAACACGCGATAGACTCAAGTTGAAAGCACTATAAAACTTGTTTACAAGGTCTCAGAGAGTGAAAAATTGTTTCATTTAAAATGCTGCAGAGGAAGTAGGATGTGACAGTTCCAGAGCCTCATTTTTTCGTGTCTCACAGCAGGGATAATGCACCAGTATGGACGTTCCTGTCACCTCGGAAAGCCCTTATACCAGCTGTGCACATGTGGGCCAGATAACACAAGAGCGTTACAAGGCAATGGACAATACTACTTCCATTCCATTCACCTGCTTCTTCCTGAGTTTTGTGGTTTTAAACATCACAAAGGAAGGTCTGTTCTAGTTTTATTGCATCACTGTCTATCTCGATGGTAAGAACAATGATGGGACAGACAGAGCTGTATCCCATATTCCTCCTCCTAAGGTATGATAGGTAGCAAAGAGAGGAAGGTGGATTGTATAGGTCTATTAATATTGTGGGGCTCTGATACCTATTTGCTTTGTCTTATACCACTCTGATAGATGGAAAAACTGAATGAAATACAACATGGTGGCAGGTCTTGTGTTCTGGGATCAAGGCTCGCTGTTATGCTGATTAGACCAAACTTTGTTTGAATGTATAATAAAAAGATAATGTTGTGCAGAAATGGTCAGGCTAGTGTTCTGGATGCTGGCTCTGCTCACATGTATTAATTATTCTACCACTTGCTTTCACCCAATCAGACCTAGACACAACGTTGGTTTGCAGTGCTCTGCATCCCAAATATTGAAAGATAAAGCTTTGTAGTGGGAGTCATTGTCTCACAAATGTTAAAGGAAAAAGAAAACTTTCACTGTCCAGTTTTGTCCTTCTCTGTGCAAGACATATAATGAGTGTATACAACAGGTCAAGATATGCTGCTTCAGATCATGAAGGAGAAATGCAGGAAGCTGCATAAAACGTAACTGCAGCCTGAAGTGGGAAAGAAGATGGTCCTAGGGGAGCCTGAGGGCAGCATTAGTACTGACGTTGCTGCTTTTACTGACTTTTGGTGTCACTACATAGACTTCTCAGTGCCTTTGGTTTGGAGATGAGGGTTGCTTTTTTTTTTCTTCCCCAGTGCAGACCTATCAGCCATGAGATAAGAACCAGGAAAAATCATGTGTTTATTTCTCTTCAGCAGATCACACTACACTTGGTAGGTAAGGACAACAATTCTGCAGCCCATCTGTAAGTTTGAGACCACGGTTCAGCTGGATGAAACTGTGACAGAGTAGCCAGGGCAGGATATGAGGTGGGATATCTGATGATTGTTAGTTCTCGTGCCTTATACTATTTTCTAGTCTGACTGAAGAACAAAAAAATAAATGCACACAATAGCGTGTTTCAGTTTTAGCTCTGCAGTTTCAATAACCGTACAGACCAAGACGTGCTTTAGGATATGTCAGATATGTTCTCATCTCTACTACGCCTGTTGTGCCCTACTGGGACTTTGCTGATCATTGGAATTATTCGTACCATCCCAAATTTTGAATCTTCTGAAATCCATTGGAGCCCTACCGTGAGTGGTGAATCCTTATTATACACCTTTGGGAATGCCTTTGGGAAAAGAAAAGCCTTATTAAAGGAAACAATGTTTTGTGTATGTCCATGCTCAGTCTGTTTCTCTCACAAGTATGAGCTCTGTCTGCCCTCCAGGCAGCTCTAGAAAATTAATCACAGACCAGTTTCTTCTTGATTTCATTTCCTTCTAGTAGCCATCTAGGGGCAAATGCTTCTCAAACCACTGAGTCTGAACAAAACCCCTACAACATTTGGAGCAATTTGGATTCAAAATGTTTGGCTTGGATACATTTCTGTATTTCACTCTAGAGCCCTTCTTCATTAGTAGGGCATTAGCTGTCATATTGTCTTTGTGCCGCTTTACTCTTACCTGTAAAAAAGCTCTAAGAAATTGTGTGATGCCCTGAGCATCATTACCCCAAGCAGTGCAGAGGGGAAACCCAAGCCAAGCTGGTCAGCTTCTTTCTGTTCATCCCTTCTGACCACTTCTAGACTGTTTTCTGAGGTGTTAAATTCTCCTTTTTTTTTTAAATGTTATCTAAGGACCAGTTCCTGGGATCAGCTCTGGGTTCTTAAAACAATGTTTACTAACAATTTAAATGAGCAGTGAAGCAGGTAACGAAAGCTAAACATGGTGTGCTCTCATGTGGCTCTCAGCAGAGCTGACCCTCAACTTGCTTTCTCTGTGTGTTTCTTAATCTACCAGCACGGTTCCATTGTCAGTTGTGGTTTTGGTGTCTGACGCTGCAGTTCCTTTCTACTTGTTTCGCTTTGCTCATTTTGGAACTCAACATTTGCATTATGAAACCATTCAAACTCATGAATTAAAGCGTCTCTGCAGAACGCTCAGGGGAAATGCAAGTCAAAGAGGAGACTGAGTCAATCAGGCTTCTGTCTTCTGTCACACTTCCAGGCTATTTCCATTATATGAAGAAAAGAGAGTAATCTGATAATAAATACAATTCTATAAAGTCTGTTTCCTTGGGTGGCTGCACAGGACAGACCTATGAATGTTACCTCACATAATGCTGCATTATTTCACTGCAGGCTGATGTGCGCTGCTGAGTGCAGGGCTGTTAGGCAAAGTTAGCACATCTGCATTATTTCACCTGTTTCATATTCTCTAACACATCTGTAAGAGCGTATGGGGGCTTTACAGGTTAACACCCAGATTCCAGGGAGGGGAAGACTCCAAAAGGACACCAGGGGAGGTTTAGATTGGATATTAGGAAAAATTTTTATGCTGAAAGAGTTATTACACATTGGAAGAGGCTGCCCAGGGAAGTGGTTGAGGCCCCATCCCTGGAGGTATTTAAAGATGGGTAGACGTAGTGCTTAGTGACATGGTTTAGTGATGATTTTTGTCAGTGTTAGATTGATGGTTGGACTAGATGATCCCTTCCAACCCAGGCAATTATATGATTCTATGACATCTGTATGTACAGGACACTGAATACTGCTGTAGAACCATAACTTACAGCTTTATAATGGAAATCAAAGCTAGAGAAAGGAGAGGTAAGGGACCCTTGGCAGAACATATTAAATTTTAATTGACTGCTAACTATGAAACCAACTGTTTTCTCCCTAAGAAAACATTTGGGTGAGATTCCCCTCAGTGCAGAGCATAGGAAACAGTATGTGAAAGACAGACCAGGCAGAGTATTCCAAATACATGACAAATTGATAGTTAGCAGGTTTGTAACCCTGGATTAAAATTAAACATTTAGATTAATTTGGGGCTACATTTTCTAATTAGAATGCGAGGGCAAAAAGCAGGGCAAATCATCCTTATGTAAATATATTTTCCCAAAGATCACTTCATTCCATCTGTGGATACCTTGCCAATGCCTTGAGTTTAAAACAACAACAAAAATTGTCTCTTGCAGATTGCTATTGAATCCTCCCTAACATTTTTAATGTTTTAGCTCTATAGATCTGTCTCTTGCTGAAACTCTTCCCTTCAGCAGGATTCCCTTTCTGCTGCTTATAGTACCAGTAATTTCCCCACCTAATATTTCCTTCTCTTTCCTCTCTAGCCCCCCCGAGAACCCTTTTTGCTTCTCATTTAGCTGTAAAGTCAATGCTTCAGTTTGATCAACCAGTTTTGTGGTCCCTGACCTACTGCCTGTTACATTGTAAGCAGCATCTCAGAAATACATTTCTGTTTTGATCACCTGAGAAATGTTCAGAACTACGTACGCTCAGTCTTTAGAAACACTTTGATGTGTGGGTACTTGAATATTTTCCCTTTTTGCTTGAAATGTTTCCAACCTGCCAATTTTTAAAGTACTCAACAAACCAGTTGGAAGAAACAGATGATCTTTTTTGCCATTAACTTTCTCCTGTGATTTGGCAGAGTTGCCATCAATGAAAAGGAAGTGTAGAAACAGGAGGACAGATTGCAGCCATTTTAGAGTCCCAGGACTGTGGCTTAAGAAGACATCAACTGCAATCTCCTTTTCTTTTCTTTTTACTATTTCTCCTCCCTTACTTAAGTGTGCTTAGAAGAGTGTTCCCATTTTGGTGTCTTTCACAATCTTTTTTGATTAGGCATGTAAGTGCCCATAAAAAACTTGTAGAAAACCCAAAGCAGCACTTTTCTGTAGCCCTACTGCCGGATGGCAAACTGCCACCTCCTGCCCCCACGCATCTCCTCTGACTGATCATTTTGGCACTCTCTTACTTTGACATGAGACTTATTTACTTAAAGGACAACACTTTGCTTTTTGGAGCTAAATTTTTCTCTGATTATAATTTTTCCACAGATGCTTCCGTTGGCTTTGCTTTGGATGCTCAGGATGCATGCTGGTCATGTCTGTACCTGTGACTTCCTGGTTGGCATAATGTTGTTTCTCTGCTGGCGCTGTATGTTGTGTGTAGTTGTTCTGTTGCTTTGACCTTGAAGTTTGGCATTTCAGAGGCTTCCAGATGCCACTTCTCCACATACTCAGTAGGAATCTGTGGATGCCTCCCTACGTTTTTGTGTCCAGTCCTGCTGCGGCAAGACTTACGCAAACTGATGCTATTGCATAGGTAACAGGAACACAAGCATTTGAAAGACAGACATGACTTGGCATTGTGTGTTGTTGTAATCTTACACTAATGCTATTTCTGAAAGAAAAGAGGAGAAAGGTTTTGAAGGTGGCAGCATTCAAGAATATTTCTTTCAAATATAAAATGATGAATAACTGCACCTGCACTGCCCTGTAAGCACATCTACTTTGCTGTCTTGAGGCCACCTTTTTTCCACGTATTGATTTATGTAGAATGCCAGAAGAGAAACAGAGGACAACCTGGTCTTAGCAGAACCCTCTACTGAGCCCTTTCAGGCCCTCTGGATTACCCTCCTTTGGGAGTACCCAGGACCTCCCTGGAAGGAAGCCTGGCAAAGCCAGCACCAGTGAACCTCTTCTCCCGTGACAGGAGTTCAGAGTGCAAGGCTTCTGTCAATGCTCAGTTGACTGCACAACCACACAGAAATGGTGCACCAGGCAGGAGAATTTTCCTCTGTCCCACAGAACAGTCTGACCTGAAACTCTTGGTGAAGATCCTGTTTCATCTCCTTCACAGGCCAGCACTGGTGCTTCTCCAGACCCTTGACTTTCTAAAGTAGCATAAACCCCTTTCTCTGCCCGTTCCTCTGTCTACATCTTTGCTCTCATCTACACTTTAAAAGCCGTTCAGAGACATTCCACTTCTGAGCTGGAGCATACGTGTTTATGAGTTCAGTTATTGGCAGACATGAAGATTGAAATTCTGTGTTTTTCCGGCTAATGGGTGGAACATAAACATATACTCTTTTAGTGGCTGAAATGTTCTACAGCTGGAGGGACCATCTCTAGACTTGATAGGGTAGTTTAATCCCAGTGTCTTTGCCATTGCCTGCTAACAGATTGGCACGGTGCAGTTTTCTTTTTTCAGCTGCTTAATTAGGTATAGTTCTGTTTCTAGGGTAGGATATTGCGAATGACTGTGACAATGGAGTCAGGTGCTTCACACAGGTGAAGCAAAACTGAATGCACATTTAGCTCTTAGGCCGTCGTCTGTGTATGTGTGCTTACATACAATACACCAATGTCAGCCTTATTTGTTTTTAATTTGAATGATCCTGGATGCTTAAGTTTCTAATGAAAGCAGTTCTTTGCACTTACATTGAAATTGTAGAGCAGTTTTTTTCTAGTGCAATTAGAGAATGACTGTGACTCTAATTCCAGTTTTCATACCTTTGAATACCTACATATTCTCCAGTGACTTTTGCTTCAATTAGTTGTATTGATTCAAGTTTATAATTTTGCACTAACACAGAGCTGTGTTACAAGCAGCTTCAAAACTAAGATTGCCTTATTGAAATAACATTAGTTTCAATGTGGATTTCAACAAGTAGATTCCTATCTATCAGTTTATATGCCTGGGTGAATACAGGGAATTTATATATGGCTTGAGCTAATGGTAAATTAACTTTGTATTTTCTCACTCAGAGGTGTGTCTTTGTCTTTCATGTATTTGTCTTCCACAAACTAGTCTAATCTTTTTGAGACCATAGAAACTTTTGGTATCCATGCTGCCCTACGACAAGAATTTCAACTACACATAATATCCAAAAGTCTCCCCCCTCGGTGGGGTGAGGGGATTGCACCTTGCCTATACCTCTTATGATTTTATAGATCCCTGTCATAGTCCCCTTGATTATCTTCTTTGCAGTTTGAGGAATCCAGGTTGACTTAATTGTTCCTTGCCTGACAGCCGTTGCCTAATTTTCATCATCGCTGTTGCCAATGATGCTACTTTTCCAGTTCCATTTTGCTCTCTTGGGGATTAGGATTGCTGTCTACCATATTAGAGCATTGCTACATCTTTTTGTTTTCTTTCCTATTTCTTTCCAAACTGTTGGTGACTTTTGCTTGCTTTTGTTTTTACCACTGTGAGGCACTGAGTTGACGTTTTTGTAGAACTATGTAGAATAACTCTGAGAGTCTGTTCCTGAGTAGTGATAGCTGGGTGAGAGCTTCTCATTCACTTTATAAAGTTAGAATTGTTTGGGTTTTTTCTGGCATTACTTCACATTTGTCTTTATTGAATTTCATTTGACATTTTATTGCACAGTATTGTGAAGTCCTTTTGCAACTCCTCTTAGTCAGCCTTCTTTTTTACTTCTGTGAATGATTTAAGCTTTGTCATTTTGATATTCATGATAATTTATGAATATGCCAAAACATATAGGCTTAAGTATATGTGTCCTATGGAGACTCCATTGGTGACTCCTTTCTTTTGTGAAAATTAACCATTTCCCATTTGACCCTATAGTCAGTCAGCTATATAAAGAGTTTTCCTCTTATCCCAAGGCAGCTTTTTTCTCTAGGAGATCTTCAAAGGGGTTTTTATGAATGTCTTCTGGAGATTTAAGTAGTTATATCCACAAGATTCACATACTTCTCCTTGACTCCTTCACAGAACTGGCAGAGATATGTGAAACATTACTTCCCTTTGTGAAAGTCATATCAGCTCTTCTCAAATATGTCATACTATTGACTCCCAACCATATGCATGGAAGCAGGTCCTGAGTACCAAAGCACTCCAAAGAAAATGTGCTGAAAATAATGTAACTATAATATCATGGTACTATATAAATAATGTAATGTTTTTAAACTTAACAGAAGAAATCATAATATTAAATTTTTAACATGTTTTAAAGTTTTAAGAAACCCTAATGTGGTGAGAGCTAAATACTATTCAGGAATCAGAGTAAGTTGCAAAGAAATGAGATTGTCACATCTACAGAAAGGCACCTCAGTATTAGTCAGGGCCAGAGGAATGCTGCCTGGGGCATCTCGTCACCAGTGTAAGACTACTTTAATACAAACAAGGCAAGAAGATACAGTCTCTGCAGTTAGCTCCTTTTCTTGCCAATCTTGTCTTCTTTGATTCTGCTTTCCCTGGCATTTTAATTTTCGCCTGTGTATGTTAAACACTTAACTTATACGCCAATAATATGAGCATTCAGAAATCCAACTGAAAGGTGTGCAACAATCTGTCTGTGTTCCTGTATCTCCTGTAGCAGTTTTTCTGTATTTTTCCTGCTTGTTGTTTGGGCTAGAAGCAATCTGCTCGGTGCTTTTGCAGTACTTGGCATAATGGGGTCGTGGTCTTTGAGCAGAGTTCCTAGGTACTACTGGAAGTTTTTCAGGGTTTATCCAGATAACCACTAATTCTATTCACTGTTCCAGCATTTTGTGCAGCAGAGTATCATTCCTCTGATTTTCCCTGGATACCTCCTGGAAGCACAGCACGTTTGCTGACACTGAGGCAATTTTAAGTGAGAGGTTACACCCCGCAATGCTTATTTCAGCTGTTTCATGACTGAGTTCCTTTAGCGCTGCTCCTGGAGTTTTGTTACTATCCATTATGTCACTCTGACCAAAAATGTTTCCTACTCACCCTTCGATTTGAGACAATACTGTGGTGCACCTGCTATCAGGCTTCAGTGTGGGACTCTGCCTGAGCCCCTGCACATTGAAGAGTCCTGCATGAAAGTCCTGCATGAAAAGTTCATTGAACTTTTCCACTGTGGCCTTATCTCCTGTGCTCCCTTATGCCTTCCTCACCTGTTAGCTTTACAGACTATCTGCTCAGCTTCCTCTCCCTTGTGTATTTGAACAAGATTTATTATTAGTTTTCAAAGCTTTTTGAGAACTGTTCCTTAGACTTTGATTGGACTGCTTTATAGGATTTTTATATTTAACCTGTCAGAGTTTGTTATTTTCTGTTTTCCTTCTTTGGAAATAATGTCAGCTCTTTTAAAGAAAGTCATCTTAATCGAGTGAGCTTCCTTGGTGAAATGTTTAATGCTACTAGTCTTTCGTGTGTATTTGAGAGGTCAGGAGAGGAGAAGGGAAGGTTTTAGTAGGTGCTGAAGGGGCTTTATGGTACCTCTTCATACTTACTGCTTTAAGAAGGCAGAAGCAATATTTTGAATACAGGTTCTTATCAAAGAGGATAAATATAGTACTGGACTTTCTGAGCATGTATTATGAGTTTAGCCCTCATCCCTATGAGTGAATATTATATAGATAGTGCCATCTAAAGTTTTCAGTTTAGGATCCAATGGACCATAAGACAGCAGCCTAGAAAATTCCCAGGACTTCTGGATGTGAAAGGAAAAGACAAACAGACCCTTTCCGACAGCCAGTGCAATATCTTGGTTTCACTATAGTAGTTCCGTCCCGTAATGTTGTGACGATCTGCCAAGCAGTACCAGATGTCCAAGCTGCTTCTTCAGTTTCCCAGTGAGGACAGAATCCATGATGCAAATGTACAGTTATTTACATGCCTACTTCACACCTGAGAGCTGGCCAAATGAGTCGAAAACCAATTCGCCTTTCTAGACACTGCTCAAAATGTGTATCTGGTTTGCAGGAAGCAACTTGGCAATAAGCATTTGCTATTCCACCTCAGGTGCAAACACACCGGGAGAGGGATTTACTTTTACTCTGTGTGTGTACAGCAGCTGGCACAGTAGGGTCCTAATTTATGGCTGATATTGATAGGGACTGTTGTAGGCTACATAATGATATAAATTATTTAT
Source organism: Xenus cinereus (assembly GCA_025774025.1). Classification (NCBI taxonomy): domain Eukaryota; kingdom Metazoa; phylum Chordata; class Aves; order Charadriiformes; family Scolopacidae; genus Xenus; species Xenus cinereus. The sequence continues at coordinate 122,329,865 of JAOXJK010000012.1, forward strand.
TGTAGCAAGAGCTATGGCAGGGGGTATTCGCAACTGCTTGTGAATAATTTCCCCCGCTTGTAACAACATATAAGTACAAAGAACAGTAAGACTGAAAGCTCGTTTACAAGTTAAGGATAATAAGTGAGAGTACTCTATACGCTGCCATCACAGCTGTTTTGCCACTGGCTGTAACATTTCTCTTCCTCTCACTCTCCCATTTCTCGTCACTCATCTTTCAGTTCACCTTGAAAGGCACCAAGGATTATGTATGGCAAATTCTACCAGCTCTCTAAATTGGCAGCGGTGATACTAATAAACTAGCACTGTTACAGCTCAGTGCTGCTACCAGCGACAAAAATTCATGTTCTGGTCTCCTGAAGTCTTCTACATTCCCACAACACTACTGCACCCCAAAGTATAGCCTGATTCGATTTTTGTTCTCTGCACCTGCTTATTTTCCTGATAGGCAGCAGGGGAGAGGAATGAGAAATGATCCTCTTTACTATTTGAGAACAGAGTCCCCCATCAACAGGATTTTTTGCTAGTTAAATGCTGGTACATTTACCTAAATGGGAAGAATTTTCCCATCAGTTGCCAGTTTTGGAGCCTGTACATACTGAAATTCTACCATCAAACGTGGAACAATAACTATCATGCAGTTACTGCGGCTTGTCGTGATTTTCATTGCTCCCATAATCTATAGAGAGGTTTTTGTTACCTGCCCAAGAGAAAACGGTGAGTCATTACTCAAGATGCTGCATGTGCAAAAGGGAAAAGAAATTGAATAAGTAAATAACTGGCTTTTAAGGAAGCTGTTGACAACAGGAAAATAAAGAATTGAGAGTGTTGTATGGAGAACCATTTTCCTGAAACTAAAAATAGTTTGCAGTGGGGAGAAAATAAGAAACTAACCATGCAAAGATTAAATTTGTTAATCTGCTAATAAACGATATAAACATGATTTTTCACGTATCATACAAAAGTTTTTTTTAATTTTTTAAATTCATGTGACTTAGACCACTGCATTAACTTAATAAATATAGACTTGTTTTCCTATTTCATGTTAAAGAGCCAGGGTTTTTTTATCAAGAAATATTTTTTGGTTCTCAGTTGCTCCCTCATACTGACTCAGTTTCTATTGGAATGTGACTTGGAAAATTTGAACAGCTGCGAGTAAGAGTTCCCTCTTGTTTGTCTGTACAAGCCTTGACAACTTTTAATTAAATGCGTTTGTGTATCAGCTCTCATAATGGACCTCTGATACATGATTGGGGCCCCTTGGTGCTACCATAATAAACTCAGAAATATTTGACAAGGTTTAATGATTCCAGGAGATACAATATCACAATTGCCAGAGCACACCAGGGCCTGTCCCTTGCCATGTTTGTGCTCACCATTATTGGCTTGAAAATCCGAGCTGGTTTTCTGTCTCCTTACAATTTTGGGTCACAGCAGTGGGGGTTTTTTACTGGCTCCCAGCGTGATCTGCAAAAGATTAGGATGCTGTAACATGGACCAGTTAAGACAAACCTTTGCACAGAAGGTGTGTGTGCCTTTTTCTAAAGGAATTGGGCGGGTGGCGAGCTCCAGAGCCCATTTCACAGAAGGCATCCCTCATCTGTCCTTGTACACTGATGCCCTGCCCTGGTGAGGCCCCATCTGGAGCACTGGGTCCAGTTCTAGGATTGCCAGTTCAAGAAGGACAGGGAACTTCTGGAGAAGGTACAGCTGAGGACTACAAAGATGATGAGGGGCCTGGAGCATCTCCCTGATGAGGAATGGCTGAGGAACTTGGGTCTTTTTAGTCTGGAGAAAAGAAGGCTGAGGGGGGATCCGATCAATGCTTATAAATACTTAAAGAGAGGGTATCAAGAGGATGAGGCCAGTCTTTTTTCAGTGGTGCCCAGGGACAGGGCAAGAGGAAATGGGCACAAACTTGAACGTGGGAAGTTCCATCTAAACATGAGGAGGAACTTCTTTCCTGTGAGGGTGGCAGAGCCCTGGAAGAGGCTGCCCAGAGA
>JAOXJK010000012.1:122352104-122363703 GCA_025774025.1 Xenus cinereus
GAATTACTTTCCTGAGAGGGTGGTCAGGCACTGGAACAGCCTGCCCAAGGAGGTGGTGGAGTCACCATCCCTGGAGGCATTTAAGAAATGTGTAGACATGGCTCTTCAGGGCATGCTCTACTGCCTGAGATTGTTGGTTTGTGTCTGTGGGTGGGTGTGGTGGTGTTCTGTGGTGTTTTTTGGTTTTGTTTTGTTTTTTTGTTTTGTTTGGTTTTTTTGTGGTTGGACTCGATGATCTCAGAGGTCCCTTCCAGCCATGAATATTCTGTGATTCTGTGATCTCCCACTGAGAACAACAGGAGCTAGGGATACTCATGTCCTTCCATCTGGGCATGGCTGCCCGGAGGGATGGAGTTGTAATGGAGGCAGCTGTGCCACTGGCTGGGCTTGGGAAGTGCAGGCACTATTAGAGGGTGCCATTAGATGAAGTCATTGAACCATTAGGAAGCCTGCAAAAAACGAGGAACCTCTTCTAATCTGAGAAGCAGTGTGGTTGAGAATACACTCATCGGACATCCTCAAGGGAAGATTTCTTTCACACGTACTGACTCTGTCAGTGTTACCAGCCAGCACTTCACTAGCGCGAGACTCAGGTTTGTAACGTTTCATGGATCCCTACGTCATGCTGAGTAGTGCTGGTCATCTATTATTAATGTGCTCACATTTTTTTTTTTTTTTTGCTAGACTAAAAGTATCTTATTATCCATTTTCTTATTAAATCTTCCATTACTTTAAGATGCTTTCAAGGTCTGTTCTGCTCTCATTTTATTAGTTGGGAACAAAGGCTTTTCAAATGTCAGAAGTTAATATATGCTGATTTCTGGATAAGCAAGAGAATACCTCAGATTTTGAAGCCATTTTATTATATAATTTTGACTTTAAGCCTCATATACAGTTTTTATAAAATATTTCCTTTGTGCTATTTGAGTGCATATCTACATGCAAGTGCAGTTTTGCATTAGAAATCCTGGCTGTTTGGCAAGGTGAGACTTTCTCCCGTTATTATAAGCAGTTATTCTTTGGCACGCATACAGAATTCAAGGAACTCTCAAGTTAGAGAAGGAACGTTGTGTTTGCTTACACAAGTCGATGGAGACAGTTGCATGTCCGTTCTGCTTTAAGATGGCCAGAGACGAGTCAGTTTACATCTGGGAACTGTGGAGTTGGCATGGTGTGGTACTTGGTTAATGAGCCTGCAGAGAACATTGCAGCTCAGGCAGTACAGTGTTCTCACATCCATGAGAAGCTGGTCTGTATCTGGACAGGCTGGAGTATAGACAAAACGGTCAGACCCACTGGAAAAGAGATGCACCTCGGTAAGATTAATTCTGTTAGATACTTATTCTGTAAAGAGATGTTATTATCTGAGTTTCCCAGCTACTGTCATTGAGGTATTTCCTGTTAATTCCGATCGAGGAGTTGCTACCCGAGAGACAAAGGTGTTGGGTTGATGTCACTGAACAACCTTAAACAAAGTTTGGACTCCAGAGATTTCCATCAGCTAAATCATCTATCAGGATGATTAAACCAACCACATCAGAGACTGGAAAGTTATTGATTAGCATAGAGATGAGGGAAGAAAAAAAAAAGAGTAAGAGGAAAAAAAAAAAGAGAGTAAGAAAGAAATTCTAAGTATATTGAAATGGAATGGTTACATTAAATATATTTATTTGAGGCCATTCTAAAATTCCTGTGAGCAAATAAACCCGAGTTTTCTCAGACTGTCAAAACTAAGGTCAGATTCTGTAGCATAAGCTGGGGTCGTGGCCACCCACCACCCAGCTCGGAGACGTCCCTGGTGTACGTGCACCCTGTGTCCCCTTTTGGACTGCATGTTTCATTCCTTTTTCATGGAAGAAGGTAACTGGACTTTTGTGTGTGGGTCTGGAGTATAACTAGCCTAATGGAGAGCTGGGTCAGTGGCCTGTCAACCAGCCTCATTTAGATTTTTGCATTGATCAAAGTAATAGTAATAATAGTTACTTACCCTGTTTGAAGCCAGCTGGCATAAAAAGAGGAGAGTCAGCAGGATGTAAGAACACACATTCTTTAACAGAGATATATTGGGAGAGCAGGCTGGGTCCACCAGTTACTGCTTTGTTGGATTCGACCTTATCACTTTGATAAGAACCTGATTTGTTCATCCCAGTCAGGTTTCGGCCTTGTGTTGGTTGTTTTTGAGCAGCAGAATGGAATGGGCCATCCATAATGCTGTTGTAATGTGGTTTTAGGATTAGGTGAAGGGTAAGAATGAAGAGGAGTATCATGATGGAGGAGAAGTACACCAGCAGAATCTCACAAGTGCTGCATTAATATCCTGCTGCTGAGGGCCAGGTTTAGCTGGAGTGGTTTTACCTTTGCCCCCTGTGGCTGAAGCTCAGCAGAGAGGGATGGATTCTTGGAACTGGGTTGAAAAGGATCATACTTTCCAGAATTCCCCTGAAAATCTCATGCTATTTTGATTTCCGGACTTCTGTTTTCTAAAACTCTACAAAGAGCTGTTGGAATAAAACTGCCCCTTATTATTTAGTTGATGTAGACCTAATTTTAAGTGCAGTTTTGCTTCATTAATTTCTAGTTTCATTCTTACCTTACCGGTTATAAACCCAACACAAATATTGAATTTTACCAATAGCCCTTCCTGCTTAGTTGATCTATTTTTTTCCTGTCCTCTTTGCAGGTTATTTTTAATCTTTTGGGAACTCTGAACTATTTCCCACAGCTATGCTCAAAAGTGAATTTGAAGCCTTTTACTGCCATTGCTGCAGGTAGACCTTGCTTGAGACCACAGGGAAGTTGGGACAAAGCCAGGGAAAAAACTTGGACTCATGATTCCCAGGCTCATGTCTTAAGCACGAGTTCCCCATTTATCTTTTATAAGCCTTTCTTGCCTGATGCTTTCAAATTCTCAGAAAAGTTGGCCTTGAGATTGAAGCGCTTATGATTTTTCATAGCACACACATATATATATATTTTTTTTCCTTAGTAAAGTTTGGTCACGTCACACTTGTCCGTTTATGAATAACGGGCTGTGTGGTGATGATACAACTGAGATCATTATGACATGCTTTTTCTATTATTAGATCACACAAAACTCACTTTCTCTGGCTCTCTAGCCTCTGTAGGTCCATTAACACCAATGGAGTTACAGTCATTTATACTTGCTGAATATCAGTTTTAAGAGATAACAGTTGAATACTTGGTGATGTCTTTCACATATTTGAAAAAAATTGCTTTGACAATGAAGTTATGTTTTCAAATAATTCTTACCTCTGGATTTCAATAAAATGCTTAATAGGATTTGGGATGATAATGGTGCCACTGGTTTGAAATGCATTTATTTTAGTAGTTCCTCATATTACTGTCTTCATTAGGGGGTTTGTCTCTCTATCTGCTCTACCTCCTTCATCCTCGTCCTATTTTGGAATGTGTAAAGATCCTAAAGTCAGCAGGACCCTCACTGTTTTTAGCAGAAAGCTGCTGTTACAGGGACGAGTCAGAATAGTCCTGTAAATTCTGACCTTTCCAGAACATGTTTTAAGTCTCCTTCGAAGGATCATGGAGGGATGATTGTGAAGGAGTTGCAGGTGTGGCCAGGAGAGAGAGATCTGTTCACCATCAGTTCCCTTTGTGTGTGTGTGAGAAGCAGCTGTGGTTAATGGCTCCGCTTGCGGACAGGTGAAGCTGTTGTTGTCCCAATGACCATCACACACCTTTTGAGACAAGTTCTTGGCTGTTGCACAGGATCAAGGGCTTAAGATCAGGGTAACACAGTTACTTAGTATTTTTCGATAGGTTTGTCTTTATGTACCACTAAGTATCTATGTGCCATTGGGAGTCAAGTGTATTTATATATGATTAACCAAGATTAGGGACAAGCTGTGACATTGTTTTTGTCAAGACTACAAGTCTGTAATTAAGGTTGCCCCCGCTTTGGCATTTCTGTGGTAATTTTTGTCTTTATTACATGTTTTTTGTTATGGGAGAAAAGAAGAAACTACGAAGGATGTGACAGTTACAACTTTATAAACATCTAACCTCTTGCTGGCATCCAGAGACATAATTTAGCTATTTATCAGTTCTTTCTGTCACTTCAACTTATTATGTCCGCACCTCGCAATCCCTTTAGGACATGCCAAAGAAGTCTCGGTGGCCACAGAGTTTGTAACAGTCCCCCTTGATTCATTTCCAGAATTTGCACTCTGTGAATCAAGAATCCATAGCAAAACTATGGATTCGTAATGGGAACCTATAGGGGCATGGGAAGGATAAACTGCCATTTTCTTATATTTCAATGTTTTGCTTTGAATATTGGTATCGAAGAGAAGAAAAACCTCAATATGCTTCAAAGACCATTCCGGAGGTGTCAGGAAAGACACATTATTTAGATGGTCTTCACCTTTCAGGAGAAAGGAAGAGCTGTGACCCAAGCCTGTAGCTCAGGCCTGGAACCAGTGCGTTCTATAGCATCATACTAAAATATTGGTAGAAAGTGAGAAACTATAATAAATGGGCACTTTACTAAAAATGTAAGAAGATCTTTAAAAGTCGCATCATTTCAGCTCTTATCTCAAGGAGTGGTAAGAACTGGAGCAATGGGAATATCAAGAAGGCAAAACCCAGTTTTAATGGTGTTTTCACTTTTCCACTTAGGCAGGTGAAGAAAGCTTTGGCTTGGTTATCCTATTTTTTAAAAATTGGTTAATATTCTCACTGAATTTTCATGGGAAAAGGGTTATGATTCTGGCTTGGACGGTACACGTTTTTGCCTGTCCTGCCTCATTCAGGAGTTATTTTTGCTTGCAAAGTATATATATTATATGGGTTAAACACCGGTCCAGCTTTAATTTTTCATGAAAACAATACATTTCTCAGGGATTAGGGGTTCTGTACAGGGAAGAAGAATGTAGCATTTGTACAGCTGATTCTGTCTTGAGGTAAATGGTGTCTTGTGGCTGCTTCTGACCCTGATTTCAGACACGGCCAGAAGGAAATGTGCACAAGCTGAAGAAAAATTCCTAAGGACTCGCAATATTATGTTGGCGATAAAGTTCATACAACAAACACACTGGAACACGCAGATATTGTAGTGATATAAATTGCTTAGGATTTATCTAATTTGCAAGCTGCGGTCTTAGCGATAGGGGCACAGCTTCATTGCAAGAGGCTTTCGGTGCTGATGTGACGGATGCCAACAGGATTTTTCCTTGTTTCTGCAGGCTGTTGTACCACCTCGTAGCTTGAGACAGCTCTTACCTACCTGATGCAACCATGTCCCCTGTGGAGGGTTTGCGATCCTGGAGCCAGTTGGCTGCGGGGCTGAAGTTTTCTTGTGGGCTGATAGACGGAGAGGGCAGTAATGGCACAACTTTGTGATGTAAAATGTGTTGTACCTGCCTGTGTAAAATTGTGCAAAAGTGAGCAAACTATTCAGTTGTTATCCATTCTAATATATGAACGTGAAAGCTGTCTGCGCTGCTCCTATTCCGTGCTAAGTTTTGAGGCAACCCTTTTTCCTTTTAAAGCAGTTCATTAAATGGCATGTTTTGAAGAGTGAGAATTTCATTAACAGCAAGGAAAAAATTGTGCACACCATTTGAACATTGATAATTGGAAAGGCCTATTGTTAATTACGAATTAGGTCAAATATGTTTGTTTTAAGCTTGTATCGCGTTGCTTTAAAAAGTGATTATCAAGGGTGCTAATAATGGCAGAAAATAAACAGCCAAAAGGACAGGAGGGAGGGATATGGGAGGAGAAAAGAAAATGGGTCTGCGTTTGCACGTGAGGGTCTCATTTCTGTTGCTGTATTGTTCCAGCCTTACTCTTTTAGAGCATCATCTCACCTCTGATAGGCGTATTGATTCCAGGGGCACTCCTTGCTGCTCAGATTCTAAATAAAACAAGTAAGCCTGCTTCTCTGGGGTCAGCTTCTCCGCTTCTGTGTCTTCAGTCTGGAGAGCTCACAGTTTCTCACAAACTTGATAAAAGGCTCATTTCTGCTGAATGTCTGGCAGTGACTTAGAAATCTATTTTCTCAGTCTTGGATGTTAGAGTAGTTTTCTTCCAATATACACATCGTTCTGTTGCTGTTTACTGAATGTAAAAGGATGACCATGCCGTAGACTATCCAAAGCCATTTAGTGAGTTGATATATTTCATATTGAATTATACTGAATCATATTTCATATTGAATCATTTCAGTCAGTATGGGTTTATGAAAGGCAGGTCCTCCTTGACTAACCTGATCTCTTTCTATGACAAGGTGAACCACTTAATGGATGAGGGAAAGGCTGTGGGTGTTGTCCACCTAGACTTTAGTAAAGCCATTGTCACTTTCCCACAGCATTCTCCTGGAGAAACTGGCTGTCCATGGCTTGGATGGGAGTACTCTTCGCTGGGTGAAAAACCGGCTGGATGGCCAGGCCCAGAGAGTGGTGGTGAATGGAGTTAAATCCAGTTGGCAGCTGCTCACCAGTGGTGTTCTCCAGGGCTCCGTACTGGGGCCAGTTCTGTTTAACATCTTTATCAACAACCTGGATGAGCGGATCAAGTGCACCCTCAGTAAGTTTCAGATGAAACCAAGCTGGGCAGGAATGTTGATCTGCTGCAGGGTAGAAAGGCTTTGCAGAGGGATCTGGACAGGCTGGATTGATGGGTCCAGGGCAATGGGATGAGGTTCAACAAGGCCAAGTGCCGGGTCCTGCACTTGGGTCACACCAACCCCATGGAGCGCCACAGGCTTGGGGAAGAGCGGTTAGAAGAAAAGGACTTGGGGGTGTTGGTCGACAGCCAGCTGAACGTGAGCCAGCAGTGTGCCCAGGTATTTACGCATGTACCAGTTTACACTCTATTCATACCTACTTACCATACTGAATTTCATTCTTCATCTTAGACCATTTCCTCAAAATAATTTTAAATACCATCTTCCCTTCTTGATCTCATGGATGCTTATAGGGTGGGGGTCTAGAGGATGGGGCCGGACTCTTTTCAGTGGGGCCCAGTGACAGGACAAGGGCAATGGACACAAAATTGAACACAGGAAATTCCAACTCAACATGAGGAAAAACTTGCCACTCCAGTGGCAATTTAGACTTTTATTAATCTTCACTGTCATGGATTTATTTTCTTTGTCCTTCCCTTAGGCTGCTAAATAAATATTTTTTGAAACCATACAATTAATAATGAATGTCTTCTCTTGGTGGCGTTGTGAATTTCTGCTAAGTAAATCCTCACAGAGGCATGTTCTAAAGTAATTTTCAGGTGAGGTCTTCCACTCAGTTGGAACTTAGCCAGGCACTCTGCTGATAAGATAACACTGTAATATGAGGGGCAAGCGTGATAAGACTTAGAGGTCTGCTGTAAGTTCCTCGGGGGGAAAGTCTTGGCACTACTGGACTTAATATTTTTTCACAGTTTTTTTTTTTTTTCCCTAACTCCTCATCCTAATTTTTGAGAAGTTGAGTCACGTAGTATATTCAGTTTGAAAACTGTATTGTATCTGCAGCGTGGCAATCTTCAGGGGGCTCTAGGATTTTTTTCTGCATATTGAGCATAGCATTTTGATGTTGCCTTCTGTTGGTTGGGGTTCTTTGAAGGCTCAAGCTCAATGGAGTTTCAAAATACTTTTCTAGTAAGGGCTTGTTTTTAATTATCATCATTATTTCTTTATTTTCAGAATGTGCTCTGTTCTTTACAATGACATGTTTGTTAATGACTTTAAGGTCAGCGTGTCACCCAGCATCCACTCCGTGTGGACCTACAAAACAAATAGTGATGCTGTTTCAAGGACCATTGCAAGCACCAGGTTAAATACACTGGGAACTACAGGTTCTTTGGGATCAAAGGTTCAAACACGATCCTTTTGCTTTCCTGGCTGGTGAAAAAACAACCATGAAGAGAAGTGGTCAGAGGAGTAAATGGGTACATGTGGCTCTTTTTTATTATCCCAGTAATTTAGATCACTCTGTTTGGCTAGTGCAGGTCAAAGAGCCCTGTTTCAGATAACTGACAATTTTCTACTTAAATCTTAATCTCTTAGTTTGTACAACATCTGGCAGCATGGGGCTGGAAGGCTGAGGCACACACATAATGAAATTAATACTATTTTTCTACCTTGTGTAGAGTCTGTGAACTACATGAACTTGTAAGGTATGCAATATAACGCGATATTCTGTATCAGCAAAGGTAGGGTGTAAAGATTAAACTTCCTACATTAACTTGTGGACTGTCTCCATTAATACATTGGTTTAAGAAGAAGCTATAATAGTGGTCACCTATTTCTAACAGTCAATCAAATGTGTTCCCCGTATTAATAACAGCTCATTGTTCAGGTGGATGTTTTAACAGCTAGAAAAGCAGCAGGATTTTTCTTAACTACCAATAACAGGTCTGTCAATATTTTTCTTTTTAATCTTCTTTTTAATGCAAACTATAAACCTCTTGATACCGTTGCCATACAGAGTGAAATACTATATATTCCTTTACTATATGATGGTATTGTTTTACTTGAAAAAATTAGAACTAGTAAAGAAAGAAAAGCAAAGCTTCTTTTTAATAGGCAAAAATACCTTCAGTAAGAATTTTTTGGCAGAGAACACTGCCTTTACTCAGAAATTCTATTGTGGTGCCTCACTAAGAGTTGACACCTCTTGACGTACCTTCAGTCCTCTCTGTGGATGTCTAGATGACTTCTGCTTTGTGAAAAGTGACATTTCTCTGTTGTCATACAATATGAATCTATAGTCTTAATGCATCATGACAGATACAGTACAGGTGAAGAGTACCTAGAAGAAAGAAGACAAGCTGCACAAAAATTGCCAAGAAACACTAGAAGGCATTGTCAAATTCCGTTTGAATTTTATGCAGAATATTTTAAACTGAGAAGTCAAATTTTCACCTAATGCAAAAATTGTAATTTATTCAAAAGTCTGTCTGTGGTCTAACAGTTATTACAGAGAAACTTCAGCCATCTCTCTAAAAAATATGGGCACCTACATGTGTCAAATGGGAAAATAGAAGTATTTTAGGAGAATGTCACTAAAGCTGAGTAAGTTTGTGTGTAAACACAGGTTTTGGTTGCTTTCTGCTGCCTACCTTCCCAGTCCTTCTTGGGAAGGAATTGTTCCTTGAGGAATTGTTCAGTCAATCCAGAAAGCAACAGGACAAGGAATTGGCGGATCTGGACTTGTAGAAAGCTCACCTGTTTTGTTAGGAATTTAACAATTAATGGATTTTCATGGAATAGTTTTCTTACTATTGAATCAAAATTTTTGGATAAAAAGTCTTCCACTGTAACATTTTTTTGATCAGTTTATTATTCATGAGCAGCATTTACACTTCATTACTGCAACTCTCTCCAATAATTCCTTAACAATCAGCATATACTTAAGCACAAGCCTGTGAGCAGCGTTTTTGATAATAATGAATGCAAAGTTCAAACGTAGATTTCGGCTGTCAGTGGATGGGCTGTGATTAATTCTGGGGATGTTCAGCATCTGAATGAAATGTGTAGGGAAGAGATTCTCCTACTGAAAAAAAAAACCAGTATTTGTTATTTTGTGTAGATTGACAGGCACAAAATTCAATGGATACATATAGCTGCAGTTAAACGGATGCACAAGCGTATCTTAGACTGTGCTTTAAACTATGAATAATTGTGCTTTACCAATTTTATTGTGGCTTTCTTTAGTATAAACTGTATTTTCCTTGAAAGGGATTGATAAGCAAATTGTGGATGTGACATAAGGGCTAAATAGCGAAACCACTTCATACTCAATGTATCAATCTTATGATAAATTGTCTGGAGACTCTAGAACCTGCAGGAAAATTACAGTAGGCACCAAAAAAGCTGGCAACTGCATTTTCAAATTTATAGATGGAAATAAAAAATAAGTAATTGTTGGAATTCTATGTTGTGTGATATATGCTCGACTAGTCTCCCTTTTCTTTCTGCAAAGGGATTAATTTATATGTATATGAAAAAAGACAATTTTTGTGCATTTGAGCTCATAAACAATTTTTCATACACCTCTTATTTCTTAATGTTTTCTTTAGGACTTGCAAATATTTATTTTTAAGAGGTTTCATAGATTATTGTCTGCTATATGTGGCTCTCATTCTTTCTGTCTCCTATTAAATGTAATGTGGAAAATCAGACTCTCAGGTTGCAGCAATAGGAAGGGGATGGATTTCAGTCACTGTTGGATATAGTTTCTTTTTGATGCGAATGTGATTTACTAGGTTTCTTATATCCCATAAAATAACTCATGACAGCTACATGCTAAAACAGATAGCTTTTCTTCCTTCCATAAACCTTTGACTTGGCTGTTCTTTCCATTGCCTTTCACTGAATACAAAGTTTGTGCTAACTCTGGGCCAAAAGGTTTTCAGAAAGTAGGTTTTAAATGTGGCAGAAACACTTGAAATTATTTTCAGGGACCAGCTGGCTCCAGGTCATGTTCATCCTGATAGAGCTGGAGATGATTTATCTGAAGTTTTATTCCTTCTTGGGGCAGGACCAGTAGTTACTTCAGCACAGATGCAACATCTGTACTTGCTAGTAAGGTGCTGGTTTGAGATATGTGATGACAGTGGCTTCCCTCTTCTCCTCTTAAAAACCACCCTGACCAAACCTTCCCTACTCTTTGTTCCATTACCTTAACAGTAGTCCAATGTTTCCACAACGTTTTAATCAAAGAACTTTCCGAAGAGACTGGAAGATGTAGGATGTTACCGTAATTCTCGTATCTAATCCTTTTTTTAAAAAAAAATTAAAAAAAAAAATCTTTTCCCTAGTTTTGCTTGTTTGTGTGCTTATGTGTAGAGGATTATGCATATAAAATAAAAAAAAAATTTCTATATTTTGTACACAGTTTTCTTGATGCCTTTTGAACCACCAGCTCTGCAACAACCTTCTGACTGCTAACATAGTTCTAACAAAGCAAAAATGTTCACGCTGGAAATAATGGTGGACTCTATTAACAGTAGCAGGCTTATGACAGAGTTTATTTTAGCTATAGACTAAATTTTTGTGAAGTTTCCAGAGTGGCCAGGTGTGAAAGAAATGCAATATTAGAAGATTACAAACTAGGAACTATGAATAAGGTGAAAATAAAGGCTGGAAACAGTGTGCTGAGTACGCTTATGAAGCTGAAACTCTCCAGAAAATCACAGAAAAATTGGGTTCCCCTTGTTCTATGTGGGGTGGATTCCCAGCATGAATTTTCATTTGTGGAAACTGTGGAAGCCTAAGGAGTAAAATGCACCATATACTCTCTTTATGGCAGGTCCATAGGAGGGCCATGAAGATGCTCAGAGGGCTGGAGCACCTCTGCTGTGAGGACAGGCTGAGAGAGCTGGGGTTGTTCATCCTGGAGAAGAGAAGGCTCCAGGGACACCTGAGAGACCCTTCCAGTACCTAAAGGGAGCTACAGGAGAGATGGGGAGGGACTCTTAATCAGGGAGGGGAACCATAGGACGAGGGGGAACGGTTTTAAACTGAAAGAGGGGAGATGTAGATTAGATCTCAGGAAGAAATTCTTTGCTGTGAGGGTGGTGAGGCACTGGAACAGGTTGCCCAGAGAAGCTGTGGCTGCCC
>JAOXJK010000012.1:122384724-122401877 GCA_025774025.1 Xenus cinereus
GGAAATGTTTAATGATGCACATTTATGTGTGATTATTTGGAACTCTTAACTTATTTTGGAGCTCCAGCAAATGAAATACAATATAATTTATATCACATACCACATACAACCACTCTCAGGCTCTGTGGACCATGATGCTTCTGGCAGCTGGCTCCCAGACTTTTTACCCTACTCGTTGACTAGCTCAGCATGAAGTTTCTCCCACACGCCCTCATACACAGAGCAGAAAGCATGTTTAAGCATAGTTACAGAGAAAACAGTTAGGTGCCAAGTTTAATAAGACAGGGTATACTGGTGATCAGGTGCTGGACTTGGCCAGAAAACTGTACTGGGCCATTTTATCTTCTCTTCTCTCCATTTTTCTGTTCTTATTCTTTCCCCCACCCACTTTTATCTCTCTCAGTCTCTGCCCTTGCCTCTTTCCCATATAAAAAACCTGTTCCTAGTTATTTTTCCCCTGCTAATCCCAGTTTCACTACATGCATGCCCAAATTTGATATTGCTGACAGCATTACCTAGGGCTTCTTAGCTTTATATGGTATTACTGATATGGCCACCTCTTGGCCTTGCAAGACTCTTTTCAGAGGTCCTCAGTACTCCTCTCTGCTTCTCAGCAAAGTTTGGCCATTTCTCACATAGCTTCCCCTTAACCAACCATGCAGTCCAACCCTCCTTCATGGCACTATCTGTAACTTCTGTCAGCTCCTCACTCTGTTATTTGTTACTCTACAGCAATTTCTGCTGTCATCTCCAGAGTTCCTCGTGTTCTCTTCACTTAGAGAAACGTCAGGTCAAGGACTGGTCATCTACCTGCAGACCGTAACGAGAACTTCTGAAAGCAAATTTACTGCAGATTCAGGTGGGACAAGGTTCTGGAGCCTTCTTGTACGAGGCAAATAGCAAGGGTGAATGAACATCCCCCCCGACCTCCTCCAAAGGCATTGTAGCTCCAGACTGCCTGTTCTTCTATTTGAATTTTGTGTGTATCTGGGAATAACTCTCATAGATATATCTCCCGTAGATATAGATGCATTTTCACTTTCAACGCTGATTTGAAGGGAGATCCTTGTGCAAACCTCGGGGCTGGAATAGTTTTGTCTTTAATGTATACCGTATAACTCTTATGTCTTAATCGGCTATAAACCACTATTTTTCAATGTGGTGTAAAAAACCCAATTTTACTTCTGACAACTTAACCACTCAGTATGTTGCGATATGCTTTGGAAATTAGGTATTTTTATCATTATCAAAGGGCATGATACACTTTAAAAGACGCAGTTGTACATCTGTTCACTTTAAACAGTGAGCAGTGCATTCCGTAGTATCTGTGAAGTTATCTACACAATGGTCATTTTTGTGTTGTCAGCTTCGAGCAATTTGCAGCTCTTTTGAAACTGTTGGTATTTAATAAAGTAGAATCCTCTACTTATATCTCAATTTGTAACAGTTTTTCTTCACACATTCTTGTCATGAAAAACCTGGCACATAAGCGTATCCTTTCTGTTGTCGTGTGGGGGAATTTGTAATTTGCCTAGGAAACGTACACTGGTTTGCTTTTAATGGACTTTAAATAGCAATCAAGCATATGTAGAAAATAAACTATACGTCAAGAAATTCTGTCGTGGTCCAGCCCACTGAATGGCAACTCAAATTCTCTTTCACTACTCAGAGAAGCTTATACAACTTTTATGTTTTAAGAAGGTCCCTTGAATTAGATTGACCATGTTCTTTGAGAGCATGAGGTATTCCATTAGAAAATTTTGAGGAACCTTTTGCATGGGCAAGTGCTACAATTAATGGTAAAATATCTGCTATGTGTATTTATTTTGAAATCTAGAGTACCTCAACCCTTCAGTAGAAACATAAGCAAGTACCCTGAGGTCTACCAATGTCTGTTTAGGATGCTGACGAGAAATTTTCTTTGTAAAATAAGTCATTAGTCAACTTCTGCTTTCTGAACACAAAGTTTTAGATTGTGTGAGTGCTATAATAAATGACTCTGGGTAAGTCACTTTACTGAAGTCAAATTGGAGATTTAGAAATGCAGAATAATTTCAATTTAATACTGAGCTTTACATGCCTCATGGAAAGTTCAGGCAAATGTTGTTCAGCTATGTTGTCGTTGAAACACAAATGACACAAGTAGTGGGTTAATTTGTAATTGTGTTGTAAGACAGGCGTTTCTTGCTACTTAGGAAAAAGAGTGCCCAAGGGTGTGTATACCAGAAATTTCTTGAGAATTCTTATTAATTATTAACAACTCAAGGATGAAAAATTAGATCTCACCAGTGGGAATTTAGTAGATAGGAAAAGCTGTATTCAGTAAAAGAGGAGATACTTTCTGCCTAGATTCCTTCAAATAAAAAAACTAGCAGCTGGTAACAGACTTTCTACAGTGGTATGTGAAACACGGTCTTTTTTTCAGTCATCTTTGTCAAAAACTTTGGCCACTGTGCACATGTTTGACTATGTTACGAGAAAGTACAGATTCATTAAGTAGCTTCGGACCTGTTAAAAACCTAAGTTTCTAGGTCTTAGGTTTTTAAGACAATGCAGAAAAGCCCGCAGTGATGGAACCTGAATTTCATATGCTGTTTCTGAATAAAGAATTAAGGCAAGTCTTCTTCATGTGATTTATATAAAAAGACTTCTGATGCATTGTTGGCCCTCAGTAATGCAAAAGCGTGCATATCCTAAGATAAATAGAAATGCCTGGCAGAATTCAACAACAAAGATGAACTTGCGTTTTATACCCACTGACTGGTGTTGAACTATGAATCTTTGTAAACATTCCTTTTGTGCTAAATTAGGCTCACTCTTATATAATTCCACCTTATTTTATTGTCATTCATTGTTGTCTCCTTGCTCATGCTCTCAGCTGCACTTCTAGCATGACCCTCATGGGGGTTGAGTAGCTTCAGCTCCTGTGCTTCAGCTGGTATTTACAAGCTTTATCAGTTGTCAATTGATTTTTCCATTGTTCATTTTCCTCCTTCTTTTAGAAGGTGGAGCAACATGTTAAAGTGCAGGGATGATGCTTCAAGAGAGGAGTAATGGATCACTGTCGATCATTAAATGAAGAGTATATTCCAGTCAGATAGAAGAGGTTGCGGAAATTGCATTCACAATACCGAATTAATTTACATGAATACTAGTAGCTGCTACTTTGCTGCTTTCGGTAATTTTTCTTAAGACAGAAGACAGTTTTCAGAATGGCTCATGGAAGAAGTGGAGTGGAAACAGAATTCAAACCTGGTGGCACAGAACTGGCCAAACCATACCTGGAGGAAATGGGAATCAAGTTTGTCTCTAAGACTAGGCCCCTCAGTGCATGTAGTTGCATTTTGAAAGTCATTAGGTGTTTTGTGTACTGACTTTAATAAGAAGGGCTACAAAGGCAGTGTATGTGGCCACCAGTAGAAATGAGAAGCTCCACCTGCTGACACGCTTACATTGGATAATAGGGGTGAAGCCATCCATATGTGCCCGAAGTTTCCATGCCATTTCCACCTTCAACTTTTTCTTTTTGCATTGGAAAGTATAAAGAGAAACACTCAGAAAATAGTCTCAATGCAGGTAGTGACTGTGTGGATGCCGGAGAGAGGGCACTTCATTTCCCTCTGCCTCAACAAAAGAAAGATCTCGGGAAACACTTCTCCTCAGTCATCAGTTGTGTGTTATTCCCTTCTTTTATGCCAAATTTGCACATGCTCCATCTCTTTTGTTTAAAACCTGTGGAAGGTCCCCTGTATTGCACAATTTTGGTAACCCTGAATAGCAAATTCAAATCACAAATCCTCAAAGCAGTTAATAAAATCACTGCAACAGACCTCCCACTGAATCCTGCTGGGGCTCCTGAGAAAAATAATTAATCTCAAACCTACTTATTTCAACATTGTTCACTCACTGAACAAATGTGTGGAAAAAAAGACCTTACTGAAATAATTACCTAGTTCACAGATTATGGTTCTGACTGAGAAAAGTACTTAGCCATAATGGAGACACCAGGCCACTTTTCTTATCGTTTTCCTGGCGTAGATTCCTCAAGGGAATAGTTAAGCATAAAAGCCAACATCACTGAAAAGTTGTACTATTACTATTGGTAATATTTTTATTTTTGTAGTGATATTTAGGAGCTTGCATAAATCAGGTTCCTACTTTGTTAAACATTTTGTATGCAAATAGTAAAGAGATTGGCTCTTCCTTCACAGGGTTTACATCATAAATAATAAGATGAGGAGTCCAGGAAATTAATGAGCAGCTGAGTTCTCTCTGGGGTAAAAAAAAAAAGAATTAAAATTACTGTGATGCATTGCCTAGATTGTTTTCCCTAATTTTGAAATCTGCAGTTTTTCGGTTGTTTTTGCAAATGTTTTGGGAAGCAAAGTTCAGTTCCTTCTTCCAAATTTAAAGAGAATATAAAAAGTGTGGTTGATGAGGGGTTGAGAGTATGTGAAGAGGTTTTTTCATGGCCTTAGTCATTCCTTCACTGAAAGTGTAGACAATTTCGAGCACTGCCCTGCAGCTGGGCAAGTTGTGGGCTAGTTCGTGGCCAAGCCTGTGTGTCTCCGGGGAAGGAAGCAGAGCGGTGTCTGCAGTGTGGTTGCATTCCCAGTCTGTGCAGGTGAACAAGAGCTGCAAAAAAAAAAAGGTGGAAAATGGGCTGAGCCTTGGCTTTTTGTTTGGCACCATGGGATATAAGAAATCCCTTGCACAACGATTTTCAGAATACATCATTGTTGTCCCGTTGTGAGAGATGTAACACCAACGCCTTGCATCAGCCATGGAGAGAAGGCACTGCTGCCCCATCAGGTGGTCATCTCTAATCCAAGCCTCAGGACTTGGTACTTGGGCACTGTTGGTTATTTACAATTTTGTGTCATTCTCATCTCTCTTCTGTCTTTCAGAAATAAATGGACTGGGTTCCCAGCGTGTCCATGTGCCCATTTACTGGGGTGCGTGGCTTGTTTTTTGAGTAAGAGCATCTTTGTCAGGAGCAGTGTCTCTGCAGTCAAGAGCTCTGTGCCCTGTTCTGATGGAGCCAGCTGGATGTTTTATTGGACTTTTAATAAGTTTTTGTAAGGCTTGATTTTAGCCTCTTCTAAAGAACCGCAGATAATTCTTACTATTCCAGGGAAGTCTGTAAGGAGGCTTAAAATCCCAGACTGAGTGGCAGTGCAGCAGAGCAGGTTTAAAAGCATCGTGTGGTGTGCCTGTTCACTCGGTGACAGAAGCTTTGAAGACGAGCAGTGTGATACGTGAAGGTGCCCCGCTGGCTAAGGCATCGTGCCACATGCTGTTGCTGGCCACACCGACGTGCCAAGGAGCTCCCTTGGCTGCGGCCATAGGTGCCTTGGCCACTGTTTGTGTGCCAAGATTGCCTACAGGCAGCATCACTGAAGGTAGTTCTTCTTTTATCTGGCTTAGCTATTGAAGTACACCACGGAAAACATTTCATTTGGAAATTTTATTTGTAGGCAAGTGAGCTGTGAAAATATAAATCTCTTGATAAACTCTCCCTGCTGCATCAGTGTTGATGGTACACAAGGCAATTTCTTGCTGTGCTCTGTTCTTTCATGGGAACCAGAAAATCCCTGGAAACATTGAGTTTGCATTTAAAGCACAGCACTAATGATCTTGTTACAAGTTTACGTCTGACACAGGAGCAACTTCATCTGTGTTTGCAAATGTTTTCTTCCTCTTGCTAAGTAAGTTTTAGCAGTAGCTCATTTGAAATTTAACAGGAGACTTGTAGCAGCATACAATAAATTAACTCTTAATTCAGATGATCGTTTTTGAATGCTAAAATTTCAAAACTATTAACTTAATAATGATTTTTTTCATATTGCTTCCATCCTCGACACATTAAGTGCTCGTTACATGTTTGTATTGTCTATTGATCCATCTATTATACCAGTTTATTCCATTCTCCTGCTTACCAATTGCACCCACGAGCCTGAATTTATTGGAACAGTTAAATGACATTTAATGCACTGTAGCTGGGAAACAGAGCTGGTAGACAAACCTATTATTATACTAATGGAGTTTTTTGAATTACATCTCACTAAGCTCAACGTTATCTTCCATGGTATTCTCAAACCCAGAGACAGGTGGGATAGTTTAATATTTTCTGAGCTGTGTATTGTTCTGGTCTGTTTGCTTAATGAACCTGCAGTTTCAGACATTGTTTTCCTTTATTTCTAAAGAAGCTTAAATGTTTAAAACAGTCATAAACAGAACAAGCAAGCAGCAAAATTGTTCTGGAATGTGACATCATTTGCCTTTCAGACATCCGAGGAAGCAGCAATGCACTGCCCCTTTTTGCTTAATAAATCAGAATAAAATTAGTTGGAAAAATCCTTCTAGAAACATAAAACAATACCAGTATAAATAAGGACAATTCACCTAATTTTTGTGGAATTATGTGGTTAAAAACTGAATTTTGCCTGTGGATTGAAAGTTACACCATTTTGGAGAGGTAGGAAAAAACCCCACCCCAGAGGGACTTTCTAATGTCTTTGCTGAGAGGCAGGAACAAGTGTTTTGATTTCTAAGCAGAGTAAAGAGAAACACTTGCTCTCAGATGTTCCTGACTTAAACTGCTGATGATTACCTTTGGCTAGGACTTGGTATAAGTTTGAAGAGGGTTCAACAAATCCCAGTCCGCCAAATCTTTTCCAATTCAGATCATACCTATTTTCTCCATTTGCAACTCAGCTGGCGGTCACCTTTGAGAACTCTTTGCCTCCTAGGGGGTGGGGGGCAATATTCATGTCTTGGCACCCATTTTCCTGTAGGTAAATAAATGCAGATCGAACAACCTGGTTTTGTCTAGTGAATAAGCAAGTAAAAGCTGCCACTCGGCAGAAGATGAGGAAAACCAGTTCCTCTGCAGTTGAGTAACTCCTTCCATGTTTGCCAGGCACGTGAGCAATGAAACAGTTATGTTTGGGTTCTTAACGACGGGAAGAGGTGATGGTCCACCTTATTCTTGATGCCATCAACAAGAAAGCAAATCTCTTTGGGAATATGAGGAGTTTTACTTGTAAATGTAGTAAATATAGTAACTGCAGTATTAGTTTAGTTCTTGCTGGTCTGGGGGAGGCAGCAACTCAATCAGGCTCTGCTGCCAAAGCCTGACATACCCTATGCAGTTGGTAAAATCCATTGCAGAGGTGACAAAAACCTTTTCTGAGTGCAAGGTATCCATGCAATCCTGACACTCTTCCCTTGTAACAGAGCTTCTCCTTCCCTCGCACTCTGCGTTCATGGAAGTGGATTGAATCCCTCTCTCTTGCACAGGAGCAGGTTCACGGCTTCTCACTGGTGCAGGAGTGGAGAGGCTGTGGGACAAAAGAACTCCCAGAGCTTTTAGTTTTCGTGATCCGGTGGCACAGAGTCACTCGGCTCCTCTTTTCGTTGATGAGCTGGATGAAAAAGGGGTTATCGCAACAGCCGCAGCCTATGTGGCACTGCCTGCCTCCATCCTTTGTCACGCAGCCTGAAAAGAATATATTACTGGAGTCAACAGTTGTCTCGGGTTGTCAGTCAGTCCTGCAGCAGCCTCTTTGGAGAGAGTTGAGGCTGGAGAGTCACCTTGGCCCTGTCCCCTCAGCTTTATTCGCGAAGGATGTTCTACAGAGGTGTCAGGAGAAGCCGCAAGCGATGTTAGAAAACAGATGGAGACCTCGCTTAGGATTCAGCGATGAGCTCAATGAGACAGCAGACCTTGATCTGTGCCTTTCTGAAAATCAAATAAACGTACCCCATGGATCATGTGTCACTGTGAAATAGGATACACCTGTCCAAGAGTATTTCAGCTTTTCAAAAATCTCAGTTATTTTTACTTCTGCAATTGTTTCCTTCCCTGTCACACACTTTTTACTGAAATATCACATCTGCTCTCCCAGTAATAAATCCCATGAAGGCATTCGACAAGCCCTTTAATATCAGAGGTCTTAGCATGAACTGTCCTGGGCCTTTTAAGGAACTTATTGCTATGGGACTTCAAAATGACCAAAGGAGATGTATAATCATTCTTTACAGGTATAGAGAAAGACAGTCTTGGAGAAAGCTATCTCAAATTAGCGTTATTGGCAGCTTGGCAGGTATTAGGTATTAATATAATACCTATACCTAATACCTAGATCAAATACCTATATTAATTATATTAATATTATAAGGTATTATATTAATAATATAATTACCTTTCCCACATGTGTATATATATACACATTGTATATATACAATCACCTATTGTATATATACAATGTATAAAACTACTTTCTTCCTCCTAAAGGAGACCTAAATATCACCTATGTGGATATGCTTTGGGTTTGCACTCCAGATTCATTCACTGTTACTTTTAGTTGAAACACCAACAACAGAGGTTGTAAGAGCACGTATCTTTTCTGTGGGCTGTCAAGAGCAGAGTTGCTCTTGTTAGGGCTATTTAGATGTGGTTCTCTCAGAATCATTCTGATTTTTATGTAAGTAAGAAAATCCCTCTAGAATTTGCACAGAATTTCAGTGTAGTCCAGTACTGGAAGACATCCAAGATAGAAGATACATGAAGTAAGAAACATTAAATAGCTACCTCAGCCTAGTGAAACGACATACAGATTAAAAAAGGATGAGGATCCTCTCAGTGCCTTTTTGTTCTCCACTTTGAATTCTTGCAACTCTTTGTCTCTGGTATTTTTTTCCAACTTCAATTTCTATACTGTTAGTGGGAACTATTGGTGAGTCAAGAAAAAACAGAACGGCTTATCTGTGACATTCAAGGTGACTTTTTAAAAAAAAGGGTGACAAAATGTCTAGCAATCACTGTAAATCTATGTTAGCTGAATTAGAAAATAGTTTTCAATACCAGGAACTTGGCAGGAGTTTGACCCAAATTATTTCAGTGCCACCTTGGTGATAGGAATCAAAAATATATTCATCCAGGAAATTATTTGTTATGGGCAGTTTTATGTAGAATTTTTCTTTTTAATGAACAGTTCAACCACAGCTTGTCTATTATATTTACTTCCCATAAAAGTAAATATAATATAAATATAAAGGTATAGGTTTCTTACATAAATATAAAAGTATAGACTTCTACCTTTGATGGCAGTACATTTCTCACATTTGCTGTACAGGACCTGGCGTGGTTTCCCTTCCCAATTTTTAAGAAAAATAAGAAGAAATTATCAGTCCTGCATTTCCTTAGAGCAATAACTGAAGAATAGATCTGGGGTGTTGATGATCTTTTTTGCAGAAGATAGCATTGATCCTACAGTTTGGGGGTGTCACCTCAGCTGTGCTGAGGAGACTCAATTTTTACTGACTTCATTATCAACAGCCATTGATTTTTGGTGAAATCAGCTGATGTTCAGGATGAGGACATGCTTGATACCTTATGGGACTGAGCTATTCCCATAATCCAAGATTTAAAATGCCTCCTTGGCCATGAGAGAGAATGAGATATATGGTATGTACTGGCTGTTGGGTAGATGTTACAGTCAGCATTCTTCTTCCATGTGAACACAAAGTATTTATGTTTATATTTGCATATATAGTGCCATTTGTGAATGGTGAGTATGGTCATTTCTCTTTGTCTCTGTTGCTTGATTAATTGCCTGAGCACCAGGGCTTTTCCCAGGACTTTTCGCATAACTCTTGTGTATTCCCTGATTGGCACATCTGATAAATTATCTGATAAATTCAGTAATTAAACTGCAGGGTGCTGTCTGTGCAATCGCTTATTTTTATCTCTCCCATTTGCTTATCTATGTCTCCCCCCAAAGCTGTGAGTGGGGACGAGAGAACTGCTGAGTGTTCAGTAAGGTGATATTTATATGTCTACCTATGAAGTTAACTAAATTTCCGTCCTTTCACTGCCACCCTTACTCAGCCACCCCAAGCACGAAGCAGTGCATCACGTTCAAGAAGCGGCAAATGGTATTCACGCTCCTAAATGAGACTCTTTCCACTATAAATGTATCACTTTCTGCAGTTTGCCTCGTTTTCCTTCCTGCTCTCCTCTTGAAGTGGTATTTATTTGAAAATGGTAGTGATTTTGTCAACTCTAGCTTTTTATCACCGTCACTTCCAAACTCAGATGGGCCAGTCATTGTAGGATAGGCATGGTCTACTTGAATTACAAATATAGGGAAAGTCGTGTGAGTAATTTTTCATCTTTATGCTGCAGTGCTACCCTCCCAAAGCCAAGGGCAGCCTGGAGAGTATCCTAAAATAATAGGAGATGTCTTTGTGTAAGCTTCATTAGGTAGTTTGTTAGAGAAGGATATTCTGTTCCAGCCTTGTGCACAGTACAAAATTAACCTCATTTCTCAAAAAAAGGAACTGCTTTATTTTTTTTATCATTCATTCACATCTGAAAGCAGTCATAGGAATATTTTTTATAAGGATTTGCCTGAGGAATAACTACTCAAGAACAAGGCAGGTTAAATTTCCAAGGAAGAAGCGAAAAGAACTGGAAGGCATAGGGCAGTTGAACATGAATCTTTTATTTACATTTTCTTCTTTTATTTGCATTTTTGTTTTACATTTTTGAAAAAAAAATGCCTGAATTTGGAATAAATTGTTCTGTAACAAAACTTCAGTCTTGCTTTTGGTGATATTAGCACTTCTTTTATTAACTGCTGTTCTTCAGATATGGGCTTGCTCATCTGGTTTCACCTCTTCTGTATGTGCACTGACAGCCCAGAAAGCCAACTGTATTCTGGGCTCCATCAAAAGAAGAGTGGCCAGCAGGTCGAGTGGGAGGTGATTCTGCCCTTCTACCGTGCTCTGGTGAGACCCCACCTGGAGTACTGTGTCCAGCTCTGGGGTCCTCAACACAGGAAGGACATGGACCTGTTGGAACAGGTCCAGTGGAGGGCTACGAAGATGCTCAGAGGGCTGGGGGACCTCTGCTATGAGGACACGCTAAGAGAGTTGAGGTTGTTCAGCCTCAAGAAGAGATACCTTACAGTATTTAAAGGGGACTTATAAGAAAGATGGGGATGGACTTTTTGGCCGGGCCTGTTGTGATAGGAGAAGGGCTAATTCTAAACTGAAAGAGGGTAGATTTAGACTACATATAAGGAAGAAATTTTGTACAATAAGGGTGATGAAACCTTGGCACAGGTTTCCCAGAGAGGTGGTACGTGCCCTGGAACTGCTCAAGACCAGGCTGGATGGGGCTCCGAGCAACCTGATGTAGTTGAAGATGTCCCTGCTCATTGCAGGGAATGTTGACTGGATGACCTTTAAAGGTCAGTTCCAACCCAAAATATTCTATAATTCTACTCTTTGCGATTCTAGCTTTTGCAAAATCTATGTGCATGACGTCACTGCATACCAGGTGCAAAACAGCCATTGGTTTAGCTTGTCTTATGCCCAAGTCTAGAACTTTCCAGCTGTAGAGAGTCAATGGGATGCCAAAATAGGTAAACATCAAATGAAGTTACTTTTTTCATACTTTTGGCATGGCCTTGAGCTACACAAAAGTAGAGGAATTTGTTGAGAGATGTGAAAATGTTGGGTACAGTAGTGGAGCCAGCCTCACAGGCTGCAGTGTGGTCTGTACACAGCCCTGTTATTGCTGCCTCACAAAGCACCGAATACCACTGGCCTCTGTCACTGCTGAGTTGTTTTACTTTAATAAAAGTCCAACAGGAACAGGGCATTCTGTGCTTAGACCCTGCTGCTAAACAGCAGTTCAGAAATGATGGTGACACTCACTCCTTATGTGCAAAGGCATAACAGGATAGGGGTTACGAGAATCTGATCCAAATTCCAAAGGCTGAGGGAAGATACACCAAAAACTACCACAATAATAGAAAGTCCATAATTTGCAGTTTTTGTGCTGGGGTTTGCTGTTAGCATCTCTGCCCAACTATTTACTTTGGAAGATTAGAGACTTGTGCGACAGAAGAGAAATGCATGAAGCAGCTGGAGCAAAACTGTGTGGATGCACGACCTGTAGAATAGACATTCCTGATAAGCCTAAACGGAAGACTGTAGTGCAAAATATCTTTCAGGCTTAGACAAACCATAACACACACTCTAATATTAATATCATGCTGAACTTTCTAAAGTTCATAAAGTGTGCTGTTGGAACTAATTAATATGCTGCTTTTTTTAATTCTCCAAAGACCTGAAGTTAGTAGTTTGATAATTAGACTGTGTTTCCTATTTAGACACACATTGGAGATGATTAGAAATGCTGAGGCACCATGCAGGTCAAGTGTGCACCATTATTTGAGCTATTTAATGCATTTTAATGGTAGCTGATAAGGTGCAAAGTGCTTTGTAAGCTGGACAGAGAGGTTCTTTTCCATTATAGGTTAAATCTGCAGGCATAAATAGATTTACGTTTCTCTACTTCAGTTAAAAGAAACTGAAACCCTTCATATGATGCTACAATGAGTAATCGACTGCTGCTGACAGCAACATCTTCTCATGACAAGGTACGTTAGGCCTTTCAGGCATGAATTGTCATTTTATACTTTGTACTAGGGTGAAAAAGAAAGGTGATTTTTAACAATGCTACAGCGTGTCAAATAGCTTTGCAGAAACCCCAGTTTCTTAATTTTCATGGGCTTAAGTTGAGATGCCTTTATCTTCCGCTGCCTGCTTTCTCTTCCATCTTCATCTGCTGCCAAAAGGTATCCAGCTCTGCCTGAGGTGGGTGTCAAGAAGAGCTTTGATACAATCTTCTGTCAAGTACGAGCCATAGGACAGACATGTTCTACAGTAACAACAGCAAAAAAAAAGTTATAGAAATTTTAAAATATATCAACAAAAATTTCAGAACAGTTTGTGTGCTGTCTGTTCCCAGCTTGAGGTTGTGAAGTTTTGGACAGTCCTCCCCTGCATATCAAATCTTTTCAGTATCTCAAATCAGGAAAACCTTAGAAATGAAAGCAGTAAGTATAACCTGGCATTTTAGAAAATGCACAGAAAAGATCTTCCTGCCAGCACCTCCAACTACTCCACCTGCCATCTGTTTCTAGTAAATTTTCCTTAGTATTAGCGTGTCTCCAGTGCTTAGGACTCCATATTTTTCTGAAGGGCTATGCTGCAAGTCACTGTGGGAAGGGGAAAGGAGAACAAATTCTTATTTGTTGCAGTGGTGTTTTTACCTTTTTCAAATAGGACTGAAAACTGCTGCTGACCTGTTCTGAAAGCAGCAGCTTGCCGAGGAGAGAGATGCCTCCAGCCCTAGGGATATCATGATACAGAGGGATAGAAGAAATGCTTTGAATGTCAAATTGTACAGTGCTTAGAAGAAGGTCCCCCTTGGGCAGGCGTTTAATTTAAATTGTTGCAGAGGAACCTCCACTCGCTAGGGAAACAGGTCATGCGTAGGCTGTTTCTGAGCAGAATACATTCCTCCTAGGGTGTTTTTTTTTTGGTACATGTAATGAGGAGAAGCTCTTGCAGACCAGTATGAGAGACGGGGAATGAAAAATTTCTGGTCCCGGTTTAAGTGCTTTTTACACTTTTTTAACAGAAAAGTTAAGTGTTATTTGGACCTACAGTAGAAGACTTGTGTGATTTGTATATTCACGGTAAAGTTTCCGGGCTGTGCTATCTTTTATCCTCCCAGAAGTGTGTATTGGTTGGAGTCGTGCTTTAAGGATGCTGAGAAGATTAACAGCTGACCTCCTTAACCAGGTTTATTTAACTGTGAGTGCAGTTAAAAAACTCTCACTTGTATTATTGAGAGCCTCACGCAAGAAACAAGTTGTTCCCCTTGTTCTGTGCATAGGGCAAATGAGAACACATGGTCCCAGAATGACCATGAAAATAGAAACAAGTGGAGTCAAAATGGAATTTTATACTCCTTTATGTGATGGCATTCTTTGCACTGGTACATTGTGACTAAGGCTGCACATGCATTGTGGTCGAATAAAGCAGGCATTCGCAATGGGGAAACAGTAGACAGATGGATGTTGAGGGGAAGTCAGTGAAATGCAGTTAATACAAAGCCTTCTTTCAACAAGCCTGATCAATTTTTATCTTGTGGATGCTAACCTTTATGATGGGGATACTAACCTTTATGGTGGTAGCTGAGACCACGCTATCAGCGGGAAGGTGGTGGTCAGTAACTACTGAGGTAGCGGGAAGAAATGACTGGAGGGATCCATGTGGTTATCCATAACTGGGGGAAAGAGGAATGCTCTATGATCTGGAAAAATGGGAGCAGAAAGGGCTCATCTTCAGGAGCTGAAGGTTAGTATGGTTTGGGAAGCTGGTGTCTTACATAGAACCAACAAGGAGTGCCAGGTCGGTGCCACACAAACACAAATGCCATACTTCAGTTTTGCTGTCTTACACCTTATAACTTCTATTATAGGCAAGAAAATTTTGGAAAGGCATTTACACATAATTTTTTTTGCTCTTGAAATGGAAGACTTCTGTTGGTTTGGTTTTTTGTTTGGTTGGCTGTTGGTTGATTGGTTTGTTTTGTTTTGTTTTTTTTTTAATTAAAAAATGCTTAAAAGCTTTAGTCTTTATCTCGCTGTTTGTATCTGCAGAGAAAGGTGAAAACTACAGAGTGTGTTGTAACTTTTCTACTTCTCTTATTCCCCCTTCATATTTTCCTCAGGTTTCTCAGCTTTTTTTAGTTTCATTCATTCATATATTTATTTATCTAACTTTTTTTTGGTGAAGCAAAATTTTTTGGTTGACTTACTGGTCATTCTCTACCATCATGTTTACATTTGTATTGAATAATTTACAATCCATGGGAAGAAAAAAAATTAATTATCTGTGATTTTAAAAAAATATTTTCATTGAGATATTTGTTGTTGGAATTATTTTCTAAATAACTTTTAGGAGCAGGTGAAGGTCACTGACTAGTGTAGAAATAGCTTGTGTAAGCATTGCAGAAATTTGGCAGTGCTTATAAATTTGTATCTGTACATATTCAAATATCTATCCTTATATCTGCCAATAAGTATTTCCAGTTTGGCTGCAAAATTTAAAATCAGAAGTATGGGTTCTACTTGTTATAGGTCAATAAGGGCTGATACAGTATTTGACATGTCCAGTGATGCTGGTAATAAATCTCATGTTCAAAGAGCCCAACCGAAGTTGGCAATACCAACAAGTCTTTCAACTTTTGGCCATTCAATGTATCTGGTTTCAAATGACTATCGGACTTTGTGTTAGCTGTCTGATTTAAAGGTTTTAAGATCACAATCATGCAATTATCCTTGCATAAAGATAACCAGGGAGATCACTGTACTGTAATCCTAATGTTGGATTAATAGAAAAAAATGACAGGAATATTCTAGTACTATTAGTACTATTGTTTGAAAAGTTCTTAATTGTTGTATCCACACATGTTTAAATCTGCAGCTTTAGAAAAAAACCTAAATCTCATTCAGTTTTTTAATCTATGTAGCTTATCTCGGTCCTTTCACAGTATTTTTGTGTCCTCAGGGACGTACATAATTCTCACAAAATCTACCATCACACATATGAAGTGTGTAACTATGGTGGTACAGCAGTAAAAGTCAGATCAGGTCATGAAAAGATGTTAGCTCTTCTTTCTAAGACAAAGACAGAAAGTTGACCTATGTACTTCATTAGACCTTCTGCAGGAGAGTAGCGAGTGACAGAAAAGTAATAGTTTCCAAATGGTAGCTCTGGGAATATTGAGAGCCACCAGCAAGAATGCAAACAGCTGTGAGCTCAATTTATGCCGTTCAGTCTCTAGTCATTAATATGCTTTAGTGTACATGAGTAGGACATAGAAGGACAAATATTCTTGTTATTCTGGTGTTTATAAGGGAATATTATATATAAAGGCTGGAACTGATGCATTTTTGAAAAGGCATATTAAAAAGTTCCAAGTCTCTGAGGTTTTGCAGGGAACTTTGAATATTCATGATGTGCCTGCTTTACTGCTCTTTTATTCTTAACTTATGGTTTAAGGAACTATAATGGAGCCAAGTGTGGAGTCGGATCCCTACAAAAGCAGAAGAGACGGGTTGGGGAGAGAATTGCCCCTGCTTCGGTGCCGCGTGGGTTTCACGGGTGACTTGGGGCTGTGGAGGGGTCACTGATGGGCACAGGGGTGGCAGCAGCAGCTCTGATACTTTCTTTTCACCGCTCCTGATCCTTCACCACTCGCACACACAAACTAAAGATGATCCCCTTGTCTAAATAGAAAGAAACACATTCATTGAATCTGTCATCCCTGGTATATTCAGTCATGTGTTTAATCAGGTTCTTGCTTCTATCTTGCTTTTCTCCTGCCCGACTGAAGCAGCAGAAAGCATTCAGTGATGTATATAACAATGTGGAATTGATGCCTGCTGGATTGGTGTCTCGCCTTCATTCTTCTCAGTTTGACAGTTTATTGTGTTGCTTTTCGCATTCTCTCCTGCGTGTATATTCCTCCTACATTTCTCTCCCATGTTTACACACCCTTTTTTACATAAAACCAGGTGACAAGCACGTATACTGAGTATGTGAAAGATATAATAATTTCTATATATGCAGCATTTTATTCCCATTAAGTGAGGGCATTAAAACAGATCAGAACATTACTTAATGTGGTGTAAAATGGTTACTGTATGAGCAGTCAATTAACAAGATAAAATTTGCAATAATGCCTTAAAGGTGAAATGTGAGAACTTTTAGTAAAAAAAAAAAAAGAAAATGAAGAAAATCCTTCCTGGTCATCAAATCATTATCAGAGCATACAGACAAACAACCATGACAAGTACATTTTTACAGATGTCTTAAAGATCGCTTCCTGGATTATTGTTTTATCAAGGCCTAAGTGGGTGCCCATCCCCACTAAGGCTGATAAAGCTTATTTAGGGAAGGTGGCTCCAGAAGGGGTGACTCAAGAGTGGTGTAACATCACTGGGTGCAAAACTTATCTCTCGTCTTTGGGCGCTAGCCATGACCTAGCTGGACTGGGCATGTTTAATTTGGAGAAGAGGAGGCTGAGGGGAGACCTCATTGCCCTCTACAATTACCTGAAAGGAGGGTGTAGAGAGGTGGAGGTTGGCCTCTTCTCCCAAGGGAATAATGACAGGACCAGAGGAAATGGTCTGAAGTTGAGGCAGGGGAGGTTTAGATTAGATATTAGGAAGAATTACTTTCCTGAGAGGGTGGTCAGGCACTGGAACAGCCTGCCC
>JAOXJK010000012.1:122403965-122414348 GCA_025774025.1 Xenus cinereus
GAATTACTTTCCTGAGAGGGTGGTCAGGCACTGGAACAGCCTGCCCAAGGAGGTGGTGGAGTCACCATCCCTGGAGGTATTTGAGAAACGTGTAGACATGGCTCTTCAGGGCATGCTCTAGTGCCTGAGATCGTTGGGTGTGGTGATTGTTGTGGTCATGGGGTGTTGTTTTTTTTGTTTTGGTGTTATGTGTTGGTTTTCTGTTTTTTGTTTTTTTAATTGGACTTGATGATCCCGAAGGTCCCTTCCAACCATGAAGGTCCTGTGATTCTGTGACCTCTGTTTCCTTATTTTGTGCTAAGGACAGAGATGTTTCTGACTCTGGAATGAGACCGAGGGCTCCAAATCCAGAGAGGCAGGCGGAGCAGGAGATAAGATGCCAGTTCTCCCTGGACCTGTGACGGTCAGACTCTTGCCTTCGGTGTCTGTGACAGGGAGGTACTCACCATCACTGACTGATGAGGGTCTGCAAGGTGACAAAGGTCTGGCAATCCACCTAGAAAACCTGAAGCCACACCATCAGCGGTGCCTGCCTTATTTATGCGTTAGCAGCTTTATTTCAAACACAACTCATACCATAGCTCTGAAGAAAAGTGCTGCCTGGGAGCCTGAATTAAATCTAATCTGAACACTCCGGCAGTTTATGTCTAAACAACGCGTACAACACACCAGGCTTGCACGTGGAATACACTGATCTGATTTTAACTGTCTCTCGGATGGGTATGAAGTCTGTTTTCTGAAATACCAAGGTGGCTTAATACCTTCTAAAATGTGACCTTTAAATTTACTGTCTGACATTCTCAAGCGTTGTATGAGCACTGGTGCCTTTGGGAGACGGAGGCTACACGTTGCTGGGGTGCATTTACAAAGATGGTCCGAGGTGCAGACTAAGGCCTGGCTCGTGGTGTCTGGCTGTCCCTTGCCACAGCAGGATGCCTGTGACTCTGCCTGAATTATGAGATAATGTACCAGAAGTCCACTTAGGAAAAAGACCAGGAAGATAATTCATTATTTTCCTTTTACTTGACCCTTGTGGTATTTAACATGATCTCAGTAGAAACTGTTCCTGAGCCAGTAGTGGGTTTTTTCAATAGACTTGACTATTTGTTTTCCCAAAGACTCAGAGTTTTTAATGCTGTTGTGATGTCCCGGCCCCAAAATGTCCTGCGGACAGAAGCCTAAGGATTTCCATGATTCAATTTGTTTTTCTAAGACCAGTAGGTTTTTCTAAATCACAGCATGTTTCTTAAAATGCATTTGAGAGTAAAGAAGAGGGCTTTATTCTAGGGTGCTTTGCTCTTGTATTTATATAAAATCCTTTGTTCCTATATATGTTCTTTGTAACAGTGTGCATGCAAGTTTTTATTCACACTTCTGCGTTGTTGCTGTTCTAATGCAGGCTTCTGCTCTTCAGTAAAGATTTCGTTCTTTATGAATAAATTCAAGTCCTAAGGACAGCCTGCCTGATTAAGAGTGCACTTAACTTAGAACCAGTGACTTCTTTCCCTTGCACAGAATAATTTTAGCAAATATTTGCTGTGTAATGGATGGACAGGGAAATGAATCAGCCAAAACCTTTGCTAATATCTTATCCATTCAGTATAACTGTTTATTGCAAGCACAACTCCAAAATATGCTGGAAATGGTACAGAAAGATAAAGAAACAGTCTCTGCTCGAAGAAGCTTAAAAACTTAATAGATCATGTACAAATGATGAGACATAGAGCCCAACAAATTGAAAGTAAATCAACAGTAAACTTTATTTTGTGTCTTACTGGACTTAAAAATGAGAGGCACTTCCTGACACTGCTTCTGTCCAAGCTGCAGTGAAGGGGGAAAGTCAGGGTAGGGTGGTAGCAAATGTGTCTGTGTGTTTAAAGGAATAACTGTGCAAAGAGTCTGTTACGAAATTATAGATTTCTTTCAATACTGATGATAATTTTTATCATATCTGGCACGTTGCCTTTCCTTTGTAAATGAGGTCGCAAATTAAAAATGTATTACCTAGATTGACAAGCAAAGTGCTTCCCGATCATAAGACTTGCAGCCAGTAATGTATGGTTGCTATACCTCTTCGACCTGTACAAGAAATCAGCAGAATCTGCCTGACTAGGAAACAGATTTGGACTGCAGCTGTGCATATGTATTTATTTAATATCTGGTATTTTTTAACATCTCCCCCGCTGTGGCAGCATCAGGCTGTAGAGGTGCGTGCTTGTAACTCGATTTGCAGACATTATCGTACGTGGTTTGTAGAATGCACTGTTTGATGTAGTATGCTTCTCTTCGCGACTGTCTTTGAAGGATTTGATTGAATGAGTTGTCATATCAGGAAACTCAGGAAGTCAATTTGTTATACTGATATTCCTGTAAAATACATGAGGACCGAGCCAAGAGCTGCTTCCTTCCAAGAGGTGTTTCAACAGTCCTGTCTGATAAATCAGAGTGAATTGCCGTCAGTAAGTGCTGTAGCTTGAGTTTCCTTCCACCCTGACTTTAGCTAAACTATGAAGGCAAGGGTATACAAAATCCAATCGCAAACTACAAGGCTTGAAGTATGAGAAAGTGGAAAGGAAAGAGGCAGAGGGAGGATATCCTTTGAGAGTTACCAGCATCAGCCCTTGGTCCTCTACGTCTGTGCAGAGTGGATAGGCTGAAGTCCTAAGAAAACTGCTGTGTGAACAGTAAGAATAATTCAGATGTCACCTCTACAAAATTATGAATGGAAACAGCAGTGACTATTGACATATCCTTAATTATTGCCAGGCACCTGGCAGTTTCAGTCCTTGCCACTGTAAAAATCACAATATCTGAACTGACTACAAGTAGAAGCAGCAGGCGCTGTAGCGTGTTAGCTTGTATGGAAAAGATCAAACCATATCTGGTAAGGATATCACTAAATGGACTTTGTATGTTATTGCATTATCAGTACGTAGTGTGAGGGGCTGGAGTGCAGAACGGTACCGAAAGTTGGGTAATTCCTTTATGGCATCTGGATCAGAATCCGATAGAGAAAACGTGTCCGTTTGCAAACTCCTGAGCGGTGGGTCATTTTAAGGCTTCCAAGGGGAAACCTGTGAGTCTTGAAGTAGTCTACCTAGAAGTAGGTAGAGAAGCAATTTACACACCATCTGAGAAGCATGAAGCTGCTTTCTGTGTCTGCAGTTGACTCTTCCTGGTCCCTACTTGTTCTTTGACATTGGGCATCTTAAATACAGCTTTTGCAAAGAGGATCTAGGCCTGGGTAACCCAGAATTATCTTTTTGCATTCCACAGTGTGTGGACTTGCTTTAGAACTGAAGCGCAGCAAGGAAGTGCTTCAGTTTATCCGGTATTATATGTACGGGTAATTTTGATGATGGGTTTTTAAGATCAACAAGTACTTTATTAGAAGAACTTATTTCTGGCTTCTGCTATTAATCACTTTCTAGGCTTAGATCTAAAATGATTACATATGATGAGGAGAGCTTCTACTCATGATGTATAAAATCTTTGCCTTCTTAGTCGTTGTTTAGGCCAGGGTCACTCTCTGCCTGGAAGAATCCACCCTAAACCAGAAGGCCTTAATACAGTTTTTATGCAGCTTTTCTTAATTTCTTTATGTTGGTTTTGTTTTCTTTTGTTTTGTTTTTTCTTCAGGGAAAAAATTAGATCTGGTTAGGAAATTCACAATATGGCTATTTTGGAGTGAAAAGAGTATTGCATTGCTGAAACTATGGTTTTCCAGCAAACACAAGCTGCAGTTTTTCTTGCAAAGGAAAGACTGATTTGACTGTCCACACAGAATTAATCAGGTGATAAGGTGCTCACATGGGATGTTGGAGATCCTGTCGAAGCCCTGATTGGAATTAAACAGAGTGAAAGTTTGTACTTTGGTCTTCTCTACTCTGGGCAAGTGCCCTGAACGCAGAACTATTTATTGTCCTTGTGGAAGGAGGAAAAAGGAGTAGGTGAAATAAATATTTTCTTGTTGTTGCTGTTGTTGTTTTTCTTCCCCCCAGTTTAATGGAAACTTTTGAAGAGTCTTTTTTCCCTCCTTAAACAGCTGTAAATTTTAGTCAGCTTTGAATGGGGTAAGACTTTGCATTTAACTCCATCTTTTCACCAATTTCCCACACTTACTGCCCTCTAGAACTATTATTTGTGTTCTTCCCTTCTCCTCCCATTGTGTTCTTAATCTTGCTTATAACTGTATGCCACTGAGCAAGCTGCACATGTAATTAGTAATAACGATGTGGACAAATATTAACCTGTCAGACCGGCCTTTCTTTTGTTTTTATTTCTGAATCACTTTCAGAAGAACACTGTTTTCTTAAGTAAGCAAGATAAAGTTGAATGTATTTTAAGTGTGTTGAAAATATCTTATCTGAGTGAGAGAAAAACAAAGATGTTCTCAGAGGGTGTTGATAAAATGTAGACAGCAAGCTAATGTAAGCTGGCAAAATCCTTTTCCTTTAAATGGCACGAAGCCAGTTTATACCAGCTGAACTTCTGCTGTAAACATAGTTTCTTCTGTTTATACAGTTCTCCTGATCCTAAAAGGAATCAAAATAATCAAGCCTGAATTTTTGATGCCACATAAGAGGACCTGCACATTTTTCTCAGTGCGTGTATATATTTTCCCCGCACTCCTTACTTCCCAGTGCTGATTACGGAAAGATCACCTTTACAAGGCAAAGACGTAGTTTTGATCTTCTGCATCCATTTAATTTCTGCCCTCTCCAATCAGGGCTGCCAGGTGCGAGTCAGATTATCTTTCATTATCAAGAATAAAGCAAACGTCCTTACGTGAGTATCAGATCATCAAACAGCTACCATGCGGAAGGTACACTGGGATTTTACTGTCTTGTGTCACCGCACCCTAGTGACCCAAAAGCAAAATGGTTTGTTTTGCTATAAAGCCGCTCAGCGTCTCCTCTGTGCTTTTCAGCTCTGGTGAATGAAATCACGGGCCACATTCAGAGCTCATCTTCATTGACCAGGTCATTGTCCCCAGGCAGCCCTCGTTTGTAAAACTGCAGCGTGGTAAATGGGACTTCAACTTTAAAGCTGCCTCCCAGGGATGCTGTCTGAGGGAGAGGTCTCTTGGTGTCCCCTGCTGCTGTCTGGGTAGGGAGGCTCCCAGGACGGGCAGGGTAATTACCCTTGGTCTGGCTACCCAGGCACCCGAGCTGAAGGAGGAGGCTTCCTTGAGGATTCTCCCCTCGATGGAAAAGGCTTCAAAAAATGTTTGCATGGCAGAATGGTTGTTGGAGACACAGGAAGGAAGAAAGATGTGGGAGCAAAATCACAGATGTCTCTCCAGTGGATCACTTGAATCATGTCTAAGTCGTGGGGGCAGTGGAGCTTTTGATCAAGCCTTCCCTGTGGAATTGCTTTCAAGTGAAGCTTAAGGCAGGTGCCTGAGCACAGCTAATACCTCATTTCCAATTTCTTCTGGTAACGTAGCATCTGGAGAAGATCAGAGAAAAATGCGGGTTCTTACACCATTGGTTTCTGTCGGCGTCTCTCACCTACAGAGACACAATATATTGCACTCCTCCAGCCTCTGACCCAGTGTAAACCTTTACTGTTTCCCTTCTCTTTTCTACTCTATTTTTCTGATTTCTGCTGGGGATAAATAGATGGTGCTTCTAAGGACTGTCAGGTAGCTGCTGACGTACAGTGAATGAAGAGTCTTCGTTGGCGATCATTCCATTACTTGCAATGAGCTTTGGAAAGATATGTGCTATTTCTCTCTTACTTATTTGTCCTTTATTCACTATTTTAGCTGGACCTCCTTATGGCCTTTCTTACCCATCCTTTCTCCACTCTTCCCAGTTTCTTTAGTACTTTGTAGAATTTGTTCCTCCTTCTCCTCTCCTTCCCCATCCACAGTCTCCTCTAGTGGAGCCCTGTGACCAGGAAAGAATTTTAGAAAGAATAAAAGGAGTTAGTTTCCCTCTTGATCTTTAGTTTTCCCCTTTTTATTTCTTTTTCTTATTTATGGGATGAGAATTAATTACTTTTCATTAGCATTTTACTATCTCTTTACTCACAGGAGTTACTTATTTGAAAACAGAACATTTCAAAAAGCAGATTTTGGTAATTGGTGCGAGAGTCAGATAGATAGATGCCTGTGTCTTATTCTGCCACATGATTGGTTTGGCTTGAGAAATCCTGAGTTGGGTCTGCAGATGTCCTGTCATCAGGAGTAGATGATAGCAGGGTTGGATGCTTCTATTTTTCTTGCATCTC
Organism: Xenus cinereus; assembly: GCA_025774025.1. NCBI lineage: Eukaryota > Metazoa > Chordata > Aves > Charadriiformes > Scolopacidae > Xenus > Xenus cinereus. The sequence goes on from JAOXJK010000012.1 coordinate 122,410,203, forward strand.
CTCTAGAAATTTTTTGCAATGCTCCAGAAATAGGAGGAAGAGAAACCTTTGTAGTAGAAACATTTGTTTACTCCTGGCTGTTAGGGTTTGAAAAAGGAATATACTCTACTTTCTTTTAGTCTTTTTGATCTGGAACCTCCTCTCTTTTCCTTAGTCTGCCCGGCCACTTGCCTTGTTTTAAAGAGACCTTTAAGCTATCTACATATTGAAGTTTGTTTCCTTTGTTCTTGATGCTGCCTCTGAAATTATAGACAAAAAATAGATGAGCTCTTATTTTCTGTCCTGTTGATCTCTGCTCCAAAATAGTAGGCGGGTGTTGAGTTTGTCCTCTCTGATCCTGGAAGATATTGAGGGGAGATTTTTTTTTCCCCCCTTATTGATCTTTTAAATAACGTTTTCTCTCCAGTCCATGCAGTGTAGCTGATCAATGATGTGGCACAGCAGCTATAATGTGTGAGATGATTGTAAGAAAACCACATGCTAGAAATGGTTTGCGTAGCCTACTCGATAGCCTGTTATCTATAACCTCTTCTCAAATAATCCACAAAACACCAACATAGTATTCATGGGAGAAAAATCCAATTGACTCCATTTCTTCTGCATCATTAACAGACTAAGCATGCACAGATATTTATTTAGATCACACAGCATGTTTTGTAAGCAAAGCAGTGATGTCCTCTAAATAGCAATGACAACAGTGCTGCAGAACATATAGATTCCCCCATCGTATACAAGGTGGAATTCTAATCTGTACTCAAATCAGTCACCCAGCTCTCATCTTCATGAAGGGTTTGCCCTCAAACTATGTTTTCAGCGCAGTGCTAAGGTATAGATTGTCAATACAGCCCTGAAGACTGGATCCCTTCTTTAAATTTTGAAAATAAAGCCTTCATTTAACAGTGTATTGGATATCAGCTTTTTGGAGAAGTGATGCCGTAAGATGGACTCTTTTAAGGCAAATATTGTCCCTGAAAATCAGCTCTATTACGGTTTTACATACAAGGTGAGAGCCTTCCAAAAGACCGAACCAAATTAATTAGCTCTCGTTATGTAGCACTGTTCCCATCTCACCGCAGTGACAGCTGAAGTGAAAGGCCCCCCCGACTCTTCCACACTGTTACGTTATTCTGCACCTCTGGAGAAGTCTCAAGGGTCAAAACCAAAGAATATCTCTGCTGTCAAAGGAAAAAAAATGGGCAGGACTTGCTGCTTTCTGAAACTTCCTAATGGCATTTTGCACTTTGACCCATAAAATGAGGGCAAGTTGTAAAGGGCTACAGGCTCAGATGTGTTCTGCTGCAGATTTAACGTTATTGCCGCCCTTATGCAGTTAATAAGCAAAGTTGTGGGAATTAGGACACTGTCGCGGCCAGAATCTTGCTAAGTGGCTTCAAAAAGATGTTTCTATGAGCTCTGATGAATAGCTCCTGCCTACCCACTGTAGTTTAATTGGTGCACGCTGCCTTCAGAGCTGGGCTAGTGCTGACTGTATGGGAAGAAATTTCACCTGCAAATACTAAATATGCAGTTGGTGCGCCTGCTAATACCAAGTTACAGGTTAAAATGCTTTCTCAGCCAGGGCTCTGAATATGGGTTGGAACAGGCAAGAACTGATGCAGAAGTTATTGGAAGTTCCTAGAAGAATGAGGGGACAGCCCAGGTGATGATGTGCTGTAATGAGTTTTAGGTGAAAATGTCATTAGAGCGACAGGAAGATCTTTAAACTTAAAATATCAGGGGAAAAAAATTCATTTCAGATTGAAGTGAAAATTGTTAAGAGTGAAGGATTCAGAACTTCAATAGTTAATGTTTTGTAGAATCAGGGCATCAATTTCAAATTAATTTGCCTAGTTTAATGCTCTAAATAAATGCATTTAGATACATAGAGATATTATCTGTATCAATCTGTATGTATATACATAGATATAGCAAAAGTTAGAATTTCAAAATGACTTCACTTCAGACAGCCTGTATTTTTTCCGGTTTTGTTTTGTTTTTAAAGAAAAACACCTCAAACCCTAAATCCAATCTAGATTAGAAATCCCTTTTCAGGATCCTGCATTGTGTTCCTTTTGGTGATGGTGGCACCTGTTAACCCCTGGAAGTATCTGAACAACGCACAACAATATTCACCACCGCAGGTTGTGGTTACAGTCCACATAATATAATGGTGCCTTTCTCAAAGGCTCTTGATCCTTAGCACAAAGATTAGTGACCTCATGTCATGGTTTGACCCCAGCCAACAGCCAGGACCACGTAGCCGCTTGCTCACTCCCCCGATTTGGGATGGGGGAGAGAAAAGAAAGAGTGAAAATAAGAAAACTTGTGGGTTGAGATAAAGACAGATTAATAGATAAAGCAAGAGCCATCACACAAGTAAAGCAAAATAAGGAGTTTATTCTCTACTTCCCATCGGCAGGCAGGTTGTCATGGTTTAGGCCGGTTTGGCCAATGATGGCCGACAGATCCTGTCCCCCACCTCTTGCTCTGAGGAGAGGAAGGAGAGACATAAAGAGATTTATGAATCTAGAAGAAACCAAACTACTTCAATGAAATATTAATAATAAAATAAAATGGAAATAATGAAATAGATACAATATATACAAAACTGTATCAGGCTCCCAGGATGACATCACTGGCAGGCACCGGGGAAGTCCCAGACTCAGTGATGGATGGGAACTGGAGTCATGAACACATGGATTGGAATAAAAGGCAGACAAACAGACAGAGTCCTCCTCAGATGTTGGCCATTGAAGAAAGAAGGTCTGACCCTTTGATCCTTCAGCTTTTATATTGAGTATGGGGCAGATAGGATGGAATACCCTGTTGGTCAGTTTTGGGTCACCTGTCCTTTCAGGTGACTTACAGGTGTGACCCCTCTATGCTTTTCCATTTCTGACCCTCCAACAGGGCAAATAATGAAGTTGGCTGACCTTGGTTGTGATAGCAATAAATATAAAGCAAGAACCTCTCTGCATTAACTGTAAATGTTGGTCTTATCACTCTGAGAATGATGTTTTCTGCAAAATATGCTGTTAATTTCAGACAGTTAAGGAGGCCGAGTGAAGAAGTAAAATTGCTGAACAGAAAGTTGGTTCTGTTCTAACTCAAACCAAGACACAGGTGTTCAGCCATCTCCAGGAAAGCAGGGCTCCATCGGGCGTAACAGTCACTTGGGAAGACAAACGCCATCACTCCGAACATCCCCTCTTCCTTCTTTCTCCCTCAGTTTGATATACTGAAGATGATGTCACACGGTATGGTATATTCCTTTGATCAGTTGGGGTTAGCTGTCCCAGCTGTGTCCTCTCCCAACTTTTTCTGCACCTCCGAGCTACGATCTGCCAGGGCGGTGTGAGGAGCAGAAAAGGCATTCACTGCTTAGCAATAACCAAAACCACCAGTGCACTATCAACACCACTCTTATCCCAAATACAAAACATAGCCCTGCACCAGCTGCCGGCAAGAAAGTTAACTCCATCCCAGTTGAAACCTTGACACCTCGGAAAAGTACCATGAAAAGAAAAACTTGTGAGGTGTAAGTCACTTAAGGTGCAAATAGCCCTGGAGTGGCCAGCAAGGAGGAATGAGAGAATGATGCAAAATTACAAGTTGAAGAGTTACTTATAGTGAACTTTTGAAGGATATGCACACATTCCCCACCGTGTTGTGCATGTGTATATATAAAAATACCTGAATACCAATGAATTCAGAGTTTGTGTGGTATGATTGATCTTAGCCATCATGCAAGTCCTAAAGGATGAATAGAGTTTTTCTTTGACATTCGCTTCTGTACCCAGATCTGGCAGAGAATTCAATTTTATAGGCATTTTTCATTCCCTGCACTTCTTGAGTGGTTACAGCCCAGAAAAGAAATGAAGCAGAAGAAAAAATGAACTGGGATATGTCTAGAATCACGTAACAGTCTCATTCAAGAAGGTGCTATGTAGTTCTGAGGGGAACTATTTCAGAGGTTGTTACGTGGTTGAAGGTTTCACAATGGTGAAAAAATGACCTGAGATTTTTTGTCAGCTTTTTTTTTTTTAAATAAATGAGAACAGAATAGCTCTAAAAGAATCTAGTACCCTAAATATTTAAAATTGCTTCATAAAGTACAAAAGTCAAACAATAAAGAGACCTGCACCA
>JAOXJK010000012.1:122414448-122425417 GCA_025774025.1 Xenus cinereus
CAAAAGTCAAACAATAAAGAGACCTGCACCATTAAGTACAGTAGAGGATGGATCGTGAACAGAGGAGTAAAAACACAGAGATGATACAGGGCCATTTCAGGGCTTTTTAACAAGACCTTCGGTGACAGGACAAGGCACAATGATTTTAAACTGGAAGAGGGTAGATTTAGATTGGAAGTAAAGAAGAAATTCTTTCCTGTGAGGGTGGTGAGACGCTGGAACAAGTTGCCCAGGGAAGTTGTGGATGCCCCACCCCTGGAAGTGCTCAAGGTCGGTCAGGTTGGATGGGGCTTTGGGCAACCTGATGCAGTGAAAGATGTCCTTGTCTGTGGCAGGTAGGTTGGACTAGATGACCTTCAAAGGTCCCTCCAACCCAAACAATTTTGAGTCTATGATTTTGTGAATACTAGTCCTAGATTTTGTCAGGGGCACTGAAGGAAGAAAGAGAGACACCAAGAGGAAAGGACATGGTGCTGGAGCAATATATTGAAAAGCTCCCTAACAGCATCTCAATACTGAAAGATAGTAATAATCAAAATATTAAGCTATGAATCACAACCACACAACAGAAGATCTTAATAAGATTTTCCCCCCTCTTTACCTGAACAAGACTGTGAAATTATTAGATGACTTGGATAGGAACTGAGCACTTAATTGATTATTTTTTTAAGTTAAAAGGAAAGGGCAGTCAATGACAGACTGAAGTTGATAGCACTTCTCAAAATTTATTCCAGTGAGATTTGGGTTTGAATAGAACCTAGGAACCAGTTATGATTTTTTTTTCTTTTTCTCGAAGTTATAATAAAGGCCAGGGTGAATAAACAGAAGAGATTATACCATGTCCAGACTCATCTGATCCTCACAAGTTGTTCTGGAACAGGGAGCAGCAGCCCTCTCAGTAGCCAGATAATTGCTATATTGCTTTTGGAGTCAGTTAAATAATACAGAGCTACCTTACTGGCAGACATCTTAAGCCCCTTTTGCCAGGAAACCTGTAAAATACCTACAAAAGAGAAGCTAAAAATTCATGGACTTGGTAAAAACATTGCTTTTAGGACAACACAATTTTCCCCATGCCCTTCTCCCAACTGAAGGGGTCCTGTGTCAGTAATTGCCTCTCTTTTTTCTCCCTGTCCCACAGGGATGAATAAGCTTTTCATCTGTCTCCTTGCTAGATTTGCTCTGCTTCACAGATGCCAACCATACTCTTCTTGAAATCAGTTGTCTAAATGATTAACATAATTAAGTTTAACTCAGAGTAATTGTTCCCAAATTATATTTAGCCTGAGAGTTGTTTTGGCTTGGAAATGGAGCTGGTATTTCCAAACCCTTTTTCTTTTTTTTTTTTCTTTTTTAATTTAGTTTAGATATAATTATATCAGTCGTTTTCCCTTAATATCTTTTTTTTTCTTTATAGATGAGAACTCTAGGTCGCTATAACTCATTTCATGGACCTGTAAAACCTGAATATCAGAGGTAGTGACTTCCTTAAAAGCACAAACTCCTTTTTTTTCTGAGCAGTGCATGGAGTTATTGATGAGATCATTAGAAATTTATAATATCTGATCAGCAGTATAGCAACTCCACCAATGCAAGTGATTGCTCTGTGGTCTTTAGAGCTAGCAAACATATTTTGTGAGTGAGGTTTTGTATTTCTTTATGGGTGGAGAACAGGAGGAACAGTTTATAAATGTCTATGGTTGAATGAAATCATGGCTTCTCCTATCTGAACTAGCCTCTTAGATCAAGAACCGCAAACTATATGATTTTTAGAAGACTTACATCACTAACCCCCCTTTTTTGTCTCCCCTATTGACACAGATGAACATTAGCTGAGTTGTCCCCATTTTTCATAGTTACTTGTCTTTCAAATATGTTTCTGTTCCAGTAGTACCACAATGCTTCAGTAAGTCATAGTTCTGTTGTATTAAAAGCTTCACTGAGACAGAGCCTGACGTTCTGGTGATTTAAATGGAAACTGAATCAAACTCTGGTGGCTGTACTCCTGTAATGTAAACTGTCATGGAAGCAATTTTTGTTCCTTGTTTCCTATATGGAAAACTATTTTTGTTAGGGTTAGCCATTTCAATTAGAGGCAGAGGCAGTGAACTGGAATAGCTTCATTTATATACGCTTAAGCTGTGTAGGTAGATGACTCTTTGCACTGATGGAGCAAAGTATCTTAAATTGCAAAATTAATTAGAAGAACAGAGTGTTGCATTTAATCTCATCCTATAATACTGGTGAGAGTGAGAAACCTTAAGAATGTGGAAGAGGAGGGAAAAAAGGGACTGGAGAAAAATGTAGTGGCTATTTGAACTTGCTTTCTGCTAGTTAGTCACTACTTCCAAATCCCTTGGGTTTTGGGGTTTTTTTTTGGTATACAAATGATGATGCTAATTATGCTGGCTGTCTGCTCAGTCAGGCTGGGCTTGTCGCCCTAACTGTTTCTGTTTGGTGTTACTCTGTAGAACTTACATTCAATTATTTGCAGTAATTTGGGGCACAACTCATCTTCTAGATGATTCTTCATGCCACAGGGGTTGAAGTGGTTCCTTTTGTTTAGCAAAACAAAACTGAATTCTAATGAGAAAGTTAATGTATTGGAAAATGACTCCAAATGGAATAAAATTGCATTTTGCTAACTAATTAAATTTATTTTTAATCCTTTAACATAAAAATTATAATCATTTCCAGATTTCTGGTATTTCTTTGTTTTCAAGGCCTTCAGGGGATGTATTGGCACTCATTCTCTATCTTACTCACTCTCCATTCAAAAGATGATTTCAAGTGCAGACCCATTTTCTCCGTCTCAAAGATTCCTGTACTTCTCTTTCTGTCACCTACCTGGTTTCTATGTATCAAGGATTCTTGCTTTCCTTTGCAGCAACCTGTAGTGTTTTTATGCTGTAATTCTTTTTTTGTTTGGGTTTTTTTTTTGTTTGGTTGTTTTTTTTTGTTTTTTGTTAGGCCATTAGAACATGGGTTACCAGTGAAAGCTCATTGATAAAGTAATTCCATTAAGCACTTTCATTTTGGTTAAAGATAATTTTTGATGAAACATATTTTTATAAGGATATTTCTAACTGGCTCTAAATTTTAGACAAGTGTAATTTTAGTTTTTGATTTACTAAACAAGGAACAAGTCCAAGGCTTTAACGTATACCTTTCAGAGTAAATAGAATACTACGGAGGGTTGAAATCAAAATACCATTGGATTTTGGATGTACTGCAGAACCCTGGCATTTTCCTCTTGTGTTATTTGTGTACACTGACATTTGAAAATTGAGAATGCTGCTTTTTGTAATTTTGTAATCTCAGCTCCATTCAGGAGTATCCAAAATTTAGATTGTTCCAAAAGAATAAGGAGAATGAAAAAAGATGTCTAGTATCTTTGGTTCTTTACACATGAATCAACTGTTTTTAAGAAAAAAAACAGTGATATAAAAGAAATCACCATGGATATATTCAGACAATTCACCATATAAAGTAGAAACTCTATTGTATTATATGTTAAAACAACACAGCATCTATAAAGTGCTGAGAACTGATTTTCATATTAAGAGGTATTCCATCCCAAATGGGGTTTTATAATTGATGTTTTAAAAAACCCATTTAGACTTGCTTTGGCTTTGAGTAGCACAAATTTATGGATATTTCTTGGAAATGTAGCCTTTTTTGAGTTACTTGCTGTGATGTTTTAAGGGTTTCAACTTAAATGAAGCCTAGTGTTCTACAAAAAGTCAGTGAATTCTTCCAGAACTTTCTTGCCCTTTCAAGGCTTACAGACTATTTCTGCAATCATGGAACCATAGAATCGTCTAGGTTGGAGGGCACCTTTAAGTTCATTGAGTTCAAGCATCAACCGAATGTTTCTCTTCTTGCTTTTCTAATGTTGGCTGATATATATATTTTTAATATGGAGTGGAAGTTGCTTAAATATTGACATAACATTGTTAATTTACCCTTCTCTCCTCTCTAGCCTCTATTGCCCCACCAGGGACCCTTCCTGGGGGGAGCTGGAGATACTTCACTCCCTGTTTTCTCTCCAGCACGTGAATAGGCCAGAGAGGGTTTACTCGGAGAATGTGTACAAAGCCTTCCCTTCCTTTCTTCTGATCTGTAAATCACCTGCACATCCCCAGCCCTTCACCAGGTTCAGCCAGAGCAGTTTTTGGTGTGAAAAGCTACTACAAGCTTTCAGGTAGCTCTGCCATTAAAATTATTGCTACTGTCCCTATTTCCAATAGAATTATCAAAATGTCTTAACACTTTTCTGATCTTTATTCCATTCAGTTCTTGGGATACTCAAGTTTAGAGAGCTTAGTGGGCTATGTAGGATTTTCACCCCTCTTCCACAAATATGACAGTGTAATCGATGTAACTATGCATGACTTGCTATTCTAATTAGTGGCCTGTTTCGATACATGAAATGAGCCTAGATGGAAAGAGTCCTAGCCTAGCTATTATTGTGTACATTGGGCTGAAAAATTCTCTTGAAATCAACTTAAGATTTGGGCCTTTTTATTTTTAAAAATTAATAAGTAATTGGAACAGTGGTTAATTAAAGTGGAACAGTGGTGTTAAGTTAGTTGGCAAGTCCTTTTTTCTACTTTCGACTCTAACAGGAGACATTTGTTGTATTCCCTGGTATTTAGAAGATAACTCCCAAACTTACCTCATTAGCTGTTTTTATTACACTCAGTTTTTTACAAGAAAACAAGCCAGGAAAGGAAGATGTTAGCAGACGCAAATTGCCTCTGTTCCTTTCCATGGCTGTGGGTACCACAGAGTCTTCAAGCAAACTCTTTTTAACAGGATGAAGCACCATCTTTATTGCCATTTAGAGCTTTTTCTAACACCAGTGGGACTCCGTTAAAGAGCACTGTCTGATGAACAGTATTGTATCAGGGATGATTGCCAACTTATTAGCACCAGCCTGACCACAGCTTCACTGCTGACATGTGTGAGTAGTAATTTGTGTTCAGAAAGTGAAAACAAGGAAGCTGTCATGAGAATAGTGGAGTTTAGTTCTGTTGCTCAGTAGAATCACAGGGGTTATTTTGTTGACACCTAATAACCAGTTTTGTTTTATTTTTTTTGAGAATAGGGTGACCAAGGGAAGGGTATTTATCATTTTAAAATTTATTTTAGCTGTGCTGCCTTCTTGAAAGTCCCAGTAAGAAAGTTGACTATGTTCTCCTTAAGCATCCAAGTTGTGCTAGACCCTGGATAAGGAATCCCAAGAGGCTTTGAATCCTAGTCACTAATTTTTTGTGAACTTTGTGCAGGTGCATTTTTAGATCTGACCAGAGACATCAGAGTTAGTTTCTACTTGTGTTTTGAACAGAATGAAGATAGGAACCTGAAAAAAAAATGAGCAGAGTGTATAGAGCAGAAAAAATTGAGCAGAAATGTCTCCCAAAATATCTGATTGGTAGATGGATTTCAGTAGCAGCAGTTGTGACTGTAGGACCCCTTTGGGGAAGACAGTAGCTGTATGTAGATATGATGCCAAAGATCTCTTTTATTGAAAGAACAAGTCATGAGGGTAATCAAGTCACTCATAATACATGAGTAAGCAGCAGTTAGTATCCGTGGAGTAGTCCTGTTCAGTCTTATGGTTTTGGCATTTGCCTCCAGTACATTGCTGTTCTCCAAGAACTGCTGGAGAGCTTTCTAGTCACACTGGCTCACTCAACATTTGAGAGCCCCTGCAGCTTGTTGGGAGAAAAACAGAGATTAAATGCAAATAGTGTAAGACTGTACTCTTTCCTTAACTCCAGTTTAAACCAGTTGGACATTCAAAGGCCTCTTCCAACCCAAACCATTCTATAACATATATGTAAAAATATCTATATTTAGATCAATGTTTTCCCTGAGCAGTTTTGAACATTTAAAGAATAATTCTATACACTTAAATACTGGGAAACGAGGGTAGAAGTGACATCCCCAGGCAGATCATGTAAGTAAGGAAAAGAGAACAGACAGAATTTCTGCCCCTGCTTTCCATTCTGTCTTAGGACACCACCCACAGTTTTCAGGAAAAAAAGAAAAACCACCAAAGAAAAGCTGAACAGGGCTGTCAGTCCTGGTGAAAGTCTGTGGAGGGAGTAGAGAAAGGAGAAAGGACCACCTCCTACTTAAGCTCAGGGGCTGATAATGGGAAATAATATTTATCTTCTGAGATCTGTAGGCTGTTCTAGTTATAGTGACATGGGACAGGTATCAATTAGAGAAAATTTCCATAACATAATTAAGAGATAAGACTTTGCTGCTCTCATTTTTTTTTCTTTCACTTGAAAATTCTCCACTGATTTTAATTAAGCTTGTCTTGGACTCATGACCATAATCAATGTGATTTTTTTCCCCATTTAACAGCTAGCTTTGCTCATCAAGGAACTTTTCCCAGGTGTAACATGCTCTAGTTATGAAGCTTCATTCTGTGCTGCTCAACTGCTAGCTCTTAGAATGACTTAAAAAGCCCCCAGAATGTAAAGCTAGAGCAAAAATAGGTATAATTTTCCCAAATTAGTTAGTGCATATTCACAATTCACTGTGAATGCTTTATCATTCCACAAAAAGCGGATACTTTAAATATTAGGTACTCATTGGAAAACATCTGAAAATATCTTTTTTCCCCCTATACCATTGTATTAAGAGAATGGGAAAAGGGGGCACTTGCTAATCTCTTACTTATGAATTTGAATAATGATTGCAATTTTTGTCATAGCAATTTGTGAAATCTACTTACTGTTTCTGGAATCAACATAAGTGCTTTTAATCTACCATAGTATATACAATACTCCTGCCGAAGGAACCATTCTGAATTGTTAGTTAAACCAAATTACATGTGCTTGAATGATGAGAAAAAGTGTTTCCTTTGTAAAGGATTTTTAAGTTCCCTGGGAATAGTTTTGCTAAAACTCAGAACCTGATGCTCATATCTGTAGAGTCTCATTGTTCCTACAGCAAGAAGTAACATCGGCTGCCACTGACTTTCAATAGTTTTCTTCACTTTGTTGCTTGGGGAATTTCAGGCAGTGACCCGTAGTATGGGCTCATGTCCTTCATGTCTGATTAAATTTAGCTCAGAGACAAAGGATCCACTAGATGTGCAGATAGTCAACAACTTTGTAATGGAGGGCAGCATGCTAATAAAGCCCTTATGCAAGTAGTACTCGGTTCTTTTGAATATGTGGTTATTAATTTCCTCATGGAAATACTCAAGAGTGCTTATCTGCATAATCAGTGCCTCACAAATATTAACTAATTTCTTCTCACAAAACTTTAGTAGGAGTTATTTTTCAAGTAACTCAATTTTCTATTATTTTTTTCCCCGGGGTAGATGTTTCCTTCCATTAGAAATTTCTTGTTTAAAAAAACAGATCACAGAATCACAAAATCATAGATTGAGGTGGGGTTGGAAGGGACCTCTGGAGATCATCTAGTCCAAACCCCCTGCCAAAGCAAGTCCACGCTAGAGCAGGTTGAACAGGAACGTGTCCAAGCAGGTTTTGAATGTCTCCAGAGAAGGAGACTCCACCAGCTCTCCAGGCAGCCTGTTTCAGGGCTCTGCCACCCTCAAAGTAAAGAAGTTCCTCCTCGTGTTTAGATGGAACTTCCTGTGTTCAATTTTGTTCGAGGTCCTGGGAGTCTCTCACCTGAGTACCAAACATGGGAAATATAAGAATAAATGGTTACCTTAAAAAATTTAGTTGAAGTTACTTCCAAGAATATCCTTTAATTCAGGTACTTTTAAACTTCTGAATATTTGCTGTAACATTCTTTCATAGCACATAGTGATTTGAAGTTCCTTGTGTTCATGGACTGGGTATTTGAATAATTTTTAATATGTGTAGTTTAATATCACTGTGAAAGAAGGAAGTGGAGTTACTTCCATTTCACAGACTCCGAAGTATCAGACTCTCAGCTAATGGATTTATGTTGCTCTGGGATCTGAGCTCCCAGCTCTGCTTGGTACTCCACTGAGCCATATCCCAGATTTCATCCAGTCTGACTTTAAGCACCTAACTGAAGCGCTCCAGCAAGAAAACCCCAATCTGACCCTCTAGTCGATGGATAATAAGAGACCTCTATGTAATACAATTTATTACATTTAAGGTGTGAGGTGCCTAAATGCAAATTAAATGTAATATTACGTATACTTAAGTATTGCCATTGATTGCAGAGGAACACTATCCCCTTCCCTTAGATTAAGCTAAACTTAGTACCTGAGTTGCCTTGGCAAGTAATCCAAAACCAGCAAGGAAGATTGTGATGAGCAGAGAGTGACAGCCAGCCATGGGCTGGAGCTATTAGTATGAGACCTTTGCCCTTGTCTTCAGATACAGCTTTTGTATAGCGTAAATATAAGGAGTCTCTATACCAGCATTGCAAAACAGATCTGTCTAAATAAACGAGGAAGAAAATAAATCCGTGTGACCCTGACATATTTCTACAGGCCCCAGAGGCTCCTTGATTAAGTAAAACTGTCACCTACCAGTGTTATCTTTTCACTTTCATTTTACTCATTAATCTTCAGTACTGCTAACAATAAGACATATTTAATGGGTACGTTAAGTCACTTGTAGCCCTTTATCTGTAGATTGCTGGCTGCTTTCCAGTTGCTGTAAAAGTGATTAAAACATGTTATCAACTCATGGCTGCTCAGTAGCCGAGACAGTCCAAGTCCGCCAGTGTATGAAGGCCCATGTCAGCTGGGCTGAGAGGAGTCTTCATCCAATTTCTACCAAATTCAGTCTGGCTCTGACATATTGTGGAAAGAAGTCAGTCATGTCCCCATTTCTGTCCTGTGTCCACTCTGTGGCTGAGAGGAGCTCTTTGGTCTTCAAGGCTGCCAGTCAAGGAATTTCAATGGACTGAAGACACCTAGTAATACATTTTGCAAATCAGCAAATTTTATTGCCATTTAATAATTATGGATGATATCTCAGAATGTTAGATTTCACCTTGGTCCTGCAGGTCTGGAGGTTTTATCCACTGACTAGGATTCTAAGGGCTACATTCTGGAGCTGTTGCCAGGAGGCATTTAGCGTGCTACTGTGAAATCAGAGATTTGAGGCTTCCAAGGCAAAGCTAGGTATTCATGGACCAGATGGATCTTAGCAAAATTCCTGTTGAATCAAAACTTCAGAACAGGGAAAGTGAAGGCACATAGAAGCTCTACTTAAATTGACGTTTTCAGCATTTCCATGTTGCCTGCCGTGAATTCAAGAGCATGGAAACCTAGGGAGCTTTCAAAGAAGCTTGGCCACTTTAGCAAAGAGGAAGGTCTTGATCAACTAGATGACTTAAAATTCTGGATTTGTAGTTTTCATGACAAGAACCTGAAGATCTGGATCCTTATTCTGGTAGAGGAAAAACTGAAATGTCTCCTTTGAGCTTAACAAGAATGAACTATTCTTTGAAATGTCAGAATTTCCTGTGAAAATGGAATGTTGCCTTTTAAGCAGCTTAAATAGTAATTGCCTATTCATCAGATTCTGAACTAGTTGTAAAATGGCCAAGGAATGGTCTTTTTTATCACAGTTTTGATGTTAAAGTTCAGTTCACTTGATTTTACTCTACCTCGGCCCTTGTAAGTGCAGTAATAGTTTAGTTTCTGCTTTGAGTTTTTTAATTGCTCTCTGACTTTCAGCTAAAGGAGGATGTGCAGAGAAATCATAGTAGTTCAGGTGGAAGAAAAATGTGTATGAGCTGTCTGAATACCGAAAGTATTAATTAATAATATGCATTAAAAATATGCTTTTTTGTAGGAGGCCACAGAATTGGTTGGGTGAAGCAAATGATTTTTTTTTTACTTTGCAGTGGGAGATTTTAGTGCTCAAAATACTGTAGGATTAATTATAGTCCTAAAACCATCAGACTTTCAGGAAACAGAACCTGATCCTTGAAAAGAATGAATGGCTCCTGAAAATAGAGAGTGCAATTTGAATGTGCTGGTAAAAGGTTGAAAAAGAATGGCTTCTTAAAAAAAGACTCAGTATCTCACAAGATTAGGCTTCTTATCTGTATTAAGGTTATGCATCTTAAAGAGTGAATGTGAATTCTGATATGGCATGGTCAGGAGCAGGTAAAATATTCATAGGTCTGTTGAAAGGCATAAAGCTTAGTTTAAAAATCATTTAGATAAGGTTTTATTAATAAATAAGAAGTTTAAATGTCTATAATGTTTACAGAAACCTTTTGGTATATTAAGTTAAAAAAGTTATTTTATTTGCTGAACCTCTTGATTATGCAAAGAAAAGCACCAGTGTATTATATTCATTGAACCATTAAATGGGAGTCCAGCAAGTGATTAAAATTAATAGGTCAGCATGAAACTTGGGTGGATGCAGAGGAAAAAGCCCAGGGTGACCAGCTGTCAAAATGCTGCATCTGTTTGTCAAGGTGAACGGTATAGCCCAATTTTTTAATAAGTTTTCCTATTTGGGCTTAATTATAATTCATGTGTGCTTGTCACCTTTAAAGAGATAGATTAGAATTAAATGGGAAACCTATAACCATTCTTTGTAACAATATAGCATGAGATATATTGCTAGTTAACTTCCAAATAAATTGATTTCCTATTCAGTGGTGGTAGTTTCTTGAACTAATAGGCAAGGCATAATAGGTAAGTTACATTTGCATTAAAGACCTACACAGATGTTTGCTGTAGGTTTGTAGCTTGAAATCTGTGGAAGAGATTGTAGAGCCAAAGGAAAAATATAGAAGAAGAAAAAGCAATGTGCCCTTGTGGCCAAGAAGGCCAATGGCATCCTGGGGCGCATCAAGAAGAGTGTGACCAGCAGGTCAAGGGAGATTATCCTCCCACTCTACTCTGCCCTGGTGAGGCCCCATCTGGAGCACTGGGTCCAGTTCTGGGCCTGCCAGTTCAAGAAGGACAGGGAACTGCTGGAGAGGGTACAGCAGAGGGCTACAAAGATGATTAGGGGCCTGGAGCATC
>JAOXJK010000012.1:122431997-122458510 GCA_025774025.1 Xenus cinereus
CCAGACTTCTCTAACTGTGTTTTTTTGTCTGAATGAGTTATTAGTTTCTCCGTGAGTTCCCTTCATCTGAGTGACACATTGCATGTATAAGATATCAGGAATGTGAGCAAAATGTAGAATTAGCCTATTGAAATTATGCATCTGTGTTCAGGTTTCTTTTTCCATGTTCAGATTTCATGTTTAGATTTTCTCAGCCTGACTCTCGCATGTAGCTGTCACTGAACTGTCACTTATCATTGCCTGGATAAGTGTTTTAATTAACTGTCTGTGCCCAAGAAAGTGGAAATTTCAAATATTTCAGGTTTGAGAGGGCCACCTCTGGACTGCAGATACATCCCCAAAGTTCTCAGCTGAGAACTGGGGGGAGACTGTGCCAGAAGCCACATGAACTATTTAAAAAAAAGAAAGAGATTATTTGTTTTCAAAGATATTAAATATTTTCTTCATGTATTGCTTAAAAATTGTAATGTACAGTTGGTGGGATTATGAAAAGCATGATGGAAAATGCACTGAAGCTGAGAGGAGTCTCTCCGCTGGTCTCAGATCAGACCTTTAACAAGAACACTCTGTTCTGTTGTGGGAGAAACATTGGCTTCACTCTCTGAAATTCCTGTTACAGTTCCTGGTGGGACTGTCTCTCTGGGATCCAGTCCTCAAGTGAATGGAGCTGATGTGCTGCTGCATCACAAACCCAGATTTTATAAACTCTCCATGAGTATGTTGTGGCATTGATTCCTGAGAGGAACAAGACGTGTAATTACCTATGCACTGTGCGTGAATAGCATCAGGCTTCCACTTCCAAGGTGACATTAGCACTGAATTTCGTTTAACGGGCAGATATCCTCCTGAGAGAAGACTCACCTCAGTTTCCCATGCTGACGTTGTGTTTGATGAAGCCGGCACCAGCTCTGGGGTAAAGGAGTTCCAGGTCTCTCTGGGAACCATCACGGTGCTCCAGACAGTGCTAATGGTAACTGGAAATGAAGTGGGTGAAAGATGCTCAGGATGGGCTCTGCACTCAGCCAGTTGGATTTGCCTGTTTTAGGTAGGAACGAGATGGACTTTAGAATTCCAGTACAGTTGTTAGGGAGATTCTCTGTTACTCTCATTCCCACATTTATTCTGATATTTCTCTGTTGTTTTTTAAAATGAAGACTTTATTGTCTTTTCAGTGATCTGCTTTCTTAAAAGCATTTGTTTGCCAGCAATATGGTCTGTAAAGACCTCTTGGGTAGGACTTCTTTTATTCCTGAGCTCTGAGTTGTGGAATGTCTTCTTGTACTCAATGACTTGTCTTGCTGTGTTCAGAAATACCTCTAGAGAATGAAACCATTTCCAGGGGTCTCTTCTAGCTGAAGTGATTGATTAGTCACGCACGCATAACTGTAGCAAGATAGTCGCAAATGTGTGTGCTGATTGTGACAATAATTTCTCATTAGATTGCTGATTTTTCAGTCTTTCTGAATTAGAAAAAAGACCAAGAGTGCTGCAAAAGAGAAAAAAAATCGTAAGTCATTTCAGTGACATAAACACCCCAACAACTGTATACTAATGTTGCACAAATCATGATTCAGCCAGCAAAGTGTAAAAAGTAAACATGTAGTACGCTACAAGAAGTAAATTGGATTAAAAAAAATCAGTTTTAATATTTCAGAATGAGATTAGCACAGGGAAGAAGACTTTTAAATATGATTATAAGCTAGCTGCTATGGGTTATTTACTTGATTTGGGATGCTGAGAAGAGGAGAATGTGATATTAATCTTTAATATAATTTAAATGTTAGGGAGGGAGCTCAAATAGTTATGGCACTATTGGTTGTGCTGAAGACTGTGAAAAATAAGGCTTTATCCAATATGTAAGTCTAAAAACATACTTCACATAGGTTGCAACCTCTACAATTATTTTTATGAAATATTTGCATAAGTGGAAGCTGAGTTGAAAGACTCTCAGTCATTAGCCTAATGCTGCAGTAGCTGATATCCTCATAATAGTCATGTTACCATATCTGAAGATTTTTGATGTGTATTCTTATTGGTTTATAAAAATCTCTTTTTATTTGAATGCTTACTGGTATAGTGAAAAATGTGATAAAGTCTCAATTACATGTCTTAGGTCTAGAAGACTGATATCTACACATTGTGTTTGTCTACAAACATAAACCAACATCATGTTTGCCTTCGTCTAGAGACATTGACGCTTGAGATAGTTGGAACTGTTAACTGTTTCAGTTAGAAGCATAGTTTAAGACTAATTACTCTAAGCTGAAAGAGTATTCCATTGATGACTATGATAAGAAAATTATATTTCCTTCACTGTGTGTGGATGATTTTGTTTCTTGTGTAGTTGAAGACTCCAGCTCCACAAAAGGAAAAGCTCGACCCTACCAAAACATGAGTGAATATTTGTTGATAACCTGACTATGAACTGACTCAATCTTACTTCAAGGGCCTGGAATTATGATCAGGCCTGGTCTGTCTCAAATTACAGAACTGGGATATATGCAGTTCATCTGCAGTTGTACATATGAACCTCTTCTGAGTGTAGCATTTATCTGCATAGTTTGACAAAAATATCCTTTGAGTTGAGTTCTTTATTGGCTGAGATGCCATATCCAGTTCACAATCCTAAGTCATCATCAAAATCCAACATATTTAGTCTTTAATCTAGGGTGCACCTTCAACTGAAGATAGAAGGTTCTGAGAACTTTGTTGATGCTTTGCTAAAGTATCAGCCTATTAAATAGATACGCCTCCTCCTTCAAAACTCAATCGCTCTTCATCTGAAAGGTTTCAGCTAAAGGGCCTATGAGAAGCATCAAGGTGAGAACGGTGAATCCAAAAATAAACAGTGATTATGAGAAGTTGCTGGCACTATCCATTTGAGAGACCCATGCAGTTTTAAGATGCTATTCTTTGTTTTAAGCTGCTTGAGCTTATATAGTGGAAATACTGGTTAGCAGAATAAGTTAGGGATTTCAAAACTATAGTTTAACTACTGTTGCCAAATCAGTGCGTAAAAGACAGTATCTAGAGTAAAAGCAACAAATTTATCTAGTCAGGGATGCTCATTTAATTATGTACTGACTTGAGCTGGAATGTTCAGCTTGTTCTCAATACTGAATATCAGTTTTACATATGAGGGTTACTACTGTTTCACTGTGGCGCAGTTTCTAGCCATCTGATTAGAGTATTCTGGAGGAATCAATCTGTTTGAAGCCCTGTGGGCAGAAGCGGGGGGTTGACTGTGCTTGGTGTAAATTGAACTGCTTTTCCTGTTCTGGATACTGTTTTGTGTTAAATCATGGCCACCAGTATGTTTCTGAGAGCAAGACCCAATGAAGCATCTCTAGAAGGTGTGGTAAAGCAATATGTGCTTTAAGGAGCTGCATTATTTTGAGTGGGACTGCAGCGGGCATATATGTAAGGAGAAACCCTTATGTACAGGGCATACCAAGCTGTTCAACACAAAAAACAGCGGAACATTTATGCCAAAACAGAGCTTTAGCCACCTGAGGCACTTTACTAGCAAACCCTTAGATGATAAGTAGGTGTTCAGGGTGTCTTACACCTGCTTTTCAACACCCAAGTTTTGTAAAAGAACAGAAAAGTTCAATGTACGTTATTCGTTCGTCAGGTTTCTTTTCCTGTTTATGACAAGATGTGCTGGGTGACGTGTCTGAGGTAGAAATAAATGTGAGACAGGGATCCTAGCAGCTTGAGGAGGTTTCAAACACATTTCAGAACCAATATAAGTTCTAGGGTGTCATTTAGACAGAAGATAGCCCTTCTGGTAATGGTCTTTTGAAGGGATACAGGAGGAAGACTGAGGAATGCCCTTCTTCTCTTTAACCTGCATAACTGTGCAGCAAGTCTTGTGTCACGGGATCTGAAGCGAATCAGTGGTGCTTGCTCAGGAGGAGGGAGATTTGGAGTTGTAGACCTGGAGTAGACCTTATTCAAAGTCCTGTTTAAGCAAGAACATGCTTTCTTTCCACTGTTCCACTTTGTTTCCAGAATACAGTTAAAATGTTTTGTTCTGTGCTTTCTGAATGGGGAAACTAAGCATTTTTCTTTGAGTTCATCTGGGTGGCCAGCCCTGTCTGAGTTCATGCTCATCGCTAATACCAGAGCTCCCTCCAGTTTCCAACAAGGCTAGTGTTTATCACATATTTCCTCAGCGGTTTCTTTACCTTCACCCAATGAAGCAAGGGGTCAGCAGTATCTTCAGTCATTTCACTGTCCACGGTGACTGACACTTGCGAAGTTTTTTTATTTTTAATTAGATTCTCTAAAAGGTACACATTGTGTATGTGCCAGACAAAGTGACGTCAAAGCAGTATCTGCTGTTCTGGGAGAGAATGTAGTAAGACCTGTGACTTTTCATAACTATTTAGAAAGTTCAGGCCCAAATTCCCAGCCTAGATGGGCTTTGTCTCCTCAGCCTTCCATTGTGCCACAGCAGATGCTGTTATTAAATGCAGTTGTCATCTTGCGGTGTTAAAAGTTCTTAAACTTGAAGGGACAAGGTCTTGCATCTGATTTGAAATTTCATGGAAATCAATAGCAGTCAACAAGAAAAGGGCTTGATTAGCTCATAGTAAGGTATTCTGGAGAGCAGATGAGTTGTAGTGATCTTTACTAGTTGGTAATTCCTAAGCACTGAGGGCTGCATGCACATCTCCTTCCCATTACCCTGGTCCAGGCAAGATGTGATGAAAGTGGGAGCAACATGAGCCATGTCAAGAGTCATCCCTGTTACGGTGGCAAATCCTGCATGTCTAGGAAAGATGAAAAACATTATTTGTTGCTATAGGGGAAGTTAGTTTCAGTCAAGAAACCAAGAGAGAATAAATGGGTATCTGAAAGGGTAACTGAATGAGACTGTTTTGTGTCTTCTCTTTCTCATGACTGAAACATTCTCATTTGGTGTGGTCTGAGCAAGGAAATTTTAGAACACTTCTTTCTCTGCTTTCAAATCCTTTATGTTCTGATTATGATCTCAGAGAAGTTCTATATGTTTACTCCTCTTGCAGAGAAACCAGTATTAAAATGAAGAGCAGTGTTCTCCGAGCTATTTTTCGTTTCTGAATGTAGTATCTAAAACACTCCACAGGATTTGAATAAAGCTGCTGTTGTCTATGTTGAGGTTGTTATAAAAAAAAAAGCAGAAACTCTCATGATGCTGGTGTCGGAAGCCTACTTCTGAAATTATTTTAGTAATTTTTAACTATGTAAATGATGCGTAAATTTTTATACATGATTGAATGCCTGAAAATAAATAGATATATCTGATTTTTAAATATAGCTGTAAATACATTGGATGGTGTTCGCTGGAGAATCTCATATATTATACTTAGTACCATCCTCCACACTTATCAGGAAGAAGCTAAATTCAGGTTCAATGAGATTTAGTGTTTGATTAGTATTAATTTGGCGAAGGGATTCAAACGTTGTGTTCTCAGTTAACAGCACTAAGTCTTTGTCATTTTTTCTATCCTATTTAATAAGTGGAAGATAAGATTAAAAGCAGGTAGGACCACCTGCAGTGTGAGCAGCAGTCCCTTAATTATACTTGTATCAGCCCTGGAATTTGTGTTGGAGTGATAATAAGGAGAGTAAATTCATAGGAATGTGTAAATGATAAAAAATAGGCAGCAGTACAAAAATCAACAAAACAAAACTAAATATATTTCCATTATTAGGCTGATATTCATTCTGAGTAAGTATAAACTTCTCTACTGGTGACTCAGGTTGATATCAGGTGATGGTACAAACATGTGCTGACCAGTTAGAGAAAATCAGCCGCAGCAGCGTTAGTCTCCATGGTGACAGAAGAGCTAACAACAGACCAGCTATTTAAAAGGAGAATAATGTTTTTTGTTGCTCTTGAAAGAAAGGAATGTCTCTATGACAGTTTTGCATCTCTGTTTATTCACCTTTGGAGAACTAAGCATGCAGGACAGCAGTACTCTTCTTTTTTCCTTTTGTTTCCTACATCCCAGGGAGGTGGTTGAGGCACCATCCCTGGAGGTGTTCAAAAGACGGGTTGATGCGGTGCTGGGAGATATAGTTTAGTGATGGTGTTGCTTTTTGTCAGAATTAGGTTGACGGTTGGACAAGATGTTCTTTAAGGTCCCTTCCAACCTAGAAGATTCTGTGATCCCCTTTTCCTCAACGTTTTTTCTCAAGACTCTGTCTGTCAGTGCCCTGCTTGGTGTACTTGTAGAGCACAGATCTCTATTAGATTTCAGATCATCAATTAAAAGTCTTGAAACGGTTTCTAATTTGGGGAGGAAGTTCTCTAGAAAAAATATTTAGGTTGTAACCATATGATTGTGGAAAAAGTGAGAGATCTTAGCCAGAGCTGTCAAACTTGGGACCCTAAAAATACTTATGTCATGACCTAATACAGCGTACTTTCTGCCTTTCCAGTGGTGTTTTGCTAGAAGCAAGGAAGTGAAATGAAAAAAACGTGCACAGTTGTTTATCATGACATTACTAGTTTCACATACTTGTGTTCTTACTTCCCACTTTCTCTTCTCACTCCAGTTCTGGTGAGGATTCGAGATGTTTTTAGTGGGTATTTCCTAGACTCATCTAGAAAAAACTCCTGGGATCCATTTCCAAACACCTCAAGGACAAGAAGGTGATTGGGAGGATTCATCATGTATTTACAAAGGGGAATCTTGCTTAGCAAACCTAGTACCCTTCTACAAGGAGGTGACTGGTTTGGTGGACCAGGGAAGAGCAGTGGATGTTGTTTACCTCAACCTGAATAAGGGTTTTGACACTCTCCCATAATATTCTCATAGACAAGCTGATGAAATACAAGCTGGAAAAATAAATAGTGATCTGCATTGAAAAGGTCAAATGGCTGGGCCCAGAGACTTGTGATCAGTGGCACTAAATCCAGTTGGAGGCAAGTCACTAGTGGTGACTGGACTACTGAAAAGGGTCAATACTGGGGCCAAGCTATTTAACATCTTCATTAATGTCATGGACGCTGGGAACATAGTGCCTCAGGCAGTTTGCAAATGATGCAAAACTGGAAGGAGAGCCTGGTGCAGGAGAGGGGATGTCCTGCCATTCAAAAGGACCTGGACAGGCTGGAGAAATGGGCAGAGAGGAACCTGATGAAGTTGAACAGGGGGAAATACCAAGTCCTGTGTCTGTGGAGGAATAACCCTCAGCACTAATATATGCTGGGGGCTGACTGGCTGGAAAACAGCTTTGCAAGAAAGGACGTTGGGGTCCTGGTGGACAATAAGCTGACCATGACCAATGCACCCTTGCAGCAAAAAATGACCAACAGTATTCTGTGCTGTATGAGGAAGATTAATTGCCAGAAGGCTGAGAGAGACGATCTTTCCCCTCTACGCAGAACTGGTGAGGTCACATCTTGAGAGCTGAGTCCAGCTCTGGGTTCTCCAGTGAAAAAGAGATGCAGATTTACTGGAGCAAGTCCTAGCTTTGTTAGGATGATGAAGGGACCGGAGCATCTGCCGTGAGGAATGACTGACAGACCTGGGCCTGTTCAGTGTGGAGAAGGGAAGGCTGAGGGGGGATCTCATCAATACGAATAAATGCATGATAGGAAGGAATGAAGATGAGGGAGGAAAGCTTTTCTCAGTAGAGCCCACTGACAGGATAATATGTAATAAGCACAGATTTAGAAAACAGGAAATTCCATTTGAACTCAAGAAAACGCTTCCTATTTGAGGGGGTGGTTGAATGCTAGCACAGATTGTGCAGAGATGTTATGGAGTCCCCATCTGTGGACACAGGCGTTTTCTAATACTCTTTTTTCAACCTTTCCTTTTTCTTCATGTCCCTGGGTATGTAAAACAAGTTTTGATGGAGCTTTTAAATCTGTATGAAGTACTTCAGACTCTTGTCATTAATGAACTGCTCCAGACTTATCCACTGGCATTTCCAATGCAGAAGGTAATACTGGGCTTACAATTTCATTGCAAAGTGCATGAGTGGATGGTGCCACATGGTGCTGATAGTACTGCTTAGTGACACAGTTTCATCCCCTTTCCACATATTTGCACAAATTACATTGGAGTAGAAAATCATTTCTGGCTGGTGGATCCACAGCCTCTGCCACGTGACAATGGTGCAATCCTGGAAATCAGATGATAAAGGAGAGGCCTGGCTCTAAACAGAGGCAAATTAGGCACAGTGCTTATGGTGGGAAAAAGCAGACAGACCACTTTATGTAGTTGGGATCCCTGAAAAGTCAAATTGTCAGCTAGTGCTACCATTACTTTCAAATAATAGATGAACCAGGTGTTGTCTTCTGCTGAAGTAGGGAGAGGGATCCTCACAGACGCTGCTTCACTTAACCTTTATATTCCTGTGACCGCCTGCTGCTTCTCCTTCTTCTCCTTCCCTCAGAACCCTTTACCTAAAAGGAGTGGTCAGTCCTTGCCCAGGTTGTAAGGCATCTTCTTTCATGGCAAACTTCATGTTATATGTATCTCAGAAGCCTTGAGGTACATCCTGGTAAAAAGAAAGTAGCACTCTCTTGTATCACAGTCTTACTGTCTGTGACAGTGCCACTATTTGTCATATTAGTAGCAAAACCAAATCATTCTAGCTTCAATATAATTTAATCTTTATAGTTCTAACTTTATTGGAAATATCAGATGGATTATGAAGACCAGATTTAGAGATTCAGGCCTCACATACTTCAAGCAAAAATCATTATGAATGCAGTCTTCACAACTTTAGTTACTATCCCTGCTCCTAGGTATAAATGGTGATCAAGGCGGGAATTTGTATGGATGCAGAGACATACTGTGGCATAGCTAACTAGCACAACCGATTTCTTACTCAAGTTCATGCTCACATTGTTTTCCTTCAGGATTTTACAGAAGCTGGATTGATTTCCTATTTTTTCCCTACATATTTTTTTTTCTCTCAGATCCACTATTGTGTCAGAAATCTTTTTATCAGTGCACCACTTACCCTAGGTTCGTTATTACCTCAAACTTTGGGTATTATTGTTGCTAAGGTTGTCTCTCCAGAGCTAGTAATAAACAGCTTGGATGTTTCTCCCTGTTAACTTGCAAGCTGGTATGGGATCATTCTCAGTACGTAAGAGCTATGTGCTGAGGTCTGAACACTGCCCTGCCGGTCAGCAGGCAAATACTTTGTTTATTAGTTGAAGTAAACACTGGTGAAATCATTAGCATGTTCTGTTTATGGTCTAGCCAGGAGGCAGCTCTGCCTAGCCATGCCCAAGGGATATTTTTGTTTCTAGATTGAAGTAGGGGTCAACTGATAGCCTTGGGAGAGGAATATGAAAGCTTGATATTGTAATTAATTATCACATTCATGAACTATGGGTAGTCTTCAGGAAAGTGTGAATCCAAAATGAAATTCCTAGAGGAAAATGGGTATATGCTTGTAAATCCATTTGGAGACAGCCCTCACTCAGTGAAAGTGATTCATGAGATGAAGATCATGGCTGGAATTGGATCCAACTGCCCAAGCACCTCAACAGCTTTTTAACTGGTTTAACTGGTTTTTAACTTTAAAGGAAAGCTCTGGGAAGTAAACTGAAAAATAGATGGCTTTTAAAAGTCCTTTTTTACATCTCTGTAAAAAGCAAACTTCTTTACATTTCTGTTTCAGATCTGACTAATAATTTCTTAATAAATTGTTTCTAAGGTAATTTAATTCTTTATTTGTCCGTTTTCTGGGTTTAAAAAAGTGGTTTAAAGGTGGCGGGTTATGCAGTAGCGTTGCATGAATACTGAAATTTCCTGCAATAGCATCGTGCAATAAGCAGGAAACTATTCCACTCTCTAATAACTTGTCATATGAGCTCAGAAATACTGAGAAGTAGTAGGGTTGTCTCGGAAGGTGTGTAGGCTGTTGCAGCATCTGGTAAAATAGATTTCTTGTTTGGGAGACAGAAGGACAAGCATTATCCAGGGAAGACCTGTAGAATGTAGGAAAATGCCAGAGCCCTTGGGATCTCTTGCATATCACTGTTTAGGTGATGTGTTACAAGTATCCTGTAGATATCCTGCAGTTTATCATCAGCAAAATTCATGAGTCCTATCTAGGCAAGTGTTAGACGATCCTATCTACTTAGCTGCATGGGCATCAGCTATCGGAAAATCAAGGAAACTGGTCAAACCGTAGCAACATAAGTGTCTGCAGCTTAATCATAAAAATACTGTAATTAATACTTGCAAAGGACAGACAAGGACTTTGAGAAGTACATAGTTGTGACGCTCACATAAAATGAAGTGCAAGTGCAAACATTCATGGTATCAGGATTCTTTTTAGAAACAGAGATGTCAAAAACAGCAAAACCAGAAATGTGTGCAAGAAGCACGGACAATGTCTCTCTTGCCATGTCTCTGAGTTTGAGATAGTGGAAGCACAGTTTACACCAACTTGATGCCTTTTTGTGGAGCAGCTGTGTCCTTCAGAGGCAGTGTCAACTTCTGTCTCAAAGAATGGATATTAAAGGAAATTTTGTTTTCTTATTTTGAGCATCCAGTTCCAATTTCTGATGTGCCTACAGTCTTGTTCACATTTTAAAGACATCCGGAGTTAAAATTCTATGAATGCATCTATAGGCTAGTGTATTTATTATGTCAGCTTTCCAGTTTAAGGACACTGATAAGGAACAAAGAAAGAATGTAGAGAAGTAAAACAGAATGGCAAAACTGCCATGACTGATATAAACTGACTCATGTTCTCAGAACAGCATTTATTTAAATAAACATTTTAGTAATATTGACTTTTTTTGGTCATCATTTTACTCTTCTTGATGTGTCAGGAACATTCAGAGCAAATTTCTGTACAAACTCAGGTTAACCTAAGAGTTCTTATTATGACACGTCACTGTACTGGAGTCCACGAGTTTGCATTTGCTACCACATAAGGGCCAAGAATCCAACAGCTGAATGAGAAAGTACACATTCTTCTTTCAGATATGTTAAAGATCCATCAGTTTGGATCTGATGTCCAACTCTGTTCATCCTCTCCATAGTCTTGAAATCGTTATTTGCTTGTGTTATATTGATTGGGTTTTCTGTGTTTTTTATCAGCCATAATATTTTATGTATTCAGCTAACTTGACACTAGAATCTTCTTTATTTTCTGTTGTTGTTGGTGATTACCATGAAGACTGACAGTAACAGTGGCTTAGAGCTCTAATTATCCTGGTTTTAGAGATTCCAAAAAAATATTTGAAACAACTTTAATAAAAAGGAGTGAATTAACTTTTTCTGCAAAATATAACCTTTCAAATTATAGTTGACAAATAATTTGCTTATATAATACGAGAAACTCCAATACTTTCTTGTAGCTGTAGTAACAAATAGAAGCAATACTCAAGAAAGTACAAATGGTTTTCTTAATGACAAAACACCATGTGATGACAGATTTATTTCAACTCTTTGACTGCTTCATGGCTTGACAGGCTATTCATCAAAATTGACACTTGGAATAGAGCACTGGTTTTGGAGGGAAAATTTAATCATTCTTGAAAGACCACAGACATTGTTCTCATGATAAATCAGGGATACAGTAGGTTCAGAAACCCCTCAAAAAGTGAGCATTTATTGTCTGTGCATGATATGTCAGGAACTTATGCATTCACAAAGAGTGTACTTCGCCTCTCTGAGAACAAAGTCCAGCTGAGAACTTTCATCAAGTTTAATTTTCATGTTTGACTTTTCTTCCCAGAAGACCTTGTCACTGTACAAGCCTCTGCTCAATCCAGCAGAACTTGAAGAAGTATTTTCAAAGCATATGTCTGACCAATATTACTTTCCTATATCTCTACAAATATTTTTAATGAACTGCTTCTGTGTCAAAAGAAGATGATGCCATGCCTTTTAATCTGGTGACCCAGAAAACTCTGTGATGTTGATGTGACCCAAGGGCTTGTGCATTAAAATTAATCTGTGACAGACACTGCATATTAACATGATACTTGATGCCTTGTTTTAGACTTTATATTTTCCATGCTGTCTCTGATCCTTTCTGGAGGGCAGAGTTCTTGGCTGGGAACAGCACCCTTAAAGGAAATGCAAGTGCATGCATGTTGCAAACCTAGGCAAAATTGCTTTTATTTCTGCAAAAGTGCATACTTCCCATTGCTGGAATTACAGAATGGCTAATTCTAAAGGTGGATGAGTGTCAGCTTCAAATGATTGACTTGTTCCTGAAGTTTAAAGTGTTTAATGAGACACAAGTAAGCAAGGTGCTGGTTACTTGCAAGTTTCCCTTTTAGAACCATTTCTCACATTGTTCCAAAGTGAGACTTTCAAGTGTCATCCATTTAAACTGGCCTCCAACTCAATTTACAATTGCTGTCTCTGGTTTCCTGCTTCTGCCCACCTCAACATCTGCATTTAGGAATAGGTGACTTTCTTTCCTCTTATGTACTGCATACCTGCAAGATGGATGAGGTAAACAAAGGTGAACAGAATCTACCCATTGCTGATAGGAATTTTACTTCTCATTTGGCAGCCTTCAGCAGTTCTCTCACCCAGCAGTAAGCCAGTTCAGCTCACTGATAAGGCATAAAATTAAAGCCACATAATGAAAAAAAAGCCCTTAGTTTGATGCAGCTCACTGGACTGAATGGACTCACAACATGTCAGATCGTACACAAGAAAAGGACTTAGTGTGGCGTAGACACTTGTGCACCCACATCCTAAAGGTACTCCTGCATGATAATCCCATCTTCACAGTCACGACAAGTGTGCCGTTAGTTGTGAGTCATCAGCTTTCAGTGGTTGTGTAAGTAATGGCTTGGTTATTGAAGTGGCAAGGAGATGGTATGGTATGGTATGGTATAGTGGTATCTATCTTTACATGAAGAAGGTTGAAGTGGTTGTGGAGAAGATCTTCCTACTGACCCTTTGGGGTTCCAAATGCTGTAAAACTATATGCTGGCCTTATTTTCATACTGATTTTTTCTGCGCAAACAAGCAGTAGATTGGTATGCTATGTGCACATAGACCAAAGATGATCAGTTGTAACAGGTCCCTTGCACAGTGGTCAAGCTCCCATATCCTATGAAGGCAACACAGTTGTTGGTTTCTAATCTTTGCTAAAGACTTAGGATTTGGGAACTCATGATCTAGTAGGATTTGTGATGGCCATGTGAAAAGACAAAGTTAGGTGAGGCAAAGCTGGAGTGGTTGCAGCTCCTATTGTGCCCACAGCACAGGGTCCATATGCACAGCTGAAGTGGCTGAGAAATTGTCTTTGTCACTCCCACCTTGGAGGTAAACTCGGTGTGCAGCTGGATGGATGAACACTGGGAGAGTGATACGTGGCCATCTCATGATCCACACTTTTAGATTTTGCCTCTTAGCATTCTGTGAACTAGTGAGAGGCATGGCTCAGGGGCCTTATAGGTGCCCTTCTATTATCATCTTTGTACAGTAATAATCCATATTCACTTATATGGCACTATCACTTGTTTCCTTTTTATGCAAGTGTAATATATTTTCATAATTTAACCTTTCATGTCATTGTTTCCAGGAACCATTAAAACTGTGAATTGTAAATCCATAATGCATAAAGATGACATTGTTTTTTAAATGAGAAAACCAGCTTATTTTTCGAATTGAGAGCCTAATAAGTTAGAGAATTAAGTGAACAAATCAGGCACTGGAAAGCTGAGATGGCAACATCAAACAATATAATGAACAGAGCAATCATTCTAGGAACAACAGAGGAACAGATAAGAGTGAAGTTTATCTTCGCCCTCAGGGAAGCACTACGAAACAAAATCCAGGATTGCCTGTTTTCATTAGTGAGTTTAAAAAAACCAACAAAACACCTTGCCAGTTATGGGAAAGCAAATTTGTCCTGCTTTTTAGATGAAATTTCCCCAGGCCAGAAAAATATATAACGTATATTAAAGTCATTACTTAGTGAATTTTTTCTGTGCACAGTCTTTATTTACTTTTGTTAAAATGATGAGATTGTAGAATGAACTTCGATCGGTAGATTCTGCATCTGTTTGCTGTGTCTCCTGAGTTATATGTCAGAAGAAACTTTGGGGATGAAAGGCTGTATTACTTGATGAGTTAGTTAGATGGATTGATGGATTTTACTTTCAAATCACTGAGAATCTGCAGAATCAGATACAGTCATGTTTTAATGCAGAAAAACTGTGTAAAGGTGAATTTTGACAAAATTTCTCCAAAACCTACGTTTCAGAATTAAATCACAGGTTTAATTTTCTTGGGTCAAACTAAAGGAACCTCTGCGAAATAAGCCATATTCATTCATGTGTTGGTACATTGCACTTCTGCCTTTCTGACTATTAACATATTAGCTCATCTACCTGAGGTCGCATGTAGCTACCAAGATACAGCAGGTATCTCAGTAGTAGACCATGTCTAAACATTATAATTAAATCAGCATTAAACAGCAAAGCAGGCTCCTGAAAGTGCTCCTCTGGCTATGTTTCAACATTCATAATTCAGGAGAGTGGTCTTCTCTAAGTTGAATTTGATCTAATTTACTTTTATTAATTATTATACAATTAGTACATGAAGAAATGCTAACTTCTTGCCTTAAGCATCTCCCAATCAGAAGACCTGACCAGTTCTTACGTTAATGGAAAGGCTACCACTGGTTTTGATTAAATTTGTTTTGAATTTTAAGATACTATTTCTGGGATTATTGGAATGAAGAAATGGTAAAATGGAGATCTGGCGGGCTTCTCAGGCTTCTTAAGAGGCAAGAGGATGGGAGTGCCAAGAGCAAACAAATGGTGTGGGTGAGACACGGTTCTTCAGTGCCAAGTTCAGTAAGGCCTGTCATTTTTATCAGTAGGTTTCCTGATAGCGATCCCACTGCTAATGTTGTTTTCTCCCTTGAGTTTTGAAACACGGCCAGACTGATATTAGACAACTTCATCTTGTCTTCATCTTCTTTGTACTAGATAACAACAATCTTCATTATATTCCTGCACATAATTAGTTACAAGAAAAGCACATTTGACTCCCTAGGACCATTCTTGTGATTCTCCTGTTTTTATATTTCTCCTTTTGTCTGTAGCTATTACCTCAGGCTGTAAACCCCTTGGTGCTGAGATGCTCTTTCGCTTTATGCTTGTAAGCGCTATCATTCCAGTAGACTGAAATGGAGCCTGACTTTCATCTGCACCTGCAAATGTTGCAATAAGAACATGCTTTTTCAAATCCTACCTTTACACAGTGAGAGCTGAAGATGATAACTATATCCAGGACATTATCCATAAATATTTTTATAAATAGAAACAGCAAAATCCATTCAATGAGTTTCCAAATCCCTCACTTGGTCAATGTTCATAAATTTTTGAATGGATGAAGAGTCATCTGAATTTATTAAAATATTAATGAGCATTGACTAAGTTAACATGAAAGTATGGAGAAACTTTCCTAAATGAAGAGGCACTCATTTATATATGTGAATACTAATTTTCCTGGCCGGTAATGTGTCCCTGCTGGAACATGTAAGAAGTGCAATTAGTCAATATGTCAGGAGGCACAATAGTATTATTTTTATGTGTTATAAAAGCACAAATAGCAAATGTGAAAAACATTGTGAGAAATAAGATGTAAATGTAATAATATAATATAAGCATCGGTAATATTTTCACATAAAGGGTACACTGAACTATTTTGGTTTTGGAAAGTATTTGTAAAGCTATACATGTCCTTTAGAAACAGAAAAAACCTCAGTTGAATTTAGTGAATAAACTTAGTTCTTTAATAATCTTTTTTACTATTCCCAAATTTGAAAAAGATTGCAAAAAAAAAAAAGACTATTACAAGCACTATGGGGTTAATTGGATCCAATGATCCAATGAGGAAAAAGTTTATTGTTAGCCCTCCCCAGCTTGTAAAAGTTACTGTCTTCATACTAAAAATTTGGACTACTAATAAACTGCTACACAGATAAAGTGTTGCTCAATACCATCTGACATGTTTATGGTAGTCCCAATTCTCCAATTGTTATTCTTCTGTTGTAGTAAAAGATTCAAATGATGTTGTTGACTCTAGATGTTATGCTTGCTTATGAATACTGTAAAAAAAGATTTCGTTTTCACTGACACTTATGTTCCTCTGTGTATATAAACTCCAAGACCTTTTGCAAACTTTATGCTCTTTTTTTTTTTTTTTTTGGTGTGCTTTGTCCCTGTTGTACCGTCCTGATTGAATGATGATTTAGATTTATAGAGTGTAGATAAACAGGGAGCAAGGTGGGAAACTTCTTTTTTAAAAGGCATATAAGACCTTAAGAGTGAGCTTTTCTTCATTTGGGAAAACTTAATTTTCCTTTTATTGATTCACTGGAGCATTTTTGTGTACCCCTTCTATTGATCACCAGCAGGGCTCAGAAGGTTAAAAAAAAAAATTAAACTTTTACATTTTCATGACTATTTTTAGCTGATTAAAAGTACTTAATATTCTTCAGGTCATTAGTAAAAAACAAACAAAACCAAACACAACATCCTGCTTCCCCCCAAAACCAAGCACCCTGGCAAAGAAAAGCTAAGTGTTAAACTTTTTGGCATTTAGAAGAAAACTTAATGCCCAGTGACCTAACCTTCATTCCAAGTTCATGTGTAACATACGGATGGGAGATGACACTGCTGAATACTTCTGAAAAGTAAGCCATGTGTTAGTATCAAAATTGAAGTTGAATAAAGAGACAATTTAAATGTGTTAAGTATTCTCTAAGAAATTGCTTTTTGTTTGGTTTGCTGCTTTGTTGGTTTGTTTTTTTGAGTGTTTCTTCACATAGTGGAGAAGAATCTGTACATTCTGCACATAGCAGAGATATCTACCCACTGAACTAGGAGCAAGTTTGAAGCATCCCCTTCAGTTTCTACCACATAGGGTTCCCTATTTTTGTATCAATAATTAAAGATTGAATAAAGCAATAAACCAGGACCGGGATCTCCAACATCCCATAGACAGGAGGACCTTGCTTTCTCACTGTCTTTAGCTGGAACGTTTTCATTTTACTCTTAAGGCATGTGAGACAGGCACCGTGGTCCAGGAGGTGTCATGCTTCACAGGCATGTGTGCACACCAGGCTCACATTCCTACCCCAGTGAATAGTTCGTTAGTTATACAAGGTGGAACAGGTCATCCCACCACAATGGCCAATAACCTGATGGTAAACACATGGCCTTGGGCCTTGAAAACCAGTTGAACAGTCTGTAGCCTGTGGTAGGCAAAATTTCATGTTCAGGAGGAGTAATTTTAATGTTGATCATAATGGCTGTATGGCGTGATTTGTCTCTAACCCAGCTGTGGACAAGGCTGGGAAAAACCCTTAGCAAAATTGAATTAATGTTTTTGCAGAGGGTTTTCATCAGCTTGGCTTCTTTCTGGAAAAACGTCTTCCTGAAAATCTTTCTGAAAGCAAGAACTGGATACCTATTGGTAAGAATCCTGCAGGAATTGAAATTTGTGAAGTAGTCTGGGTTTTACCCCAGTCAGAGGAGAGGGTTACATCTCTTGTGGAGTTTGTGGATAACTTAGTAATAATAGATGGATTTTTGACTGAGGAGCCCTCTGCGAAGGTTTAGCAGGTGGTGAGGTATGACCCCAGCCCTGTCATACTGACACTAACTGTAATTGCTTCACGTTCACTTTGTGCTGGCCCCACAGGTTTTTTGGGGGCCTCCATCTGTTACTCCCTACATTGCAGGTGGATTGCCATCTCCTTGGGGCAGGGCTTACCTTTTCAGGATATGTATGTTTTGTTTTACACCGAAGGGCTAAGCAAGCCCCGATGGCGGCTTTTGCATTCACCTGCAAAATAAATAATTCAGCCCCAACAGTAAAAAGTATTTTCTGCCGGGACTATTTGCTGGTGATACGAGAAACCTCGTTACAGAAATGCTGAGGGAGCTGTTCTGTTTTGCCTCTGCCCGTGCATCTTCCCTCTCTCCCGTTCGTTAGGAGCAGGGCTCTCGTCTCAGATGCACAGAGCGATTCAGTGACTTGCTGATGTTTGCGCAATGGGCCAGGGAGAAGACACGAGAAGTGAAAAGTAGGTTTCTCTGTTCCCAAGGCATTGCCTTTACAATACATACCTCTCCTCATCGCTTCTCTCCTTTTCCCTCCATTAGGTACTCTTTCCCTCACGCGGCTTAGCTCAGCTGACCTTTTTCCTCTCCTGTTTCATGGGGATATGGCATCTATTAAAACTGAAAAGGAGG
This sequence comes from Xenus cinereus, assembly GCA_025774025.1. Classification (NCBI taxonomy): domain Eukaryota; kingdom Metazoa; phylum Chordata; class Aves; order Charadriiformes; family Scolopacidae; genus Xenus; species Xenus cinereus. Next base: position 122,450,215 of record JAOXJK010000012.1, read on the forward strand.
CACAGAAATATCTGAACTCCTTCTGTTTTGACATCATGTTTCTGGTCATGGGATTTTGCGAAGTGAATAGACTGTTCTTTTTCCACACAAAAGGTATAGTGATTTCCTACTTTCAAGCATGAGTCATGTTGTAGAGTCTGGGTGGCTTACAATTTGGAGTGGTTTCTGATTCTCTGTTTACAATTTTGTTATTTCTCTGCTTCCATCTTTCTCTTTTGCTTTAGATTTTTCTTAAAGACCTTCCTTTATTTTGTTGTGCGTCCAGGTTTCACTGTCATGTAAAAATAATAATATCCATCGCTCTGTCCCTTCGTTGCTGTTGGGGCTTTCATGTGGGTTGGGTGAGGAAATCAACCCAGTCTGTAGCTGTTGAACATATCTGTAAATGAACAACATTATCAAAAAAGATAGGACTACGCTTTACAGGAATGGTCTTCAGCGGTCATGCTTGTAACTAAAACCCAACTCCGCTCCAAAATTGACTTTAATCGGGGCAGAGGTCAAATTCTCTTCTGATTTGTTACAGCCTCTTTCCCCCAAAACTCTATCTCAGAACAGGCCCAGGATTTCGCATTGCTCAGGTGCCGAGAGGGAGAGCTCGCAAGTCTGTGTGCAGCAGTAGCGTGTGGGAATTGTCACCTAAATTATAACTCCATAATTTTAATTAAAAACATTTTTAAGTTCTCTTAGTTGGCTCCTTCTTTTTCAGATTAGCTAAACATGACTTTGCTGCCCTGCTAACAGCTGGCTTCAGCATGCTTTGTTCTTAGCAAATTGTGATGATAAGTCAAATATATTATTGACTATTTGACCTGAAATCTTCCGTGTTGTCAGTCTTTGCCATGTGTAGCTTGCAATGTTTGTATCACAGGAGGGTTTTTCAGTATTTAGCCAGAACAATAGACAAGGATAAGCAGTGATATATATAGGACTGTATCAAAGGAAAATCCATTTCTGGAAGGATTTGGTATTTTATTTTACTAACCAAGTGAAAAGTCAGATACTGGGGTGACAGGACAGTCAAGACGTCTAACCTTGTAAAATTCTGGGACAAGGTTCTTCTTGGCAACAATGTAAAACTTCCATTTAAATAGCAGGAATTTCCAAATAGTGAGAAAGAGTCTTAGAGAAGAACTTAGAGAAGTGGGAGAGTGCATTTTAAAGGGTTTTGTGCAAGTGATGATTGTGTTTATAATCAAAACTGTGAAGCAGTGCTCATTTGTTATGTGAAGACAGGTTTATTTTTGTTCTGTCATTATGAATGATAGATGTAAATTGGATGCAGCCTGATATCTTGATTTTTCTTTTTACATGAAAAGGAAAATTAAATTTTTAATATAATTTGCACAATGAGTAATAAAGTGACACGAGAAGCAGAGACCAAAGAACTGTCATATGAAAGGAAATTTTATTTAGTCAGGTTATGATCTAATTTTGCATCTAATCAATAAAGACAAAATCCCTGAGGACAGGCAAGAAGCTGGAGTAAAAAAGAAATTTCTTATCCACAAAAATCTCTTTTAGCCAGGAGACAGTTGGATTAACGCCCAATTGTATATCCATATGATCAAAAGCCTTCAGTTCTGCATTTGTTCAAGGTACAATGTATGTGTTCAAAATCAAAACTGATTTATTTTAGCATTGCAAACATTTGGGCATAAATGGATAAATGTCATCAAGGCCATTGGTGCCAGAGACCATATCATACAGGGAGTGACTGGAGGTCATGGCCACCTTGTCTGCCTCCAGGTGACATATAGCAGAGAGGGCATCCACTAGAGGAGATGTGCGTACAGGGCAATACACCTGCTTAGACTGTGGAAAATACAGTCTAAGGGGGCCCCATTCAGTATGTTCTGAAGGTGGGGAAGGTAGAAGGGAAAATGATAAATTTCAAGTTTCTGTGCCGTTGGACATCCAAGGCTCCTGTAGCAAGAGGTATTCTCTCTCCCCGGCCCCTATGTCTCTTACCTTTTCCCCTTCACCTTCATGAGGATGGTTCTTACAGAATCACAGAATGATATGGGATTTGAAGGGACCTCTGGAGATCATCTACTTCCAACCCCCCTGCCAGTGCAGGTCCACCCAGAGCAGGTTGCACAGGAACGTGTCCAGGCGGGTTTTGAATGTCTCCAGAGAGGGAGACTCCACCACCTCCCTGGGCAGCCTGTCCCAGGGCTCTGACACCAGGGCAGAGTAGAGGGGGAGGATGTCTTCCTTCGACCTGCTGGTCACACTCTTCTTGATGCGCCCCAGGATGCCATTGGCCTTCTTGGCCACACGGGCACATTGCTGGCTCATGGTCATCCTGTTGTCCACCAGGACTCCCAGGTCTGTCTCCTCAGAGCTGCTCTCCAGCAGGTCAGCCCCCAACCTGTCCTGGTGCATGGGGTTATTCCTCCCCAGGTGCAGCACCCTACACTTGCCTTTATTGAAGTTCATCAGGTTTCTCTCTGCCCAGCTCTCCAGCCTTTCCAGGTTTATTGCAAGCGCCCAACCAAAAGTGGAGGAGAGGAAAGTTACCTGGGTGGTGACCTCGGCAGTGCTCAAGGCTCAGGGCCATGCTCAAGGTGCCTGCTTTGCCGCAGCGGAGACTCAGTGTCTGCTCTGTGCAGCCAAGCGCCCGCCTTTGCTTTTCACTCCATGAGCTCTTTAAGTCTTGCCTTGTCTTCTAATGAGTTTATACGTGAATTCTCTGTATGAGCTTATAGATATCGTGCAATATACTGTGACCTCAGCAACAGCTTCTGGATGCTAACCTAAGGAGCTACTTATCATGATGGCTGACTCTTTCTTAGATGTCACTGTACGTGTTTGCTCTGTACAAGCAGACAAATGAAATCCTTAACCTGAGCTATTCAAACTCTAAATGAAGAGGCAGAGAGGCAGGATGTACTGCGAAGGCTGAGGAAGTGTTTATCTTGGAATTTAATACGTGCTATTTGTTTGCTTCTTTGGGGCACTGTGGGGGAAAAATTAGTCTTCAGGAGAGACTGGGGTATGAAGAGACCAGTAAATCAGGATGACGTCTAAGGCAGAATGAACAAGAGGAACTGACAAAGGAGAAAAACTTGTCGAGGCTTATTTCATTGGCAGGGTTTATTAGTGAAGGGGAGGTAGAAGATGAAATATGATGGGCTCTGATATTCATCCTGTAATTTAGTGTGTGCATGTGCACTACTGTGTTTTCTTCTTCCCCACATTATGCATAATTCAGATATTCCATTCCATCCTGATAAGGATTCAGATTTATAACAGTTTTAATTTCTAATCTGCTCCTGCTGCCTATTATGTCTATATATTATGTCCATATATTATGCCTATTATGAAAAGCCCTTTCTCTTGAGGCCTGCATATATGCTGTTCATGGTGTGTATGCAGAACATCTGTTGATATGATTAGGAAATTGGGTTTTCAGCTCCTGACTAAAAACACCTGGAACATTCTGACACTTAATGCTTTAAAGTTCAGCACTCAGACTGATTGCATTGTATGACCCTAAAAGCTTTAAATGACCTAGCAAGTATTTACCTCAACACCATCAGGTAATGGGTAGAAATTGGCTGAATGGCCTGTCTCACCATTTGCTAGTATAACTCTATAGCTCTATTTAACTCTGAGAGCAAAACAATATTCTACTATTGATATTCAGATTATCAAACATGACTGTACAAATTTGATTCCTCCTGTCTCCGCAGTCATATCCTTTGGAGCCATAGGGTCCTATTTTTCTTATTTCTCTGGGCAGAAGAGAGTCACTCCTACGGCTTTATTGAAGGCACCTTCTGAATGACTTCTACATCCATAAACTTAAGAGGGAATCTTGGGTGTGTAATGCAAACTAGGGAGGGTAACAGAGGACCTTTGGATGGATGCACATTTTTTTAAGTGCATACATTGCAGCCCTCTCTGAAAGACTACCTTCAAACATTGATAGAAAAATAAAAATTTTCGTAATCTTATGGGATAATTATTAGAATTTGTTCTGTATCTGGTTTAAAATGAGAAGAAAATAGGCTTTTTAACATAACCCTTGTAAATTAAATGAAATATGTATGAAGTTCAAAAACACATATATATCATTACTCTGACAGACTCAGGAATCCTGATGGAATTCAATACAAATATATGCAATTTAAGGAATTTAAAATATTGAATGTAAAACTACAAAGACATAAAGGAATAATTTGTATAAGCTGTCAGTCAGAGCAGTAACACATGTTGTACAAATTTTTCCATTTGTCATAACTGAAGGCAAGGAGAAGAGATGTCAAGAAACACATTTGGAAATGTGGTTTATTTTAAGGGCAGGATAAATGAGTTATGACTCATGCAGATAGTAATGAAAAAGAGAATCTTTCAACTGAAAGTCCTTCGTTTAAATCCCAGTCCAGTTTGCTGTGGTTCTATCACCTGAAGCCTGTTGGGGGTCTTTTTATCCTGGTGATAAAAGCCAGCAGGAGGTATTTAAAACCGGAAGATAAGCAAGTGGATAGAGGCAGAGACTTTGTTGCTTTCTGATGTCCTGCAGTAAAGCTATAACTCTGAGTAGCATGATGCTACCTCTCTGATACATATTCTGTTTGTCCAGCCTTTTTTATGTCTACATTTCTACATCATAATCTTTATCATGGTCACTGTGAGACCAGATGTCATCCATAAATGTGAATTATTAGTACCATGAGAGAGAGTATATATCCATTACTTACTGTAGGTCATTTAGAGCCAAACACTTTGTTACATAGATTTCTGGCTTTTTTTCCTTCCCCGAGCATGATATAAAGAAGATTGTCACGAGCAAAAATCATGTTTCTGTTCTGCCATCTAAGATTTGAATTTGCAGGTTTGAAGCTTCCCAAAAGTCCAACTGAATGAAGGAAAGCCAAAGCTCTGTTCCTTTAACCCACAACTAAAACTTGCAGTTTCCTAAGAATGTTTCTGTCCTTGTGATCTGCTGCTTTAGTCAACTTGCTGTATTCTGATTTCTTTCAATGTTAGACTGGAAATTTTAACAAATGGGGAAGGCATAAAATATTTAAAGCCTATAAGGCACTGCAAACATCAAAATGATCTATTCCACATGCGTGGCGTTACACTGAGTCTTTTAGGGCAACATTTGCAGCTTGTTAGCTATAGCCAGAATTGCTGGTTTGTTATATTTCACTGAAGTCCATCATGGAAGTAAAAATAAACTTTGTAATATACTTTACAATCCCAGTCTTCCTCGCTCACTTGCTTTCGGGTAATGCATGTTGGATTCCAAAAGAGAGAGTAAGAAAAAGATTTACTGCTTTGCCTAATGAGTGACTGAAAATGATTGAACTGGAAGTAAACCTTGGAAGAGCTCTAAATCCCTCCACTCATTTGGCTCTTGCTGTTTCTGTACCTTGCTGAGCTGTTTGTATGAGCTGAAATATTTTTATTTAGCTGAAGATGAGAGTAAGTCAACCTAAGGTTATAAAACTTCCGTTTGGGCCTGGAGGAAACTCATTAATGTCCACAGTATGTGGTCCTCTCACGCTAGGACTGCCACCTGTCATCGGCTTAGCCTGGAAGCTTTGACTAAAAGAAACGTGTGGCAGGGTACGTATATAAATTGCAGAATAGAATGAGTATCACTGTCCCTAGGGAAGGAGTGGAGACTATTTGAATCAAAATGTCTTTTAAGCTTCCTCTGCCCCCTGTCCAGTTAAAGCATATTTAGAATTTTGTAGCTTTTTGTTTTCCTGTATCTGCAGTCTCTTCCTGTGCTATGTCTTTGGGCAAAGTTGCCTGGAGTTCAGAAAGCAGAAAAAATCTAGTGGCTTAAACTGTATAGGTACCTAATAATGAAAAATGAAGAAGAATTAAACAGGATTGTAATAAGCCCCATCAAGCCAGGGAAGTCCCCTATTAATAAATCAGAAGAGCAAGGGATTCAATAAGTGAATCAAAATGTGTGTCCTGTGTCATTACTAATAACACTCAGCTTGAAGGAAGGCTTTTTATAATAGAAAGTATTGTTAATAAAGAAGGCTCTTTACAGCCATTGGGATTTTTTTTTTTCTTAATAACAGTGGTGCCAGTTGGCACTGGATTTCCTTGTTAACTTTCTGTTTCTAATGAAGTAATGTATTGCAGGTACTACGGGGATGAACACACTCAGGCTTTTGTTGCTGTTGTTTTTTCAATTACCCTCTTCGCTGCAAAAGGTCAAAGGATAAATGGTTGACTTGACAGAATCTCCTGTGGGTCCACAATGGAAGTTCCAGCTTGTTTCTTATCAGAAATGAGTCCAGGGAGGCTCTTAGCACAGCTGTAGCTGTTGGATTGTGCATGTGGAGGTGTAGCACACAAGGAGGATGTTATGGCTGTCTCTTGGCATAGAAGTTGCATGGTTAGGGTTTCTTCCACCCATTTCACAGAGGGTTCAGCTGCTAGGTCAGGCTCTCAACTGCTGTATATCCATATTGCTCCAGTCATATTGTGTTCATAGAATCATAGAATCATAGAATGGTTTGGGTTGGAAGGGACCTTCGAAGACCATCGAGTTCCAACCCCCTGCCGTGGGCAGGGACACCTCCCACCAGACCACGTTGCTCAAAGCCCCATCCATCCTGGCCTTGAACCCCTCCAGGGATGGGGCAGCCACAGCTTCTCTGAGCAACCTGTTCCAGTGCCTTACCACCCTCACAGGACAGAATTTCTTCCTAAAATCTAATCTAAATCTCCCCACTTTCAGTTGAAAACTGTTACCCCTCATCCTATGGCTCCACTCCCTGATCCAGAGTCCCTCCCCATCTCTCCTGTAGCCCCCTTTAGGTACTGGAAGGCTGCTATAAGGTCTCCCCAGAGCTTTCTCTTCTCTAGGCTGAACAAACACATCTCAACCTGTCTTCATAGCAGAGGTGCTCCAGCCCTCTGATCATCTTTGTGGCCTGTTGGTAGAATAACAGGTGCCAGCAGAGGGTTTTGCATTCTTAACATCCATATGTGTCAGCAGAGGGTGATAGACCTGCAGGCTCCATCTGACGTGTCCAGTCTGTTATTGCTGGGAGCTTGATGGTACTACAGCGATTCTCACAGGTGTCCCAGAGGTTCAGCCTTAGCATTTCTCCACTTTCCTGTGAAGTATTTTGCCTCCTTTCAGACCCACAAAGAATCTTGCTCTGTCACTGGTACAGGTGTAACCTGATGTGTCCTCCTGTTCCTTTAACATTGATCCTAACTAGGGGTATCAGAAGCTTCCACAGAAGCTTTTGTGTAGTGGTGGGTTGCTGACCTACCAAAACTGAGGATGGACTGTATGTTCTGTCTACGCTGAGTGACACCATTGTCGTCAGACTATTCCATAACCAGTAGTAGAACTTTATGTGAAATTAAATTAAGATTGAAAATCTTTTATTTCTTGTTAAAATTAGTATTTAGTCCTATGTGTTAGTGGACAGGGATGGCTATTCCTAGCACCTTGACCCTTTCTGTTCTTAAAGAGTGTACTGTCTTCTGATTTTGTTGCTACCTGAGGAGATGTGGACTCACCAAACATAAGAAATGAAAGGAAGGCAGCAACAATCAGTCCTTTTTTTTTCTTGAAATGCCTATTCTCAGAATTTCTAGTTCACTGGAAATTTTTTGGGTCAAAAAAAGGTTCAATTTGAATTGAAAACAAATTCTGAACAAACGTAAATGTTTTGTGAAAACGCAGTCCTGTGTTTTAGCCAGCTTTGTTCTGAGTAGATACCCCTCTTTCATGATATGATCTCTTGAATCTCATTTTTTTTATATATTGCACGTAAAAGCCAAACCCTCAGTTGAGTTAATTGACTTTAGTGATATTGCAGAAGGTACAAATCAAAGCATATTGTGTCTACTTGAGAACTTCTTTTTAAATCATTCATTCACTTTACTGAATACTGCAGTTCAAGCAGAAAAGGAGAAGAAAGCTGCTGTTTTCTTCTGCATTCCATTTTTTTTTTTTTAAGAGTATGAACTGGATGTTAATCTCTGGCACAGAAACATCTGAATATTTAAACAGAAGGAAAGGATGCTTAGGTGCTTTTCTGATGAAGCTCTTTTTTTCTTTTATTTTTCTGTCCTGTTTAATTGCATTTCTTCTTGCAAGGAAATTTTCCTTTGAGCTTCTTTCACATGGCATACAAGAAGAATGAGCATGACAGTTTATTAACTTTACAACATTTTTGGCATGGTTTTCAAATATGAAGAGGAGACATTTTTTGATTGTGTAATTCAACTGCCATTATCTTTAGACTTATGTGAGTATGAGCTACAATATGCCTAGTTAAGTGCTTTCATATTT
>JAOXJK010000012.1:122458900-122483482 GCA_025774025.1 Xenus cinereus
CCTTGTGTTTCTTTGTGTTCCCCGATTCCCCTTTCCGGGTGGGGAGGGGTCATCGGGTGATAGAATAATTGTCTAAATGACAATAGACTGTTATGGGTTTTCTCAAACCATAACAAATACTTAAATAGATGTGTTCTTTTTCATAAAGATCACATTCTCTTTCTCACTAACAAGTCATTGCTCCTCATTCTAAGTGTAATTAATACAATGGTCGCAGGAAGAATTTATCACCGGTTCTGCTTTTCATCAAGAATCACAGTTTATATACTTAAAGCAAAGAAGTATTTTAAGCCTAGCAGAATACCTTGTGTTTCAAATTGCTTTGTCTCAGTTTTAGCATCCAAATTTGCCCTTTGTTCATCTACACAGCATGCACTAGTATCTTGTTATTTCTCTGTGTTAGATGAATGTCCAGAAATCACCTGAGTAACTGCAGTATTTTCACTATTGATCATGTAGTGATTTTCTGTCCCCTTTGTTTGGGTTATATCTCTATGAGAGCTTCAGAAATAAACAGCATCTATTTAAATCCATTTATGGCCAAAACAGCTGTAAAAAGATTTAGGTAATAATATGTGTGTCTGTCTCTGCACTTGAACTTGCCTGTTACAATTACTCCTTACTTTCTGCTCATTCTGTTGCCAGCGTAAGTTCACATTTTCATCTGTTATATTCATTGATGTGTCCTGGTTTGAGGTAAAACAGAACCAATTTTCTTTTCAGTAACTTTACTTTTCAGTTAAGTGTCTTCTAACTAACTGCGCTCTGAAATTAACGGGATGTTTTTCAGACAATGTCGGCTTCTAGCAGATAAGGTGTGATGTTTATAGTGAATACCAAGGAATGGTATGCAGAGAGACTCCTGCTATACTTATTCCCATAACAAGCAAGGTCAGCTCACTTTGTTATGTACCAAGTTGGAGGGTAAAAAGCAGAAAAACGTAGAGGGGTCACTCCTGTGGGGAGGAGCGGACAGGATTGGTGACCTCAAACTTACCAACAGGGGTGTTCATTCCACCTGCATCATGCTCGGTATAAAAGCTGAGGGATCAAAGGGTTCAGGCTCTTTCTTCAATGGACAGCGTCCAAGGAGGACTCTGTCTGTTTGTCTGCTTTTCATCCTGATCCATGCACTCCTGAATCCAGATCCGGAATCCTGTTCCCGTCTGTCTGGGACTTTCCCAGTGCCTGCTGGTGACATGATCCTCATCCTGGGAGCTCCAAATGTTCATTAAAAGTTCGATGTGGATTCAAACTTATTCTGCAAATCACTTTTCCCCTTTCTGATCCTTAGTGAATAACAGCTTTTTTTGAGAGTTATATCAACCGCCAATATTAGCTTGACAACATGAGGTCCCTTGCCCCATTCAGCAGCAGATCCATATTTCCCCTAGTCTTCCTTTTGTTGCTGACGGACTTGTAAAAGCTCTTCTTCTTATCCTTCATGGCCCTTACCACATTCAACTGCAGATAGGCTTTGGCTTCCCTAACCCCACAACTGCATGCTCCGACAGTGTCTCTATATTCATCTTGGGTTACCCAACTCTTCTTCCACTTCTTGTATGCTTCCTTCTTATATTTAAGTTTAGTCAGGACCTACTTGCTCATCTGTGTAGGCTCCCTAGTACCTTTGCTTGTCTTCTTGCACATGGGCATGGACCAGTATTAGTCTGGCAATCCTTGAAAATCAATCAGCGGTCCTAGACCCCTCTTCCCTCCAGGATCATCACACATGGGATTCTTCCAAGCCCATGTTTGAACAGGCCAGAGTCTGTTTTCCTGAAGCTGAGGGTTGTGATCCTACTGTTTGCTTTGTTCTCACCCCTCGCAATCCTGAACTTCATTATCCCACAGTGGCTTCAGTAAAGACTGCCCACAGCCTTCACATCTTCCTTGTTTGCAAGCGTGAGGTCCAGCAGAGTCTCTTTCCTCTGCTGCCTCTTGATCTTCTGTGTTAGGAAGTTGTCACCAATGCACTCCAGAAACCTCCTATATTGCTTGTGCCCTGCTGTGTTGTCCCTCCAACAGATACAGAGGTAGTTCAAGCATCACTACTTTTTATTGTTAGATATTGTGACATGTCCTCTGATGGGGCTGCTGTGTTGGATTTTGGATAAACATGTACCATAGACATGATTTGTGTTTCAAAGGATAAGGGGAAGGTTTGTGGATGTAGAGAGAAAACTTAGAAGGATAACTCTTGAGCTGAACACTTAATGAAACCCTGCTGAAGCCATCAGCAAGGTATTTCCTACTGAATTCAGAGAAACAAGGCTTTGCATAGCCTTTGTGGGCAAGCAGGATAACATTAAACACATCAGACCCCCCTATTAATGTCTCCTGAAAATGCAAACATTTTACAGAGCTCTGGAATTTGGCTAGCATCCAAAGGTAAAAAAAATGTTATGAATAACCTTTTCTATATTCTTTGTTGTTTCTCTTCAAAGCAGCTAATTGATATTTTGATTTTCTTTTGGTAAACATGTGATAAATAATACTTCATTATTTCAGTAATGAATTACTTCAATAATTCATCTCTGATGTAATTCCATTAGAATAGCTTGACTATAGTGAAGTAATATAAGGGGTGCATTTGGCTGATAGAATTTACAGACTCTTACAAGGACTTGATGTTTTTCAAGCTGTGTAATTGGAAACCAAACAATTACTACAATAGGTCAACAACTGTCTATTCCATGAAGTGCACATCATATTGTTAGAGAAATTATAGGTGTTTTTCCATGCCACTGCACAGTGCTTTGTGAGATTAAGCAAGGTCATGGAATATGAAAATCTGAAAAAGCTTGTGGTCCTTTCCTTATCTCTACGGATGTATTCTCATCATGAATTTTAGCACTGTAAATTTAAATGTTGGCGTTTTTTTTTCTTGCTAGTTCTATTTTCAAAACGCTTGAGAGAATTTCTTCTTGTGAGGGTGGTTGCCACTGAAGCAAAATATATGGCTGGCTTAGTGAAAGAAGAATTTTACAAGATAATGCTTTTCAATCTCCTAACTGTACATTTTCAGTCCCTCATAGATTAGCAATCTTATCCTACTCCAGACTGTACGGGAAGACTAAATGGGAGAGACTTCTCTTGGGCCTAAAAGATTTTTCTTCTTTCAAGCTGTTCACTCAAAAATTGGATAAGTTCATTCATGACAAAACTCAGTATGTATTAATAGACTGGCACTAGGGATGAATATATCCATATATTTTCATTCTGAGGGCATTTCCTCAGGATACGCAAGTCTTATTTTTACACTTTTGTAGACATATTATTGAAAAATCAAGAAGGAAGCAATGAGAAACTCAAATAGGAAAAAATCAGGGAATAAATGGCAAGAAGAAAGGGATATGTTAGGTTGGCTCATAATATTTCTGGTATTTCAAAAAAAAATGAACAGGCATCTGAGAAAAAAAAAAAGGAAGGATAATGACCTAATCAACTTCTATGTACCATTATTCCATTGTCATTTCAAGTCCCTTGTTTCTGACTGGGGAATGCAAAGCAGCAAATTGAACTCAGGGTTTAAAACAGAAGCAAGGAGATTTGTCTAGAGGGCAGTCCAGATTATGAGAAAGGCAGCTGTCCAACAAAATTACCACATCTGCTCTTACTTTCTTTAAAAAATATTAAAAAAATCTCCTTTTAATGTTTTAACTTCCCAGCAAAGTCTGAATTTTGCTCTGAAGAAACAAGCATGGCATGATTTTTAATGAGAAAGATGAGCTATACTTTGGAAGGTCTTAAGTTGAACTGGGGCTAACTATGATGTACGAAGACCTCAAGTTGTGTATTTAGGTTGTGCAGGAAGTAAACAGCATTTTTTTCGCTTGTAACATAAAAAGCTATAGCCTAGAAATGAAAGGTTGGTCAATGAGTAAATAGCTATAAGGAACGTGTTATCAGTGTGAAAGCAAAAGACAAGTGTTTAGTAACAAAAACAGTTATTATGTAGCAGCATGTGATGATTTTATTAAAAAGTTGTATGTTATGTTTTCTAAAAGTCCAAACAAACCAGACAAATATTTTTTAAAAACCCCACACAGATAAATATATTCCTATAAATATATTCCTGTCAGTCACATGATTCCTAGTCCAACCCGCAGAATATTTCTGAGTTTGTCCTTGCTGATTCACTTCTTCACTTGAGAAACCAAATCTAACTGGTACAAAGCTGATGCTCTTATTTCCTAGGGACACATACCGGCCAGACTGGTAAGCCGGAGATTTATGGTAAATGAGCATCTCCCCAAAATATAAGGAACTACTTTGTACTTTGCAAGGAGTCCTGATCAAGGACAGTTGAGCTAAAAATCATCTGACTAATAATTTATTTGGATTTTGTGTCACAATGAAAAGTGAAGATGGTTCTAGTGTTTAGCACTGCTATAATATGTTGTGTTTAAGCGCTTAACATAGAATTTAAATAATGTTTGATACATTACATAGGAAATGGAGTGAAAAGTATTTGCACAACTAGAGCAGACTGTTATTGAGCCCATCTGTTTCTGGCAAGAGCTAGTACTTAAGGACCTTCCTTATCTAAAAAAAGTATTGCTAGACTCTTCTATTTAGAAGAAATTGCAGTAGTCCCAGCTATTTATCTGATGCAAATTTTTACATGTATAAAAACATGTAAGTCCCATTTCCCTGAACCATAGAAGACGTCAGTTTCTACTTTAGGCTAGAGTTAGGACGGTTCCCTAGATCTAACAACCCCAGTACCTCTTGCCTGAGGTTCTTCAGATAAAAACTGATCTTTGTTTTCTGGTCTGTGAGCTCCTCAGTGGGCCACTCTACCAAATGCTGACTGAGGAATTAACAGGGACAAAGACGTCCTTAGGACTTCTTCCCCTGTAATGATTTTCATTTGTCACTGTTTTGACCGCAGATGGGAGGAGGAGAGGAGAGCCTCAACTGTCACCAGGTTATGCAGAGTCTACTACTAATATCTGCCCAATGTATCTTGCACCTTTTCTCCATGAGAATGCGATTGCACTTACGATTTTAATTGAAGATTTGACCATGTAATTCTTCTTTAATCAAGTCAGGCCATGCTCGTATCTCCCTTTTCTGTGTCGGTGTTGGAGAACTATTCTTTCTTTCAAGTCCATCAGGTGTTTGATCCAACTGTCTTTTGCTGCTACAAGGTATTTGCCCCAAGGGAATGGCAGTACTGGGAGTGCACAAACTAGGGGCAAGAATGATGGAATGCCCTGGATAAGGAGTAGTTTGAGTCCATAACCCGAGAGTGGCAGCTGAGGCAGAATGTCAAGCAAAATCCAGTTCCCATAGGGTCAGTATTTCTGGACAATGTGGGTTTTAGCTCATAACTGTACTCTCCTTTGCAAACTTTTGGGGAAACTTATTCATTCTTATATTTTTTATTGTTACGAGGAGAGAAAGGGATAATATTTTTTCCCATTAGCCAGTTGCATCTCTTATTTTTGGTATTTTCAAAGACACAATGAAAGCTTATTTAAACTAAACAAGAAAAAGATGTGAATGGAGGATAACACTCATGGTTACCAAATAGTAGTCTACATAATTCAGTTATTACTTTTATCAAATTCTGATAAGTTCATTTTCATGAGTGCTACGTCTCAAACACTGGGATTCACAGTACTGAAAAGGTCTTTTCTGCCAGTATTCCGCTGTGCCAGTTGGATCTTGTATTAAACATTCCACATTTTGCATACAAAGACCCTTATATTTTATTTAATCAGGGAATCGATTCAAAACTTGTTCTTTACACATGGCTGATTACCTCAATAGATTGTAAGGTATTAAATGTGTGAAATAGTCTATAAAACAGCTTCAGCCAATTAATCCTAATTTCACAACTCGTAAGTGGAGTTTTGAAATTACCTGCAAATACTTTGGTAGCGACCTTTCTGATATGTGTACCCTACCTGTCAATACCATTTATTACTGCTGCTATTTAATTCTACTTTTATTCAAATTAAATACCTTCCAGTCATTCAAAAACTGAATTATGTTGCTGCTTCTTGCAATTGTCACACTAGTTAATTAGCTCTTGGCATGCCTGAGTGTCTGAAGAAATTGGGAAAATGATTTGTAATTGTTCACTGAAGTACAAAGAGGCACTTAAAATAAATAAAGCCACATAAATGCAGAAGAATGGATGCATATTTCAATCTAATTTAGGTGGAAGTTTTTATTTTATCAGCAAAAATTAGAAAAGCTCATTTATTTTATATGCAAGCTATGTGTTCACTACCTCTGCCTGTACCTGAGCTTAGCAAGGTTATAAAGCATAATGAAAATGGTGAAAAAGAAAAAAATGGGATTTTATAGAAGCAAACTGCCAAATAAAATTTTAAAGAGTTTCTTCTGTCCAACCTCTGACATTAAATTGATTCTTATTGCTAGTTTATATCGTCAGTGTGATAAACTGGACATACTTGAATATTACAGGAGCTGGTTACCTCGGGATCTGTAAAACCCTAAGCTCCCAGCTCTGGGGCATAGAACCTCTTGAGGTAACTTTAGGAGTCTCCATTGGCCCAAAGCAACATCAAAGCCAACCCAAATGACCAGAAGAGATTTTCCCTGTAGCCTTCCTCCTGGTAGCTGTGGGACTTGAGAAAAGCAAAGGGACCAGACAATATTTTTTCTTTCCTCGGTCTTGTTTCTCACACTTGTGAGTGAGAAGGGGAGACCCAACAAGCTTTCAAGTGACTCCCTCAAGTGATTTTGTCCTACCTCTTGCCCAGGGGACGACAAGGCTTTCATTACTACTTTGAACAGTGCCATGTTTGCAATGGCTGTGTCTTATTGCAAACCGAGACGCATCCAAAGTTAATTCAGTCAAAGAAGAGGATCACACTGATCCAGACACGGGTCAGTGCAGTGTGATCATTCTCCTTTACAGGAAATCCCAAAGCACCTTGGTTTGGAAAGGTGGTTTACTCCAGCTGCTTGTTAGACAGCTCGTTTTCCCTTCCACATGAAGGATGCACAGTGTGCACGGGGAGAAGAGTAGTGTATATAGACTAAGAGAGTGGAACCTGGGAATAGGAACTTGAGGAGCCCTGTTGCCCAGTAGCTTGTTGTTTAACAAATGTTCAGTCTCCCAATGAATCACGTATCTCAAATGAGGATGCCAAGCGCCTTGTTAATGCAGAATTTAATCTACTGCAACAGTGGTGTCAGATAATTAGCTTGACAGACCAATAGATTTTCCAATAAAACTGATCATATAAAGCTTTTTTTTATTATTGTTATTTAGATCACTAGGCATTGTAGCCTTTTGATGAAATTAAAATCAATCTGGAAATAGACTTGGAGTCTGTAGGCATGGTTGTAATTTTGGTCACCTTGTCTAAGAATTATCTCTGGCTCACTTCCCCTCACTGCTTCCCTGCTCACTGCAATTCAGACTTCTTTGAGAAAAATAACCTGCTGGTGGTACATTAATGCTCATAATTTGATCAAGAAAGGCAACAGAGTGTGAAAAATGTATTTTCACAAACAGTAGCCATTTCAAATAACTTAGCAGAATTTGCTGTTTAAATTTGTCAGGTAACAAACTGTTGTCTTTTCTGACACTTTACTCGATTTATGACTCTTCTGAACAAAATGACTGTATAACAGATTGCAAATGGACTTTTTACTCACACTGTCTTTGCTTCAAAGAGTGAGGCAATCTAATTAAAATGTTTGTTGTAGCTGTTGAGGATCCATGGTGCTGTAGTGGGACTCAAGTGCTGTAGCCAAGATGATAGGTGGGAAGCTGTGGCCTCTGGAGAGGGAATCCATGCAGGACTGATGTCTGCTGCCTGTTCTTCTTGGTCCTGGTCTGCGGACAAAGCTCATCTTGGTCACATCACAAACGAAAGCCAATTATAATAAAAAACCCCATAAAATCATTTAGGTTGGAAAAGAACTTTTGGATTATCAAGTCCAACCATTAAACTAATACTGCCAAGTCCACTGCTAATCCATGTCCCTCTTTTAAATACCTCCAGGGACTGGGACTCAACCACTTCCCTGGGCAGCCTGTTTCAATGCTTGACAACTATTTTGGTGAAGAATTTTTTCCATACAAAAATTAACATAAACCCAGTGTTCAGCCTGTAATTGAGTAGAGATATAATAAACGACCACAAGTGATGTTTATTCCCTGTCACCTCATTAGCAGTTTGACTTCATCCATGTGGCGTGGGAAGAGTCTTTTGCAATAAGAGAAGAGTGAGTTGCTTTCTGAGAGCCATGTTTGTGTTGCCCGTGTGGAGACACCATTGCTCAGCTACAGGTGCAGTGTAGGTGTGGGTACAGACCCTTAGCAAGCAGTTGTGTGACCATGAGCTGTGGAGCTCAAGCCAGCTCAGGCTGTTAGTTCTGCATAAAATGGTTGCCAATTACCTAGAGTTTTAACAGGGTATTTAGATTAACAAAATCTATTCTGTGGAACTTTTCAGCCAGGTAGATTTAAGATACAAATGGAGCGTGGCAAGGAAAGGTGGAAAGAAATGTGGGCAAATCACTGCGTGGCCAGTGAAAATGCTGAGGTTTCTTCAGAGGCCCTTTTGGAGCTGCTGGGAGGGGGGGGACAGCATGGTAAAATCTCCCCTTAGTAGAGGGCTTAAAGAAAAATAACCAGAGGATGTTATTTGAATTGCATCTCCCAGGACAGCTTTACCTCTGTTTTTCTTCCCAGTATTACTTCTGGTGTGAAGCAGGTTTTGAAAACATGCCTGTACCTTCATGGTGACCTGCAGAGTGGCGTGGGAAAGTGGGTGACTGCCCCGGGGGGACCACGAGCCTCCTTCCACCGATGGGCTTTCTCTGCAGGTGGCAGGGGCTCTGCCTCACTAGATACAGCAGAAAGTCTCGCCCAAACTTAGTCCTCCCCTTGCTTTGTCTCCTCATCTTTCTTTTTCCTGTCTTTCTCCGAGATTGCACGGCATGTACTTTTTTCCCTGTTGCAGTCTAAGGGGGTCACAGACAGTTTAAAACGAATTGCTGCAGCGATACAGAGGAATATGAGAGACAAGGGAGAACGCTCTGACGGAAGGATGAAATGACATGTGGTTTCGCTACCAGTGCAGAGACAGCTTTGATTGAAGTGAAGCACGGGAGAGGCAAAAGAACAATCACAGGGAACTATTACAGACCTCCGAGGGCAGAATGAAAAGGCAGACTAGGAAATGTTTATGCAGATGGAGGCAGCAGGTATGACACTGAGCAAGGAGGACATGCTTAATGCTCCTGTGAGTCAAAACTGTAGAGTGCCCTGTAGGATTTTAGTGGAAACAATTTCAGAAAGGATTTTCATGGGCTGCATGAAAGCTTAAGATGTCATGGATACAAATGAGTTAGATGTGTTATTGCTCCATTAAATAATTAATTAATTGCGGTCCAACGAGGCCAAGTACAAGGGTCTGCACCTGGGTCGGGGCAACCGCCAGTATCAATATGGGCTGGGGGAAGAAGAGATTGAGACCAGCTCTTTGCTGAGAAGAACTTGGGGGTACTGGTGGATGAAAAGCTGGACGTGAGCTGGCAATGTGGGCTCGCAGCCCAAAAAGCCATCCATATCCTGGGCTGCATCAAAAGAAGCATGGCCAGCAGGGCAAGGAAGGTGATTCTGCCCCTCTGCTCCACTCTGGTGAGACCCCACCTGGAGTACTGTGTCCAGCTCTGGTGTCGTCAGCAGAGGAAAGACATGGAATTGTTGGAGTGGGTCCAGAGGAGGGCCATGAGGATGCTCCGAGGGCTGGAGCACCTCTGCTATGAGGACGGGCTGAGAGAGCTGGGATTGTTCAGCTTGGAGAAGAGAAGGCTCCGGGGAGACCTTATTGCAGCTTTTTGACACTTAAAGGAGGCTTTCTAGCAGGGCCTGTAGCGATAGGAGAAGGGGTTAATGGCTTTAAACTAAAGGAGGGTAGATTTAGAATAAATATAAGGAATTTTTTTTTACAATGAGAGGATGGTGAGACACTGGTACAGGTTTCCCAGAGAGATAGTAGATGCCCCATCCCTGGAAACATTCAAAGTCAGGTTGGATGGGGCTCTGAGCAACCTAGTTGAATATGTCTCATTGCAGGGGGCTCGGACTAGATGACCTTTAAAGGTTCCTTCAAACCCTGACTATTCTATGATTCTATAATAGACATGGAAGTTTTTTTAGAAAGGGTGATAAACAACGGAAAAATCAACACAAACAGGGTTTCTGCTGGATACCAGTGGATCGGCATCACGGTATAACCATGACAGCTGCTTTTTCTAGATACAGCTGCTTCATTAATCTGCCCATATGCAAATTCTTAGATATTTGTAGTGCCTTTGGCAGGCTGGGCTAACCTGGAGTCCAAAGTTTCCTCCTTTAGGTGAGCCCACAACTCCTGTAGAGCAGCTGGATGCTCACGTAACTCCATCTGTACAATTTATTTCTGCTGAGAGTCCGCCCCATTTACTGCAAAATATCTGTTGAGCAATTTCTGAAGCAGTTAATATTGCAAAGGACAGTAGTGAGTGACCACAGCATGTCCATGAAGAAAAGAAAAGAAATAAATGTTAAAAGCTCTGAGACACCAGTGTGTTCAGAAGGAACGTTTGTGGAAGAAATGGGAAATCAGGCTTGCTGAAGCTTCTGCATATGTTTTCAATAATCCAGAATGAACTGTTATATTTGGCAGAGAGCCACAGAAATCAGAGGGTATAATCTTATAACTAGGAAATTAGGAACTATAAAACGTTTTAAGTACACAAGAGGGAATAAACATATGTAATAAATTAGTGTTCAAACGAGGAAAGCTAGCAAGACATCTCCTAGGCAAAGGATGAAAATAAGAAGAAAAATAGAACTAACTGAATCTTTGTATTTCCTGCAGATTTTTCTGAACCACACTCTCTTGGGTGTTTAGAAAACTTTTGAAAACAAGAAAACGTTTGTTAATGGCTTGGATAGCTTATAAAAAATAGCTCTTGTTATCTCTTTCACTGCAGTTGCTATTGGGCCAATGGGAAGGATTTTGAGTTTACAGAGATGTATAGGTAGAGCATACATTTATCCTATCACTGTATTTAACTGAGGTGAGACACAATATCACTTCAGGGCAGATGGTAGGGTTACATGGCTGTCTTCTATGGAAGAGGATTCTGTGACCAAGGAAAGTCATTTCTTGTACAAGGTTGGGTAGTAAGTAGATACTTCCAATAAATGAGTTTGAAATGCATACTTTGGTCTGATGGATAATAAAAGTTGAGGGCATTTTCTGTGATGTCAGTATTTTTGGGTTTCAAATTTCAGGTACTTCTCTGATCGGTAAGGGCTTGTGGCTGAAGACAGAAGAAAAGTTGAGCTCTGAGAAGTCAGACTCAAGTGTTTCATGGGGTTAATTCCACTGAAATCTCTGCTTATTTGCAGATAAAAGCAATGTGTAAAATGGGAAACAGATATTTTGAGGATGTCTGTTAATGCAAGCCCTGGACAAAGTAGTCTGGAGTGCAGGCTTTATGCCTCTACTTTCCCTCTTCCAACCAGACTCTTCAGTTAGCTGCTTCTATTTATGTGACAGAAGTCAAACAGATAAAAATCTGCCATTTAGGGGGAGAAACCCATCAGAATAATATTATTAACCACAAATTGACTAAGGCATTTAGAAATTCCCAAAGCAAAACAGAAAATTATTCTTGCATGAAAACTGGCAGAATGACCTAAGACGGTTACAATATTGTGATTGTTTTTATCTCTTTCTAGTGGGAGGGATTCCTAAAAATGGTGTTAGCTTTATAGTAAGCCTCAAGTTAGACTTGGAATGAGATGGTAAAGAATCTGGATGCAAATTTCTCTTAAACAAGGCTATTTCCAGCTCATGTTGATAATTAAAAGCAGGGGAAAAATCCTAATTTTTTTTTTTTTTGAGAGAGAGTTTGTACCATTTCCACCTATTTAATTTTAGTTTTGGGTCTAGCGGCTTCTCTTATTCCCCTAGTTCGAGCAGTACTTTTCCTTTCCGCAGTGTGTGTGAGAGTTGAAGTGATGTTTTAGAATAAAAATCTTGTAAGTGCATTGCACTGATTTCAGTGTATACCTTGGCGAACAATGTTCCTTGTGAAATGGGGCCTGTGCGCTGAACTGTTCTATCTAAATAAAGGCAAAGAAGAAGAAAAGTTCAGTTCATTTGTACTCTCTCTTTATGTGCTTCCTCTTAAGCACTTACCTAAATTAGGGTTCGAGCATCCAAGTATGTTGGACATCCTTCTATGTAATATATATTTATAGCTAAATAGAGATGTTTACTAGGTACAATTCTTTTTGAAGTAGAGGCTAAGTTCTGTAAAAGCATATAATCATTATCAAAAATATAAATACCCATTTTGGTGATAAACGCGATGTGCTTCTTAAATGTTGTCCAATACTGGGAATTCCAACAGTGTCTTATAATTATGAAATAATTGCTGCTGCTGCTGTTAAGCTGTCTTAAAGTTGCACCTTGGAAATCTTTCCTCTGGTTTTGAGGCCAGCCTCTGTGTTACACCCAGAAGCCTCAACTATGCAATTTGTAGAGTTTAATTACCTACTTCAAATTATATATGGAGTAGAAGGGAGGAATTAAGACAATAAATAAGTCAGAGATGATTGGTGTCCTGCAGAAGAGAACTTTACTGTGGGGGTTTCAGCAGGGCAGAGTAAATAGTTAAAACATGACTTACTGGCTAGAAAAGCAGCCTCCATTTTTTTGACTAATGGCCCTTGGTCTGCCTTCATAATTTCTCACCAGCTTGGTTTTAGTCCTGTGGAATTGAGAAGTTTGTGAATGGTGGTGCTAATACAGACTGGAAACTCACAAAGGACTATTTACTCTGGTGTTATGAGCTGGGACCACAGTCCCGGTCTTTTCTATTTCACGTTAGTAATTCAGGCTACAAGCTCAAGAACTAATTCTATTTAAAGTGAAAATGAAATTGAAAGTGCACTAAAGACCTGAGTTTGGAGCACAAGATAATTGTAGAACTTTACTGAGGCATTTACTTTTATAAGCATGGAATCATACCTATTCCTGGTTTTATGTAAATGTATGCATCATTAGAGTGTCAAAAAGTGCCTAAACAAAAATACTCCGTGCTATTTTAACAATATAACATTTCTTTAAAGCCGTGAAAGTATATCTTAACAAAATTTATCCCAATGCTTGATTTATTTCTGCATGGTGTTTTATAACATTTTATATAGCAATTTATATTATTTATAATGTTTTTATATTTTTTACAAGACAAAAAAGAAAATCTATCAAAGTACCCAGTTTAGCAGAACATATTCTGCATTTGCACATGCATCTTTTTGCTTTAAAAGATTATGTTATGCAACTTAGATGCAGATTCAAAATGTGTGCTATGTGACCTCTCTGATCAGTTTTGGTATAACTCAATCAGTGAATAATAATTAGGAAGTATTAACACATACATATTTTGATCTGTTTCGATGTTAAAAAGTGGCATAAACACCGAATACTGTACATATTTAAAAGAATGGGAATCTCCTGACACACATGCCTTAGACAAAAGACAGGTTAAGCTTCTCTTATAATATAATCACTATGAATTATTTGCTCCATCCTGCTCATTGTACAATGTTTATGATGGTATTTTCTGTTGCATAAAACATGCTCCCTCTTTCTTTATATATTATGGCAGTTAGCTTAGATCTCTTGGGAGAAATAAAAATTGATATGTGTTTATATTGTGACTTCTAAACAGGCATCAAGAATCGGCCTGTATCAAACATGTTGTCTTTGATGAATTGAAATGTAAGTAAAAGTACAGAAAATGCTGTTCTAACTTAATTCAGTGGCTCGTATTGCTGTACTGCAGCAGCAACGACAGGGGAATGGGGTGTCAGAATCCTGCTTGGAAGGTTTATGTATTAAAAAAATGATGTTTTAAAAAACTCGAGACCTCCCCAAAGACACATGGAATATTCTACAGCTATAACAATTGAAAGTGGGACAAGACAGGAACTTGATGAAAAAACTGCAGAAAATGAAGGATGACATAGTGAACTTTTGCTATAAAAGAGGGGAGGCAGAACATCCTTGCTGGGTTATAACATTCCAGCTGTAGCTTAGACCTCTGCATATGGTCAGAGATATAATCACTACCGTATGTCAGAACAGTTTCAGGAGAAGATGGTCAAAGAAGTGCGAACGCATAGTAGAGGCATCACATAGCACCAAGAGAGGAAATAGAAATAGATGTTCATAGTCCTAAGGCATGAACACTGTCTTGAAACGTTTGATCAATTGCCTTCTGTGGTGTTCATCACAGCTCGGCTTCAGAAGCGGCTGGACAAACGTGTCTATTCTGAGTGAATTCATGAATTATATTTGAGCTGAGAAAGAGAAAAAAAAGAAGACTTCATAGGGTGGTCAGCAGAACAGAATCTAATATCTTTCACTGCAGTTTCAAACCAGCGCCTATTCCAAGAAATAATTCTTAGCTACTGTACATTGATAAAATTAAGCAGTAGTTCAAGCAGAAAATACCAGCTCATTTTGACTGCAGGAAGCAGTCACAAAGGGATGGATCAGCCTAATCAGCACCTACAGCCCCTGAAATATTTTGTTCCCTGGACATTTATTTAACCCCTTACTCCCAGGCAGAAAGGGCACAGACATCCCAGGGCTGCAGCCGGGGTCCATGCTGTTGTGTTCCTAGCGCCTGTCTGCTGTGGTAACCCGGCAGCTGCTCCCCCAGTTCTCCACACCACCCTCCCTATGGCTCCCCTCTTTATTCCTCCCCGTCTCTGGCAGCCAAGGCAGCGCTCACACTGTGCACATCTGGCGTGGAGCAGCATCCCCTCCCCTCATCGGGCTGGCACAGCTGCTGCTCCTAAATGGGAGCTGGCCAGGCAACTGCTCCTAATGATTCCCCTGACAGCTCTTTTCCACTTACTGATCCAGCTTTCCTATTCACCACCTGCTTGATTTCCCTTCCCCAAACGCCCTGGCTGCTCAAACCCACACGCTGAATCCTCTGCTCCCAGCAGCCTGCACGCTAAATCCCTGCTAATGCTGTTCTCCCCGGGCTGATTCCCTGCACCTCCAGCTCAACAGCTACCGCTATTATCATCCCTGAATTTAAAATAGCAAACCAATGATTGGAAGATT
Organism: Xenus cinereus; assembly: GCA_025774025.1. NCBI lineage: Eukaryota > Metazoa > Chordata > Aves > Charadriiformes > Scolopacidae > Xenus > Xenus cinereus. Next base: position 122,474,044 of record JAOXJK010000012.1, read on the forward strand.
AGTTTCCTTGCTCCCTGTTTTGCTACGTTCTGATGCAGGTCATGTATCTGCAGGTTAATACTAGAAACAGGCCAAAGCAATGCCGAAGTCCTGAAGTATAAAATAAAGTTTGAAAACTGGGGTCTAGAGGTGACTATTGGGCAACACTATCTCTTAACCTGTGAAAAAAGATAGTTCTAGCAGTTGTGTCCTTGAGTTGTGGTGGGGAGTGTCATATAGATGCAGTCAGTCTTCTTATAGTTCACCTGTGTAGTAATAAGCTTGGGCAGCAAAACTGTTAAACACTGAATCAACCACTTTACTGCTTTGTAGAGACTTAAGCCTGATACAGACTTTGTTTTGTAAATTCATCTCCATTTACTGTCTTGCCACACAGCATGGATAGTTGGGAATTTAATGGTAATTGCTTTCCCTTTTGGTAGGAACTACTTTCCTTTCTGTTTTCTGTTTTGAGAGGAAAAATGTCTATGCCATAACTGAGATATTCTCAAAACCAGAGAAATTCAAGGCTCCAGAAATACCCAGAGCCTGGAAAATTCAGCCAGGATATGGGGTTGCCCATATTCAGTGCTAAGCTCTGAGTCAGACTGGGGAATTGAACATCAGTATCTCTTATTCTATTTGAAGTCCATCACTCCAGATTAAAAACTTAGGCCTATCCTTTGTATCTTACCTTTTCCACTTTAAGGTATTAAAGAAAATAATTACTGTGCCAGACCAAGAATGTGGTTCATTCATCTTAGGACAATTTCCTTGAATGCAGGATGGCAAGATCTAATTTTTGGGTCTGAATCAGGTCAAGTCCAAATAAGTCTTCAGCTCCCACATCCCAGACTAACTCCCTGGATGCTACAAGATGACCATTAGCCCAGAATTTGCCTATCCTGTTTTTTTTTTTTTTTTAAATGCTAGGATGAGCCCAGGTATTTCCAGTAGAGATGAGGAACATTTTTGAAATCTCAAAAAAACATTGAAAACATCATTTTGGAAAAGTATTTCCCTCCTAAAACTACTGCATATGTTCCTCCTGCCTGTGCTTTTTGGGTATGCCTTGAGTGGTCAATAATCTTTTATATGCACTGGTGAACTGAAATGGTATTACATCGATACATTCAGAATATAACAGACTGTAATGTTTCAGCTTTTTAAAGCCATCTGAGGCAGTGCAGTAGGAACTCCAGCACTGTTGAAGGGGTCAGTCCCTGGTTTAGAAGCCATTAAGAGGATAAAGTAGGGGCACGGGTATTCTGGCAGAAGAGACTATAAAGAATAGGGAGTACTCTGTGGAAAAATACAGAGAGCAGGAGGACCGGGATGGTTTTCTTCAAAGCAGCCTTTGTTGATGCCATCAAACGTGACTCAAATGACTAGACCTAATTCTAGCATCTTCTGCTTTTCAGTTTCACTGACTTCCTGTCATTTTTGTGAAATTAGTTTCTTAGCAGGGAATGTTTCAATTTTCTTTCACTCATTCCCACCAGTCTAATGATTCTTTACCATCTTAATAAGTACAATGAATGTGCTCCATTAATGGACAGGGGCATTAGAGAATAATGTCATTTCTGAAACTCTTAATACATTTCACAATTAAGAGGGCATTGATTCAAAGTCTTTTTCAAATAGGAAAAACCCAAGTCATTTCCCTTGTGACATTTACTGCCCTATGAGAAGTGGATATTTTAGTAAGAAAGTTCCTTTGATTTTTTCCCACGTTGGTTCATTTGGATGTATCAGCTTCGCCTGATCCCAGAATCTGCCTGAAGTACTGTTCTGCAAATAGCAAAGGACTATTTATATCAGGGTTTTATTCCAAATTTTGAAGCCAAATCCAACAGAAATAGAGAGAAAATATAAATGCAAGTCATTGTGTTTTTACATATGTGAAATTTAAATCTAGTACTATCAAGTTTTTGAAGCAGTAATTTTTCTGTGTTGCAAGTTTGTGATGGACTCTTTGTTCCATAGCTCCTCCTCCATTTTATTCTAATAGATGGTAGATGTCCCTTTGACAGCAAAGGGCATGTTTATCTGGTCAAGTGCAGACAGTCATGGCATAGTGAACTGGTAATACATGAACTATATGTGGTATTAAATTCATGTAGATGCATCAGCACGTGATTTTGCATTGCTTTGTAAGACCCGCCTTTCATGTCTTTCAGGACTTCATGCTCAGGTAACTCAACTCAAAGCATGAATGGAGGTGTCTGCATTTGACTGTGAAGACACATTTAAATTGCTTTGCTGAAATGGCAACTCATAATAGTCCCACCAAAGCCAATCTGCGGGGAGTTGTGTGCACGAAAATAAAGATTCTCATATGTGTGATATTGGAGCCTAAAATTTCAGGTTCCTTTTTTTAGGACCTAATTCATTCTTACTGGAACACAGAACTGTGTGCCAGGAATGAGTTTGAACGGACAAGATGATAAATAATTTTTTTTTTAAAGTATTGCTTTTTACAAGGAACAGAAATAATTTGTTTCCAATCTCAGGCAATGTTGCTGCATGTGATTTTTAGATGATTTGATATACCCAAATAGCTTTGCTTTCATGTTTTACTTGTGTCCCTGCCAGTAGCAGCATATGTTTATTCTTGGAAAATATCATATGGGCTGGGAACTTATCAGATACCTACGGGGCTACCTTTACCTTATCTGAAATTGTAGTCATTTGTACCCTTTCATACAGTAGCTCATTGTGTGCATGAGCTATAATCACAGCAGGCTAAATCCTCTTTTATAAAATTATAAAATGTAATTCTTGGAAATTCTCTACATTCCGTAGTCACAGGCTGATTCAGAGCACTTGTTCTCCAAGGTGTGGTGTGGGGATGGGATTTTCCATGAAGGACCATCTTTCCCGCTCTCTTACGACGGCTAGTACTACAGAATGGGTTAATGGTTTAATTAATCTCTCATTATTTCTTGTCACAGTTGAGGCATCTCAAGAGGACAGATAGCATCAGGAAGATAGATAACTGATGATTTATGTGATGAGAAAGACCAACATTTACTGATGTGGGGCATCACTCACAGCAACAGACCATTTCACTCTGTGAGCAGTTAAGATAAAACCCAGCCATCTGGAATACTCTTGGCCAATCTCCTTTAAGCCCATTAGCAAGACAAAGCCAGTGCTGGTGGTTCTCCTCACTCCTTTTCCATATGTTTTAGGTTGATGATATGCAGTGGGTTAGACTACAATGTATATGTCTGCATTTCTTTTTGTTTGATTTGTGATTGTGTAAAATGAGAAGGTAAGAAGACATTATTCCATGCAGTCCTGTTTTTCTTTTTCATGGTTAGTAGGGATTAAATTTGTTACTTACTAAGACTTCTAGAGAGTTAAATTCATGACTCATTGCACATGAGAAACTGGAGCTTTCTTGCCAAAAGCTAACAAGAATAACTGCTTCATCTGAGGATGGGTGACCCTCAGAAGATTTTTAAGTTTGAAGAATGGTCTTATGAAAGAAGTAAAAAATATATACTCTAAATAGCAAAGCATTGGTTTTGGGTGGTTAATTAATATAGTTAAGAAAAAAAAAGTTCTCAATGGAATACATTGTGAGTAAATTGATTTATTGATTTAATAAAGCAAGTTTTATTTTCATATATTAGAATTTGTGGCTTCTGCTTAGATTTGTACTAGGGTGGTTTTTTTGTTAGTGCTGCTTTGAGGTTTTAGTAATCTTCTCATGGCTGTGTCTTTGGGAGAAGGATCTTTCTGAGTGTCTCAACATATCTAGACATTATTGCCATTACCCTGTCAGTATTAGTATTGGGGAGTTAGGAAAGTGTTGTGGTCCCCATGTAATGAGACTAGAGTTGAGATACAGCGTGGTGAAATGTTCAGCTCAAGGTTATGGAAGGACACAGTACTAAGAGCTCAGAGTTTTTTGACTTCAGGTCTAAGATGCCATCAGTAGGACCAATACCTTTTTCCCTCTTGGCTGCTATCTCTGGTTTCTGGATTCCTTCTGCTTTCCTCTCTGTCTCCTGTCATTTCTGGTCTATAATGCTCTCCTTTTAAACTTCTATCATTGTTTTTTTCTCTGATTCCTGTTGATTTCAGCTACTGAGAGGGAGAGTAAAAAAGTTTTTCTTCACTTGCTTATTTCAACTTGCTATACCCTGTCCGAGCCATGCTTGTTCTTAAGATTTTGGATGTTTTTGCACAGGTACAATTTCAGAAAAAAAATTGGAATATGAAACCTGAATTCATGTGAACATGTGCAAAGGTCCTTTAACAGATGTAAAAACTTCTTCCAGCTGAACGGTTCATTCTGCAGTACACCATGTGGCATTGCATACTTTAAAACAGATGTGCTATCAACATAGTTTAGTGCTCCAGTGATTTATTATCCGGGGCTCTCCCACAAATATTTACTTTCTATCAAAATGTTCTATAAAAGCAGAAGTGCTCAAAATCCTGCTCTAAAATGGCTATTATGTTCAGTGGCAAAACTAGTTAAAGGAGGAAGCAGATACCTTGTCAAGATATCATTGATAAGCGTAATTGTTATAGATCGTAAGTATGTAAATGAACGTACTCCCAGGAAGTCCCAAGAAGTGCTCAACCCCTGTTAGAGAACTGTCAAAGCACAGCATTTTTATGATTTGAGCATTTGTTGTGTGAGAGTGAGATCTCTTATGGCCCACTAAATGTGAGTTGAATACATTTGCCTCTTAGGTTATTCAAGGGTCCTATAAAATAGCTCAGACCTTCTAGCTCAGTGGTTTTATGCCCATCTCATATTCAAACCTTCCTCTGCCTGTATATGCACCTTATGAAAAGATGTTGATTCTCTGGATGCTGTAAATAAATATTCTGTTACATAAACTTGGACATTAATGGATTCCCCTCTCTTTACGTAGCTAGGCATTTGCTCTCAGGCTGCAGCGTGCTGATAACTTTGTGATCTGGTTGCCTGCTGACCATACAGAAGGGAAGGAATATTTTGATTTCTTTGAGTCTGTCCTTCCTGGCTGTCACAGCAAAGCAGCAGATTTGCCATCTTATTCCTGGGTTCACTCTTTTCTGAGTAAATCTTACCTCTGTTTCGAGGGTTTCTACAGCAAATCCCATTGTGCCATTCCATAACTGAAAAAGGAAAATCTACCTGCGTCAGAAATCATTGTTTTGTGTTGTGTTTCTAAGTGCCTACTCCTTTGACTGGAGTGTGTTGGTTTTCACAATAAGCATTAATGTCAGAGATGTGGTATTGGAAACTTTGTTTTATTTGTGTGTATTTTAACTGATAAGATGTGGTGTAAATGAGGTTCATTCACGATGTGCGTGGGAAGCTCTTTCATATTGTAGATTTTTTCTCTTGTTATTAGTTAGAGTTCATAATTTTCTGTAATATAGTGAAGACCATGGGATAAATCACCATGAAACCCCATCTTTGTGATCAGCCTTTGTTGAATTCCAATACATGAGGAATATGCTGTTCTTTCACTGCTTATTCTCCCACTGAGGGAGCCTAAGGACGCTTCACCCCTCAGTACATGATTTTGATGGGCAACGGAAAATGTGATGACTACCCACCAAGTGCTTTAGCCTTCCTATGTTTTACTTCTGTTCACTTCTTTCTCACGTTCCTGTAGACTTCTGGGGGAGTCAGCCAGACTGTGTTACTACTTCTTCCACTTTCCTTTTCAGTGCTTTCTTCCCTTTCTGTATTCACTTAACTAGACACAATCAGTGAGGCAGGCTCCTCACAAAAAATGTGTGTAGTAACCATTCTGCCCCTACTTGACTTGAATTGTCTATTTCTTTTTTCTTTTTTTTTTTTTCCCTGAGTTCTTGGGCAACTCCAAATGCGTGGAAAATCCATGTAGTGTCTGTGTTTTAGACTATATATCTTGCTTACTGTCTAAGAAGTGGATGTTGAGCCTGTACAAGTAAACTTGGGCATATCGAGGAATTCTCAGTGCCAAAAAGCCTGGTGAGCTCTGATAGCATTTGATATTAACTTTATGTGCACAGAGAGATGAAAGCTCCGTCTCCACTCTACTCCAAAATTGCAGGTGGCCTTGCTATGTTGCTCAAAGAAAAGGAAAAAAGAAATGCATTGCACTTTATTGCCTTCCCTGAAATGTCCTTGAATTTCCTGGGGTCAGAGAGGCAGATGGTGTGAGACCTCTGGTCAATGCCTATCTCTAATATAGAGCAGTTTGTATGAGATCTCAAATCCCAAATGAATCTCAAGAGCTTGGACGGAAGTTTCACCAAGGAGTTTGCACTCGCTTATGGCGTATCACATTGCTACACTGGCAAGTAAATCCTGGACCAACCAGAGTCAATTGGAGCTCCCTGGTTTCCAGGTTTTATGGTCACAGTATACAAGCTTACACAATTAACCTGTGGACAAGGACATGCCCTTTGGCTATGCTGATAAATATTTATTTGGTCTCACTAGGCCTAATTGGTCCCTAGTGGAGTTAATCAAAGTGCTTTCCCTTCTACTAGACAGGTATGTGACAATCCATTTCCTTTTCCTCTCTCCTCACACTGATACAGGCTTTATTTTTGGGGGGGAGATGCATTGAATCCTGTGCCTCTTTTTATGTGTATTCATATATTCATCTTTAGCTCAGTTTTCTATAGACATCTTTTTATGTTCACTATTTCCATGAATTTACATGAAGCCACTGGTTCCACTGAAGTTATATTCTCCCTCAATGGAAGCAACAAAGCTGAAATTGTTTTTATTCTGATTTTTATGAGCGAGGACTTCTGGAAGACATCACGGGAATGGGACTGTGACTTCTTTGTCCTTCCTGGTGCTAAAGTGCTGCTGCGTTTCCTACAGACGGTTCAAACGTGTCAGCACATAAAAAGCCTTTTCTTGGTGAGGTCTGTGAGACAGCAGACATCTGACTTGAGGCAGCCCATTGGAAATGCCATCAAGGGAGCAACAAGCCTGTAGAAAAGACACACACACAAAAAGTAAAAGGTGAGAGAGAGAAAGCACATTAAGTGACATTTGGAGAGATACTGGCTGGTGACCGTTGGCAAACTGTTCCTGCCAGGATTATTTTTTGGGTTTTCTTAAATGGTGTAGACACTGAAAGAAAGATTCTTTTAATATCTAAACATTTTTTTCATAGATGGCAGGTCTGATATTCATGATATTTGGGGACTGGTAGTATTAAGAGTATGAGTATAAATTGGCACTACAGAGAAGTATCTGCTTGTTTATCTTCTATGGATGATATTTTTGTAGATACAAAGAAAGTTGGACTGCTTGTACTAAAATTGAAGAAAACTCACATCAGGATCAGGGTGCTTTGACCCCTGTTGTCTCTTGATAGTTTTATAAAGCACCTTTGCTTTATTTTCATTCAGTTTCTTCTAAAGAGCCTGGTCTACTCTCACTTTTTTGCCCTTGCCATTATTAAGAACTTCAGAGGGTGCTCCTGTGATGTACTGCTTCCTTCTTTCTCCAAGTGAAACTGCCGGTTCTGAAAACAAACTCTGTTTGGAGTCTTCTCTTGGTCTTGAAATAAAGAACTGTCCTCCTTTAAACTTGCCCTTACGCGTCTCCACTCTGGCCAGTAAAAAAGACCCTGCTCCTTTGCTGGCTTTACTGAGAACGTGTGTAGTATCGACTTCCACGCAACTTTTTGATTCAACCCCCTAAGAATCTCTTAGGTAGGACGCGGTCACCTTCTCCCAAGCTCTGCCTATATATATTACCAGAATTTATGCTTGCCAGTGTTCCCAACACACTTTCTGAAGGTTGGCCTGGCTATGGGGTTAGCGCATTTACCTTCAACATTTTTGGCCATTTCGCAGACAGAATGCTTTAAGTCTCAACAGAAACACATTTGCAGAATAAAACACCTCAAATGTAGTTCCAGTTCATCTTGTCCTCCGTTGGCCGCTCTGCTGAGGTCCCAGACCACCATTTGTGCGACAGGGGCTTTTGGCAGGCATGTACTCCCAGTGTCACCTGGCCCCAGGAGCATGGATGTGCTCGAAGAGGCAGACAGGGAGAGGAGGAGAGGCAGGACATACTGGTGCACACCTGGCTTTCCGTCCGTTGAGGTCAGATGTCCACCAGGACTTCTGAGAAACATTCACATGTTTAGACATAACTGGTTTAGACATAACCGATACAAGCTGATGAAAATTTCCGTTCCTCTTAATTCCTTCTCTGCAAAACGGCAGCTCACGTATTTTGCAATCGTTCCTTTTTTACTTTTTTAAGACGTCTCAGTATGGTCATAAAGTCTTACAATATTTTAAATACTAAAGACCTGCAGAACAAGGATACTGCCTTATGTTTATCAGCAAGTCTGATATGTGTGTGTAATGTATTCTGATGATTTATATAAAATTGCCTTAGATTATTTTCTGTGCTGTTGTGTAACACTTTGTGGAATGACCACATGACAGAATTTTGTCTTTTGAGAATTTTATAGAAAACATCAAACAGACTAAACATTACAATTTTGCGGTAAAGTCCTGAATGTGGCTTTTAACAGTAATTCTGTCAGCCACAAAGAAAACGCCTTCCATTTACTACTAAATATGTATTTAATAAAAAAAAAATAATTGCAAACAGTATTTAGAATATGCTAAATGACTAAACAAAAGGTATTAGTAAGTCAAATGTTGTGGCTTCTATTCCAATTTGTTGCTGTTGCCACAATCTCTTTCATTTTAATATGCATATTTCAGTATGCTAGTATTCACATAAACACATTATCCTCTAATCATCTTTCAGAGATAATTATTCAGGACCTATTTTGATTATAACGTACAGTGTGAATCACTTAATGGTTTTAAAGCTGAATATAATACAGGCATTAAAGTCTCTTTTCAGATCCTCCAACTTCCTTTCAGCAAAACTGAGCATGGTCAAAGCAGAATTTTAGTCTATTCATTGGCCTGTGCTCCTGACTTTCTTCTAGTGAAACAGAAGCCAACAGAGATTTTGAAGTGAACAAATAAAATAGCTGTATCTTCTCTATGCTTTGCACGTGGTGAGTCATTTTACCCTATTATCCATGAAATATGGATCTTGAGATCCCCTTATTAGTGCACCATGATGAACTTTCACCTTATTATGTCAAATTGCTGCTTAATTGATACTAATTTAAAAGGTTAACTGTTAGTTAAATGTTTTTTCTCAATATCTTTTGGCCTGTGGGAGGGAGAAAGGTTCCACTTCCATAGGGATATCATAATGTCATCTATATGGTAGATCGACCGAGGCATTCCCTAATACATAAAACCTGAAAAAACCACCCATCTCGGTTACAGAATAACAGAATCACATGGGATTGGAAGGGACCTCCTTCAGCCCCCCTGCCAAAGCAAGTCTACCTACAGCAGGTTGCACAGGAACTTGTCCAGGCAGGTTTTGAATGTCTCCAGAGAAGGAGACTCCACCACCTCTCTGGGCAGCCTCTTCCAGGGCTCTGCC
>JAOXJK010000012.1:122483582-122493787 GCA_025774025.1 Xenus cinereus
TGTCCAGGAGGGTTTTGAATGTCTCCAGAGAAGGAGACTCCACCACCTCTCTGGGCAGCCTCTTCCAGGGCTCTGCCATCCTCAAAGTAATGAAGTTCCTCCTCATGTTTAGGTGGAACTTCCTATGTTCAAGTTTGTGCCTACTTCCTCTTGTCCTGTCACTGGACACCACTGAAAAAAGACTGTCCCCATCCTCTTGACACCCATCCTTTAAGTATTTATAAGCACTGATAGGATCCCCCCTCAGTCTTCTCTTCTCTAGACTAAAAACACCCAAGTCCCTCAGCCTCTCCTCGTAAGAGGTCCCAAGGAGGTCCCAAGAGTGGAGGCCATCTCTCAAAGGGCCTGTGGGTGCTTTAGCTGCCAGAGATATCTGGGATCCTTGTTACTCTCATCCTTCCCTCCGTACCCGTATGCGGTGCTGGTTGTCTCAGTTCAGAGACAGCAGTGTTTGGTGTACCATCAAGAAATGAACTGAACTTCATAACCACAAGCTCCTGCAAGGTCAGCCTTTCTCTGCAGAGCAGTTGAGACACACGAGTTGGATCTTTCCCTTTCTCCAGGCTTTGCAGGGAGGTTTATGAGCTCGGGAAGGAGGAGCTGGGTTTTCTGAGAGTTTGTCTTCCAGTTAACTGATTTTGTTGTTGGCCTTGATGTAATCTCTGCCTGGTGTTTTACCAAATGGGACTCCTTGTTGTAGCTTTTTCCAGCTTAAGAAGGTGCCTCTTTTACCTTATTTTCTTGAAATACTGTGTTTGAGACCTCTGCTCCTCTCTCATATTTCAACGTGCAGTTGAAATAGGCCATGCAAGGAAAGAGGGAGTGGAGATAGCAGCAGAAAAATGGTTGTGCATAAAGTGATTACACATTTTTCCTTAGTAAATCATCTTAAAAAGTAGATGATGAAGTGTAAAGTGTAGGGTTTATTTATGCAAGATGTTACAGATGTGGTCTTCCTCTAACAGTGTCTGTTTGTGATATCTTCCAGTGTAGATGCCTAGTTGATTGTTTTAAGATTTAAAAATACTTTTAATTTTATTTGGAATAACTTTCTTAACTCTGATTGACGAATGTTAATATATATTAAGTATACATATTGGTTTTACCTGCATTCTTGAAATAGACTTGAACATAGCATTTAGCTTTGTTTGCATGCAAGAGAGACATTCTTGGCAAGACAAAGCAGGTCGTGTGAGTAGCAAGAACGGCTGCTGGTCTGCTCCATCAAAATGATTCCTACTCATTTTCTGCCTCTGTGTGTGCATTGGATGTTTATGCCACTAGAATAGTAATAGCAATTCTTAACTCGGAGTACCTTGCTCAAGTGTTTAAGCTGGTTTCAGAAATAATTTTCTTGTCAGACTCATCACTCTAAACCTCTCCGATATGTCTGTACTGCCATATGTTGATTTATATAAAGCGTGTCCCATTCATGGTGAAAATAACCCAAATGAAGAGGCCACAGCAATAAGCCTCACTTAAGATGCTAAAGCAGAATTTAAGGGCCATGTAGGTGCTCTGGCAATTTGTCTGCATGGAAATGCATTTCAGCTACAATTGAAATAGTAATAAGGATCTCTGCTGCGGCTTCTTAGGCGAGTAGCTGGGATATATGCCTGCTTTGTATCTGGTCCCATCTGATTACACTGACATTTTGACATCTGCAATTTTTCAGCATGTATCTCTGAAAAGCGAAACCATTTTTTTTTTAAGACAGTGCTATCATGGCTGTGAAAAATGCTTGTTTCACAGGACACATACAATATATGGTGATGACACTTTCATCAGGTTAGCATTTCTTTCTAATCATACCATAAAAGAATGTGTCAATGCCAGAAAAATGAAAGGAGCAGAGGAAGAAAAAGCAAGAACGTTTTTACAGTCAGCCAGAATTATGGATTTTACAATATATTTTGATATTTTTATCTTGTGATGCTAATGATTCATTCTCTATTTTTCAATTGCTATTAAAAAGTTGAGTATAAGTAAAAATTGATCCAGATAGAGAATCTGTCTCCTTCAGACTGAAAAAAAAAAATATTCTATTAGTTTTGTATTTGGAATGGAATAATTTTACACATATTTTCTTGTAGCTTGTCAGTAGAATTAGTCAAATTGTGATTTTGCAGCAGACAAACTAAAATGTTAGTTGTTAAGGGCTTTTACGCTAACGCTTTGTTGCACATATGTGGAAAGTGTCTTTTGAATTAAACTGTTAGCAGGAAGAGATAGTTCATTTAAAAGTTCATTACAGTAGTGAGTTGTTTTTCTGTTTTGTTTTTTTTTTTTTTAAAGAACAGCATAAATGCAATGATCTCTTGTATCAAATTATTATTAAAAGAATAAAGAACATGTTTAGCAGCATTGTCTAGAAAACTGTGCTAAGAATGATGTTTCCATTGGTGACTGAGTTATAGTTATACAGTACTCAGTAAAAGATGATAATACTAGAATGAAAATCATTCCTCTGAAGAAGGTTAACACAAAGCTTATATGTCCCTTCAGTACTTACTGAAGCCTCATTTTGAAGGGTTAAATTGGAATTTAATGATGCAGAAACTGCTCCCTCTGGCTCTTTGCAGAGGAATGGATTTAACTCCCTCAAGAATATCTCAGAACCATCACAGCTGATGGTTCCCATCTGGGGAAGGGCACAGACCATAAATGAAGCATGATCAAAAAGTCCATAAATATGATACATAAGTGATATGCTGGATGAGTCTCCAAGAAGTGAATCCACAAAAACTGTATATTGTGAAAATAGCTGAAACCAAACATTATGTGTTGATTAAGTACGCTTTAGAATACAAAGGTAGAAACTTCTGATGATTTTCTAAACTCTAGTCCAAGGCAGAATAAAAGATTTAATTTGCTAAATATGGGACTAGTTCCTTGACTTCACTCATTGACATCACTAAGCCTTCACAGTGTCATTAGTGAGAGAAACAGCCTCAGGCCCTAATCTTATTATTAGAAATGAGAAATCTCATCTAAATAGATGAAATCTCTTCACATTCTGTGTATAGTATGTTGTCTAGGGAGCAAGAACTCATGTTTCATAGTTGCCTGTAGAAATTTGCAGTTTGTGTATGTGAAGGCACTTATGCTTGAATGCCTCTCAGTCATTAAATCATTATAGACCACCACTGAAACATCAATCCTATTCTTTTATCATGATCTTCAGGCTCTTCTGCTATCCAGCTGTGGGGAGCAGGGTCATGACAAGTGTTTTGAACTTTCCTGTAGTTGTATATGGTCATACTTTGCTTCTAGTCAAGAGTATGAAGAACAGAGTTTACAAGAGGATTTTAACTTTGTTATCTAGCCAAGGTTCATGATCTAGCACACAGCAAACGTCATATGGTTTAAGATCATAGAGCAGTGGTGTTCTTCGGATTAGTAAATCTGTTGCCCAGTAAATAACTGTAAATAACTGTTGCCCAGTGGTTTTTATGGGAGACAACCCAACCTCCCACACTTGTATAATAGAGAGTGCTCCCTCATGTGAGTTAGATGCTTTGTGGAGATTTGTTGATCTTAGATCGAAACATCCTCTTGGCTTGAATCAGCTATTTGTTTTTTACAATGTAGATCTTTAGGACATTATTTGTATAGAATTTCCTCAACTTGGGACTTAACATTCAAGACAGCCTACAAGATGACAACCCTGGGAAACTGGAAGGGGACTGAATTTGGTTTGAATCCTAATGAGCTGCAATGGCAAGTCTCTTGGCAGAGCCTGTGCTGAGGAGTTGCACTGTCAAAACAATTTCCGAGTAATGCCCATAGAATTTAAAGCAAACCAGACGTGCTGTTAATAAAATAAACACAGAATGAGCAAAAACAGGTGGTTTTAACTCAGGCATGGTTCATGCAAGATTCATTGTGAGCCTCAGAAGAGGGAAAAGATGCTCTTCTGGCAGACTAGGAACCTGTGTAGGCAGTCTAATTTCATTCAATAGATTAAACTTAAGGGAGCGGCCTTAGTAATGAAGTTGTATATGTTTCGAAGAATGAAACAATGAGGTCTTTTATCAGATTGTTTCCTGGAAGGCAGAAATAGTTACAAAAATACACTTGATCTCTGAACAGATGACGAATATAGTTTGAGCCATGAGGAATAAAAAAAAGAATGCTGAAGAGAAACAATTTCTGAGTCTTCCTCCCCTCTCTGACCCCTTTGCCCTCCATGTACTTTCCTTTAGAGCTTCTAATGTCCAAAATCAAACTCAATTACAAGAGCAGGCTATATTAGAAGGTTTTTTAGTAGTGATCACTTTCAAAACCCAAAATATCTAAGATACAATATATTTATATTTTTTATGGAAAAGCCAACATATAAGCAAATCCTCATTCATAGTGTATTATCATAATACAATTGATTTAACAGAGCTGTGATGTTTACACCAGGCAAGGTTCTGTCCCCTGGGTTTTAATTCTTCTCTCATTTACATTGTTTTAAGCATGCCTAACTACTTAGCATTTCAAATGGTTACTACTGATTTGCCACAGTTCCAGGCTGATATCAGGGTGACCCTTTCCTTGCTACAGTAGACAGGTGTTTGTTTCCTAATATCGCTTGCGAATAACCACAGGACGGGGAAGACTCACTCTTCAGCTTATCCAAGGCTAGGAATATGGGCTGTCTTTAAAGTAAGACATGAGCATTATGTGACATTTTGGTGAGAGACAAATGAGCCTGATACCTCTGGGTTCACTTTGAATTCACCTGTTCTCATTTATTTTACCTTGTTTCCTTGATTCCAATTTTGCTTACAACCCTTTCTGTCTAAAATTATGCTGTTTGCTAAACTGTACACTTATCTCACAGTATGCATCCTTCAATAATTTATATCAAATGCATTCTTGTCTCTTCTAGGTCTAAGTTAATTTACATGCCATTACATTTATGCAAAGTGTGGACATTTCACATTTCATATCAGCGGGCTACAGAAAAATATCTGCTTTTTAAACAGAGAAAATAGTTGTTTTATGGTTATTTTTTGCTGCTCTTTTATGAAAATTTGAAAATAAGAAAGTGAGAATTTAAAGAACAATGCCACACAATAGATAAAAAAGCAACCTTCTCGACTAAATAATTTCCAAAGGAAAATGTACATTAGGTATATAAAAGAAGTCTTCATGTTAGCTTCATATGCTATCTCTGCTACAGTCTTCAGCTATTGATCTATTTATATACAGATAGATATCTCTATATATACAAACCCTCCTACCCTCAGTTTTTCACATATTAAACACATTTCAAAGAGCAATATCAACACATTCCAACTACAGATTTTGGCTGAGCTGCCTATTATTAAGCATATGCCATGCAAGTTTGTATTTTCAAAGGCTGGGTGGAAATTTTCTGATGTTGCAAAAACAAAAATGAAAAAGAATCATAGAGTTTGTCAGTTTGGAGAGATTCCCACTGAACTCTAGGAGGTTTCCATTGGAAACATGAGATAACTGCTGCCTACTTACATCTGTGCCTGCCTGCTCACCCACACCCTTTTCTGTGTGTGGCTGGGGGGGGAATCTGGGACCCAGAAGAACTTCCATCTTGGAAGGAACAGGGGATTATTAGGGTCTTTCAAAATAAAAAAAAAATAAAAATAAAAAATTACGCTAGAAGTTTTTCTTCAGAAATGCAATTTGACTTTTGTTTCGCTCCATCTCCGTCTCTAAAAATGGAAAACAAAGACTTGGTCCATTCCTTCCCTTCTAATTTCCCATAACAGTCAGACACGCACGTCTCCTTTTATCTCCCACTGACACCAGAAAAAACACTGCTCCTTCAGCTAATCTTTTACTTCGAAGGAGAGGACCCTCCATTTTTACAAACAAAGCTACAGAATGTCTCTGAAAGCAGCATAGGAGATGATGAGACAGGAAAGCTTGTTCAGTTTCAGACCTGATTGTTCATGCACATTGGTATTACCTTGGATAAACTGTGGTTTTTTTAAGCACAAGCTTGAGCAAACAATGGTATGTAAATTGCATCAACCTACAAATAGCTCTGGGAGGCATTTTGCCTCGTACCACAATTCAGAATAATTGCTTACCGGCTTCCTCTTGCTCTTGGGGGATAATAATCAGCTGCTTACCTCTGTCTGTAGTAAAACTACTCAACATCAGCACGGAAAACCTCACATAAACACACACTTGCTCATCTGCTTCATTTAGCTGTTAAAGCTTTCGTATCGCTCACTCCTTATTTGATGCACGGCATGCAAGTCCTTGCTTGTTTTCTATTGGAAACTTTCTGTTTGGACTCTTTATCTCCTATAACCATACAAAGATTTAATTTATATCTCCTTGCATGCATATGAAGTTTGAGCAAAAATGTAGTCCATAATTGTGTGACTTTCTGCCCCCCCGCGCCTCAACCATTTGTGGAATGGAGATAGTAAAGCTTATTCACACTTCTAAAACACTTAAGAAGCACTGATTCTAAATTATATGTAGTGTATAAAATGTATTTACACTGTGTTTATGTTATAATACCATAATGATTCCCATATATGAGAATCAATCTCAATATGAGTGACATTCAGTGATATTTCCATGTGAAAAGGGGTAGGACTCCATTGTGCACTATGGGAAGATAAGACATTAAGAACTTGATGTAGTTAATAGCTTGTGTCACTTCATGCCATAAAATTGGATATATTATCCCTGAATCATTACAGGCAGATCTAAACCCCAGTGTAATTTCACACAGAAATATATTTACTGGATTAGTAACTTGTTTTGAAATTTCCAGTGTCAGTTAAGAGGCATTTCCTTTCTGGAGATTTATAGCCCCATTTGCCCCAATTTTGAGTTAATTATCGATTGACTGAAAGAGTAATTCAGTGACAATACTGGAAAAATAGGGATTACTAATTTCTTGAAAGTGCATGAAGCGGCAGGAGTCATTTAAGAGCAAGGTCGAAAAAGAAAACACAATTAGCCTTCAGCTTGAGCGGTTCTTTTGGTTTTACCTCCAAAACTTCTGGTTAACGCCTGCAGCCTGGGGTAATTGCACCCATGTAAAATCCCCTTGTAACATATGGCATTTCCATGGCTAGCCAAAATAGGCCTTGAGGATTTTCAGGTTGTTTTGCTTCCCTTTTAAAGGCTTTCAACATAACAACTGTGATATTTATACTCTTTTATTCTAAAGAGCACTTTCCCCATTCTATAGGAAGCTGCGACTGCTCCCCGCTTGCTCCCGAGCACATCTTGACATTTTGAAAATGAACACAGGCCCCCAGAGGACACACAATGTGCTCAGATTGAACAGCTGTTCCAGTTAGCAGTATATACAGTCAAATTAAAACGCATTAATTGTACGTCAGGATTAACACAGACTTAAAGTTCCCTGAAATCAGAGCCCACAAAATACCAATCCTTTACCCTGTCACCTCCACCTTCACTGATGCCTTTGTAGGAAACAGATGAATAAGCCCATATTCTGTTCTGCAACTGGCACCAGCTCTGTAATTCTAGAAGCTTAAAAACCAGAGTTAGCTGGTTTGCTTTAGTAATGGAGAGTGGTATGCTAAGCAATATGGCTGAGCTCTCATAACGAATATTGATAATATTAAAAGTTATTGATGAAAGGGTTCTTATGTGGGAATTACAGACATGCCAAATTAGCATGAGCGACAATGGAGGGGAGAAAAGGGTTTCCAATAGCCCACAACACTTCAGGAGTGACGGCTGCTACAAAATGTGTATTTCAGTCTCCAAAGGGATCCTGGGCAGTGATCAGTTTCCCTTTTCTTCATCTTCTTCGGCATCTCATCATCATTCCACATACTTATTTCAACACATGGGAAATACTTCTGAGAGTATTGGCTTCTTCCCCTGCAGTGGGCAGTGGATTTGGCTCATTTTGCTTGATAGTGCCATCTCAGCAGGGTTTTGTTCTGAGGTCTCATCATGTCCGAGCAATTCTTCCAAGCTGACAGAACTTTCTGATTTGCATCATAGGACATTATAAAAGAGACGTTTCATCTGTTTATCGTTAACTGTAATTGCCCAACTTGAAATTCAGTGGACTCAGACCTGAATTTAATGGCTGCACAGTTAGTTACCAGAGCTACCTGCTGGAATATAATTCCTTATTGCTGATGGAGTTTACATCTTTAAACAAAAGCAAGTATTCCACCAATTTAAATGCATTCTGTCTCAACCTTTAAGTAAATTGGGTTTTGCTGTTTCCTGATGGAAAATTAGCTTCTGATGGAAAATGAGCTGAGACTGGGTGCAGTTTCAATGGGCTTGGTCTCTGGATTAGATGTTTTACTTTGGTTTCATCACTAGCTTTGATTTCTCTTCTAACATAGGGACAGGACCCATTTATTTACATTTGGTATTTTTACAGATACTAGACCAAATGCAAGGGCCTATAATGGTTTCATAATTCATTTCAGGTGAAGAATAATACCTCTGAAATGCAGGCCTTTGACTGTAATGTGTTTCTTTCAACTCATTTGTCGTCCTCTTTCTGAGCTGTGATTCAGATACTTGCTTAGTAAATATTGCTTGGCATTTTACTGCATTTCCATGGAAATAGCGGCAAAAAAGCGGAGTAGTAACATTTAAAAATATGGCTCTGAAACCTATAGTTGTACATCTCGTAGTGTTAAATATGATTTTTTTTAACAGCAGCTATTTATTATTCACCCTGTCTGCCCTTTTCTGCACACACGTACTCATATACTCAGCAGAGATTTTGTAGTAGTTGTAGTTCCCCTGGGGATATGTCATGAGGACCGCAATAAAATATAGGACTAGAATTATTGTTAGCATAAAGCAGTTTGTAGCAACCAAAAGCCTGGTTTACAATTGATTATTGATTGGTAACTTGATGTAGCCATTCCATTAATATGGAAATAAAGGAAAAGCAAAGAGGAAGCAACAGCTGTATATAAAGGGGAGCATTTTTCCCAGTACATCTTCACCTTATTTTGCTTAGCTCAAGAGATTCAGCAGGATGATAATGGGGAAAGATCAAAGCACAGTAGCTTTGTCATGCTCTACTAGATTGCTCTTGGGGCTATTTTATAGAACAGTAGAGCATAATAGTTTTTAACAATTCTACAAGTATTTGTCATTTCTGTAAAAAGGTCTAGAGAACCAAACTTATGATATGCTACAATGAACAAGACATTGTACCTAGAAATGACTGAATGTTTTCAATTTCACATCCTTTTTTTAATAACATAGAAAAAAAATAATAGCTATACAGTGGTCACATTATACAACTTGCTGGGATTTGGGCTAAACCACAGAATGTATATCTTGGGCCTTGGGAAAGAATTTGTCTTCCCTTTACTTTCCCTTAAAACTCAAGAAATGAAGATCACTTACAAGAAACAACCCACTTCACTTAGCTTTAGGTTAACACAAAATATTATATGTAATGAAACCAATGTTAGCATTTAAATGTACATGCTAGAAAGGAAAGAGTAAGTATGTCAGGAAAAGATCAATATCTATTCCAGTATGTAGCAATATATGTCTGAAGCTAGAGCTGTCAGAAAATTGCTAAAATCATCATAAGAGTTCAAGGAAGAAAACTGTAGCAACGGAAATAAGTATTAATGTGCTTGGAGTAAAAAGGATGTTAACAATGGTGTGGGTCTCTTGAGCAGTGATAGAATGGTCAAGTTCCTTAAAAATGTAGAAATGACAGAAGTGATCACTCAGTTTTTCTTCTCCATCTTTGGGAAAACAAATCCAAAGAAGTAAATGATAGAGGTTTTTGAAAAGATAATGATGACAAAACATTTTTTGATCCAGTGACAATTTGAGAGGATCTCTAGCACTAAATTCTGAAAGGATAGACATTTTGAAGATTGTGTCCCTTATCTTGCATCCAGAAATTTTGAAAGAATTAGGTGAGGCATTCTATCAGGATTTGATCATGGTTTTCATCATATTTTGGAACACCAAAGAAGTTCCAGAAAGAGCTAATATTATGTAATAATTTAAAACGAATCATGAGTAAATTATTTACTACTATACTCAGTGCTTAGTAGAATCATAGAATCATAGAATCATAGAACAGTCTAGGTTGGAAGGCACCTTTAAGATCATCTAGTCCAACCATCAGCCTAACTCTGATAAAAAAATCCATCACTAAACCATGTCACTAAGCACTATGTCAACCCGTCTTTTAAATACCTCCAGGGATGGTGCCTCAACCACTT
>JAOXJK010000012.1:122493887-122515182 GCA_025774025.1 Xenus cinereus
CAAATGGCTAGGATGTGTTTTGTCTGTCAGCGCAGCGCATGCCCCTCACTCACCTGAGATCATCACGTCCCCATTGAGGTACAAAGCCATGCCTAACAGCATTATGATGCCCAGACCCAGAATGTAAGGTCTCCTCCTGCCCCAGCTACAGGTGCAGTGATCACTGGCTGAACCTACCACGGGCTGCAGCACGAAGCCCAGGATAGGGCTGATGAGCCACACCAGGCTGTAGAGGTTCTTGGGCAGCCCTACACTCAGCAGCACCGGCGTGACAAAGGCGGCCTCCACGGCATAGCAGAACTCCCGGCCGAACATCGCCATGCTGTGCATGACCAGCCTTCCCACCGCTCGCTGCTTCGGCACCACCGCTCCAGTCCTCGTCACGGATTGCAGCAGATCGTCCTCATCCTCTCTGATGCTCTCCACAATCGCCATGGTCACCTCAGAAGGGGGTGGAAGAGACCCCTGGAAACTCTCTTTCGTTAAGGTCATGGCTCTGGCTATGCGCAGTGCTCCGGCAAGTTGGTGCTGCCTGCTCCGGCTGACATGGAGCCCGGATCATATGCCGGGTGGGATCGGTCTGTGCTGGGGGAGGGACTCACATACTTTCATGGCTCTGCGATCACAAGTTATGAAAGGAAGGGGGCGGGGAAGCATGTTAACATTAGCAGATCTGAGCTCTTGGGCGTCTGCAGCGCTCCCAACCATCCCCAACTAAAGAACCACTGTTTAAGTGCGAAACACACATACAACGGGCACGTACATCACATGGGCGAGGCGCAGGATTGCTGTAAGACAGCAGAGATACCAAGAGACTAAAGTCCTCATCTTTCTGTTCAGCAAGCAACAGGAGCACCGGAGTGCTGATTTCCTGTTGTTTGAATGGGGGGATAGGAATCTATAATATATATCCAGAAAAGGATTTCAATGCACTTCATGAACGTAAGTAAGAAAACCTACCTATTGCCCTAGAGCCTTAGGGGCAGATAAAAAGCTTGACAAAAGTATTTCAAACAGCAACTGGTGAGTATTTTTTGTATCATCTGCTGTGTGCTACCCTCAATGCGACTGATTATTTTCTTGGTTTCTGAAAAACAAAGGATATCAGGATAACTTAGTTGTGTTTTTTTTAAACAGTCTTACCTGCCAAGAGAGGGTCTTAAAAGAAATCTGTAGTGACATACTAAAACTGTAGCTTTCAGGGTAGCCACCTGAGTGAGGCAGCTGATCCAACTGATGCTGCATCATAGCATCATAGAATAGTTCAGGTTGGAATGGAGCTTTTAAGGTCATCTACTCCAACCTCCTGCAGTGAGCAGGGACATCTTCAACTAGATCAGGTTACTTGGAGTCCCAGAAAAACTGACCTTGAATGTTTCCAGGGGTGGGGCATCTACCACCTCTCTAGGCAAGCTGGGCCAGCATTTCACCACCCTCGTCATAAAAAATGTCTTCCTTATATCTAGTTTGAACCTACCCTCTTTTGGTTTAAAGCCATTACTCCTTGTCCTGTTGCAACAGGTCCAATTAAAAAGTCTGTCCCCGTCTTTTCTGTAAACCCCCTTTAAGGTGACAGTAAGGTCTTCCCAGAGCCTTCTCTCTCCAGGCTGAATGATCAAGTCCTTCTCATCAGGGCTGCCCTCAATCCCTTCATCCTCCAGCCTGTATTGATCCCGGGGGTTGTCCAAGTGTAGGACCCTGCACTTGGCCTTGTTGAACCTCATGACATGCTGGAGGGAAGGGATGCCATCCAGAGGGGCATTGACAGGCTTGAGAGCTGGGCCCATGAAAACCTCATGAAGTTCAACCAGGCTAAGTGCATGGTCCTGCAGCTGGGTCATGGCAATCCCAGGCACAAACACAGGTTGGGCGGAGAATGGATTAAGAGCAGCTCTGAGGAGAAGGACTTGGGGGTGTTGGTGGACGAGAAGCTCAACCTGAGACAGCAATGTGTGCCAGTGGCCCAGAAAGCCAACTGCATCCTGGGCTGCATCAGAAGAAGCATGGCCAGCAGGTCAAGGGGCATGATTCTGCTCCTCTACTCTGCACTGGTAAGACCCTACTTGGAGTACTGCATCCAGCTCTGGAGTCCTCAGCACAGGAAAGACAGGGACCTGTTGGACCAGGGCTAGAGGAGGGCCATAAGATGATCAGAGGGCTGGAGCACCTCTACTCTGAGGACAGGCTGAGAAAGTTGGGGTGTTCAGCCTGGAGAAGAGAAGGCTCCAGGGAGACCTTACAGCAGCCTTCCAGTATCTGTAGAGTGCCTACAGAAGAGATGGGGAGGGCCTCTTTATCAGGAAGTGTAGCGATAGGACAAGGGGTACTGGTTTTAAACTGAAAGAGGGGAGATTTAGATGAGATACTAAGAATAAATTCTTTCCTGTGAGGGTGGTGAGGCACTGGAACAGGTTGCCCAGGGAAGCTGTGGATGCCCCATCCCTGGAGGGGTTCAAGACCAGGCTGGATGGGGCTTTGAGCAACCTGGTTTAGTGGGAGGTGTCCCTGCCCAGGGCAGGGGGTTGGAACTGGATGATACTGAAGGTCCCTTCAAACCCAAACCATTCTATGATTCTATGACTGCAGACAGCAGGAGCAAAACCTGAGTTAACTACAGCTTATCACTGCCTTTGGCTGCACGCTGTCAGAAAGTACTCAAATCCAGCCATATAGACATAGGCAGTTTGGAGGTAGTTCTGAAAGTTAAGCGTCAGAGACAACAATGCAACTATTTGAAACAAGTCCATTTAGGTATATTTACTCTTTCAGAGTGCTTTTATCAAAGACTGTTTTCACATCTAGATGCACCCACCACCTGTGCTGTTGCACCACATGAGCTTCCCCGGATAAGGAGAGAGGCCCTGTGTGGGCCTAAGCTCTTCCCCCATCTTGGATGGGGCCCCTATCTGTGTGTATAAATAAATACCTGATGGGAAGGTGCAAAGATGAGGGAGCCAGACCCTTCTCAGTGGTGCCCAGCAACAGAAGAGGCAGACAATCCAAACACAAACACACCAATAGGGCATAACTGTGTAAGCATTTTTGCAGCCAAGGGCAGAGTCAAAAGACTGCCCTTGCTAACGAGAGGCCACAGAAGCAGTAACTGTTCCCATGTCCCTCATGCAGCCCTGGTCCTGAGCTGTTCGGCCAGTTATCAGCACGTGTGAGTACCTGCTTGGTACCAGGTGTCTCTTAGAATCACAGAATTGTCTAGGTTGGAAGGGACCTTTAAGATCATCTAGTCCAACCATCAGCCTAACTCTGACAAAAACCATCACTAAACCATGTCACTAAGCACTATGTCAACCCGTCTTTTAAATACCTCCACAGATGGTGCCTCAACCACTTCCCTGGGCAGCCCATTCCAATGCTTAATAACCCTTTCAGTGTAAACATTTTTCCTACTATCCAATCTGAACCTCCCCTGGTGCAACTTGAGGCCATTTCCTCTTGTCCTAATTGTCCTTGTTACAATGCACAGTTCAGGAGTGGGATAATGTAATAGCAAAGGCCTTGACAATATGCAATCTGCCTGACAACAACTGCTTTGTACCAGTACTTTGTACTTACAATCTACCAATACACTCTCTTTGTGCTTTCTACAGTATTTCACAGCAATTACAATAAACCCTAGAGCAGTTTCAAAAATAATGGATCTCTGTTCCACCATACTGGAAGAGGCTTCGTATACTACAGGTTTTTTACTACGCATACTTCTGGATAGCTAAAAAGGCTTAATCTACTAATTTTGAAGGTAATAAATAGATAATTATTATTTTAAAACAGAATATTTGTTCCTGTTCCATTTCGTATGATTTCTATCAAATGTTTGTCCATGCAAGGACAGACTCACAGCTATTTATTTTCCTTAGAAGTGTAGAAATGTAGAACAATTTCAGCTGGCAGGATTCCTGACTGTCAGCTACTCCAAACCCTTCCCAAAGCAGGGCCAACTAGATCAAGCTGCCCAGGTGAGTTCCAAGTATGGCCCAGGATGGTGATCCCACAGCCTCCCCAGGCCCTTACACCTTCAGTGCTTGATCACCTCCTCGCAAAAAATGTTTTCCCTTATGTCAAACTGGAATTTCTTATCTATTAACTGTCACCCTATTACTATGGATTTGCACGAAGAGTCTGGTTTTACCTTCTCTCTAGTCTCTCACCCTTTGAAGAAAGTAGCTAAGATCTCCCTTTGGCCTTCAACTCCACTTAAGGCCTTCTGGAAATCCAGGCAGACTCTTTTAACCGCATCACATTTATACGCATTTCCTGCTTCAAAGAACTTCAAGCTCTCTTTCACCCACCCAGGACATTCACTACAGAAGTCCGTCCTTCCTTCTATTTTCTATAAATTTGTTTGTCCCACCTACAGGTTCACGCTGACAGGACAGCTCAGCAGTGACCCACAGACATACTGTCAACCTTCAACACCCCTTCATATATGTTTTTGCCAACGGATATTTTCTTTATCAGAGAAACAAGATGTCTTGTTAGTCAATCATAGAATCACAGAATTGTTTAGGTTGGAAGGGACCTTTAAGATCATCTAGTCCAACCATCAGCCTAACTCTGACAAAACCCATCACTAAACCATGTCACTAAGCACTATGTCAACCCAGCTTTTAAATACCTCCAGGGATGGTGCCTCAGCCACTTCCCTGGGCAGCCCATTCCAACGCTTAATAACCCTTTCAGCGTAAAAATTTTTCCTACTATCCAATCTGAACCTCCCCTGGTGCAACTTGAGGCCATTTCCTCTTCTCCTAAAATGTCTACATTCCTCCTGAGACATACAACAAAACTCCACAAAACATGGCTACCTCCACTCACCAGGAAGTTAGGAGGCAAAAGGGAGTCACGGGAGGATTATATAACCCTCTTCCCCTCAGCCTTTCTGCTTCTCCTTTCCTCAGTCCTCCATTATGCTCACTTCTAGCCCTATTTCTCAGTCCCTCTCAGAAGTGAGAAAGAAGGGAAGACAGAACAGATGATACTAGAAGTAGTATCTCATGAGAAAGAAAACAAAGCAATAACAGAAAATGAGAGAAAGCCCCTTTCTTCCCTCAGAGCGACAGGCCAGGCCTTTCTGTGGGGGCTCCAAAGGCCTGACAGAACCACAGCCATGAGTCCCCTGCAGCTGCTGATGGACACCACGCTCTGCCCCTTGAGACAACCTACCCCGCCTTATTTACCTCAAGGGAGCTACTGTTAACGGCACAACATCTTTTCAAACACTTGGTACAGGCAAGTAATTAGGCACCTTAAGAAACTTTGATCAAGAAATTAAAACGTTATGAAAATTATATGGCATACCTTAAATACACTAAAAATACATTAACTCTAGTTCTCAAAATACAACCATTTCCTCAGGGATTTCTGTTTAAGAATATTATGTTTAAAGGCTATATTCCTAATGGTTGTATAGGTGCTTTGGGCTTTGTGCTGCTAAACATTCCAATAACTACCAACAGAAAACCTAGAATCATAATTTATAAGATTTGCAGGGATGAAATGGTAGAGAAGTGGTAAATAATAGAATCATAGAATGATTTACATTGGAAGGGACCTTAAAGATCATCAAGTTCAAATGCCCTACCATGGGCAGGGACATCTCCCACTAGACCAGGTTCCTGGTAGATAAATATTGAAATGCTGAAGATAAAATGCTGAAGATAAATATTGAGATTCTACTGTTGTCTCCTAAAAGCCACAAACCCCCTAAATTATTTAGAATCCTGTAAGTATTGTATCAGGATTGTTCTATTATTTTGAGGTCTATTTTTAAAAATAGCCTGGATCTGAGCTGATAAGTTTTCATACCTTCTAGGAAAACGAAAGCTTTAGTGCAGTAGTTTTTATAATGGGTTAATCATGTATCTTGGGAAAAGAACTCTAACATTATGTCTGGCATGCTTTTGGCCAAGATGGACTTTATCTTGTAACATGAGGCTAATTGCAGTGTTTTTGGTCAGTCAAAGAAAATATCTTTGGGGAAAGATGTTTATGTGGTCATTTTGAGTAATTGCCTTATGTTAAGTTATTATTGTGTCTGAAGAATCGGATCTTTCCATTTAAGTAAATATTTCCTCACATCAAAGTGGATAGTTAAATTCTTGGAAAAGAACTAATACATTAAGTTCTTGGAAAAGAACTACAGGGCCAAACAACCCTGCCAGCAGAGCTGTCTTCAGTGGTAGGAAGCTGCCTGGAGCGGCAAGTAGCTGTGGTCAGAAAGAGTTCCCTGAACATCTGACTCCAACTCCTGCACCTTATCACGCTGCTGCAGATCTGGATTCGGTGGGATACAGGCTGCCATAGGTTAGTTTGTCCCGGTGCTTGGTGGAGATGAGAAACCGCAAGCCAGTTCTTCCCCCTGGAATAAGGACCTCACAGCTGATGACTCAATTCAGTGCTGGTGTGGGACAGTGCAGATTAGTCTGGGTGATCCTGCAGGTGCTGGTGCTCCTGGGAGGATGTCAGACATGACCCTGCCCTCCTCACATGTGCACAAGCTCCACTGAACCTAGTAGTTTTCCTGCCGGAACAGTTTTTGGGTTAAATTATAGTAGTATATTATTATATTACACTATCTGAGCTATACTATCTCAGATGCTATATTATTATATAGTAGTAGTATTATAGTAGTATGATTTTTTTTTTACTCATACCATTTGCAGTGTTTCCATTGTTCGGAAAAGGGAACAATTTTGAATCTCTATAGACTGTGTGTGTGATTGGGCCAGACTTTCCGAATGCGTTCTATACAATTGCTTATGTATCCAAAGAGTTAGGGACACTGGATAAATTACATATATATATATACATTTGGATATTTGCATGGACGTACATGACTTGCCTTCGGGTCTGATGCCAACCTTCTCAAAGAGACCATGCACAGCTTTATGGGCAGAAGTGCAGGAGACTGTTGTGTCTCCTTTGTTTTAACCACAAGACTATTCCTTAATCATAAAAAAAAAAAGTTTGAATACTTTGGGATATATCATAAAGGATATATCTATATCCCTTATATCCCTATACTTTGGGATATATCTATATCTTAGATATAGAAATCAAAGAACTGTATTCTGCTTCCAGCTCTTCCAAAGACTTGATTGAATGACTTTAACAAAACATTTTTTGGTAAATGATATATTCCTATCTCACTGGCTTATATTCTCAGTAAGCCCTCTTACAAACTTTGGATGGGGAATGCAACATGATAACTTCTAAAATTATGGGAAAAAGGAAATGAATCCCAAAAGTGGCTAAAAGTGTAACGCAACAGCATAATCTAGTTACATAAACTTTGCAAACAGTAAAAGATCACAGTCATGATTTTAGTGTTCCCAGAAGAGAGGGACAGCATTTT
Source organism: Xenus cinereus (assembly GCA_025774025.1). Taxonomy (NCBI): domain Eukaryota; kingdom Metazoa; phylum Chordata; class Aves; order Charadriiformes; family Scolopacidae; genus Xenus; species Xenus cinereus. The sequence goes on from JAOXJK010000012.1 coordinate 122,501,257, forward strand.
TCATTGACTTTTGATTGAAATCTTGGCTTTGTGGTGTAACCCTGTGTTTGTGTAACAGGAATAAATCCTCACTAAAAACAAACTGGAAGATCTTTATTCCAAGAGAAATGCTTAAAATAAGGCAGAAATATGGGATGTGAAGAGAAAAAGAAGATAGAAAAATGGTATTTCCTTGTGTGTTCCCAAAGCCAGGTAGCATCTCCAGGCTTTCAATACAAAGTGACAGCTTTAATTCACAGTTGAGCTTACAGAAATTTTTATAGTTCTGAATTAGATTCTTTTATGTTGGTAATACAAAGAGCTTATCAGAACAAGCACATTTTTAAAACCATAAGGTATTTTAGGGTATATACTCTGAATACAGAAGTAGGATCTTGAATTTGTTTTGAGAAAATGTACCATAACTTGGATCATTAGAGAGTCAAAATGGACGTAAGATTAAAGGTACACCTGAGGACATGCGTATCTTGTACATTATCCCTGTCCTATTATTCCTACCCATTCTTCACCTTAAGAAATGAATTTGCCTTGGCTGTGGAGAAAAATAGAAAGAAGATGAGTATCTTACCTGGTTAAACAGGTGTTTACAGCAGAATAGACAATATAGCTAATAGTTATCTTAATCTATATTATGTATGCTATGTTAGAAACTTAGAATTAAAAAGCTGGAAGCCTAGTAAAAGACCCTGTGAGTGCCAATTGAACTAAAATGCAGAGTACTTCCATACCACCAAATAGAAAGGGGAAAGAAGCCCAGCAGGTTCCTCTGGGCTCCCTGTGGTGTCCCTCCAGTGCAAAGGCATAGCTGCTCTAGTCATGGACAGTTTTCTTCTCTTCCAAGAGTCTGTGGTAATCTTGAAATAAAAGATGAAAGCTGTGTTGCAGATCCTCAAGTAAAAAAAAATTCTCTTTTTACAGCCTAAAGAAAAAAAAGGTTGTATGTATTTATCATCTACCAATGGTAGGGGAAAGATAGAGGTTGGGAACGAGTGTATGTGGAAGTGGTTGACAATGAAAAGCCTCCTGGGGCCACCCATGTGCATGGTATTTTTAAGAGTGGGTCTGGAAGTCAGATACCATGAGCAAGTAATCCATGAGGAAGTTGAATTACATTTGAGAAAGTGAATTGGGAAAAGTCCTTTTCCTTTTAGTGTGGGGAAAGCTACATATTTTCTGGATAAATATTTTGTGTGCTTTCAGGTATTCATCTGAATATAAAAGGTATTTCAATTGGAGCAGCATTTTTTTTTTTTTTACTTTTGTAGAATACATTATAATGAAGGAAATACGATAACTTTACAGTAGAGAATGAATGTAGTGATGACAGCCTCTCACTGTATTTTGTAAGTGGGCATAAGACAGAGATAAAAGTTGATATTTTATTCATCTCACTGAGTTGCAATAGCCTTGGAAGTAGCAGCAGATTGCAGTAAATTACTCCCAGGAACTCAGGAACATTCAAGAACATAAGGATGGCCATACTGGATCAGAGCAAGTACTTTGGTAATCCACTTTCCCAACTGTAACAGTGCTCAGATTTTTAGGGAAAGGGTGCAAGAAACACACAGGGACTTTTGGGGGAGTTTGACAGTCGGAAACTTTATGAAAAGATGGTGTTAATACAGTGCACATTTAAAATCAAAATGGATAATTGTTTAACTAGTTTTACCAAAGAATTACAGTAAGAAATATTTTATTCCTTCCTAGCACACTATGCAGCCAACTCTTGAGCATGAAACTGCTGCTTGTTCCCCTCATCTCTCTTGTAGGGAATAAGGAATGGAGAGGGGGCAGAATGCAAAGGGCACAGAACCCAATATGAACTGCATCTTCCCTGGGTCTTATGGTTTACTTTGGTTCTTCAGTGAAAGTAGAGGCTAGTCATTAAAATTCATCATTGCTATTTGACTGGGACCTAACAGTCTCCAAAGTACCCCTAGAGCAGAACAGATAGACATCAACCCTTAATTAAGGCCAGCAATAAAAGGCTTATATTATACCTTATAAGGTATAAATTTAATGGTAAAAGTGTCCATGTTGTGGCATATTTCTTAATAAATAACCTGTTTGTCACCTTGTTCAGCATTAAATAGCAAAACATAACTTACATGATATATTTGTTGTGCATTTTGGAATCCAAACTCGTGGACAAACACAAAGCCATCAATGGCTTAAGTTGTACATGGTTCACCTCAAACTCTAGGAATCCTTTAGAAATACAGAGTACAACAGATGGTGGGATATACCCCAGATGACAAAAAAAAATAAATACAACAATCATTGTCATAAAGAGTTTACAGAATAATGTGTTAGAGGCACACAGGAGATACGTTGGTCCCAAAGAAGTGTAAAGGAAGACCTGTGGATTTAGTGGGCAGTGTGTCCCAGAGGAGATGTGTGAGTGTGCGAAGAAGGCATTACGGCAAGATGAAACTAGAGATGTGACAGCTCAGGTGGAAGCAGGAATGTTTGCAGCCTCTCCAACTCTGAAGTTACAAAGGATGTGAGAGAACAGAGATATGGGGGGCATACCTCACATGGGGAAATACGGCAGGTTTTCATTGGGTCAGCTTCCTCCATATTACTCCCATCTGCTGAATCACTGGATTAAAGAGAATTCTCTTCTGACAGTGGATTTTCAGGAGCTCCTGCAAGGTAATGAATGTTTATCATTTCTTGCCATGGCATCAGATAAGGCAGGCTCGCCTTGTTTTTATGCCTATTCCAGCGGTGATAAGCAGAGAGATTACAGCACGCCTTCCCTGGGGTCTGAAATCTCCCTGTCACAGACTGATTGGTTAGCCTTGCTGAAAACCAGGTGTCTCTCGCCAGGGAGATGAAGCTGGAATAAATTTAAGCCTACAGTGACTGAAACCAACTGGATATATAAGCGGGTGACCGCCTAATGTGGTTACTGGTATTCACCATGATACCCAGCTTTATATTTTCTCTCCATGGTCTTCCCTTTCTGAACTTGCACGGTAAAATTAAATGAGGCAGAAGGTTTGCAGCAGGGTTTTTTCCTGGGTTTAAAGGCTTCCCTTCACATTTTGTACTAATCCAGCTATTTTTAGTAGATAAAACGTGAGTAAGAAAGGCAGGCAAGTAACATACTTATGCACTCAGTCTTTTCTAAGATTCTTTTCACTAACTTTTGAGAGTGACTTTCACATCAGTAAGACCTGCAAATACTATACTAAAGATGAAACATACCTATCTGATAGTCACAATTTTGCTCATTGCATTTTCTCACTGTTGGTAGTATTTGTGATCAATTAAGAATTTGAAATCTTCTGATTCATTTCTGGTTTTGCTGAATCAAAAAATCAAGTCATAATACTGAAATTTCAAGACCACAACCATGCTTCTACTGGGAAAGAGATTATTGTGCCACAATGACAAAAATCTGCCATCTTATAAATAGTACCACTTCTTGAAAGTCTTGAAGTACATAGAGTTTAGTAAAGTTCAATTTGGTAGAGATATTCTCTCTAGGCTTACACTTTTTGGGCAGGTGGGAATATTTTCTATCACTACAAACTATGTGTATGTGATTTGTGTCTTTTGCATAAAACTAGGCAAAGTAAATGTTCTAAGGCATGTTTAATGCCCTGTTCATAGAGGAGGCAAGGGGCATTGCAGTGTTTCAACTGCATGTGCTGTCATTAATATGAACATCAATAGCTACATGATAAATATCTCTAGATGATATCATCCAAAAGCCTCACCGTGGCCTGTAGTCCCAATAATTCTGATCTAGCAAATTCTGGAGATTTCTGGTAGCAGCTGCTTTTCCCAAGTGTAATTTTATTCAGCCGTGCAGGCAACAATGCTGTCTTACTCTACAGATACTTGAGGTACATTTACTTCTCAATCCTAACCTTATGTTTAATTGGCTGATCAATTAATTGGTTGGTCTCACATTTTTCTTCACTGCAGGTATTTCTAATGAGATTTTGATTCATCTGACATGCACTTCACTTAAGTTAACATCATGATTTTATAGAGGAAATTGCGTAGTGCTGTGATGCTCCAGTTCCATTATAAAGATCTTCCTTTATCTCATAGACCTGAGGGTGAATTTGGGCAGTTCTACCCTTTAGCATACTTACCGTTCCTTTATGTCATCCTGTAGCTCATATGCTCCTGAACAACTCCATCAACGTGATTGGGATTACAGCTGAAAAAGAGGGTTTCAGGTTCTGATGCTGGCATAACTGCCCTCAGTTTTGCCAGGGCCTTTGCTCTAAACTTGTCTTAGCTTCTTATTTGTTACTGTCTCCTTTTGTCCTCCTTACGAAATGCTAACTTGCTCAAGTTTATAAATTTGATCCTGATTTAGTCCTATCAGGTCTGCCACAGCAATAAAAGTAGCATGTTTTGAAGACAGAAACATGCCTTGGAATCTCTTGTATTTGCACAAAGTTACCCCTTTTCCACAGATACTGTCATAGCGCATCTGCTGAATTCACTAGAATTCATATGCTGCAGGCACTGAAAAAGGAAACACCTTTACTGTGAGGGTGACCGAGCACTGGCACAGGTTGCCCAGAGAGCTTGTGGATTCTCCATCCTTGGAGACATTCGAAGGTCATCTAGACATGGTCCTGGGCAAACTGCTCTGGGTAGCCCCGCTTGAGCAGGGAGGTTGGACCAGATGACTACCAGAAGTCCCTTCCAACCTTAAGCATTCCATGAAGCATTTTTGCTCCACTAATATTCAATAGGTTGGAAGCTATTGTGTTCAAATTGTTTAATCTTAATATTTCCGGTCTGATTTTAACAGACCTTAATTAATCTCTCAGTGACTTAGTTCCACTTGTCTTGTTATTTCCATTTAATCTCCCAACTTCTGCTTTTTCTACTTTGAATGACCTCTCATTGACAACAACACTGATTTAGTAGTTGGCCCGTAGTGTTTTGAAAAAGTTTATCTAGCCTTCTCCCTGTAAATTACAGATACCTATGCAGTGACTATAACATTGGTCTTCTGTAAAACCTCCCATTCTCTTTGTGTTTCCCGTGGGGCAGTTTGTACAGTTTCAGATGATTGCTTGGAGGTATTTGCTCAGCATCTGCTACAGTAAGGATTATGTCTGAAACAGATTGTGAGGTCTTTTACAGAGCACACTGGCTCTGGTATTTTCATTATCCATAAACAGCCTTTGCAATGCAAATAGTCTGGAGACATCATTGTGCTCCAGCTCAGAAAAGCGCAGCACAAAAGGGTGATATTCTACAATTGATTCAAGCTGTTGCATTCTTACCTCAGTTGTATAGGAAAGTTACATATATAGCGCTAACACCTCCTTTTGATGATACAGTGACAAGTATTTTGGGAATTTTGCAAACCCTTAGGATCAGTACCCTGAAATCCAAAGGAGAAATCTGGTACCATGGGAATCTATTATATTGCATGTCTTCAGACCAGTCTCTCTCTTCCCATTTGCCTGTGTAGTCTTGCTGAGCATCTTGAGATAATTAGAGATAATTACCTCTAGCCTTTGAACACTGTTGGTGTATTTCATGACATTCTGGTAGCCCCCCTGCTTTCATGAACTTGTTTGTTCTGTTCCCAGCCCTTTGAGAGACAATTGTCAAGTTTGGGTATGCCTGTTTGCTGGCTGAGCTTAGGAATGGACAAAAGAGCTGCTGGAGAAGGTTTGACTGATGGGATAAATAGAGAGAACACTGCTGAGATAAATGAAGAGCTCCCCTAAATATCACTGGATGATAGCTTCTTTTTGTAGTGTATACTGAAATACCAGCATTGGGGCTAGTGGAGAGCAGCAGGAATTGTGAAGGAAAAGGAAGATAATTGCTGTATCTGTAGTTTACAGGGACAAGGCTAGATAAACTTTTTCAAAACACTACAGGCCAACTGCTAAATCAGCGTTGCTTGTCAATGAGAGGTCATTCAAGGTAGAAAAAGCAGAAGTTGGGAGATTAAATGGAAATAACAAGACAAGTGGAAGTAAGTCACTGAGAGATTAATTAAGGTCTGTTAAAATCAGACTGGAAATATTAAGGTTAAACAATTTGAACACGTATTTTATGAAAGAGTTCCAAATATATCACATATGAAGAACTTTTGCATAGCTTCTTTATGTCAGTTTCAAAACTTAGTTTCAAAATGGCCCTGAAGGGTATCATCTGTACTTCTAAATGCTTGCTTTTCTTTCAGATCCTAGTTCATCCTTCTCTCTCTTATGGACTACAGATTTCCAGTTAGTGAAGTAAAAGTTGAGATGCTTTATTTGGTACCAAATGAAAATAGGTATTTCCACTGGAAAAGGAACAAATCTGCACATCTAGGACAATTCTGGCCATGCAAGTGGCCATGAAAGATGAATTCAGGTGAAGCAGGTGAGATAATTGCTGCTTAAAAGACAACGGTTTTTTTTGGAATGGCATTCCAGAAAGTGTAGTGGGATCAGGCCACTTTAGATACAACCTAAACAATTCTTAAAAGGAGTAAGAGAGTGAAGTTGTTTTTGGTATCAGGGAACTGGCTTAGATGACCCAAAAAACATCTTTTAGTCTCCTGTAGCTCTATCCCAATCAATCTTGCAGCACTTTCCAGAGTCACCAGTCAGAGGCTTTGCGGATAGTCCCGCACTCAGCACAGGGTACCATCCTCATGGCAGGGCACTTTCATGTTGAGGGCCTCATTCTGCAGAGTGTACATAGTGTTCCATGCTTCTGCTGACACGCAGAACATGTAGTAAAACACACATGCGGTTACATATATATATATATCTACTTTGAGAATTTCATTCTCCATTCAATGTGGGGATGCTACAAAATCACATAAATCAATGGGAATTTGGGGTATTATTTCCATAAGAGAATGGCCAGACCATAAAATACATGTAAAAGAGCAGGATTTAAAACAGGATATTGTTATTTTGTCACCCACCTCTAACTATAGCTATGTTCTTCCATGTTTGAGAATAATCTCAGACCTCCAATTATTTTTAATCAGAATGTTCTTATATGTCTAAATGAGTCATAAATGCCCTTTTAACCTACCTATCTGTATGCTATATATGTACCACTCCCTACTTAGGGGCATCAGGGTCTGTTCATATGTGATTAAGCTTACTTCCCTGCCCTATGAATATGTTGAAATGGCACACTGAGTATACTTTTACAGCCAGATGATTGCATTGAACTCTGCTTTTTACATTCACTTTAAGTGCTCTTTAGCATTCTTGTTTTTAAAGTAGCAAAGTAACAGGATTAACATGACAGCCACTAACACTACTTTGGGCATTAGCAGAGTACCTTGCTCTTCCCAGTTCTCCAGTAAACCTATAATTCATATTTCAATGCATTTTCTACCCGCTCTCCTCTTTCTTGTTCTTTGCTTCACAGGAGCAGGAAAAGCTTTGAGACACAATGCAGAAAGCTTTGTAAAATATAGCCCTCTATTGGAAGATATTCACACAATAAGCTTTGTTGATGAATTACTTTAGATAACACAAGGTCAAAATAATTTGTCATGCTGCTATTCAGTCCTATCCGTTTCTTTCCCTTAGTGGAAGAGGTTAGAAATAGAAAAGAAACTAGTTGCCCTACTTTTTGTTGATAACAGCTGGCAAGAGGCCGCTCATGGGATGCTGTATATGTGTCCAGGTTGCATGATCAGAAGTTTTATCTTAAAGTATGGTACTTAAAAGAAAAGAAAAAAAAGATTTAGTGTACAAGAGCATTCCATATAGGACCATTGATGGCTCACATCCAACCTGGATCCATAGGAATTAGGAGATGCAAGCTGGTATATGCCAATCCAGATCCTGCATTGTGTTTTGAGAGTTTGCAGGATTTCAGCTGACAGCAGAACTGCTGGAAGCGTTAGGTATTCTTGATTATGCAGAAGAATGAACAAAGAACAGCTTTGTATTTATTATTTTTCAACAATGGGCTTGGACATCTGCTCTAAATGTTGCTGCCTTAGGTTCAATTATTTCAGTTTACCTTCCTAACAACATGGTAAATTGACTTATTCAATTATAAAGTCATGAACAGTCTCACCCAACTTGCCTCAAAGGGATGGTCCTGGCTGCCTGTGGGGGTGAGATAGAGCTCTGAAAGAAGAAAAAGAAGACAACAGTAAAGGAGACTATGGAAGAGACTCGGGTCAGTTTGATACTCATAGAATACCTTTTGCTCTCATCAAACAAAAAAAACCCAACAGCCTTTTCAGCATGTGGAATTAGGGAGTGCATCCTCTGTCCTCACCACAACCCTTCTTCTTGGCTAAATAGCTTGTGAGATGAAGGGATATTGCTGCCGTGTTCTAAACAGGGAAGGACTTTTCTCTGTTTTAGGTGGCAACATGAAATGATCCAAGATCAGAGAATTTTCCTGTCAAACCCATGTGTGATGGCAAAGTCACAGGATCCGTGATTGTCTCCACTGTGCTTGAACTTGGTATTAGATAGTGAATGAATGAACTGCAATGCAGGGATCGATTAGACACGTTGTCAGACTTCTGAGCCGGTGCTAAAATGTTTGTTTTTCCCTTGTGCATCTGGCAAATCTAAGCAGATGCAGCCTCTTGTTCTTCTATTTTTGTACAGCTGGGGCTCAAGAGAGGCACTGAGAAGTTTTCTGGAGAAAGGAAGGAAAAGTTATTCAGGCAGATGTTTGAACTCTTCCCTGACGTGGAAATAGCCTCTGTGCTGTGGCTCAAATTGGGGGTAATAGGCAGCAGATGATTTTTATTACTTTGCTGCCTTGGCTTAATAATTTGTTTTGCCTGAAGAGACGTGGTTATTTAAGATAAACTGCCTTTTTGGAACCACAAACTACACCCTAACAGAAGATGCACCATCCTGGGGGAAACCTTGTGCTTCACCAGACCTGGCGTGAGCCAATTAGTACCGCTTCATGTTTTATGCCATAGCTCATATCAAACAATTTGACCCAGTTACACTCAGACCTTCAATGAACTGCTTGACTTGTCCAGCTCCTTGTGAACTCTGAACATGTGTCTTCTTTAGTCAAGGAAGGAGAGCTCTGTCTGGTTTAATTTCTCTCTTCTTTTGGAGCCTATATTAAACTCCAGTGGTTTATAGGGCATTAAAGATCCCTTGATGTATTTCATAAGAGTAGAGGGCTGTTCTTTAGCCAGAAGAAGCATGCCATTCATCTACTAGAGGCTCTAAATAGTGTTTTATCTGTTTACCTTACAGGGATTTTGATTCTTCTCATGCCTTGCGGTCTGGGTGTCCATCTCAGCCTCAGTCCCTTCACACTCTCACTGTCTGTCTGTTCATGCTGGGGATGAGTTGGGTATAGACCCTGCAGCAAGTGTTCCCAGCTTTTTATTTTTCTCCCTTTTTTCTCTTTTTTTTTTTAAATTTAGTTTTTGGCTGGATACCATAATCATCAGAATCCAAGAAGGATGTAGGGCTGTCAGCATCACTGTTATCAAGTGCTGGCATCACCACTTACCTCCTTGCCTTACTTACTATGCCCTGGGAATTCAAAATAGTAGTAAACATGTTCGTTTCTCACTACTGTTAGTTAGTAAGTGCTTTACTCCACCATTAAGCAGCGATTGAGAAAGCCTGTAAAGGTACATAGACTGACTGGATGTGTTCAAATGTACAAATAAATGAAAAAAACACACCTTAAAATGATGAGAATTTATGATTTGAATATAGGAAGGGATATAATGATGTGGCAAATAAAAGCTTAATTTTGGATTAAAGCCACCACACGTGTAGCCTGGTATAATTACACAGAAAACAAATTTTAATTTGCTTGTCCCTTTTCTCTAGTATCTTTTGACATGGACTTTATCATTCATAATAAGATAGAAATCTTTAAAGATCTTTAACCTATAACCATCTCTCACATCGTCTTTTGCCGTATGTGTGCTGGCATTTAAATGAAACAACCAAGGGAGTCTTAAATGCCATTATAAGCACGTTCATTGCAGCTGTTTGCAGGATTCTATAGGTCAACCAGCCAAGGGGCTTGACTTTAGTGTTTTGGGATCAGTTACAGCTTCAGTGGAGGGTTGAAATTCAATCTTAAGTCATTGTGCTGTAACGAGTTGATGCTACGGGGTTTTATTTCAATAGTTGGCTTCTTCCTTATCGTGGCTACCCATAGACTGTAACTGCATTTTTATAGTGTCTGTTTGGTGCAGATGTAGTACTGAGCCTAGGATATTTCACACTGGCACCCATAGTGTTCTTGGAAGTGGGACTATTTGATGCCACCTTTTATATCACTGCAGTCAGGCAACACTGCAGAATAAATATTAACAGACTTTTCCTTCCGTGCTGATGAGATTCTAAAATAATTTACTGTTGTGTTTCTGAGCCAGGTCCTGCATCCTTCCTTGGTGAAGGAAGTCACAGCTCCTTTTGACTTCCACAGGAGTTTTGACTGAGCCAAAACTGGAGGTTCAGGCTCAGCTTGGTTAAAGTACACCACACTTTCACATCAAACCCATCACTTAAAATCTTCCTGCACATCATTGGTGTGGCTGCCAGGTGTTAGTAGTACACATAATTAGGAAAACATTTTTACTTTATGAAGTACCTTTGTTTTTTGCCTGTCTGTTGATGTTAAATAGTGATATTAAAAAAAAATGTATTTGTTAAAACGTGAAGAATATGAGCTAAGGAAAAGAACTCTTTCAGCATATTACAATTGCATTTTTAGATTTCTAAGATCTGGCATTTACTAGCTCTCCTTATTATACTATGCACCAAATTCTTAGACGAGATCAACTACTGCCAGTAGTTTAGTGGTTCTGAGACATTGGTACAGTGTATCGGCTTTCAAAAAGAATTGAACATCTACTGCTCACTACTTACTTTTTCCTTAAACGATTATCAAAGACATTCCAGTAAAGTATTGATGAGTGATGCTTTTTTTTTCTCAGAAAAAAATACTTTGAATTATTTTGCCAAAATATGATGTCTTCTGCAATATTATGTGGTATCGCTATCGCTTTTCTCCAATGAACTCATTCAATAAAGCATTTACAAAAATGGTGGAAAGACCATTACCTAGTTCTGAATATTTTCCATATGAGTTGAATAGCTGATGAATAAGAGTAATGTTCACTGTTGAAAGGCAATACAGATTGTCTTAAAAAGAAGGATGGTTTTTGTTTCGTACCCACCTTTCTTTTCTTTGTTTCTGTGCTTTGGCCTTCACTAACCTTGGCTACTACTCTTTACTGAGCTCTTTCAGCATATATATTTCTTTTGCTTTTTACAGCTACCCAACTGACAGCCAATGACATATCTGGCCAACACTGCAAAGGCACTTTTGATATTAGATCATTGGGGTGCTTTTTCTTTTTGTCCTCTGACAAATACTTGTCAGAAAGCTACCAGTTTCTCTTTTGCTCCATGACACTGAACTTACTATAAACATTAGTGATTTACTCAGAACCTTCTGTGAAATTCAATAACCTTCATGGCACACAATCTTATAAATGTATTTAGTGAGATATTATAAGGGATTACCATCTTAAAATCACCTGAAGGCTAGCATTTCATCTAGACAAGTGAGTTCAGATCATTAAAAATCTAATGGGAATCTCCTCTGTGGTCAGATGATTGCTTTAACCATCGCTGAAGGTATAAAGAAGTGATTTAAGTCAAATTCTAACAATCCATTGTGACACAAACTATACTTGTCTTTGATGATGAAGTCTCTATTGAAAGGTGGTAAGTCACAGGTAAGGAGGCTGTAACTTTCAGCTGAGGGACAGCAACTTCCTAAATATTTCCTAAATATTCTTCCTAAAAATTCTTCAGTCAAGAGCAATCATCTGACACCACCCTTGCACTTCAAATTTAAATTTCTCCCCTCCGTTACAAACCTGACATTTCCCTCATGTTAAATCTTATTTTCCTTCTTACTGAAGTCAAGCCTGTCAGTAAAATTCTGAATTTACAGAAAGAGTATAAGATTCATATAAAAGTGTTTTATGCTTTACCGGTCTTTCATGTAACAAATTTTTCATTAATTTTTTTTAACCTTCTTACTTCACCTGTTAGGTTTTAGCATTTGGTAGGTCAGTATTTTACTCTCCAGTGCTGTGGTTTTATCCAGACTAGTCTGGTAGCTTTTTGATGTCTTTCCCCCTTAAATTAGAAAGTATGTATTCTCCAAAAAAATATAAAAGAATGATGTGAACATTTTGCATTTGCCCCAGGGTTGTACAAAAATGTTTTCTCAGTGGAACACCCGTCAAGAAAAAGAAAAGACATGCCTAAGAGCTCTGGAATGTGAAGACTGGGTTTAAGTCAAATGTGGCTAGTGCTAAAAATGACCTTGATCCAAGGTCTTCTCTATTCCAGATGAGTACCCAGGCTACAAGGTGGTGTAAGTGGCCCCCAGTGCTCTACTCCATTCCTGCCTCAGCATTGCCTCTTCCTTGTGTTGGTGTGTAGCCTTTCAAGGGTGTGCAGCAATCTGGGCAAAAAAGAAGGAAGGAGGGAGGAAAAAAAAGAAGGAAGGAGGGAGAGAGGATGGGATCATAGAATCATAGAAACATAGAATGATTCAGGTTGTAAGGGACCTTAAAGATCATTGAGTTCCATGGGCAGGGACACCTCCCACCAGACCAGGTTGCTCCAAGCCCTATCCAGCCTGGCCTTGAACCCCTCCAGGGATGGGGCAGCCACAGCTTCTCTGGGGAACCTGTTCCAGTGCCTCCCCACCCTCACAGGAAAGAAGTTCTTCCTGAGATCTAATCTAAATCTCCCCTCTCTCAGTTTAAAACCGTTATCCCTCATCCTATGGCTCCACTCTCTGATCAAGAATTCCTCCCCATCTCTCCTGTAGCCCCCTTTTAGGTACTGGAAGGGGCTCTAAGGTCTCCCCAGAGCCTTCTCTTCTCCAGGCTGAACAACATCAACTCTCTCAGTCTGTCCTCATAGGCGAGGTGCTCCAAGCCTCTGATTATCTTCGTGGCCCTCTTCTGGACCCATTCCAACGGGTCCATGTCCTACTTTTGTTGAGGAGTTCAGAGCTGGGTGCAGTACTCCAGATGGGACGGGATGGGATGGGATGGGATGGGATGATGAAGGGGTGAGTCTTGGTCACTCAGGGGTGTCCCCACATCCCCGTCCCCACTGTTCACAGCCACCCTCTTCGGTGGTCTCTGCTGGACTGGGCACAGGGAGGCGAAGCAGCCGCCTCCTCGGAAAACTGCTGGAGCCGGGATTTTTTCGGCTAAGCCCTGCACACCTGCACAAACAGCGCGGCGGGGAGCAGGCCTGCCTTTTTTTATTATTCTAATTTTCACGGTGAATAAGAAGGAAATCTTCTCTGGCAGCTCCCTGGGGCAGGCCGAGGGGCGGAGGAGGAAAAACAAACATTTTCTTGCTGCGTTTGTCCCTTTTCAGAGGCGATAGCGGGGGGCTGCCAGGCCCCCTGACTTGCAGGAGGTGGGAAAGTGCTGGCTCAGCAAAAAAAAAAAAAAAAAAAAAAAAAAAAAAATAGGAGCAGGATTTGGCCAGCCCTGGATGGGGACAGTTGGGTGCCCTGCTGTGATAAGGGGACATTTGGAGCCGGATCCTGCCATCCCATTAACCCCGGCGGTGCCAGCGCCGGGGGTTGGAGCCATCGCTGCCGGCCCCCAGCCCAAAACCAAGCGCGAGACCCTACAATAACAACGGGACCGTCCAGGGCGAGCCCCGCCGTGGGGGGAAAAATAAAACTCCCCGTTGGTAAAGGAGTCGGGTTTCTCTCCGGAGCTTCCAAGAATTTATTATAAACAACAGCGGGGAGGAAAAGCTGTTTTCTGAATGATGACAAATGTTCCTCTCGCAAGCGGGACGGGGCCCAGGGGTCCCTCTCCGTTGATTTTTTTTTTAATTCCCTTCTGAGGCCCTGTGGTTAGTCTGGCATCAACCACCCCTATTTGCCTACAGTCCCACA
>JAOXJK010000012.1:122545754-122570518 GCA_025774025.1 Xenus cinereus
GGTTGAGTCACCATCCCTGGATGTGTTTAAGAGTCGCTTAGATGTGGTGTTGGGGAATATGGTGTAGGGGGGAACTTTGTAGAGTAGGGCTGATGGTTGGACTCGATGATCCCAAGGGTCTTTTCCAACCTATTATTCTATGATTCTAGCTGCTGGTTGGGGTTAAACCAGGACAATCTGTTTCGGAAAGGGCAGTGAGAGCAGAACATGCCCAAAGGGCTGCTGTAACCTAAAGCACAGGAGTGGTGTGAGGAAATTACAGTGATTATTGTCCTATAACATTATGTATTCTCACTATTTAGATTTCTGTATGTGTTTTTTCTGCAGCTTCAGTACAGCAAGACACATGATTAACTTAAAATGCATGAGTGGTCTCATTAAACTCAATAAAATTGCTCACATGCTTACTATGCATTTAAGTATTTTGCAGAATCAGCATTAAAATAAGAGGCAATCCATAGACCTCTCCACTTCTCATATATTAAAGTTTGGGAAAGGGAGGAGGCTTTAATATAAAAGCTGGGTCTCATGCAAAAAAGTTGAAATGCAAAGGTTTGATATATTTGATACATAATGTATTAAACAAATATTGATGTATGGATCTATTGATATTGTTCTATGCTTTTATATTATGGCACATTACAATATTGCCTAATAGTATCTCTTAACAGCAATTTCAAGTCATCTAAGTTGCATTTGCTTGTATTGATCTTGTATGTATTACTGTGGCACCTCTTCTGTTGTGTTTGTTCTTTGTAAATTCTTCCAATACATAACAGGAGGTGAGAGAAATTCGATGAATTGGAGTCAGAAAGTCAAGGAAGGATATGTAGATGTATGAAACTTGTGTTAATGTTTCTTTTTTTTTAAGCTAATCTGCCTTAGTTTACTATTTCAGCACATCTCTGAAATACTCAGTGTTTTAAAAAACTTAGATATAGTCCTTATAAAGAAGACTAAAATACCACTGAGCATTAAAGCCATTATTAGAGCTCAAAAAGGATTCAGAGCCAAAGAAAACATTAGGTTTGTGTGAAAAAGACGATACCATATGTTACAACCCACCCATTACAGTTTGTCCTGGTGCATCACATCACTGAGATTGTGAATAGTGAAAAAAATAATCTTTCTACCATAGTTTGTCTTTTAATTTAGTACTTGCCTTTTGAGTCCCTTTACCAGCATGGAAATAAAAATGTGTTCCTGTATTTAGATGTTTTGCCAACAGTAATATAAGTTCATATGTCAAATAAGTATGGCTTAATATTTTGCAGGGTTGTGTTCTCCCTTTCTACTTGTAATTCCACTTGCCTTAATAGATTATTTTGTCAGTCCATTGTGTGGCTGTTTAATTCAAGTTGTACTGTAGATGAAAACACAGAGGTATATGAGTTGCAATAAGATAAACAGAAGGTATTACATAATAACTGTGCACAGTATGGAAAAAAAATCTAGTATTTCAACACCTGCAGGTTTTTCTACTGCTTATGTACGGACTGATGGTAATTACATTTTTTAGGAAAAAAAAAAAACAACAGGATTTCAAAGTTTTTGGCTTTCTGCTGAGATGGTATAAACTGACATACCTACAGGAAAAAGCATTGAAACCCTGATCGTACAGACTAGATAAAAATGTGACCTTGTTCACTCAGTCATTTCTTTAAAGAAAAGGAAGACGCAAAGTAACCTTGAAGGAGAGATGGGGTTTTGTTTCCTTTTCTGAGGAGGAAGAAACCCTGGAGGGCTGTGATGTAAAGTTAACTTGGCATCAACAATGTGTTTTTAGGGATGCACTCAGTTTCACATAGGCCTTTTGTACGCTAGGATGCAGCTTCTCCTTGGAAGATCCTGCCTTGCTGGGATGGAAACTGTTTATAAGTCTTGCTGCCTCTCCAGAGGGTGGAGAGGGTATCATATGTGTACTCAGGACTTCACCTACTAAGCTTTTCCATTAATAGGTAATAATTCTTCCCAGCCATGAAGGAGGGATGCTGCAGTTCCCCATCATCCATCTACCAGGATAGGAGGAATTTTGCTGTGGTGTCCTTTTTCCATAAAACACTGTCCACCAGCTCATGCCACTGCTTTCCACCCTGAGCTATGTAGCTTTCCTCTGGGGATCTCTTTTACCCCTTGCTTTCCAAACAGCCGTTGTTTAGATGTTTGGGTCATGGAAGACAAACTTGGCTTCACTGAGTTTTTAAAAGGGACATGGGTACTGTTGTGCCTAGATCACCTGAATCAGATCTCTTCTGTTGTAGATACCAGTAGCCCTGAGGCACCTGAAGTACCGTACAGAGATAGTCTAAAACATTGGTTGCATTTGTTGGGTGTTTGGAAAAAATTGGCCACTTACGCTTGATGAGTGAATCCTATAATGTATTATAGATCGTTGGTACCAGGATAGACTTTCAGTCTTACATTTGAGAAGTGAAAGTCAAATACAAGATTTATATTTATGTAGTAAAAAGGCAGACTACAGGTTCCTGAAATCAATGACTCTCAAAAT
Organism: Xenus cinereus; assembly: GCA_025774025.1. Classification (NCBI taxonomy): domain Eukaryota; kingdom Metazoa; phylum Chordata; class Aves; order Charadriiformes; family Scolopacidae; genus Xenus; species Xenus cinereus. The sequence continues at coordinate 122,548,264 of JAOXJK010000012.1, forward strand.
TGCCCAAACATTGAATGATATGCATGAATAATTTAAGACTGTTTTGTTAAATGTGCAAAAGTCAAGTTATCCTTGCAGTGAGACTCATTGTAAATCGCCAGCAATTTACTGTGTTTCTCAAAACCACAGGCAGCAATTTACAGATGAGATTAGACCCGTTACTATACGCATGTGACATTTTCTTGATTTAAACTGTCATTCTGAAAAGCTGTTAACTGACAGCCGGAGTTTGGAATGAGGTTATAAAGTTTACTGAAGGACTCCTTACCACTGAGGTTGAGCCATATTTCTGCTCGGGTAGAGAAGAGCACGTAGACCTCCTACCGCAACTGAAGTATGTATGCATGCAAATTAGCACTTTCAAGGGAAATTATACATGATCTTTTTAGTCATTCATGTGCTACAGTGGTGTATGGTGCTATGCTGACATTTTACATCTCATAAACACAGTAATATATTTCCGAAATACTTTCCTTCTTCTGAGGTATGTCAGAAATTCTGACTGTAAGTGCTACAGATGGCTGGCAGTATAACAATACGCATCAGCTTCATCATTTTGTCTGCTTTCCGCAAGTGATGTTTATCAAAGCAGTTTTGAGGATGATCTGTTGGGTTCCAGAATATCACATTAGGCCAGAGGGGGGGAATATTCATCTTGTTGGGTTTTTTTTAATTATTATTATTTGTTAATTGTCAACTAAACCAGAAGTCTTCCTACCAACTCAGTTCCTGTTATACTTCCCTGGCATGTAGATATGCAGTACTTGGCCTAAGGATTATATATCATTCCTGTCTTAGCTACCTTCTCTTTGACGTCATGGGACCAGTTTCAGTATAAGTGACACCACCACCTTTGTCTTTCTCTACTGACCTTCAGAAATGAGCAAGCATTCAGATTAACCTAGATACCTTGATGTTCTCCAAAACTTATTTTTGACATGAAATAACTCCTGGTTCTCCGTCTTTTAAATAGTTGAAAAGTACTTTCTGGTAGTCACTCATTCAAAACCTGTCCAGTTTTGCAGGTTATTGGTCTGGATAGGTCCTTGGTATAAAGAGGTCATCACAGTTAGTGAAGCATTCAGGAACTACCAAAATAGCAAAAGAAATTAAAGTTCACTTTTTCTAAAAACCCATCTTGTAAGGTATATTCTACAGGTATGAAAAATCTTTCCCAAAATTTTCACTGAAAGTTTCAATCCAAAACTTCCTTATTTGTTATGAGGCAATCAAATTCTCCTTATCAGGAGATAAGGAGACATGCCTAGGTATTGCATGAAAGATTTTGCATAAAATTTTTTTGCATAAAAGCTTAAGATGACTCTGCTTTCAATAACTCTCTGCGGAGGGAGGAAGCCAGTCAGTTTAAAATTGCATTGCCCGGAATATTATGGACATGGTGTCCAAGTGAGTAAACCCAGAAGTTAAGACTATTGACAGAAGACCCTCTCATTCATCATTACCCTGTCGTTGCACCAGCCTCTTCTTCCCTTGCAGATGGGCATGAAGAAGAATGTCTTGTAGTGCTGCCCACTTGGAAAATTGTTTGACCAGTATGATTCAAAGACAGGAAACCATTAAAGCAGAAAGTGATCATAAACATGAGAGAACCATTTAAAAGGTGACAGAAAGGAGGTGCACTGCAACTTGAAAGTTCAACATTTTCAGAAGAATCTCTTGGGAGGAGTCTGAGATAGATAGTGTCATATATAAAAACAGACAAAGGGAAAGATGCAGACCACTGGGACCTGAATGGTACATAAGAATGCATTGGAGAAGAGGATCTGGAGATGGTCTTTTTCAGGTTTATGAGCCAGGGATACCTCAGAGCCAATGTGTTACAGGTGGGCGGTAAAATGAAGTGATGGAAATGTGTGGCAAACCTGACAGAGCTTAGAATAAAAAAAAAGAATGGACCTCTTTGTAAACCGGAGAAGCTACAGTTGTCACAGGCATGTGACAGTTGGTCTTCTGGGAACTAGATGATCCCTCAGGCACTGTCGCTCCCATTACCTCAGCCAAACTGGTGAAAGGCTTCAGCCAGTATATATCTCAGGTAACACATCTTAGCTGCTATCAGTGGATTTGAGTTTGTTTATACAGAACAAATGGATATTGTCGATTTATTATAACAATGAATTCAATGTTTCATCTGCATTCTGTTGGCATTAGTACCCATGTGTATCAGAATTCACTCATGGGTTAGGTGCTAGTTTGGGATTATTGTACCTTCTTCCGTTGTGCCAGGTGGAATTGCCTTTGGAAAATTCTGCTTTTGCGAAGTATTTGGTGAGGGTAGGGAAAAAAGAAAAAAAAAAAAGAAAAAACAAGTGAAGAGACAGGCAAAAAAAGCAAGCATCAAGGAACAAATCAGTTCTCTTTCTTCTTAGGCTTGAACAGATTTTTAGGAAGAACATACTAAACCCATTAGGTTGTAACACAGAGAGTAGTAGATATTGGGATACTTCATTACAAATAGGTTCTTAAGAATATTAATAAAAATGTAGAGCGGGCAAAATAGAATGAACTGAATTATCCCTCAGTAAATAAAAGTTTGGCTTCAGAGGGGAGCTGGATTATTCATTGTACTGTGTTGAAAAAATGTAAGTTCGCGTCTGAGGATCTAATTGCCCCCAGCCAATATTTTAGTCACTTTCCCACTAGAAAATAGTCCCTAGTCTCTGATTTGTTGAAAAGACAAAACCTTATAGAAAACAGTTTTGCTGTGGCATTTTATTTATGCATCTTTGATTTATAATTCAATCCCTGTGCCCAAAATGTATATGTGCATGTGCACAGAAAGGCTCCTTTTCCAACTTGCTTTGTTAAAAGCTCCCCTTTTACTTTCTGCAAGGTGGGTTTACTGTCCATGTGGTTCTATTTCTTTTGGTGGAATATTAGTCAAGTCTGCCTTCATGGGACCTTGTGGCAATGAGAAGTGGTGGAGGTTACAACGTTAATGGTAATGCACGGTGCTGCTGTTGGGAGATCTCACAATCACATGTAAGTACATGGATTCACCTCACTGGGTGCCGATATGAGTTATGCAGTCTCCCAGGGAGTTCAGCAATGCTGCTTTGCAGTCAAACAAAGCACGAGTAAACTCTGCCTAGAATATTATTTTATTCCGTGTGTTTCAAATCAGTCTACTCCAAATTAGTATCTTCTTTCATCTTTGATTTATCTCAATGCCAGCCTTCACCTTGTATTTCTAAAAAATGAAGGCTATGACAGTTCTTTAATAAATTACCAGTTTTCTTTCTACTTTCAACTTCTGTGGACAAGAACAGAAAATGTTAGAACTTCATCACAGGAATTAAAAAATGAAGTGGTCAGTGAATACAGTTGAATATTAGGCCATTAGTCTGGTATTACCTGAGTTATTTCATAAGTCAGATCAGCATTACACAACCTAGTTCCAAGTGGCCTGTGAAATTTTTCCTCAGCTTTTGGTTTTTCGGAAGTGTCAAAGGCAGCATTAAATTGGGTCTGCAATGGTAATTATTTTACCAGCCAGACCTCAAGCATGGAAGATATGGGCTGCGTGTTATTCACAAGGTCATAAGATTTGACCTGATAACAGAAGCATTACTTTGAATTATGTGGAAGAAACACAGTTCCTTCGCTCATATTCTCTTCTTTAGAAAAATCAAACAACCACCTTCTCATAAGAGAAGTGACTGAATGCAAATTTCTAGCTCTTTTGAACTGTTATAAACAAGCTCTAGTTCCAGTGTTGAATCTAAATAAAGTAGGCTGTCAAATTAATTTTTGGAAATGCATTTTAGAATTAGTATTAAATACTTTGTTCTCATGTGTGAGCTCATTTACTTTTTTATCTCTCTGATACTGTACAAATGTTAGTCACTCCAAATAACCGTCCCTGGGATGTTTCCCGTTGGTCTGCCTCTGATCTTGTGCAATGCCTTATGTTGTTCTTTGCCACCTGACATCTAACAAAGAAAAGGTCTTTAAGTGTACACTTTCAAGTACCAAATAGCACCACAAAAGAACAATAAGCAAGAAACAATCTGAAATCACTACCATATGTATTGCCCTGTCTCAAGTATAAATACTTGATTTAAAAAACAGTCTGATTAAAAACTGTTTATTTAGAAAGCTTGGTTTAAACAAGTTGATTGTAACATTGTGGCTAAACATATCCTAACAATACAGCTGATGAATCCTTTATGTTTCTCAATTTATACATTCACTGCATCTGGTTTTGATCTGAGGAAGGCGCAGGCAACTTTTAGCATGAATTTAGGATGTTTTTAAAATAACTTGGAACTCCCAGCTCCAGAATGTTCTGTAATTAAAAGTAATCCTGCAAAGAAACTTTGTTTCTGGTTGTTTAATTGTCATTTTAAATGAAAACATGCCAAAACAATGCAACCAAAACAATAGTAAATCATGAGAGTGAAAGTTTAATAATTAGTGACTTGTTTGAAGATCCCTGGATTATTGGATATAATTAAGAAACCGAGTAACATCTCCTGGTATTCTCTATCAATAGAATATCTAAATCATGGTTTAAAATATTCTGAGACACATAAGTTGTAAATTCTTGTTACTGACAGTTTCTGACTCTTTGGTTGTTTTATCTTCATTTTTTAGTAAATGAAAAGAGTATCTTATTTTATCAACTACCACAAAAAAAAAAAAAAAAAAAAAAAGCAAGCCGTAATGGAACAAGTGACTTTATGGAAAACTCAGCTTTGTAAAAACCATTTTTTGTTATCTGTGGATTTCTACTTAAGTATGTCAGGGAATATCTCCACTTAAAATCTCTGAGTGCCCTCAGCTCTCATTTTATCACCAATTTTTATATTGGAAAATGTAAGCTGTTTTGACATCTACCTATCAAAATTTTTTGAGAGATTGAGAGACATGAGTCATCTGGGGTCAATTCACTATGGAAAATGCTTTTTGATGAACAAAGAAGGTAAAAAACCACTGAAAAAAAAGATGAAAAAGCATATTCTTAATCTCAGTAGTTTGGAATTGCAAGATCTTTAAGAAATAACCAAAGCAGTTTGCAATGAATTTATGGAATATGCTGTAATGAACTACTTAAGTAATTTTGTCATGTGTTGACTTTGAGCATATTGTGGGAACTCATGGGTTCTGCTATCGAAATGGGAGAGAACATTATGAGTGAAAAGCAGGAGGTGGTAGTTGTGTAGACACTGCATAAGGGTGGACAAGGATGTTGTGGTTTGAATTTAGTGTGTTTTTCTCTTGATCAAAACTTCAATTTCTCGCTCTATCCCATCAGCAGTGTTTGTACACAATGCAGGAGCATATGTCTGCAGAGAAGGAGAACACTATAAATTCACTAGACTATTTATTTTTGCAAGTGTCAATTTTGCAAGTACTTCTATGTGAATCTAATTGAGTAGCAAATTTAAACAATATTGGCATTTTCAACATAAATATCAAGCTTCATGTTACATTCTGGAGAGAAGAGAAAGAACCGGAAAATGTATGAGATGCATAAGCAGAATTCCTGATTAAAGTATGTTTCAGCTGGGACAGGCTTGTGAAGCGTTAAAGGACCATGACTGCAAATTTTTGCAAGATACTGTTTTCTAGAGATCATCCTAAGTCCTAATGTGATTCCCAGCTATTAGCTATCCCAAATCTTGTCTTGACATATTTTCTCCAGAGCCAATTTTTTGAGGGGGAGTAATTTGTTAATTTTGTCTTGTACTGCAATGATTAATTAGTGTTTGGAGGGGTTAGTATTTAGTTGTAGAATAGAATATTTCAGTTGCAAAGGACCTACAGCGATCATCTAGTCCAACTGCCCATTCTTTTCAGGGCTGACCAAAAGTTAAAGCATGTTCTTAAGGACATTGTCCAAATGCCTCAAACTCCAACAGGCTTGGGGCGTTGATCATCTCTTTTGGAAGCTTGTTCCAGGGATTGACCACACTTGAGGTAAAGAAATGCTTCCTCATCTCCAGTCTAAACCTCCCCTGATGCAGCTTTGAACCATTCCCATTAGTAATAAGAAAAAAACCCCAGAAAACTGCTACCAAACAACACCCCCCCCCCCCCCAAAAAAAGGAAAACAACTAATACCCCATACAAAAAACAAACAAACAAACAAAAAAAACTCAAAAAAAAAAAGAGCCTTGATAGTTTGTTCCATAATCAGATGCACTTGTATCAATGGCATGATGTACTCTCACTTCACAGGCATATCTACATTTATGAAACATAGAGGGGAAACCTTATTTGAAATGTGAACTTTCTTATGTTTATTGTACCAAACCAAGCCTTTGTGGACGTGACTAACTGAGAGTAGGAAGCTGCTAGTTTACTCCTAATCTTTATTCAAAAAACATACATGGATTCTAGAAATTTTTGCATAAGTCTTATTAAAGCAAATGTTTCTGTTGCTACTGTGGAAGTTTTCATTCTTGTTTCTGGTGACTTGCAGTTCAAGAAAGTTAATTTAGTTTTAGGAGAAGGTTTGAGATTTTCTTAATTTATTCAAACCAGTTTGCTCATCCAGACTGCCTTTTAGGTTGACGTTATTGGAAAAAACTGAGCATTGTCTTCTTGTTTTAGCCTCTTTCAATGAGCTCTGTGTGGCAGATCTCCATCTGCGTGGACAGTTAAGTATATTCGCAGGCCTTATAGAGGTACCTGGTTTAGAGAGTTGTTTCTTTTGCTCTTTTCAAAGAGAGTTAAATAAAATGGCTGTTCCTTCTTTCTTCATTGCTGATTGTCTGAAAGTATTTAAACTCTAATCTTGATAGAGGGAAATACCTGCAGTTTCAATATTCCAGGACTTGCTATGTAATATGCCGTGATTTTCCTTAGTAAAAGCTTAAAGAATCTTTACTTTCCTAATCCACACATCTCCATTTGAAGTATGGCTTTTACATCAGTTGCCATTCAAGCCAGCTGTATGTGTCTTTTGTATCAGGGAGTGGCATAAATATAACATGTAAAGGCTTTTCAGGAACATACTGAGCAGCAGCCCTACTACCGCTACAGTTGGAAGAGGGTGAAAAAAATATATTTTAATTTTCCCCCTTACCCTCAAAATTCATGAAGCTTGACAATTTCCTAGCTGTCAAGCTACTGACATGGCTATCCATACAGAAAGTATGGATATATCAGAGTGGTCTTGGAAAGGCTGACATTTACATACATTTTTTAGCTCAATGATTAAATTAATGAGAGGTGCCAGTTAGTCATTTGAGAACCAGAAGATACATTTACCTGAAAGGTCAGGTAAATGAAAGAGCTGGCGCAGAAAGCTGTGAGATTGGGCATTAATTCCAGCCCGTTTCTTGGTATCGATTACACAGATTGCAAGTGCTCATTTGTAGGCCAGAAGGCAGATATGTCTCTTTCCAGGCCATTTGTCTCCTTTTGTTTCTTAATTAATATCACGGATTCAAAAACTTGTGGTAATGAAATTGGCCTGTTAATTAGGCCAGTCTTTAGCAGTAAGATTTTGATCTTAGTTTTTCTCCAGCGCAGTTAACGGTAGTGTTGTTAAAATTTATGCTTGTTTTCCTTTTGCAAAGTTGCCTGTAATTGAGATAGTTATACTAATGTGAGGAATAAACAGGTTTTCCGTTGTAGTGTTAGATTTCAGAGAATAATACTGATTTCAGAATCTTGACTTTTCTCTGCAAGTCTTTAACCTGCTGCTCTTTACTATTTATATCTTACAGGGAAAAAACCTTGGGGATTTTTCTTTTTTATTTTGAACATCTGGTAATATTTTCTGTGATGTAAAATATTGTATCATGATATTTTGATGCAACTTTCCTTGGCACAGTCAGTTTTCTTTGATAATTGTGCTCATTTTTTTCCAGAACAATGGAAGAGTTGTTTTATTTCTTTTTAAGGGTAAAAAAAAGTTGAGGTGTAGCCAAAAAATGAGAAGGACAAGGACACCAGTGAAACACATATTTAGATGTCTTAGTGAGTGTTTTGTGAGGAAGGTGTTTGTGTGGTGTAAATTAATTTTCTGGTTTGACGTTCACCTTCAATTAGAAGACAACACTTCCTTTTCCTTTCTTTTTTTTTTAAACTTCTACTAGGTTGCAACTTCACGTTAAAAATTAAATAATATCCTTTTACTCAGTGCTGAATTCTGAAGAACTTATCACTAGAAATCAATGATGAAATCCCACCTGTGTTGATGTCTCATTTTGTGTCCTGTATGCAGCCCTTGTGGTGCACATAACCTTTCATTCCCTCCTCATATTTACATCATTTAGGTCACTAAAACAAGTATTGCTGTATTTTAGCACATCTTTACCGGAGTGAATTATATTTATGTCAAATAGATGAGAAGTGTAGATAGAAGTCAGAAAACAGGAGTGGATTTATTAGAAGGGTAAGTGATCCCTTTGTAGTGTTAAGGTCAGAAAATGTTTTCACATCATGAAATATTATTGCACGTTTTGGGTCTCCCCTAGGAGAGATGGATGTAGGCAGGTGGAGTAGGCATAATTGTTCACATACACAGACCAAAAAAAAGCATCTTTCAAATGAACACTTACAGCGTCCCTTTTTTTTTGTTTGTTTGGGGTTTTTTTGTGTGTGTATTATTGTGATCCTCCTTTAGGAAATATCCAGGATACTATGTTATTTTAAGGTGACTGGAAGGGGTAGAAAATATTGCTGGAACCTGAACATCTTCTAAATAAACTATTCAGGATAAAGGACTCTGTTAGAAAATGCTTTTGTGAAATCTGTGAATAATCTTTCACAGCCTATGACCTTATGTATACTCAAAGATATGCATATATCAGCTCAAGCAATGAAATAAACTACTCATTCTTTCCTTGAACAACTAAAGAATAGGTTGCCATACTTTGCTCACATTTTCTGAAAAACATAATGATTAGGAAGAAAGATTGACTATATCAGCTCCCTCAAACCTGAGATTTAAGTTGTTCTAAAACTACTGTAGCAGAAATTGCACACTAGTTTTAACTATAAATATTTCTACCTCTCTGTTGTACATTTTATGTTGCTTTTTACACACTTTTAAACTAAACAGTAGAACTCGGAAAACTTTAATAACATCTCATACTTGGCTGCCAAAGTAACTTTGGTAATTGAAAATTTCATCTCAGTGATATTGGTCTTCCCATTCTTAAAGTCTTTACAGATTTAACAGTTTATGTCTTTGCTTCATTATTTTTTCCTCAGGGTTTTCTGAAGATTTTTTCCCCTTTTCAAATACACTATGATATAACAAAACTGTTGGATAAATCTGGCAAATCAATCAGTTGTGGCCCAGGCATGCATCCTGTTGATATTTCCTAGGCCAACCAAGTAAAGAAAGTGTCTCAAAGCAGAAAAAAAATACAGGAACAAACAGTGTCCAATGGTGCACCCTGTGGATAGTTCCATTTTCTGAGCCAACAGGTAAAAGGGGACTGGATTATGAAAAGTGGCATAAAAACCACTTAGTCATCATGTGCACTCTTCTGAATAACCAACAGTCCTGTCATATAACCTCTTCCATAAACTAATCACTTTATAACATACTGTGATTATATGATCCAGTATTGTTTTAATTTGCCCTATCACAAAATACACAGATTTTGTGATCCATGTACCACATAATCATTTGCAGTTGCAAATTTTGGATTTGTTGGATAACATGATGGACTTCTCAGGGCACTAGATATTTTTTTATTATCTTAAGAAAAACCCCTCAACCATCTTGTCTCTTTTTTCCTCTTTCTTTGCACTTCAGACTTTCTTGTACAGAGACTTTTACCCAAGACCTCTGCTTTATAAATTCAAGACGCCATTCCACCTAGCACAGGAGAAGAGCGAGGGTGGTTTTGAACTACTTCTCTTAGACTAAGATTTTTATTTCCAGAGAATAACGGAAAGAACATCTTAAAGAAAAAAGCTGAATCCTTTTTCAGACAAGCAATTTGTCGCAACCACGTGAAAAGCACCTGGAATCGTTGCGTGTCATTTTCCTCTTAAATTTAACTGTGCCGAGGGTCTGTAGATAGATATGATAAGGTCACAGCTGAGCCGGGGTGATTATATTGTTTTATAGGACTGTTACGGTGTTACATTGTTGTAAAGGAAAACACTATTTTTCTGTATTAAGAGATAACTGTAAAAAAACCTACGAAAAATGGACTTTCTTCAGTACTTCCAAGATTGAGTTAGAACTGTTAATTACGAGCCATATCTTTGCATGAAATGCACCAAATACATAACTTTTCTTCTTAGCCTTATCTCACAACAGAAATATGGAAAGTTATAGCTCATCACTTTTGGGATGAGAAATAAGAAACAAGAAGAATTGGCAAGTTAAGACATGGCATAAGTGATCTTTTGATATGTGTTGGGTAAATATTAAATATGCTCTTCTCTATCCTAGGGTCACAGGCAATGTGCTGCCTACAAGACTTTCCAGCTTTGCTTGTGGGCATAGGAAATTAAAAACATAAAAATAAATCGTGGACTTTCACAGGAAGCGAGGCATGATGTTGCCTACTGCTCGTTTGCTGTCTGTACTGTTGCCTGTGGTCAGACGTGATTGGGACCACTGTTCTGAGATATAGCTAAAAGTTATATTGTTTCATCTAGTACATTCTAGGCTACAGCTCTGTCTCTGACCTCATTGAGGAAAGGGTAAATGTGGAATATAAGAATAGTTTTTCCTACTGTATCATCATTGTTTTTTTCAGCACTGATGCTACAAGATGACTTGCACTTGAATTAAGGGAATATTTTGAGCAATTCAGTGCTCCAATAAGGGTAGCTCATATAATATTATAAAAAATGCAGTATTTGTTATGACAGGCAGAGCTTTGCATGCCCATGAGAAGAACCTCTGCAGAGACTAAGAATATTTTTTCAGAGATCATTTAAAATTTTCAAGATAAGTAAATGGAAAACTACAAATTTCCCAAGAAAACAGCTCCTTTACTTGAAGTCTGATAGTTTTTACCAAGAAGTACTTCTGCAGCATCTCATGGGAGTTATAGTCCAGCCTCATGTCCCTAATTCTCTTTTCTGAACTTGAGATCTGAGTTGACCATATCCCTTGCTGAACTACTGTGATGCTATCATCTGTAGTCCACTGAATGGAATAGCAGGAAGAAAAAAACTACAGTTGCTGTTAACATCAAGACGATACTTCAGAATCTTTTCTTTTCCATTTCAAATTGTTACCACAAAGCTGATGTTTGGGGGTATGTGTGTCACTTTATGTCTGTATATTAAACCTAAGATGTCACTAAACAACAGATATTTTTCACTCTCCAAGAGTGAACAGAGCACCCCTATAAAAATGATTTTAATGGAGAAGTTTGAACAATGGTTTTGAAAACATTCTGTACTTTGATCTAGTTTTAAGGTTTCTCACTTTCAGCATCTTTTTCTTAATTATTATTTTTTGTAATCCAAACTACTAGATAAAGGTGAAGCAGTAAACAATCTATTCATTTCAGTTCTGTCGACAGCATCTTTATCCATATGGGACAGCTTATAGAGGTGGGTCTGGGATAAAGCAAATCATTATTTGCTGGAACAGAGCCCAGCCATTAGGAAGTCATTTTTAACACTGGCCAAGAACTAATGAACTGCATTTTAAAGTGTCTTTTTCCAAATGCAGTAACTGGCACCATTCCCAATGCTGGGAACACTGACATTAGAAAAAAATAATTGTTAAAAATGTCCGCACAACATGTCATCCATATAGACACACATACTTTCACTACACTAATATGGCATTAATGCATTAAAACTCTTTGTTAAATGGGGTGAGGGCGTTGATGCAAGAGTAAGACGTGGTAAAGATTTTGGGAGTATTTTCTGCTACATAGTGCTGCTTTACAGGAAGGAGAAGCAGCCTTTGTGTGTCGCTTCCACCAGGTGAGGTCTTAGATGCTTTAAGTAGGTGAGAAGTTTGCATTGTATGCACTCTTATGCCAGTTGGATAAGCTTGGTTTAGCATCAAGAAGAGAATACTTTGTGCTCTGAATGGACATAGACAGGCAAACTCTTAAGTTTTCCTGTTTTTTTTTTCCAACAGAAGATTGATCTGCTGAAAAGCACCAAGCAGCAAAGAGTGACCCCAACTTCCCTAAGGTTTCAGTAGTTTGGTTTTTTTGGAGGCTTTTTTTTCACCCATTCTAGATTCACAAACTGAGTGAAAATGGTGATGCTACTAACTGCTTTTTTTTTTTCAGTCATCAATGGTCAGAACACATAGCCACGAATTGGGGGAAAGGGGTTCATGGTCTTAAATACTAGTGCACAGATGGCACTGCCTAAGTCACAAGGGCTGTCTGCAGCAAAGCAAAACTTAAGAAGGGATATTTGAAAATGAGTAGATTTCATTAGTCAAAGCTGGTAGTGAAGGGGCTCTGAGAAAAAAAGATAATCATAGGGCTCAATATGAGAGAGGCAGTTCTGGGCAAAGCAGTTGGGCAATTGATGGTACAGGGACTTTTATATCTTAATTTTACTGCTGAGCAGAAACTTTTGTGGTCTCTTTTGTCATTTAGGTGTGCTCTGGACAGGATCTATTTGATTACATTCTAATATTTTTGTCTCCCAGAGTGGACCCACAGCTTCCACAAGGTTGCTTTTTTGACACAAACTGAAATATCTCCTATGCAGTGGGATGATTTCAAAGAAAAACCCCAGAAGAGCGTGTAGCTTCTTCTCAAAGGAACTTTTTTTAAAAGGTAGATGATAATCATTTAAATCCCTCCTTTTGATCCAAAAAAGGGTAACAACCTGGATTTTACATGGCCTGGCTAAATGCTCTGACAAAATGGTGCTCTAAATGGGAGAAAATTTTTATTTCCAGTCACCTTTGTTTCTTATGTTTTGGTTTTTTAGTAAAGATCTGCCTGAATTAAAATATTCTGTGTTGAAGTTAAATATGTCTTTGATCTAGAACTACTGTTTCTTTTTTTCATTTTGATTGAGAAAACAGTTAAACAAGCAATTAAGCTTATCCAAAATAAATTTAAGAAGATGCTTCAAAGTAAACTCAAAAATTAATAATGGTCTTTTTTTTAAAGGTACTTAAAACCTTAGGGTTTTAAGTGAATACAGTGAACAGTATTTCCATCTCTATCGTGCCCTCTGAGGGACTACTGCTCAGACCGGTGGTCCTGCATATGCTGGTTGCAACAACCCCCTGGTCTGTAGCTTTAATCACTATCTTTCCCAGAAACATAATACGTTATTATTAGTTTGTATTAATGTAGCACTTTCAGAGTCTCTCCTATGGAGCCTAGACTCCCTCTCCTTCTTGTGCTAGACTAAAAAAAAGGTGAAGTTTCGTTCTCCAAAGTGCTTAAAATCGAATTTTAACCTATTAAATTATCAGGTTTCATTACAAAAGTTATTTTCTCTAACCATTCCCATTTTTAGATTAGTCTAGTTTATCCTTCTAAGATGAGTTTTGCTGCTCAAAATTAAAAAGGAAGAGAACTGTTTTCAAGAGGTTTTAAAATTTGCTTTCTTTAGGTGAATATTACCAAGGTAGAGCTTCTTTAAATAGCTCACTCTAATTTTTAGGAATTATTAATAAAACTTATAAGAGTTTCCATGTTTGGGCTATTTATATAGGCTTTTAATGTATGTTGCAATTAATCAACTGATGTTAATGGAAAAAGCAGCTATCTTTAAATCTACCTTAAAATTGTTTCCCAGGACATTTGGAGATGAGCATAGCCTTAAATTTGTACACTATTTTTCCGGTTAGGGTGGAGCATTGCTTAGGATGGGGAGGTATTTGCTTGTTTCTAAATTAGATGCTCTTTGCAGTAGTAATCAAACCAATCTCTTGTTGTGGTCTGCACAACAGACACACATAAATAGAGAGGAGATTATCTGTGAAAACAGTTAAATTGTTCTTTTTCCTGTAAATCCAGCTGAAACCAGTCAGTGTTTGGTGTGTTCCAAGAGGCACAGCACTACTTAAGTCGCCATCTTTTAAAAATGTAGTTTTGCCCATTTGTAGTCATTGAAGATGCTCTGGCACAGTTTGCTGATGTTGAAGTTGAGCACTCTGATCCCAACATACGCACCCCCCACCATGTTTCGACATGACGAAGTATTTCTTATCAGTACTAGAAAGAAATGTTGTGTTCCTACCCAAGAGATTGATGAAATAATCCTTCTATAGATGTTCTGGTTACGTGCTGGGCTGTATTTTATCATCAATTAACATCAATAAGGAAGCTGAAATCACTATTTAAAAAGACAACATACAAATACAAAATATCGTTGATTTCTTCTGAGAATTTATACCATGTATACAAATATTCTATGCCTTAACAACACACAAATGCTACATAAAAAACTTCAAAGGGAACTCGCCGCCTCCTAAGGGCAGATACATGCCCAGACTTCTGAAGAAAAGAATTGCTGCTGCAGTGGACCGCTTGCTTTAGTGTGCTTTGAAAGAGATATATTGGATGTCAAGGACCCTAGACGTTGAGCAGCCATTTAGTGGGCTGGCAACAGCGGATTCCGCTGTGGCACACCTGCACTATCTGTCAGAGGAAGACGTTCTTGTGTATTACTCAGTCAGTAAGATCTGTCTCCAAGGGAGCTGAGGATGAGGGCACTATCTTTCAGCTCTCATGAATGGGAGAGAGAGGAGAAGATTGCGGGAGATCACGTCTTCCATTTGTGTTATAGATTAAGTGCCACCAGTCAAATGCCTTGCAGGCTGCTTTCTCAAGCTTGGTTCAACAACTCCTTCCTTCTTGGCTGGCTCTTATATATTGTTTCAGCACTAAATAAATAGATAAGGATGCTAATTGCATTTAGTACCTCGTTTGTAAAAGGAGGGCAAGCCAAATGGGAAGGCAGAAAATCTCCACGTGACTCCTGGATGGATACTATGGGTAATGAATTAAAACCACAGAAAGGAGATACTGTATGAAAAGACAGAAAGAAAACTGTTGAAGTTGGTGCAACATAGTCTTGTCTTTTGAATGAACAGATATGACTAGACCCCTTCTGCTTCCAAATAGTAATCTTTTATATTTTGACAGCTCCTGGGAAAAGTCTCTTTCCCTCCCAGTTAATATGAGTTGCATCAAATATTCAGACCATTATGTTACTATGTTTTTACAAGAGAGATGCTGCAATAACACTGTCCTAACTGTGCAGGTCATTTGTGTTAAGGAGCTAGGAGTCAGAAGCTACATTTTTATTATTTATTTAAAATATAAATATATTTCTATTTAAATTTATTTATATATTTAAATATATTTAAATTCAAATATTTTTATATTAAGCTCTAGGTGGGAAGAACTCAGAAATGCCTATACTTCTAGGGTAAAATCTATAGCAGGCCTACTGCAGGATGGAGATGCCAATAGCAAATAGTTGGAGACCAAACCATCTTGAAGAAACTGCATATATATATATATATGTATATATATTGCATATACAGATGATATATAGAGTGCTCCTGAGCCCGTGAGAACGTTTCACA
The DNA here is from genome assembly GCA_025774025.1 of Xenus cinereus. NCBI lineage: Eukaryota > Metazoa > Chordata > Aves > Charadriiformes > Scolopacidae > Xenus > Xenus cinereus. The sequence continues at coordinate 122,563,751 of JAOXJK010000012.1, forward strand.
CAGCAGTGTGGCTGGGCACACCTTGAACTTTCCCAGCTCCTCTGGTGTCATGAGACCCTCCAGCTGAACGTTGGCCATTCACACTTTCTGAGACCCTGCCCTCTTTCCTCACAAGGCTCCGTCACATCTCATGCCTCAAAACTGGGCTGCTAATCCCTTTAATATCATTGCTTACTGCCCTCCTTGAATAGTGGGCCTGACCTGGATCATGCTGTACCAACCCTGAAGAGCATTCAAGAAATTAATGAGAGGGATGTGTGAGATATAGGGAAGGGATGGATGGGGACAACAGGCAGTTCAGAGGGATAACAGTAGCAGCCATAATTCTTATGGTCACTGTCCATCTCATTTCATGGACTCCTTTGTGCTTGGAGATCACGGTTATCATGAGATCTGGACGGAAGGGTCAGATGTCCAAGAGTCCTGCCACTCTTGGCTTTTTTATTTCCTATGGTATCTTTCAAACAACCTTCAACCTACATAATAAACCCTGTGCTGTAAATGAGTCAAAATTAACAATAAATACTATCAGGGGAAGAGCAAATTAAGGGAGAGACAAAAGATGAATTTTCAGCTTAGTCTAGAAAATCTCTTAATCACAAAATAAAACGTTTTCCTAATATATCTTTTTTTGTGAATTCATTACAAGCAAGGGGGAATGACCTGGGAAATTACCTACAAGGCTGAGTCCACCCTGTAAAAGAATTTATAGTGGCATAGCATTCATATTTTAGTGCCAGTAGCTACTATTTTGTATCAGCTTCCAGAAAAAAAGAAGGAAAGTATTGTGGCAAAGGAACCTTTTCTTTCCAGCTGAGTACCTGAAGACTTTTGATAATATTAAGAAAGATGTTAAAAAATTGTCATTAAGTGTTATTATACTAAGACAGGTTTTAAATCTAGGTTTGTCTTATGGGCTTACCTACCTTGGAAAAATCTGTGAAGGACACTAAAGATTTTAATTTATACTAGCTATTGCTTCTTAATATCCACTGTGGAAATCCTGGGTACATAAAATATTTGAATTAATTCAGTTCACGAAATACATGCTGACATCCACACCAAGAGTTAAACAAAAGTAGACAGTGTGCAATAGGCCAGCTTATTTTGGAACAAATTCTCAGAAAAGGTATGTATTCCAAGAAGTCCTTCAGCTTCTGCTAAATAGGTGCATTAGCTCTCTCAAGAAACATTTCTGTGCGTTTGAACAATTTCAGCTCACGATTGAGTTATTAAGTAGAACAAAGACTCAGCTTAGTTTTCCTGAACGTCAGTTTCTCATTGAGCTACTTAGTGCAAACCAACACAGAAGTAAATGTGCTATTAGACATTGGCGGATTACTGATGAGTTTTTGTTATCGTGATTAGGCATTTTCCACTTTATCTCATAGCTGCAAAGAAGTGTTAACGGTGAAGAGCGCAGCCTGTGTTCTGCAACACTAAGGTTACTCACCAGCTCCTGTTAAAGAAATCTGACTTCCTGGGGATGGAATTTAGCTTTATGTTATAGAAATGGGATCCATTATGAAAATTAAAAATTTAGTTCCTATGGAAAAATTTCTGCAAATGTCGTCTTGGTTTCTGGAACCTTTTCTACTGCAAGTCACCACCGTGGCAGTCCAAGTCTTTGTAAAGACTTTTTGCCTTTATCCTGGAGAAGTGAGGATTGAAGAAGAGGAACTGGCATAGTTAAAAGTGCTCTGAATGTTGTTCTTCCTATTCTCCCTCCCATCCCTCCATCTTTTTTAGATCTTAGACATGGAAGTCATCTGTCAAACACAGTGCTCGCTCCTAAGTTTGAGGTCAAGATTTTCTGTCAAATTTTCTATAATGAATCGCAGTTTGAACTTGTCAAGGTAGAAGATTATGACTATCTTTCAAAGTTTTGAGAGATGTTTTCAAGACCCAAGAGTATAAAGTTCTGAGCAACCTGATCTGACCTCATAGCTGACCATGCAAAGAACAGGAGGTTGGAATACAGAGCCCCTAAGGTCCCTTCCAACTTGAAGTATCCTATGATCCTATAACTAACCTAATATCATAGTTCGTCTTTCTTGCAGTTTGGTTAATTAACTTTATAAGTTGTATTTCTGTGAGTCTTCACGTTGTCCTTGCCTTTTCAGTAACTTGGAGTAAGAGAACAGTATTAATTACCACATTTAGGAGGATGCCTTCTGTAAATGTGTTTGCTACAGCTGGACTTCCCGGAGGCTCTGTTGTGCAAATTTTTCTTTACCATGGAGGAACGGGTCCATCTGTGATTTTAGCTTTCTCTTGCTAGGCTCCAAATGCTCCCAGGAGAAAGAAAAAGAAAAAAAGCTAGCTGAGGCCTGCAAGATTTCTCTTACAGCAATCTGAAATTACAGGAGAATCGTCTCCCAGTGGTATAGGCACATCTATGTGAAGCTCTTTCTCATTTCTTTTGATTAAAGCTTCAAATCAATTCTTTGGTTTGTGGGTTACTTTGTCTCTCAGCAATTGAGTGAAATGTGTTCTTCAGTCTCTCATTAGGCTAGTTCTCACAAAATTTTTAAGAGCCCAGCTGCTACAGTCTCAGCTGTGACTGAACAAGCGGAAATGATATAGGATGATGTGCAATAGTGTCTCGTGCCTGAAGCAACCAGCTATTATCCAAAAGCTCTTCTTGGGTCCAACTACTGCAGTGGTTCTACTAAAAAAAAGGAAGATTGGTATAAGTGTGATATCAGACCTTCTTCTCACGATCCAGCATGCCAATTTAGTAAGGCCACCTTCACAGCTGGATGCCAAGAGCTGCTTGTGTGTCTGCTTGTGTCTTCCCTTCAAAATAGCATGAAGCAACTGGTGATAACCCTCAATCCTGCCCACTACGATTTGTCATTAAAAATTAAAAAAAAAAAAGGCTCAGTAAAGACATTCACCCACCAACCACATCTTACTATTGGGTTTGGCTGCGGCCATCACGGGACACGGCAGTGACTCAGGCACTGCTGCCCAAGTCCTCCAAGTGGCTGGTGCTGCTCTTCTACTTCCTTTTGGTGTTACCACACAGTGACCTATCTGCACCTCCTTTGCCACTGGTCAGTGCTAGAGAAGTTTTTATACCTGTGCTTGTGCTGTCAGTCAAAGAATTACCCCTTTGCTGTGACTTTCACCTGGCTTTATGAGCTTAGTGGTCCACACTACAGCTCTAGGGATGGTTCTGGGTGTGGGGGAACACAGCGCCGTACCTCCTCGTCCTTTTACTCCTTGCAGTAGGTGTTACTGCTCTTTCACATCTCAACCAGTCCATAATGGATGGGCTCCTGATGGGAATCGTCTGTCTTTGTGGCAACCCTATCTTCCCACCTCACCTGCAACCCCTTTGCTCTTGCTGGATAATCCATTAGCAACATCCAGGTAGACTAATAGCCTCTCTTAACCCTTTAGTTGGTGGCCCAGCACAAGACAGTTCCTAATACAAACATCGTGATAGTCATTAGTGGCATGTTCCTCATTTTCTGATTTACTGATTAGAAGCAGAGTGGCAAAAACACTGAGAGCTCACAGAGGAGTTCAGTTCAAGATCTCTTCTGCACAAACAAAGTGTGGTTTTTTTGCTGATGTTTTCAAAAACAGGAAATACGCCATGTTGGTCTTAATCTTTTGGAGCTGCTCTTGCTTCTGTGAAATAGGGGTGGTAATAACTCTTCATCTGCCAAGGAAACTGTGGGGGAAAATTTAGAGTGTGCTACCCCAAAAAAGATCCAGTACAAGCAGACTGCAGTAAAGATTTAGGATTATGAACTAAATACCAGATATGAGAGGAAAAAGTGAATAATTAAATCAATATTTATTATAAAGAACATAAATTCTTAACAGAAAAAAAAGCATATGTTCACAGAACTAAAGATTATATCAAGCTGTAAATGCACAAAGGGGGCAAGTAAAGACTGCATAGGCAATTTTAATCCTTGCATTTGATAACTTTAGATGCTTGATTTTGCAAAATTCGCATGCTTTCTTTGGACATCCTTGGAGGAGTTTGCCAAAATGACTAACTTTGCAAATTAGGTTGCTCATCGGTGAAAATTGGGAAGGACTTGTTTCTTTAAAAATAGCACTACTAAATAATACACTTTGATATTTTGGGGCTTATGAAGCATTAATGAGATTTGTAGGAGTGATTGTTATTTTAAAAAATCACAGCAATTTATTGTTACTAATTACTCTCTTGGCACTGCATGTATTTAAGATTAATTGGAATGTCTGTACTCAGTAATGAGGTCCCATGTAGTTTACACTGACTGACAACATCTTCCTTTATCAGGAAAATTACCACACTGGAAAACTTGTAAACAGGGCAGTAGCTCTTGGCAATCAAATTTTGAAAGTTTTACTTGATACAGTGGCTACTGAGTTATGATAAAAAGATCAGACAGTTCCAGTGCAGTTAATAATAATAATAATAATAATTCTACAGGCATTCTGTCATGAAGATATAACTTACACAGAAATGAATGTTTGACTCCTACGTAGTCATACTTAGCATTCAGAGATCCGCTTTCTCAGTATGATACAACATCATGAATTAAAACTTGCAGCATTTCTGAAAGTTTTATTTTTATCACTATTTTGCTACTGTAAATTTAGTCATCTAAGGATGGATGTTGGAAAAGCAGTCCTTTCATCTCCATCTTGAAAAGCTGTGAATAAATCATAGTAGGTGTTGATGACAGAGAGAATTATGTTGTAGTGTGCTACAATAATTTTTCTGAAATGCTTTGTTTGTGTATACATGTATGCACATGCTTGTGCATTTAAATATTTTTTTTGGCAGCTGACCTATTTATGTAGTTCCTTTAAAAATAAGAACTTCGCATCGACAGCAGGCTGAACATGAGCCAGCAGTGTGCCCAGGTGGCCAAGAAGGCCAACGGCATCCTGGCCTGTACCAGGAACAGCGTGGTGAGTAGCACCTGAGAGGTGATCATCCCCCTGTACTGGGCACTGGTGAGGCCTCACCTCGAGTACTGTGTCCAGTTTTGGGCCCCTTACCACAAGAAAGACATTGAGGTGCTGGAGCAAGCCCAGAGAAGGGCAACGAAGCTGGTGAGGGGTCTGGAGAATAAGTCTTGTGAGGAGAGGCTGAGGGAGCTGGGGTTGTTCGGTCTAGAGAAGAGGAGGCTGAGGGGAGACTTTATCACTCTCTACAACTACCTGAAAGGAGGGTGTAAAGAGGCGGGGGTAGGTCTCTTCTCCCAAGTTACAGGCAATAGGACAAAAGGAATCGGCCTCAAGTTGTGTCAGGGGAGGTTCAGGTTGGATGTTAGGAAAAATTTCTTCATGGGAAGGGTTATCAAGCATTGGAATGGCTGCCCAGGGAAGTGGTTGACGCACTGCCCCAGGAGATATTCAAAAGATGAGTTGATGTGGTGCTCGGGGATTTGGTTTAGTGTTGGTTGGTGGTGTGTGGGTGTGGTGTGTGGTTGTGTGGTAGTTGGGTTTTGGTTTTTTTTTTATGGTTGGACTAGATGATCTTAAAGTTCCCTTCCAACCTAGGCGATTCTGTGATTCTGTGATTCTGTATTTCAACCCTTTTGTTTGCTGCTGCTTCTGCCTTCTCCTTATTCCCTGCTACCTCTTTTCTCCCCTCTACCTTTCCTGAATCCCTGCAGTGGCCTCTTTCTGCCCCGGGGCTCCTGCTGCCTCCCACCCCTCTCCTCCCACCAGCCCAGGCAATTTCAGCTACAGCTGAAGCTAGGAAGCTAAGGCAGAGGTTACTGGCTCATTCTATCTCATGTCAAATGTTAGCTTTCTTCAGTATGCAGGTTCAGTTACTTTAAAATAACATGACATGGCCAACTGAGTGAATAGCCAGTAAAACATAGAAAGTATAATATTTGATCATAAATTTAAGATAGATACCTAAGAAGAAATACTTTCTTTGTACTACGGGTTTTTATTCCTCTGAAGAGTTTCCTTTTATAGTATATATCTGCCTGCCTATGCAGAATAAGAAAAGGTTTATTAAAACATCAAATAATTTTGTGTTTGTATTAACCACATATATACAACGTATACGTAAATTACGAAAACCTGAAAATTTACGATAACCAATTTTTGCCCATATACATTGAAAATTTGCAAAACTGCAGAGGTGCTACTGCTGAAATATTAACTATCAGATATAATTTCTGCAACTTCACAAAAGAACACAAAGTCATATCTGCTTTGTTCACTCAGGGTTGACTTTGAATTCATTGACTGACAGTTTGTCATATGAAACTTGATTGTACAGCTTAGCTCTATGCTTTTAGTGCATCAGCCGAGGTGAGCCACTCAGCTGATGTGCAATATCACATGTCGTTTTAGTGCCCCAGTGACTTCTCCTGGAAAACAAATGCAGTTGCTGCAATTTGATCCTGGATAATGCAGACCCAGGTTTCAAGGATGCAGGGGAGGTATGATGTTTATGTTTAGGAAAACATTGCCTCTATGTATACTAGGGGTTTCTGTTGGCATAACTCCATCCGATTCTACATAACAGAGTTATTTTAGCAGAAGTCAGCAATGTACTCATAAAGAGTATTAGTTCCTTTATGTTAGTGTAACCGCACATGCAGCTGAGTGGCAAAACTTATGAATCCTATGTTCTGAAGTCTTCTGTTAGGAGTACTGAGTCACACCATGTAAAGAAGAGATTTTGACAGTGCTATATTGGGTAGCGAAACAGCTAGCAACTTTTATCTTCAGGCTGTTTTTGTTTCATCTTCAGATACAACTCAATGGGTGAAGTGAGGCACGGGA
>JAOXJK010000012.1:122570618-122623184 GCA_025774025.1 Xenus cinereus
GCATGAATAAAATGAGGAATAGTCTTTCTTTTCTTCCTCACAGGGTGGTTGTGTAACAACATTAAAGACTGCCAGACTACATCACTGAGGGGGAAATGGATGCGAGTTTCTGCTTTGAGTCTCTCCCTTGTTAACTATTGATAAAGACTTTATTATATCCTTTAGTATTTTTCAATAGTTTTCTTTAAATAACATTTATCCTTGGAAGTTTATTTTCTCTTAATGCAAAATTAGTTACTGTGTGCAGCATCCTGTATGTATTTCTAATAGATGAATTCACCCTTCTGCCTTCTGGCAGGAAAGACACATATAGAAAACTGCAAACACAAATCCTGTTGCTTGAATCCATCTATAAAAGTTGAACAACCTTTCCAATTACATTTAACTTGTGGCGTTGGATTTTTTTTTTGCCATTCTGATCTCTATTTTTGTGGGTTTTGAATTAAAATATCTCCTCCTTGGTTCCAGACTTATACCATTTGACTGGGAGGCTTTCAATCAATTCTTTCAAGGCTTCTGCTGGTTGCAGACTGACAGCTAATTGAAAAGCAAACCAGACTAATGCAGTTACACAGGGCTCCGCCAGTGACGAGTAGAGATCATCAGGAATCCCTGCGGGAACTGACAGCTTCTCCATGTTAAATAAGGTTGCAAAACTTTCCCCAAAAAAGCCGGAGCCAGCACTGAGCCCATCAGCCAAGTTACTGGTTGTGGAGCATTTAAAATGTGTAATAGGGAGCCTCTGACTAGAATTCAGCTCCATTCTCAGTTCTGATCTGACAACTAAAGCTCTAGTAATGATGACTATGTTGCAACATGCATTTGGAAGGATGAAATGGAGTTTAAAAGACCAAATTTTGCAGTTGGTTGCACTAGGATATCTCTTTTGGTGCAATGAGGCTGCAGTTGTATAAACACAGCCTGATTCTTCAGTTAGGAAGGGAACGGTGCATGCAGTCATCCAGAGCTGGGTGAACTGCTGTGCCTGAGTGCTTTTGGACGCTCGACCGGGTGAGAGCTACAGCTGCACAAGGCCTTTCAGTTGCACAAAGGATGCTATAGTCCAGGACCAGGTATCTGACAAGATGAGCTCTCTTTGGCAACCTTGCAGCAGGTACTTGAGCCCTCATTTGGAAAGCACTGCCAGCTTTTGACTTCAGGAGCCCTTCTGTCTGCTTAGGATGTAAAACAACATACCTGAGTCTTTAGACTCAACAGTCTTTTCTGTGCAGGATTGTTTCCGTGAAACAAGAAGAAGGCATGCCCCAAGCATCTCCCAGAGTGCAGTGCTTGTTATCCCTGACTCAGTGGAAAGGTAGCTGGTGAAATCCTATCGAACAAAGCTCTGTTTCACGGGTGGTTGGTTGAGTCATAGCATGGACCTCAGCATTAATAAAAAGGCAGTAAATCAGCTGAGAAACAAACCCTATGGCTTAGAGCTGCCTTGTGCTCTTCCCACCAGAGACAATAGGTCAATCTGTCATCTAAGATGCCCTGTTACCACAACCCCTGAGCTCCTCACAAGGTTCCTGGAAAGTAAGGAAATCCTACTGGTCCCTGTATATCAATGAGGAACTGACCTCTTGAGTTCTAACCATGCAGAGAAACACACAGTGCAATTTTCATAGCTGTGTGCTAAGCTGGCTTGTTTAGGCTGGTAAATACCCTTAAATATATTCTTCCCCTATGTAGGAAATGGGGTCACAAGCTCTTCCTTCCTTGCAGCCTTTTGGTCTGTAACCAAGGATAGGGCTGAGTCCAAGACAGTGGAGTCACAGTGGAGATGAAATGAACACACAGGAGCAAAGCTGCAGATGCATGGTCAGAAAACAGCAATATTACAAATTTGGGCTGTTATCACTGAAACATATCGTTGGCCAGCAGATTCAAGAGGTCTCAGATTTTTTTTTCCTTAGCTTTGTTCTTTTGAGCTTTTTACCTTGAATATTTCCAGCGTTCTCAGGTTAGAGAGGGACGTGTGCGTGTCTTTATGGAGCCGGGTGAAGATACAATTAAGTCCTTGTTGTCCGCCAATCATTTCTAATGTCCATGTGGCACAACGTCTTTCTGCGTGGAGCTACCTGTCTTAGCTCTGCCATGTGTGCTAGGGGCAGAGCACGGTGCTGCCCTTGAGCACAGGACAAGCACTCAAGCGAGCCCTGAAAGCTCACTGCACCCAGCACGGGTGTGCAGGGATGAATGAAGTCACGGTTTGGTCCCAGCTATTCGGGTTAGGTTATTCAGGGTACTGGTCTCTAGCGTGAGGCTGCCAACTCCAAGGACTAACTGTCAGATGCTTAAAGCCCAGCTCACAATACATCACATTGTGCCAAAAATCAGAGTACTCCAAGCCTTTCTGCTGGTGCATAGTTGGCTTTCAGCTTGCTCATGTTACACAACACATCACTGAAACAAAGACAGAGCAAACACGAACTAATGTGTCAAAGAAACTGGCAGCAACGCAAGTGTAGGTCAAAGTTATCTATCTCCTGCCTTCCCCAGAAATCAGGAGTGGAGTGTGGGAAAGAGCAAAACCTTTTTCTTTTTCTTTTAAACGTTTTAATTCTTTTGCTGGAACATGTCCAGTAAGGGAGTTCTTGGCATCCAATTCCTAGCTTACAGGTATGGGTGTTTGCGTGAGCGTGTGGAGCAGAGAGAAACAGCACTCTCAGTAAAGGTCACTATAGAACCAGACTCCCATTTCACAAAACAGATCCAAATCATGGAGGATTTTGTGGAGTGGTTTCCCTATAGACACGCCGAGGTGCTGGTTTCTGTCAGTCCACTGGTTGGGCTATTCAACAACTCACAACCAGGCAAGCACAGTTCTTTCAGCCTGCTTTGCATTCCTTATGTTAGCTGCTTGCAAAGTGGCAAATTCAGTCTAAATTGACCTGTTTTTCCACAATTTATGTGGAGGAACTGGCCCTGTTTATATGTAAGCCCTCCTGTTTGTGACCCCATATGATAGGTTTTGTGTTCGGGTGTTTTTCAGAGTTTAAAATCACTTTCCTCCTGCCTGAAGATGGAAGGCATTAAAGATTATTTTTCCAGGCCATAACACTGTGGCGTTTACTCCATCACAAAAATTCTGAACCACCTCTCCCCTTTGCAAATCAGTTTTTTGCTATGAGGGGGCTGTTCATAAAACTGACCTTTAGGTAATGGGGATGTTTCCTTTTACAAGTCACTGCACACACCTTTTATCATTGGTGGAGGAAACGGGCAGCCCCCAAGGGAAGCTTGGAGCACCCTGCAGCTCTGACCCTCTGTCTCGGTGAAGCTCTCCTCTTCTGATGGCTAGAGGACACCTAGGGAATATCCAGTCCTCTGAGCACACATAGTGCCACCCTCCCCACCCTTCACACTAGGACAGAAGTTTGTTTCTTCTAATTAATCTGTTTGCAATCCTGTTGAGGCTAGGATAGCTGTGTTTAGCTACATAGGAATTGCCTTTATGATTGCACAAAAAATGTTACATACATTTTGGAAGGAGGGGGGGGGGAAGGCATGAGTTTAACCTCCTTCCTTCTGTGGGGGCTATGTCCTTTTCAACCCTCCTTGCTCCTCCTGGGAGAGACCCGAGACATGGCTCTCCCTCAATAGAAATCAGTAGCCCATGAGGCTGCAGTCGATTTCAGCCATTTTCAGAAGAACTCCCCCAAATTTCAACGTAATAGTAACTAGTCCATTCAAACCTTTCTCTCCCCAGGCCTAATGGTAACCAACCCATAGGAATAATAATCCCAAATTTAAATGCATTATCTATTTCTAATATTCTCCTCCTAGAATCTGGATGTGCTGTATAAGGAAACACTGCTTTCTCTCAAGGTATACAGTAGGAAATTGAGGTGAAGGGGAGAAATGATTTCTCTCCACATTGTGCAAAAGGATTTGCTTGGTAGTATTAAGTGTGTGATAGAGCATCACCAAAATCACCAAAAGTTCTGCTATTGACTTCATCAGGCAATATGACCCTTCCTCTAACACATGGTTATCTTGCTTCATAGAGAGCATCGGAAAAAGCAGAACAGTAAAAATGCAATTCTGTGCACTTAAGCTTAACCGAGCCTCAGGAGACAAGGGGAAAGCATCTATAGGGAAGAATGCTGATCTTGTGGGTGAAACACGAGTATGTGACTCAGGAAATGGGTAGAATTTTCTGTTCTGTCACAATCTTCTGGTGTGAACTGATGGTGGTCCCTAAAACTCTGCTGCTTCTGTTTCTCTACATGGGATTGGTGCACTCCTAGAATTGCTTTCCCATTAGTTCTTTATTGAAACTCTTTGGCGCTTTGATCTGCTAAGACTTTAGACTCCTGGGGCAGCAGTAGCAGGCTGAAGTAGAAGTTAGAATCCCTGATGGACTTTTCATAGGGTTATCTCTTTATTATTAAACAAAAGCATATCTTTCACTTTTTATGACCAATGTTTGCGATGTAACACAACTGAAGACAAGTAAATTTCATTATATCATGCAATGACTTAAATAAAAGTCAGTTCTACACTTTTTCAGCTGGATGCACCCAGACCATTTTTAGTAATACAAGTTCTGTCTTCGTTTTTGAAGTATTTGTAAGTACTTGACTTGTGAATACTTTGAAAAATGTCACTCTTTATTAATCTGTGAAAGCCTGAATGGTTCTTGAGCCTTCCAGCTCCTCCTCTGGGTGACAACATTTTTGTAATGAATGGAACTTAGGGATCCCCTGCTTAGCAAAGCTGGAAATCTTGAAGCCTGAGAACTGGCATGAAACTGGCATGAACTGATAGGAAAACAATGCAAATATTTCTGGAAATTCCTTCTCAAAGCATTTTACCTTCAATGAATCAGTGCTTTTGCCAAGGCTGCACCTTGCAAGGTAACTTTGAAGGGTTCCCAAGCTTTTGGTATGTCTCCATTCTCAGGCTTTCTTCAGGACCAGTGTCTCAGACCTTTCAGAGTTCACCTGTTACTAATATCTGACTTTTTGATTTTTCTCCATGAATAGACTGGCTTTTACTACCTGATTTTACTACCTAACCATCTCGATGGTTAGGCTCTCTACACTCTCATGGGCTCAATAGACATAAAGATGACTCAGTAAATTTCATCCTCCATCCACTAACACAGATGGCAAAAGTTGCTTTGACCACAAATATGAAGAATAAGGCTGGAGGGATTCCTCTATAATGCCCTTGCCCACTATGAATAAAAAGGAAATACTTTTGTTGGAAGAGTCAATCCCGAATATTTATCTAGCTATCAGCTTTGATGAATGAAGTGCATTGAGCTTTCCACTGTCATGCCCAATCTATGTGAAAGGTTAGTTTTTCAAATGTTCCTGCTCTCTTCCTTGTTATATATTAAACCCTCATCTCTTTTATGTTGTTAGTCATGCATGCCTTCACTGTGAGAGAAGGACGGGATAGTTTTGAGGCAAAGAAACCATTCATTTTTCTCCTCATCATCTTCTCTTCATTCCTTTCCAAGAGCTGGAACATGATGACTCAAAGTTAAACCCTTTTCAGAATGTTTTAGAATGTTACCTCCTATATCTTTGGAAATGTTAGAGTAGTGTGCTCAGGATTCCAGTGACCTCTATCTTCTCCACACCCAAATGCATATTTCTTGACTCAAATGTGGGCTGAGTGATTGACCACATTTCCTGTTCCCCTTCATTTTCAGAATCAACAGTTTTCTCCCTCTCTGTCTCTCTCCCCCTGTGTAATCCTTTTGCAATAGCCATATTGACTACCTGAGCCTGATGAAAAATCTTTTTGAGGTCAATGGAAATATGCCCACAGTATTCAGCAGACTGTGTGGATCAAATCAACTGGAAACTTTCCAAGGAAGTGGTAGTATTTTTTTGGTTTTGGGGGTTTTTTTGTGTGTGTTTGGTTTTTTTAAATTTTTATTTATTTAATTTCTTTGTTTCTTTTCCTGCAGAATGTGATGATTCATTGTGGCTGAAACTTTTCTATGACTTTCATTAGGAAACAGTATGTACCCCCTAAACGTGCAGTCCAGTCCAACTTCCTGCTCTACCCACTTCAAAACAGAGTGTAAGCTTGACTTTTTCTGTCTCAGATGTACGCTCAAACCATGAGGCTGGTCTGAGCTGCATCTTTCTCAGGCCTCTTTTCAGGACTTTTCCAACTTTATTTAAATAAACATTTGTTGTGCTAGAGAAATTATTCAGTGTTTAGAGCACTCACCTGTAGTGGATGAGAGTGAAATTTAAGTTCCCTCTCTCAACTAGGTAGAGAAAGACCTTGAGCCTGGAATTTCCACATCACAGGCTGATGTTCTTACCACTGAAATGCTTTGGGGTGATTTACTATTTTACCTGTGCGTGAAAGATTTTTAAGTCTCCCGTGTCTCACTGCAGAGCAGGAAAACTTATAAAAGCACACCCGTTTGCATGGGTTAGATGATAAACTCTTTCCTCTGTAGTTCTGGTCCCTGTCCGGTGCAATACAATTCTGCTAATGGAGTTCCCTTCTATAAAGACACTGGGGACAAAAAAGTAGATACCATTTAAGAATGAACTTTCTCTTCATTGTTAACAGACGAAAACTCCCAAAACTTTCTGCTGGAAGTCTGGCTGCAGTGACTGTCAGTAATGACATAATTTTTGAAAGATGAGAAAACCTATTGAATCCAATTAGCATCTATATTATATGTGTATCTATATAACTTATCTAACCAAACAGTTCCAACAGCACCCTGCATCCAGGCACTCAGCAAGCACTGAAATGCAAATGCCATAGCAGAGTGACATCTCTGCCAGCCTTCCCCCATCTCACCTCTGGTACCACATCACCGTTCACTACGTGTGCAGTAGAGAGCGTTTCTGTGCATGATGGGACCTATGCATGTAACCTCTCCAAATGCCTTGAACAACAGGCATTAAATGTTTTCATGAGCAATGTCTGCTCACCTGTCCTTCACCACCATTAAATAAAAAGTTAAAAGTCCCTAATGATATTCTACCTGATCTTTTAGAAAGATCACTTACTGCAGGTGAGTGGGTGGATAAAATGCAGACGGTAATCAGTGCTTAATTTTTCCTGTTGCTCAAGAAAATGTGCTGGAAGATTTAATTTTAGTATTTCACACTTTAATGAGATTATAATTCTTTTGAAAGAACCGTGACAGAAATAGATATCCTGGAATACTACCTAGCATTTTGCAGCTGATTTTCCAGTATATAACCCCTCTGTCCACAACCTGGTACATGATCTGGGCCTGGCCTTCTCTGTCTCTGTCAGTACTGTCCAGTTTTGACCTCACTGAACTTTTAGCTTCCGATGACTTTGTGTTTTGTTTATTACAGGGGACTACAAAAGGAAGGATGTTGGAATTTTTGTGGGTTTTGTACAGATTTCAATATTTAACTGTCCCATCTTGCTGTAGTTTTGTTTGGTTATTTTCTAATCTTCAATTTCATCTTGCTAAGAACCCCTCTGGGCACATGCTATCATAATTACAAATTGCTCTCTATGGGTAGAGTGGTCACCAAAGAGCCCTGCCTCTGCCCTCACCAAAGCTGAGATTTAGCTCACATGCAAAAGGACACCATAATTCCCATGTTCCCCAACTAAGCCCCAATTTAGAGCTGGGAAAATAAATAGAATTTAGACTTAGGACAAGGGTTATTTCTTTCCCCCAAAAGGGCCATGTCTCAGTGCTGACACCTACTGCACACTGCCAGATTTGTTGAAATTCAGGTGAAAATACCACCTTCCCAGAGGCGTACAGCATAGAGTGTAATTGGGTCACAGCGGGACTCAACAGTTGTGGTCCAGGGCTGCACCGTCCCACGTCACGCTGAGCAAACCTGTCCCATGAGCAAGTGATGGAGAGAGGAGAGTGGGAAGAGCAGGTTGTGGTCTGGCCTCGTCCTCCTTGAACCACGCATCTCCAGGTGCAAACTTGCTCTCATACTGGAGTGCCGTAGCTCTACTGAAGCAAGCAGAGCTATGCTGCTTTACACCCATGAAGGTCGTATCTCCAAAGTAAACATCTACAGTTGTTGAGATCTTGTTTATCTCTGTGCATCAGGTGGCCTCAGAATCAGAGCAAGCACTGATCACTGCTGTTGTCACGTAATGTCCCACAGACCAACTTGACACAGTAAACCCCATTACACGTGACGTAGAAAGACACAGAGAGAAACATTTTCCACCTCCAGCTCCAGTTCATTTAGGACAGTTGTGTAATTCAGCTTTCTTTCTGTGTGGAACCAGCCTTGAAACAATTCTCATGGGTTGGAGCACCTTTTGGTAAATTCAGAGCTGAAGGGGAAAAATTGGTCACAGCAATAAACTTAAAATAATACTCCTCCCACAGGGACGTCATGCTACATACTTATCTCCTCACCCCAAACCACATCACATGTATTGCGAGTCGGAAGTAAGAATAGCTATAAACAGCATAATTTATGTAGGCTGGTTCACCTAAGGTCTTTAGGCCTGACTCTCCAAACAAAATTCAACAGTACCTGAACAATAATAGTGTGATAGGTCTGGTGTGAGAGAGGAGAATTAAGCCATTAAAGGTCTGATCACTCAAATTACGTTAAAGCTGAAATGCACATCTTAATGAGAGGAAACTGAATGTGTAGGCACTTCTGTGGTTCAGGAAGTACAAAGCTCAGAAGAAGCATTAGAAAATATACACAGGAAGGAGGCTTGAAATGGGTTCAAAGTCTGTTGGTAGAAAACAGAACTTCTTTTATTCTTTACCACTTTTTAAACTAAATGAGTTGGGAGGAGGGGGAGCACAGGACACGGTGGGGGAGGAGACACCAACCTCATTAACTCTCTTGTTTTTCATTATTTAAAACAAGGGGATCTCCTTGTCATGCTGGGTGATTTTCCAGTGACGAAGACGTCAATCCCTGCCATTACTATTTGGGGACTCTGGGAAATTCTGTCCATTTACTGGAAATTAATATGTATGGAAGAAACAGAAAAGCCAACCTGTGGGCTTTTAATATAGCACCCACAGACTCCTAAAAGCATACCTAAAAGGACACTTAAGAAGATGGACTGTTTTTCCACAAGCAAACACCTAAACACCTACAGCAGAAGAGAAGTGACACTGTATTGTGGTCAAAGAGATACTGATTTATTAACTCCATATTTTCAGCATCTTTATCATGCCACCAAAGATGTTCTTTGGAGTGATATTGCTTAGGCATACTGTCAGCCCCAACCTGAACTTTGTTCCTGTAAAAGATTTTGTGACATTCTGTTGGATATTTACATAAACCTGAGAGGGCAAGAAATTGCAAAAAGGTAAGGCTTTAAAAAAAACATGACCAGATACTTTAACAAAAATATATATTTTTTATAAAAACATGGTTTTCTATAATTTCAGTGCTAAAGGCAAATATGAGCATTGTATAGTTGAGTAAAAATTCCAGTTGTTCAAATGGTTTAAATAGGATGGGATTTTTTTTGTTAAGTCTAACTTTGTTCAGACACTGGGCTGTATAATATATGCTTATACCATACTTAGCACAATGTGTCCTGATCTCGCCATGAACGTCCAGCCACCAGTGTGATAAAATAATATAGATTTTCTTTAAAGCCCTACAATAGAATTTAATAGAGAAGTTTATCTCTGCTGTGGAGCTTAATGAGCAAACTCATAAAATGTGGAGACATGTTATAATTCTCTATTACAGTCCCTTAGATTTTATGTCATTTTTACCAGAGACTGTTTTATTTCTTATTTTAACTATTAATTTAACCATAGTTAAAGTCTATTGGACTTCTCTCTATGAGGTGGATCATTTGACATTTCAGCAGTAACATCAAAAGACTTGCAGGGAAATTCACCAACGTGAATTTACCAGTTTCAGCAAATTTCAGCCAACCAACCAATGAGTTTCAAAGCTACCAGTGGGTTAAGTGGAGCCAATACTTCACCCTGGTTTTGATACTTGAATGTCTAATTTCTTTGAATATGAAACTCTAGAGAAGCTTTGTAAATGTGACCCCATGCAAATCAAAATCTAAGAATGTTTTCATCACATTCTGTGAACTGAAACTGCTGAGTTTCACATCTCTCTAGATTTTAAGCTACTAAACTGGGGAATTTTCCTGTGTAGGTAATTAAGAAAACTTGATATTTCAACTTCAAATTTATTTTTTTAACACTGTCCATTCTATTCTGTGCCAGTTATCAAGCCTCAAAACTTGCATTTATTTGACATTAATTTTAGCATAAAAAGCCCGGAGAACTGTTCTAGAATGGAAATGTCCCCAAAAAACATTGGAAAAAAATAGTCTTTTACTCCCTCAGAACTGACATGGCCAGAATGCTCTGAGCTTTAATAATGGCCTTATGCGCTGGAAACCCTTCTGTAGTGTTTTGTCTTCAATGAGTATTTGGAAGGAATTTCATTTGACTGAAAATGTTCCAGTGTCTTTTAATGACAGTGGAGAGTGTTCATAACACTGACCTTAGGCATTTAATTATGTTATTTGGCTACTCTCTTTTTTTATTTTTGAGGGGCATAGGGTATAAGTAAAGTATTAGCAAATATGTCAGGATTGCCCAGATTGTGGCAAAGGCAGTTCTCCTGGGGCCTCACCTGCTTCCTTCCCCTCAAATCACAATTTTCACTGGAATTCTTAGCCACTGGGCATGAACATTGAGAGGTATTTAACAACAAGACAAATTTCTGTTTACGACCTGATTAATTCTGATAGAAGCTCAGAAATTCTGCTATCTGCGAATTCTAATACATCAATATTTATTTTTGTTCCAAATTAGGGTAAAACAAAGCAGCAAATGGAATGCAGCATGGTGAAATGTCACTTCAGTACCACTTAGACATTTATATAACCATAAAAGCTGTGTTAGGGGAGACTCTCAAATTCATCTGTCCAACCTTCTGCTTGAAGCAAGACAGTCACCAGCACCAGGGCAGGTAAGCTGCGGCTTTGTAGCTGAGCCTGGAAAAACTCTGTTGACAGAGGTATCAGAACTGCATTTGGTCTGGAATGATCGCTAAGAAATATAGTTTGTGTACATTGCACCTTAGTTTTCTTTATTGGGTAGACTTCATCTTCGATGACTGAGGGTTCCTCAACAATGGAAAGACTCAATCCAGCAAGAAAGATCATCCTAAAAGGGGCAATGGGAACTCAGGCTCAAACAGTTGATCCCATGTGCAGCAGGAAGAAGAAAAAAATGTGTCCTGGCCCAACTGTTTCAATCTCCTTGACAAACAGATGTCCCTCACAAATGCTATTTGAACAATGTTTTCTAAGTAACTATTTTCCATGCAAAATTCTGCGCTGCACTGACTGAAAGGCCTGTGTTACTGCTGAACAATGCTTCTTCAAAATTAAAATGCTAAGAAACATTAATCTTAACACAGATTAACTAAAAAAAAGTAGGGAGGGAAACATGGAAAAATAAATCAGGTGAGTAACTAACATAATGAATGTCAGCAAACAGTCAAGGACAAAGGAGTTTT
This sequence comes from Xenus cinereus, assembly GCA_025774025.1. Taxonomy (NCBI): domain Eukaryota; kingdom Metazoa; phylum Chordata; class Aves; order Charadriiformes; family Scolopacidae; genus Xenus; species Xenus cinereus. The sequence continues at coordinate 122,582,099 of JAOXJK010000012.1, forward strand.
GACTCCTACTCACGAACATTTAACTGATCCCCAAGACTGTATGCTATTTTTATATATACTTAACGTGGGAAACTTCCTTGGAAATACATGGTTGTTGGCAGGGCCGTGCTGGGCCAGGTAGCTCAAGCATACCTTCCTTTCCACCTCTACCGGCTACCCTGACTGTGGTGTCCCACAGCTTCCCATGTGAAGAGTTGTTTCAGATCCTCGTCGTATAATCTGAGAAGTGAAACCCCCATCACCCGACCCAAATACCTTGTGTGAGTTCTGCTGTTCAGGTGGAGAAATAAGGCCAGGGGGAGCACATGATGACACTCTTTTGTGGTATGTGCTAGAACAGCCCTCCTTGCTCTTCTTTGCTCCACTTCCCCGCTCCTCCCTTTCATGATATATTAGTCATCAAATCGTGAGTGAGAGACATTTCCATGTCATGGTATTTCAGTCATCTAACACCAAGGGGAATGTGAAAATAACTCCAATTTGCAGCACCTGTTGCTTTGAACACACATTGAAGCTGTCGAACAGCACTCTCCCTCTCCCTCTCTCTCGGTCTCTTTTTGGCCAAGGTTACAAACTAATGAGCGCAAGACTGCCAGCAAAAGTGCTGACACAATCTTCACATTTCATGGACTAATGAGGTAGAAAATAATTGTTTGATGACATAAATTAATTAGTAGTCACAGAATTTTGAAAACAGACACTGTATATTCCTGTGATTTAATCAGGCAAGGGTGACCTCCAAGAATTTATTTTTGAAATGAAGGGGTGCAGAGCATAGGAAAGGAAAAGCACTGGCAGAATTGGGATGCAATTTTTCCTTTAGTGTAATTGGCTGAGTTTATCAGGGCAGTCAGAGAAAGAGCTGACACACAGGCCTGCCTCTCTGCATGCAGCCAACCCTTCGTGCTGCAGAGCACCACTGGGCTGCTCTGGAAGCTGCCTCTTCTCAGCGTGGCAGATAGGAAGCTCCATGACCCCTTCCTTGCCTCCCTAGCAGTATCACTGCACAGCTGAGTCTGCAAACACATCTCTGAGGCTTTGATGGCTCGGGCTGAGGCTCTGAATCTGCTTGTGGAAGAAGCAAGGAGCCAAGGGAAGGACAGCACAAGGACCTGCAGGAAGCCTAGACCCACAGAAGTTTTATGTTCCTGTACTCGGGTCGCTTACTACGTGTCTAATATAGTTATTTGCCATCTGGGAGAATAAGCTGAAAACTGCTTGCCCTAGAGGGATGTAATGGAGATAAAATTCATAATAGTGAGGTCCAAGTAATTACTCAGGTATCTAGAAACAGCTTTGGAATTGGGAATGTCATACAGAAACCTTTGCCTCTATCCAAATTCACAGTCAGCTTCCGCTCTTTCAGTTTTCTCTAATCGCCTATTTTACTCCATGTGCAATGCATTCCTGCCAGAGCAAGTCAGGTACAACTCACTGTGAATACAGGATGATTTCAGCCTTATGCAATTTACGTTTTTCTACTAACAGGCTGACTTTAAATCCCCTGCCTGCCACCTGATTGTTTTCCTGTATTTGGGGATGGATGCACTAACCACATCCCAAGCTAGCTAAAGTATCAGTATATGACATCCATAATTTTCCTCTGCTACAGAAGCATATGGGATATTCATGTGGGAATCCTTCTGCAAGGTACAGCAGGACCAGTGGGTTTGGGTGGATGCTCAGTTCCAGAAAAAAACTCCAGAGAGAAAAAATAACTGAAGCATCATTTCTTTGCCTGTGGGTGCAACCCTTCTGTTATGGTTCCAGGATGGGCCCAGGGTTCCTTTGAGAATGAACAAGAAAGAACTATGCTTGAAGTGCCAAATTTAATGTCTGATGGAGAGTCAGTTCACCTGGTAAAGTTTTTTTAGGTAAAATACTCTTCTAGTATTAAAAGATATGTTGAAGCCAAATAGATGCTTACAGCTTTGATACATTTGTCTGTACTACCAGGTTTCAGCATGCCTTAAATGCTCCAGCACATGACAGGGATGAAAACACTGGTAGATATAAGATCTTGGAATATTTATTTGTCTGTGAGAGGAACCACAATAGCTGATCTTCAGTGGAGTAGAAACTGCAAGGAGCAGTACAACTGACCATCCTGCCTTCAGCCTGGCCAATACATACACAAAGCAGTGGAAGATGAGCTTAGTTGAACCATTTTCCTGAGCAAGCTTCTTGGAGGTTTTTCGAGGTGTTGATGTCACTGTAGCTTTCTTGAGCAAAAGATTTCTTTCAGGCCCAGCATATGCAAGGTGAGTGTTCTGCAGGGAACAAATCTGATCTTCATGTGTCATCCCACAGTCCCTCAGCAAATGACTTCTACTCCTCCAAACCCTTCCCTTGTTTACCACAGCAGGACTTTTCACTGAGGATCTCTATGTGGGAACTGGGCACTGGTCTGTGTGTTGTCACACCCAGTGGAGGAATGGGGACTCTCACAGGTGTTTCAGTGCACGTATGGGCACGTTGAACATTTCAGATAATTTCTAATTAAAAATTGGTGCCTGTGGGCACTGCTAGGAACTTGGAGAAGAAATCCTAGCTGCCTTCATGCCGATTTGCATAACAATGCTTACAACAGCCTTGGGCTGTAATTTTGCTTTTCAAACTCTGCATTCCCCATTCCTTCCACAATTACATGGAAACCCATTTTCCTCTTTGTTCTTTTGTGGTCCTGCCACCCTGTGAAATGAGTAAAACTCCCTGTTGGCTGAAGAGCTCTGAAGAGTAGTTGAAATCAATAGCTGTGAGCATCACTAGTGGCAGCCCTGATGCTGAGGGGAAAACACTGTGTTCTGTCACTCACAGTCAAGGAAAGGGAAGAAAGATAAAGGGGCTGCTGGTAGGAACTGACGGAAGCCCATGGGCACGTTGCAGAAGGGAAGGGTGTTGTTCTGCAGGTTCATTCATGCCCTTGAGCATGAAATGCCATTTCCAAGAGCAGTTCTGTGAAGCTGTGTATCTTTTCCCCTCAAGTTGGGAGGGACCATTGCCCTTCTGACCTTGACAAGGCACAGGAAACCACTGGAGCCACGGGTCTGACTGTCACTCCTTCCTCTCCTCCCTCCCTTGTTTTGGAGTACAGACAAAAGGTAAAAGATTCTGCAGCACCCACTAAATTACTGCCATTGGTGCTGGGAATCAATAACTAGGTAGCTCAGACAGATACTTGTATCCTCTTACCCTAAGGAACTGATGCAAAGTTATAATCCAGTCTCAAGGAGAGTAATAAAGCAGATTCCTCCAAGTCAGGCTTTTGAAAGAGATGGTGCAAGATTTTGAAAGAGGCAGTTAGCAGAATCAGATTCTAGAGCAACATTCAGCTCCATCTTTCCCCTTCTGATTAGTCCTTGCTGGTTTACGCTCACACCTCTTTAGCATTTCTTCATGCCTTCCCTTATGGCCTTCAGTTCCCTAAGGAATAGAAAGGGATTAAGTGATGCTGCTGAGAGCACCCTTACTAACCCAGCCCTAAAACTGCAAACACAACCTTATCTGTCCAAGTACAGATGTGCAGTGTTTCCCTGATTAGGCAGACAGAGCAAATGAGGTTGAAAGAGGGAGGGCAATGTTTGGTGTGGTACACCGTCACAGGCCGGGGTGGACGCAGCCCTGTCCCCATAGTTGCCTGCGCAGCCGAAAGGATGCAAAGCATTCCACGGTGTAAAAGCGTGGTCAGCCTTGTGAGTGCTGGCAAACGCTCTGGCTCCCAGCTGTAAATGCACATTCGACACTGCCAATATGCTGTTCGCACACACTGATATCCCTCGCTACTCAGCTGTGCTGCTGGCTGGGTTTCTGCCTTATATTACTATCACCAGCAGAGGATGAGAAAATTTTCAAGAGTAACTCACGATTTCATGCACCTCTCTGTCAGGCCTCATATAAATTGTAAATCTCATCTGAGAACCTGTTACGCCTGTAACATAAAGGCATGCTTTATTTCTGGAGGAATCCTGTTCAGGAATCAAAAAGATACTTTGTTCACTGCTTTCAGAAATGAAGATGTGACGGGAAACTGTGACAGGTTCCTGGCAAGTCTTTATTCTTCCTAGCTAGATCTGTACTCCGAAGCATTTATGCGGCTTACAGTTCTGTTACAGCTGAGAACAGACAAGTCCCACAACTCATATATGAGGTTCACTGACCTCCTCCCCTCCCCAGCACCATCGCAGCAGCTCTGCACTCAGCAGCGGGACATGGAGACGCCTCTTCTGTGTAAGACCCACCTGCCAGACACAGCTGATGATACAGCCCTCCAGCTTCATCTCAAAGGTTTGTGGCGGTGTGCACCAGCTAAGGACCATGATATTAGACAGATTTTGGGATGGCAACTTGTCACCCCTTCTTCTCCACAGTACGTGACTCTATGTGCCATGAGTGTACCCTCCAGTGCATGCCTCGTTATGTGACAGTACTGGAAGCCTTCTACTTTGAGGTTAGTGGACAACTGAGGGATCTGTTCCTGTGACCTTAAAAATTAACCTTGTTTAAATAACACCCCTGGTTTTAACCTCGGGATGGAGGCTCAGGAGTCCTGTAGTCCGACTGCTATTCTTGTCATGGCCCTGGACTTCCTGTGTGACTTTGCACAGGTCATGTAGTCTCTCTCTGTTTCAGTTTCTTCATCTACTGAACAGGAATACTATCACTTCTCCATCTCTGAATGGCACTGAGAGACAAAATGTGCTCTGAATGGAAACTGGGACCAAATACTGCAGTTATCATCCCGGGGGAACTTGTAGTGGGATGATGGTAAATTTTTCTTTGAAAACGCTGAGTGGAGAAGTGGACACCAGAAGGGAGAGCCACCCTGCAGGAAGACCTGGACAGGATGGAAGAGTGGGCTAACAGGAACCTTATCAAGGTCAACAAAAACAAATGTAAGGTCTTGCACCTGGGAAAACATAATCCAGGAGTGAAGCACAGGCTGGGATCTACCCGGCTGGGGAGCAGCTATGTGGAAAAGGACTTGGGGGTCCTGGTGGACAAAAAGCTCAATATGAGTGAACAGTGTGCTGCTGCCCCCAAGAAAGCCAAAAGGATGCTGGGTTGCATCAACAATGGCATCACCAGCAGAGATAAAGAAGTCATTATCCCACTCAGTGCTTGTCAAGCCACACCTGTAATTCTGCGTCCAGTTCACTGCTTGAGAGGTGCCACTTTTTCTATCTTTATGGTTTTCAAGCCAGTTTTATCAACAAGTACCCTCTCTATGGTAGCTCTGTGAATCTCACACTTGCCTGTTCGTGGGACCGACGTTTCAGAATTTCACGTGTGCGATTTGCAATTACTTTTCCCGGAGGAGGGGGAAATCCCCTTCAGACCGAAGAAGTGTGTGTATGCAAACCCCATTGAGATGGTCTAGAATTTACTATCTTCCACCTGTATAAGGCCCAGAGATGATTTTAAAAGGATATCACCTTTATTAACGTTTTGGCTGATGAAGATTTCAGTGATCTAAATACCTTATTCTTGTCTGTTTCTACCTGAGAACATGAAATTGTTTCTTCTTCTGCGCAGAAAGGAGCATTTTTATTTGATGGCTTTCTTTTTTTTATTTAGTAAAAATGTCTCCAAATTATTTTTCTTTGGAAAATGAGGGTTTTTTCCATCTCTTAGTAAAATCCTCCTCAGTTGTCCAGTAACCTTCACGAAGTTCTTTTTTTCAGTCACCCATTTAACCACGTGATTATCTTTCTCATGATACCCCATTGTCTTTTCATAGCTACTCTCTTGGCATGCCAGGTCTGACATAATGCTTTTTATTGATCTGCTTCTCTCTGTATCAGGTGACATTTTAGGCTAACCAGATTTCTCCTATTTTGCATTTCATCTGTGTCAGCAAAAAACAAAAACAACCTTCCTACCAACACAGATGGTTGTATTCCCAGCTCCACTCTTCGCTAATGCACATTTTCCATCTCACGTGTAATTTATTGCGTCTGGTGTTTTGGAAAAACTCTCACTGAGCCATAGGACTTACTGTGAGAGGGAGATCTTTTGGTTAATGGACTGGACTGAGAATACAGGAGATCTGGGTTCTGTCCTTTGCCTGTAACTTTTTGTGTGACCTTTGGCAAATCACTGTTTGGGACAGAGAACATATAATTTGCGATCTGTTTGCACACTGCCTGTTTCAATAGACCTGTTGGCCTCAGCTAAGGCCCATTACGGTAGAATAACCAACAAAACAGTCCAGGGTGCAGCTAATTAGAGGCCTGGGCAACAGCAATGCCACAAGAAAATATATAATAGTGTTTTTTTAGGCAGGGATCAGATGCTACTAAGTGGTAATCTGAGGCTTCACTTCCTTCAAGGACAGTGCTGTTTCACTCAGCAAAAAGGAAAGGGAAGTTTGAGAAAGAAATGGCCTTTATCACACAGAGGATCAGCCCCCTGGATCCTGTAAGCAGGAGCAGACTGGTGTGTCTGTGCAATGCTGCTTTCTATGGGACACAATCAGTTCCACTCCATCACAAGTCAAATGGCCTATGGTGTTAACTGGAGTTGGAGGTGGGGTTTGCCTGAAAATAAGAATTCTCTTTCACAAAATGGGGGGCAGGGGGGAGAGAAAAAAACACCAAGGCTTCAAAAGTTGTTTTCATCCTGCACTGAAGGTAGAAAAAAAAGAATACCCCAGCTTTTTATTTTCACTTTTATTTTTTATTGCCTAGAAATGTTCATGAGGAAGAGAATCAAGACAAGGCATAAACATGCATTAGGCCATTCAGCTATGACCACAGAGTCAGAGATTCATGTGTCAGCTTAGCTTGATTTGGAGACGATGTGAACTGTGGTCTTCTCTAGCTGAGGTGAGTGCCCTAAGCACTGGACTGTCACTTAACATCACTCTCTCTCTTCCTTTCTCACTTTTCCTCCTCCACCCGAACTTAACCTGTGAAACAGGTTGACTTTAACCCCAGAAACTGTTGACATCAAGTCTATCTGGCTGTCTATCTGAAAGTCTACCTTTCTTCACTCCTTCAGGGTAAAGAAAGCCTGTGTTCTTGGTGCGTGGATGTCCATGTTTTGAGTCACTCTTCGCTGAGTCCTGGTCAAGTGGTTCACAACTTGAACCCTGCTTACTGTAACTGTGCTGTCAATGTAGAGGGACAGTGTAGGTTGCATGGGCATGTAAAAACTTCTTAGGTTAATTAAAAAAAATGGGACATTTAACTCTTTAATTAGGGATTGTGTGAAATTCATGTACATTTTTATCCGATCTGCAGTACCTCATCTCCTTGACTCCAAAAGTATGTTTTCTTGGATATGGACATAAAAAGTATAATTCTTACCCTGAAATACCCATCCAAACTAGACATGACACAGTAAGGCAATAACTGGAAATATGCAATTTTGAGAGACAGATTTTGATTCTCCTGCTGTATTTCACCTTCAGTCACAAAAGCAGTCAAAATGGAGACCTACAGTAGAAACAGTCTGAAAAAGGAAAGCAAGTTTGAGGAACAGGAGGTATCTGAGGAAAATGCCATCCACTGGCAGATGCATAAAAAAAAAAGTACAACATGGTGGAGCTGTAACAAGACCAGCTTATTTGTGATAGAAATTGATGAGGATAGAAATGTAATTGTGAGTCCACGGGCATCAGTAGTGAGAGGTGGAGTTTAATACCATACAGAAGATGATCAAAGTCCATTAAGGCACTTGATGTTTAGTCTGTGGTAGAATGCAACGATGCTGGCCAAATATTTTGCCTAGAAGGGAACAGTCTATAGCCAGGAAGGTGAGATTCTGAGATGCCACGTAGGAAGATCTAGCAACCCTCATTCTGTCCTTAGTAGCCTGTTTCATTAATTGGTCACTGTGGTCCCAGTGAATAGAGTTCTCTCCTGGGTTCATCTGTGGTTAAGACCCAACACTAAAGTGCATCTGTGGAAGGCAGAGCCCCTAATAGAGATTTGATGTGGCCAACCTGCCCATACTGCTGTGCATAAAACTGTACCTCAGCTTCTACAATGTGCTAATTCATCTAAAACCATTTCCCAAGCATGCGTTTCACTGATTCTTTTATGGTAGTCACGGTGATGGGCCATTTGTCTCTGTCCACAGAGAAAGGAACCCATTTGACCTCAACCGAAAAAGTGTTCTCCTGCAGCTCTGCCCTACAGTCAAGTCAGATCCTGAGTTACGAACAAGTGTTCTTCAGTAATTGTTTGAGATGGGTCTAATTTCTCAGTATCAACCACAGACAAAAAAGAAGCAGGCCATATCAGTGGGATATGTGCTCCAGCACTACCAACACAGAGGTAGCACTATGGGTTTTAGTCTTTTACTTCTGGGCTACAAGCAAATCACTTTGGTTATCAGTGTGCTCCTCTCTCAGAAAGTAAAAGAAACTTTGCGTTGCTCAACAGTGACACCATCTGACTGGTGAAGGGCAGAAGTAACGGAATAAATGATGGAAGGGTGAGATCAATTTGATGAGGAGGAGGACAGGTTATCCTAGAAGATGAAAGCATCAAATAGAAGTTAGAAAAAAGGATCAAAGAAGGCAGAAAATATAAATGTGACAGTAGGACAATACAGTTTTATACATATTTTAATTGTGCTGGGAAGACTCAGCATTTTCCCACTGAGTCTTCCATGAAGGAGTAGCACATCTCCAAAACCAAAACCTAGCTTTGCTTTTAAGATTCATGAAATCTTCAAAGAAGACATTGGTGCATTTTAAGTCATTGCTAGAACTGACGTAAGTCTGCTATCATGGACAAGGCCTCACATGAGAAGGTTTCAAGACAGTGGAAGGGAGTTTAGATAACCAAATACCTCAATTAGTTGAGTGACAAATGACGAGTGTGTGGAGCACAGCAGGCAGGACACATAACAAAAATTATTCACTGAGAGGGTCAGCCAAGTGACTTTAAGTAGGCATTTGCTAAATAAGTTAGCAGGCTTTAAGCCTATAGAATTCTCTTAGTGCACTACATTGTCCAAAGGGGTTTTCATCTGACCAAGAATAGCTACCTCCAAGCTACCTCCAAGCCTGTTGTCTAGATTCAGTGGAGAGAAATGAGTGTTTCTATAGCATAATTCATTTAATATGTAAATGTGAGATGACAAAAAAATCACGTCAGATGACTCATGTCCTAGAAGTCTGGATTTCTTTCCTTTGACTACCAAGACAGCTGTCATGGTTTAGGTTGGACTGGCCACTAAATGAACAACAGATGCTCTCTTTAACCCTTCTCTCCCTTGCCAGAAGAGAAAGGAAAGGGGAAAAGAGAGAGAAACTTAAGGGTTGAAAAAAATTTAAACTGTTTTAATGAAATATTAATAATAAAAGGAAAAGTTAATAATATTAATAAGAAAATAATGAAATATATACAATATATAGAAACCCAGGAAGTTGACCATGTCACCAGCAGGCACTGGGAATGTCCCAGAGTGGCCTCAGGGACAGATGGGAACTGGATTCCAGAACTGGATTCAGGAACACATAGATCAGGCTCAAAGGCAGACAAACAGAGACCTCCTTGGACGCTGGCCATTGAAGAAAGAGGCTAACGTCATTGATCCCTCAGCTTTTACACTGAGCATGATGCAGGTGGGATGGAATACCATGTTGGTTAGTTTTGGGTCACTTGTCCTGTCCAGTTCTCCCCACAGGTGCACCCTCTGAATGATATTCTGCTTCCAACCCTCCAACTTGGTACATAACAAAGTGAGCTAACCTTGGCTGTTATAGCAATAAGTATAAGCAAGAATCTCTCTACATGCCATTTGTTGGTATTAACTAGTAAGTATCAGACCTTATCAGCTGGAAGCCAACACTGTCTGAAAAATATGCCATTAATTTCAGAAAGGGCAGTTAGAAGAGAATTAAATGAAAAGTAAAATTACTGAAAAGAAAATTGGTTCTGTTTTACTTCAAATCAGGACAAGAGCAGATTCAAAATAAATTCAGCAGATCTGTAGAGTGAAACATTGGGTGCTGGGTTCCCAAACTCTGCATTTGTATATACTTCACAGGTTTTATATCAAACTAGCCCCTTTTCTTGTCCTGTTGGTTGAACAACCATTTGTAATTTGGGAACACGAGCTATACTTGCAGACTGAATCTTCTGGTTTATGTTTTGGTCAAAAAAATCATATGTTCTGAGACCACCCTGCAATGCAAACCAGAGTGCAGCAACTGAAAACAAATGGAAGATTCACTTTTAAAGTGCATTGCAGCTGTAAACTAAAACACTGAGGTCTCTAAGCACAAAATTTATCTTGTGCTGTAGGTGCCATATCACCTTGTCTTGTGACTAGCGCTCATGGCTAGTGCTTATTTCTGGACCTGTCATCTGCCTGATTTGACCATGTTGCTCCCTGATCTGAGTGCACTTTGGGCAAGGTATTTCTTTGTTTGCTAACTGAATGCTCGTAGGTTGGAAGAAGGAAGAGCATTGCCATAAACACACTTCAAGCAAACACATGAAGGAAGTCAATATCAAGAAAAGTGTGGTGTATTTCACCCTTTTTTTTTGGTATGGTGACTGCTCTGAGAACAGTAAGAAAAGGAATTCAGGTAGAACAAAACATTTCAGGATGGAAAACCTTTTGTTTATTTCTGGACGTTCTTTAACCTATCAAAGCTTTCTAGGTAGAATTGAAGTAATCATACCAATGAAATATTTACATTTTGGAGAATCCATTTCTTTTTCTCACCATCTTTTAGTCTGCACTGTTAATTCACCAGCCTGACAAAACAGTAAATTGATGCAACTTTGTCCCTTTCAACAGCTCTTGGCTTTACGATTAAGTAGAGCACAGATGTACATTTCATTTCTTTCATAACAAATGTGGTGACCTTTTTTAATACATGGATGTGAATCAAGCCCTGTGCACAGTCCAAAACCAAGAGTTCATAGAAGGTCCTTCACTTTCACACAGTCCTGTTGCAATTGTTTTGCCCTCACATGGCTGGAGGCCTTGTAGGAAGACATCAGTGTTGCTACCAAAGGTTTCCAACTGGGGCAGATCTGCTCTTGCTTTTTTAGAAATACAAAACAGGTCAGTGCCCTTCGGGTTAGAAGTCCAGTCTCTTGCTATTGCAAACAGCCACACCGTGTATCTTTCCTAAAGTATTTTCCAAAGTCCTCAGGTCGAGATCAAGAATAACTTCTTTGTACTCCCTGCCATATAACATCTCTCTGAGGTTGTTGTGGTAGAGAAATGGCCAATGGAGTTGACCATTAGCACTTTGAAGAAGAGGACTGATTAATGGCTATTAAATTTCAGTTCTTCTCAGCTCATCAGAAAATAAGAACAAGCCTTAGGTAAGACCGCCTGATAGTACCAGGATTCTCTACAAAGACAAGCCACCTTGGGGAAAAGGAGCAGAGATAAAAATAACACAGAAATTTCACTTCACATTATGACTTGATCCTGACTGAAGGGTCATCTGTGCCAGAGAATTAGGAAACATGTGGACTGCACAGTGTCCAACAAGACAGATTTGAAGACTCAATTGCTTTTACTGTCCCAAGTCTGCCAGTGTATGCCATAATCACTTAGTGAGTGTTCCCATGCACGGAGAGGTCCAGGAAACTTAGGCAGCTTTCTTAACTCTCTGATAAGCTCTGGCACTCTCCCCATTGCACATGATATCCTCGCAGACTTCTGAACACATTAAACAAAAGAGAGACCCAGTTAGTCTAACTCCAGCAAATGCACTGGCTCAGGATCTTCCTCTCACTCATCGGGATATCCTGTTGATGGTAGCCCTCAGTCAGGTGTTACTAAATTCAGGTCACAGTTCAGTGAAAAACAATTACAAATGTTTAATACAAGATACTTCACCCAGTGTCTTCAAACGCTACAGCTGTGCACACATTCAAACAGAGACTGATAGTGTTTTGTAGAAGATGAATGTCCTGGCAGAAAGATGAAGCACCAACTGTTTAGGCTTCTGAAGTCAACTATACATTGCAGTCAATTCAGCCTTTAAGGCCCCATAGTGGAATCATTCTTTTAGCAAAGTCATATTTTCCCCTCACAAGGAAAGGAAAAAAAAAAAAAAGCACTTCAATATTAGCAGAGCTTCCTTATAAACCACTGTGACAATTTTTGACTCCACTGCACACTGCAACACAGAATTAGACCCAGAGCTGAACAAACTGTTCTGAGCAGACAGCATATTCACCAGATTTATGACATATCTGGACTCAGTGCTCCAAGTCTCAGTAAAAACCCAGGAGCTATTTTGCAGGGGATAAGGATGAAGGTAGGGAAGAAACTTTTATCTATCTATCTATAAAATATGTATCTAAAGAAAGTTAATTTTCCCCAAACCTTGATGAATGTTCAGTCTATTTTAGTCTCTTTTTCTGTTAAAAATAACAATTAGTCTCTACATCAAATGGTTCATTGTAGATGTATAGAGGGTTTATCCCTAGCTTTCTCAGTGTACGGAGTTAGAGAGAGGAGCTGTAGGACTGATTGTTTCACTCACCTGTCACAGTCCCTGATGTTACTTTTTGGGTGTTACTCTGCTAAACAGGAAAGTCTGTCTAAGTTTCTGGATGTATTTGTTTTTCTTTAGAAATAAGTTTGAAGCTCTTAAAAAAGTTTATTTGGAGATTCCCCTCTAGGGAACGGCAGAACAATCAAAACCTTTTCCATTCTCTCTGCCACTAAAACACCACGTTTGAGCTAGTTGCATTAACTTCAGGTTTTAAAAAAACTCGAGTTCCTTCCTGTCTAAGGTAGAAACACATAAAACACTGGGAGCAAGATTTATTGGCTATTTACAGGCTACTTTACATTCCATTTTCTCCTGGCAAATCCAAGTAAAGTAATTGCGTTGGCATGTACATGCATGGCTTTGTTTGCAAAGGGTATGGCCACATATCCCTGTGCAGCTCGTTTGAGCATTTGGTTTTATTGGCACACCCTGGCTGTACATTTCCCCTTGTTGTACTCGAGTTGACTGATGAAAAAATCCCAAGACATCCCTGGAGCCTCAGCTAACTGTTGTCCTGACTAGGGTGGAGATTGTTTCAGGAACTTTGCACAAAATTTAATGTTCTGAAACTATTTCACTGCAATGTTCTAACTTCAGATTTATCACAGAATCACAGAATCGCCTAGGTTGGAAGGGACCTTTAAGATCATCTAGTTCAACTGTAAAAAAAAAAAGAAAAAAAACAACAAAAAAAGTCAGTTACCCAAAGAGATCAAGCCGTGGTTATAACTCGACAGAAGGCTGTTAAAAAAACTGAGTACCCAAACAGAGGCCACACACAAACATGCAGGCATCCAGGCAACTGGCTGCAGTGAGTGCTGGAACCTTGCAACAGAGAATGGCGGAGACAACACCTATGTTAGGTGTGAGCAGATCAACGATCTGCTTAAGATGGTGGCTGAACTGAAGGAAGAGGTGAAGAGACTAAGGTCTATAAGGGAATGTGCAAGGGAGTTAGATTTGTGGTATCAGGCTCTGCAGACCCCCTTAGCAGAGGGAGATGACAATGAATAGGGGGGAATGGACACAGGTGCCTGTTAGAAGAGGCAAGGGAAACCCATCACAGCCCCCCTCACCTTACCATTTGCCCATGCACAACAAGTATGGGGCGCTGAAGGTTGAGGGTGAGGATGATGAGAAGGTGGAAGAAACACCATCTCGGGGGTTGCGTATAGCAAATCAGTCCCCCTCTCGCATCAGAACTAGTACCCTAAAAAAAAGCAGGAGGGTAGTTGTTATTGGTGATTCCCTTCTGAAGGGAACAGAGGGCCCCATATGTCGGCCGGATCCCTCCCACATGGAAGTCTGCTGCCTCCCTGGGGCCCGGGTCAGAGATGTTACCAGAAGGCTGCCTAGTCTGGTACAGCCCTCTGATTACTGTCCCTTAGTAGTTATACAAGTGGGAAGCGACGAGGTTGATATGAGAAGTTTAAAAGCAATCAAAAGAGACTTCAAAGCCCTTGGGAAACTGGTTGAGGGAACAGGGGCACAGGTAATTTTTTCATCGATACCCTTAGTTGCAGGTAGGTTGGAATACTGAAAGGAATAGGAAGTCAGGCACGATTAACAAGTGGCTCAGAGGCTGGTGCCACCAACAAAATTTTGGGTTTTTTGATCTTGGGGAACATTATATGGCACCTGGTCTGCTAACTACAGATGGAGTACATCTGTCTCAGAGGGGGAGAACGATCCTGGCACATGAGTTGGCAGGCCTTGTTGAAAGGGCTTTAAACTAGGCCTGAAGGGGGAGGGGGTTAAAAACAGATACGCTAGAGATGAGCCTAAGGATAGCCTTCAGCCTGCCATTTCACTTCAGGTGGATAACAACGATAATATCAGAAGGGTCTGTGGCAGGATGACACATCAGGGTTGGAAGGATGGGGAGATAACAGGGGCCTCCACCCTCCATACAGTAGCAAAGACATAAGGAGAAGAAATAGGTTGGCAACTACAGAAGGGACTAAACACGGTCGGGTGGGAAATAAGGCTCGTCCCCCCCAAAGAGTGGCAGGACAATTAGCCCAGCTGAAGTGCATCTACACAAACGCACGCAGCATGGGCAACAAACAGGAGCTGGAAGCCACTGCGCAGCATGAAAGCTACGATGTAGTTGCCATCACGGAAACGTGGTGGGATGAATCAAATGACTGAAGTGCTACAATGGATGGCTACAAGCTCTTCAGAAGGGACAGGCAAGGAAGGAGAGGAGGAGGGGTGGCCCTCTATGTTAGGGAGGATTATGAGTGTGTGGAACGAACTGAGGGTAATGGTAGAGTTGAGTGCCTATGGGTAAGAATCAAGGGGAGGGCCAGCAAGGCTGATATTGTGGTGGGATTCTGTTACAGACCACCCAACCAGGATGTAGAAGTTGATGAAATGTTCTATAAGCAGCTAGCAGAGGGCTCAAGATCGCTTGCCCTTGTCCTGGTGGGAGACTTCAGCCTACCAGATATCAGCTGGGTACACAATACAGTTGAGAGGGAACAGTCTAGAAGGTTCCTGGAGTGTGTTGGGGTAACTTCCTGACACAGCTAGTGAGGGAGCCAACCAGGGAGGGAGCACTGCTAGATCTGGTGTTTGTAAACAGAGAAGGACTTGTGGGGGATGTAACGGTTGGAGGCCGTCTGGGGTACAGTGACCATGAAATGACAGAGTTTTTGATTCTCAGGGAAGCGAGAAGGGTGCCAGCAGGACTGCCATCACGGACTTCCGGAGGGCAGACTTTGGTCTTTTCAAGAGTCTGCTTGACAGAGTCCCTTGAGGGGCAGCCCTGAAGGGCAAAGGAGTCCAGGAAGGCTGGATGTTTTTCAGGGAGGAAGTCTTAAAAGCGCAGCAGCAGGCCGTCCCTGTGCACAGTAAAGCGAGCCGTCTGGGGAAAGACCGGCCTGGCTAAACAAAGAGACAAGGTCACGGCTCAGGGAAAAAAAGAGAGTTTATGACCTTTGGAAAAAGGGGCAGGCCACTCAGGAAGATTATAAAGGTGTAGTAAAGTTTTGTAGGGAAAAGATTAGATGGGAATACTCTCTGCTGTATTAAAAGCTGCCTGGAGGGCTGGGCCCAGAGAGCGGTGGTGAATGGAAGAGTGGCTGGAGAGCTGCGTGGCAGAAAAGGACCTGGGGTGTTGGTCGACTGTTGGCTGAACACGAGCCAGCAGTGTGCCCAGGTGGCCAAGAAGGCCAACAGAATCCTGGCCTGTATCAGGAACAGCATGGCGAGTAGGACCCGAGAGGTGATCGTCCCCCTGTACTGGGCACTGGTGAGGCCTCCCCTTGAGTACTGTGTCCAGTTTTGGGCCCCTTACCACAAGAAAGACATTGAGGTGCTGGAGCGAGTCCAGAGAAGGGCAACGAAGCTGGTGAAGGATCTGGAGAATAAGTCTTGTGAAGAGAGGCTGAGTGAGATGGAGTTGTTCGGTCTAGAAAAGAGGAGGCTGAGGGGAGGCCTTATCACTCTCTACAACTACCTGAAAGGAGGTTGTAGAGAGGCTGGGGTCAGTCTCTTCTCCCAAGGAACAGGCGATGGGACAAATGGAAACAGCCTCAAGTTGTGCCAGGGTAGGTTCAGGTTGGATGTCAGGAAAAATTTCTTCACGGAAAGGGTTGTCAAGCATTGGAATGGGCTGTCCAGGGAAGTGATTGAGGCACCATCCCTGGAGATATTCAAAAGACGAATTGAGACGGTGCTCGGGGATATGGTTTAGTGTTGGTTGGTGGTGTGTAGGGATGGGTGTGGTGGTGTGCTGTTTTTGTTGTTTTGTTCGTTTTTTTTACGGTTGGACTAGATGATCTTAAAGGTTCCTTCCAACCTAGGTGATTCTGTGATTCTGTGTCATTCTTTCTTAGATGCATTTGTCCGCTGGGGCTGATAAAGAATCACATATTGCAGACTTCTTTGTTAAAGAGTAGGAAATGACTGCTGGTGATACAATTCATTATTATTTAAACTGGAGACCTGATCTTCCCAGCCACAGGGAGATTTCTAGTGCTGGAGACAGAAAAACCCAACCACCCCAAAAAATACCTACCCCAAACCCATAACCTTTGTCACTCCCGCATTGCAAAATTGAAAAAACACTTAGTAACCTTATTGAAAAAGTAGTTGTTTTCTGTAAGCTCCTGATTTTCGTATACAATTTCTCAGGTAATACGGAGTTTTTTTTGCAGAAGCAATTGGGATGCAAATTTTCAGGTAGGTAGGCAGATAGTCTTTAAAATTTCAATTAGAAATCTCCAATTAATCAGGATTGTCTTGAGCATTTCTTATATGAGCCATTGAATAAAAGCAACGAAGTTGTAATATTAATGACCAACAGAAAAAGCAGTTTGTTATACGCATCTTGTTGTTTTTATAGTTTCCCATAGGCTCCTGGTGAATAGATGAAATGTTAGTATGGAAGTTACGGCAAAATTAGCATATACACTATGAGTTGTTCTTGCTTAGAGCACTATGTATCTGTGTATTATCGTTGATGCTTGATTTAATTTGGAATTGCATTTTAAATGGGAAAAGCATGGATATTTACACTGGTGGTTAATGAGACTGAATTAGTCTCAGAGCACAATTCTGTTTATTCCATTGATTTTTTTTTTTAAGGAAATGGGGAAGAAAAGACAAGGTCCTGACTATTCTGACGATTAGTTACACATCTTCAAAGCTTTTCGAAACTAAACCATAAATAAGGAAATATGTGTTGATAGGCATTAATTCTGAGTGGTTCTGCCCAGAACAGATAACAGCATGCACGCTCCCTTTCAGCTGGCTAACAACCACAGCGTGAGTCTGGACTGCGGCTGAAACTGTGCTTCCAATCTTCGGGGCACCTCTGGGGGAATTGCACTTCAGGGCTTCATAGAAGAAGGAGTCATTGCTTTCCCCAAAGCCTGCCTTTGCCCAGAAGGTGCTGGAGCACCTCTCCTGTGAGGACAGGCTGAGAGAGCTGGGGTTGTTCAGCCTGGAGAGGAGAAGGATCAGGGAAGACTTTATAGCAAACTTCCAGTACATAAAGAGGGCTACAGGAGGGATAGGGAGGGACTCGTTATCAGCGACTGTAGCAATAGGATGAGGGGTAACGGTTTCAAACTGGAAGAGGGGAGATTTAGGTTAGATATGAGGAAGAAATTCTTTCCTGTGAGGGTGGTGAGACACTGGAACAGGTGGCCCAGAGAAGCTGTGGGTGCCCCATCCCTGGAAGTGTTCAAGGCCAGGCTGGATGAGGCGTTGAGCAACCTGGTCTGGTGGGAGGTGTCCCTGCCCATGGCAGGGGGGTTGGAACTCAATGATCTTTAAGGTCCCTTCCATCCCGAAACATTCTATCATTCTCTGATCAAGAGAAGAGCAAAACTCCTCATACACTTGTTTAGAGCCCTGTGTATCTGGACAAGGGCCAGGAAAAGTCTCTCTCTTGATTAACAGCACTGTTTATTACACGCCAAATGTTTCTTTTCTCCTTGGTAGCAGCACCCTGACCTTGTTGAAGTGGCTCAGAAGGAGTGAAACTGGAGGGGCTGCAGGACTTTGTGCACAGTGGCTGAGCACAGTCAGGGGCTTATCCTTGCTGGCGGCTCCCCTGTGAGGCAGCCAGAGGAACCAGGGGAAGGGATGGCATCCAACAAGGTCACTCTTGTCACCTGTTTTGTCCCCATGTAATTTTAAAGGCCAGATGCAGCCACAAGAACTGTAGAAGACCAGGACCTACCAACATCCGTGCTTCAATCTTGCACATATGTTTTTAAAGCTTTTTTTTTTTTAATGGAGGTAGTAAGATGAAAATGCTACAATCCCTCTGCATTTCTGCTAATGAACTAAATCAAAGCTGGCACTGCATCCTGTCTTAGCTCAGAGATCAAAACAGAAATGAGAAACTCCAAAACTGATCAGCAAAAGACGTTCCGAAAGAAAAAGTACATTTGAAATGAGGGACCAGGTTTATGTTTTGTAATGTTTAAAAAAAAAAAAAACTAACCCAAAGCAACTGGGTATGAGTCTTGTAGATTCCCCAGCTGTCCTGGCCCAAAGGATGTTATTCCCAGGAAGCTGGGCACTTGACTCCACAGTTGACTGAGGAGTCACAGCAACCCCTGATAATAGTCAACACAGGGACCTTGATAATCTTGGCTCCTGATGGGACCCACAGAACTCCAGTCCTTCCTGGCTCCTGAGAGTTTAATTTATGTATCTCCAAGGCATTATAAAGCCACTCTAAAATTTGAAATGCTTAGGTTCCTTAGTCCAGGGATCTTTCAGCGTCACATAGTGGTGATGCCCAGTAGACAGAAATTTTGAGAGCTCGCACAACATAGTGACTTGTGATACAGAAGGTCAGAAAACCCAAAAAGTTATTGTGAGAAACCATTGTGTGTTACCCAAAGCAGTACATTTCTGTAGGTAATAGCTTTTGTCTGAAACATTTTGTCAGATAATTCCTCAGTAGTTCCATCATGTGGCTATGCAATGTGAAACCACTGTACACACATCCTTGAAGTCTGGCAATGCTGCTGTCGTTCTGTATAGCAAAAGACCTGAGGATTTTTAAGAACCAATTATTTATTTAGATTTTTTTTTTGGCGTATCTTTCAAAAGAATTGAGTCCAGCGCTACCTCAGAATTACTGGTAAGGTCAAGTACTGTTAACCCATACAATCAAAAGTAATGAATCAAGGCCAGAAGAATAATGAGATCTCAAAATAAAAAATCACTATTATTAATTTGGCTTCAGATGTCTCAGATCTCTAGGGTATTTTGATAACATATTCTATAATAACAATGGCTAAATCGTTGCATTTTGAACAAGGTACAGTTCTTAAATAAACATTCTTCTGCTGCAATGGTAGTATAGCATACTAATAAAGATGTAATATATAATATATGTAAATAATAAAATAAATTGCAACTACTGATAAAGTCATGGTAAATGGTTACAGGGGGGTTTAAAATAAGCAGACCTATTGAAAAGAAAATAGAGAGGAGATTCAAGAAGAGGGTACATTATGATTGCTGAATCACAAGGTGCATGGGAAGCAACTCAGGCGATGTCTCATTTTGCCTTGGCAATCGAGTTCTGTCCATATGAAGCACTGACAGAAACAGATATCAAGGAAATGACATAGATCAGCCATCATACACCTGGAGCCCACAGACAGCTCAAATGCTCCAATGATCTGTAATGCAGCAGTGAAGTATAAAGGTTTACAAACATTCCTGTTGTCCCTCACGTCTGGATGAAGCCATCCAGGTCCAGAAGCCTTCACTCTTAGTGCCAGAGTCTATTAGGAGAGCTGCCTGCTGAGCTGTTCCAGTACAGAAGGTGTTCCCAGATGAGCAATGCCAACCGGTCTATTGAAGCTGCAGTAAGGGAAGTTTCTGGTTCGCAGTAATGAAATATAGGGATCATTAACCTCGGTGCGCATGCTTCTGGTGAGAGATGTTAGAAGGCCATTGGCAATCTGCTCTTCTTAATCCTTAAATGTTAGAATTGCTTGTCGATGGCTTGGTTTGAGTATTACCTCAAAGAAGTGGCCAGTTTTTAACTTGGATGAAAATCAAAGCAAAAGAAGCAAAATCTCTAAAGGGAGCTAATAATGTAGCACACCTTTTGTCCTTCCTTCTCTGAGATGTATAAAGATTACCTGCTAGGGACTCTCTAGTAATAGGATTTGAAAAAAATGTGCTTTTTTCACACTAGAAATGTCTTGATGTTCAGGTCCAGACCTGTGCCAATGATTCATGGTTTATTAATCCTTAATTCTTATTGCTTCTTTACCAGTCTCCAATCTCTTAATTAGAATTTTATCTACTTCTTTATTTGCAGATGAATTGGTGCATTGTATTTTTGTGTGTTCAAAATTATAAAAGTTAGAGAATTGAGTTTTTGCAAAGTAGTGAAACCTATGACTGGTTTAGATTCTTGAATGTGCATGATCTTAATCTCTTATTAGCTTCTTTAAGAGTTTTCATCTGAAAATTTTCTCTCTGTAGGCTGACAGCTTCATTAGTATCTGTCACCCAAACAAATCAAGCTGAGCTAGGTCACTCCAAAATAATGAGATTGTCTTTTTATTTTTCTGAAGTACACCGTCTCTTTCCTGGTTATATTAGTCTTTCCTACAATTAGCACCTTTTTTTATGCATGGTGATTTTGAAAGCTGGAAAGTACTGTTATTTAAAGAAGATGCAGATTTGGGCATTTTATGTAAAATGAGGATGCTTCACCCGTTGTTGCCTCCTCAGGGGCTCCCAGTGTATGGAAAATAATTTGAACCATGTGGAACTCAATAGCTGAAGGCATTAGAAAAGAAAGTAATGTCGCCCTTTCAGGCACTTCTTTTGAGAATTCCTTAAAAGCAAGGAAATGAGTGAAATATGTGTTCATTACTATTATGATCTTAAAGGGGGAAAAATTTAGTTTTTATAGCCATAAGGGTAGATAAAGCAATGGCTTTGTAATGTGTAGTATTTTGTAGTAATATGTAACAGTTCAGATGCTTGTTTTCTCTATATTTACGTGTCTTCAGCCTTGCAGGCAGATTCTCTGATAGATCCAAATGGGAATGAAAATAACCAGCTATCTGCTGTCAATAGGCTACTCCTATAAATGTATCTCTTTTTGACCAACCCAGGACAGCAGACCCCATATCTGCTCACTACTAAGCTTCAGTTATGAGAAACAGTGGATGCCTTAAAAATGCGGGGGCTATTTAGTCTAAGAAATGGATGCTTTATTGTTGTGCCATGAACATCTTGTGGAAATCAAGACGATTCTTCTTGCCGCATTTTGACTTAAAATAATAAAAAAAAAAGAAACAAAGCCAGCATCCCCAAAGGACCATTTGTTTCTTAAAGCAATCATCCAAGAAAAGATTCATTGTCTGCTTTGCCTCTTCCAACATTTGAAATAAATAGGTAGCCTGGCAGCAATTCTGCCTTGTTATGCTTCTAAAACAGATTTCACGCCATCTGCAGGTCTTGTGCTTATATTAATACCACCTTATTCCTTACATATTGTCTGACTACTTTGTTTTTTAGTGGTACTGATAGCTGTAAAATGCATCAATTCATCTAATGTAGGTTGGGTGCTCTCCTGGTGAGGCAGCTGGTTGCATAAAGAAAGCTGCAGCTTGTGCAAATGTACGTGCCTGTGTTCGGTCACCCCCCCGCCTCATAACTCACTTGGGGATGCGGGTTCCACCGTTATGCTTTTCTTTTCTCAATTTGTTATGGAATTTGCACCTTCATTCTCTGGAACAGAATAAGGGGCCTCTGAAGCGAGACACTGCTGCTGCTTTGGGGATCTCTTGTTTCAGGAAACATTTATCTTTTCCTTTTTTCTTTTTTTTTTATTTTTCGGGTTTTTCAATTTTGTTTAACACAAGTTGCAAATCAAGCTGGAAAGGCTTTTGTAAAAATGGTTCGAAGATCAACTATCTGTATTTGCTATGAGGATGAACAGCAGTCTTTGTGACTCTTTGGACCACTTTTGGAGACAGGATACTGGGACTGGCCAGTAAGCAACCAGACCTTGTAAATCAGATTTTTTGTACCTAACAGTGTTGAAGGTGGCAACGGCTCAGACAAGTGATCCATCTGCCAGAGTTTAATAACTGACTCTACATTCTCTAAACTGCAGTAATGGACCACGTAGCTTTTCTTATCTCACAAATTAGATAAATTGTATCAGTTCAAGCCAACTTCATTCCTAGTTTCAGTGGAAAACTGAAAAGGAAAAGCAGCTGGGCTGCTTATAGTAACAAGACTCAAAATCCTTGTAGGAAAGTTGCTGAACTTGCTTGAGGTTGTGGTTGGGTTTGGTTTCTATATTGGTGAATGTTACCAAAGAGCGTACCGCACCTTCAGCAGATGCTCACAGTTTGCAGATTGCAATTGTACCATAATTTATTCATTCTAGCTGAAATAAAGTATGAACATGTTCATTATTCTATTTTTATACATTAATGTGGATTTTTTCAAGAAGATCTGGTTTTAATTCTTCTGTTTGCTAAAGAGTTCATTCAATGAATGTCAGTGTCTATTTAAAGAAAAAAAAAAAGACATGTAATGCAAAACATAAATTCCTATGCTGTTTTCACCCTCCCTTAAACAGGTTTTATAGTGAGCTTTACATGGATCACTAGCATGTCTGTGCAATTTTTTACTGTATACATCTATTTTGAGATTCTGATGAGAAATTAAGAAAAAGAGTCAAAAAAAAAGCCCACCAGGTACTTAAGGTCTTGGGTCATTTCAGCTACAACTCATTGCCTAGTACCTGGTTATCTCCGCCTGCTGCGTTAATGGCAATATAAACATCAAGTTGGATATACTGTAAGCTAGAAAATAAGAGCAGACATTTCATTATTTCTCACAATATAGACCATCTTTCAGCCAGACACGTAAATGCATGCCTGACTTCTGAGTCACTCACTGTTAAATCCAGCATATTCTTGAATACCATGATGGATGGTGGCCTCGTCAATGAAATGTCTTGAATACACGGCAAGGAAATAAGATGACAAAGTATTTTGCCTGAGGAGCATATATGCTAAAGAAGTAGTCACTAACTTTTGTGGGCCAATAACCAGTAAGACCAGTAATGTACTGCAGCAAGCATCATCTGCTGTTCTTCCCGTGGGACTCAGTTTTCTTTGTTTTTAACTCCTCTCACATGAAGTACATGGGAGGGTTTCCTGGGCAACAATCTTCTGCAGCCGTTAAGCTGGGGACCTATCACCAAATGGCCTATATGTGCTATGAAGATTATACTTGCCACTGATACCAGGAGTAAATATTTCTACTCTAGATGAGGACAAACTGCATTCACTTACAATCATTTCTTTGAGGATGCCTAGCAGTGCTTCTCCCCATCTTCCTTTGCGAGTGTCTTCTGAGCTTTGCCAGTTGAGCCTTACCTCTTGCTGAGGGATGTTGTTGGCAGCAGTCATTTTCTTTTTCAAGATGAGCTCTTATTCCTCCTGGCATTTATAGTTTTATATATGAGAGCACAGACAGTGTAGCCTCGAGGTCATTGAATTTTATCAAGTATATTGTTTCACTCCTCCTGCTCTGGCAGAAGTGGTAATTATCACACGCTATTGTTCCACCTTAGTAAGAGGCCTCAGAGTCTCGAAATACAGCCGAGCACAGCTGGTTTACATTAAAACCAAGTTCGAGCAATTAAAAATTACCCAACCTTTCCTCCCTAGTTGAAAACATGCTGTAGGAGTGCTGCTGAAGTGTATTAAGCCAATGTATTAAAGTAACTCTAAATATCTTCATTCTAGAATAGTTTTACTGTTCACAGACACCAAGTCATTTTTATGTAAACTACCTATTTAGACACAAGCTACTCATCACCAAAGAGATGGGTACATGAGCTACATTCCCTAACAAGATCAGTAATACTTTTGTTTTTAATTATTTTATTTTAAAGCCCAAAAGCAAGGTATAAAACCTAGGGGTTTTGTTTGTTGCTAATTGCTGGTGTTGTCTAAGAAGCATCTAGGATTCTAGGAATCTTTTTTTATCTGGGATAAGTAATTGTAGCATTAAAATGTAATGGTTAAAGTAAAGGTAGTGGTAAGTGATAGGGAATCAGGTTTCAATTAACATATTCTACAGGAAAGCCAGAAGTTTATAAATGATGTAACAAACAAGAAAACAATGGTAACTGATAAAACCTTTAAAGACAGAAAGGAGACAGTGAGTTTAATTCTCTGTTTGTGTTCTCAGCCCTGGCTTCGTCTTTCAAATATACACAATAGACCTCTATGCAATACGTTTTGTATGTAACAGCCACTAAAGTATTTACTTTTTCAGCAAATACTCCTGTTTTCCAGCATTTTTTACGTCATTACCGTAGGATCTGGGCTATATGCATAATAGTGCTGTATTTTGGCTCCTGTATACATACATGTATGTATGTATATATTGATATATATACAGATGGGTGGCACATGGATATTTTAAAGCATATACACATTTACCTGTGTAAAGGTGAATAAGAACACATCGTAAAAATCTCTGAACAGAAGAAGAAGAAAAAAAGGAAATTATATACCCTAATTCATGTACCTCACATTGTACAGAGAAGCTGCTTTGCAGGTCCTGTTGACAGGAGCTCAGATACAGAAGCTGCAGTGATGACAGCCACAGAAAAACAGATCAGGCAGGAACTACAGATGGTCACGCAAAACCCAGCATTTAAGACATGTGGCACTCATATTTCTGTTCATCTTTTTCTAGGTTGCATAAAGTGTGCCTTTATACATATAACCTCTATTAAATGTTTTTGCTAGGCTTACAGGTGATAATCAATGGACTTTGTGGAAGAAAGAGTGGCAGTTTGCTAGTGGTAATGGCGATGACATGAGCAAGTGTTTAAAGTTGTTTTTCCAAGGAACATACTTTTTTCAACATTCCTCCAGTAATTCTTAATTTAAATCTTCTGCAGATCTGGGGATCAAAGAATCTAAATCAGTCGAAAAATATCATAGTCAGGTATTATTCAGTGGAAAATAAAACTGCAGCATAACAACTGTGCCTGAATGGAGAGCAATGACATTTCTCCTCAATTAATCTATCCTGGTGCCCAGGCAAATAGCACATCGAGCAAATCTCGTTACTGGGTAAACAAACAGTGACTCTAATAGAAAAAACAACTTGCTGCAGGAAAAACATCATAAAAACAAATGTTTTAAGAACAATAACAAACAAAACACATCAGAGTAATACATGTTGATTAAAACAGAAGTAAAATTATAAATACATCATTCTCATAATTCCTTTCTCAGAATAAATCAGTTTAAGCAGCTTCTAATGTAAGAGCTAGTAATATGAATATAATTAAAAGAAATAAATTCAATGTATTTAATACCGGAGATAAAACATACAGTCTCCAAAGACCTGACTTTTGATTACATTGGCTTGTCTTATGTTTTTTGTCAGCATGGGGGAGGCTTGGGAAGTGAATGGATACGTCAATGAAGTTGGTTGCTGTAGTGAGACAGCGAAAGGGTTCTCAGGGCTGTGTTAGCTCCAGAACAGAGCAGGAGGTCACTATGCAGGTGGCTCCGGCTGGAAGAGCTTTGCTGTAAAGGCAGGTACCCTCTGCTGTAGGGTGCAGGGCAGTGTGCTGGTGGTCACCATCCCTCAGGGTTCCTCCACCATCCGCCTCTGCTCCACAACGGGAAATGAGGAGAGTGCAAATGTCGACTCCCAGGGTGTTTTCCTCATGCTCAAAGTTGAGACTTTTGGAGAGGAAAGCCAGGGGCTCGAGTACTGCCTGATGTAATAGGTTCCAGGGGCTTCTGGTTTGGGTGGATTTATTAGGTGGAGGCAGTTGCCGAAAGGCACCAGAGAAAAGATGAACAGTTGCTGTTGAATGTTCAGAGTTGCTCTCATTCCTTGTTTTAACAGAATATGTCTTGGTCTTTGGGTTTTTTTATATAGGAAATGCTGTGGGTTTCATTATCCTGACTGGTGCCTGCCATCCTCCCCTCTCTGATAGTGATGGCAGGACTTTGAGCAAATCCACTGCCTGGTAAATGCGTTGGCCCAAACTCTGACAGGATGCCGAGGGCACCCGTGTAGGTGCTGTTTTGGGTGACTCACCAAAATAGATACCGGAAGACTGATGATAATTTGGGAGAGAGGACTTCCAGATGCAGCCACCACATAGGCCCAGTTCACCCAGCGTGTCTGAGGGTTTCTCTTCCAGCTGAGGCTCTACTACCAGTACTCCAGCAAAGTGCTGCTGCATTGGGATGCTATGGAAAAACCAAAGAACTTGCACACACATCTGATAGTTACAACATAGACTTTAGCAAGGAGGGGGAAATGCAGGCAGCGACCACAGCAAAGGGGTATGAAAGGGAAAAATCTGGTTTGTCTGTATTTTTTTATGTGTTCTCACTTGCTTCAGTTTTTTCTTAAAATGGAGTGATTGGTATCCTGCTTCTCCCTCTCTTCTGTTCTCCGAATATCAGATATTCTTGATGAAGAAAACAAGTAATCCTTTTGGATAGTAACCAATGTTTGTAATCACTTGGTGCCAGAATTTTAATGAGTGTCAGGCTTGCAGAATATATAGATTTAAATATTGGATGTTGGATGTGTGTCTGCAGCATGTTGGTGATTATTCCTCTCTGTGTGTGTGTTTATTCATCACTTATGGAAGAGTGTTTGAAAATAAAGATTTCTGTGGCTCAGCTACACAGATGGAATTGGCTGTACAAGACCTTTCTGTTAAATTAACAATCTTTGCTCTCCATGGAAAGAAAAGGCCTCTACTAGAAAAGCCTCATCTTAGTCTCTTCTTATTGTCTTAATTGAGCCTTTGAACTGCAGTCAGTAAAAGCTCACAGCAAATACAGTATCCAATCAGATGTATATTTTTAAATTAATCTACATTTGAATACCTTCCCTGATTTCCCACCAGCACCTGCAAAAGGAAAAAAAAGGAGGGAAAAAAAAAAAAAGGAAAAATGTTTGAAAAGAAAGAGAATACATTTGCAAGTTTAATTTCCCTAGGGAGAAACGAGCTTTTCAGAGCAACTTTGATATGTTTCTTTCTTCTTTGTGTAACCTGTAGTTTAATTTTTGTTCACATTTTTGCATTCACATTTGCATGATAAAAGAGGTTCCACTTTTCTTTTAAAGATTGTTCCAGAAAGTCCAAATTATTCATAGGAGAAAATCAGTATTAAAATGAAAATTTAAAAATTGTCTCCCTTTTCAGTAATTTGAGTATACAATCCACTATGATTTCCAGTGCTTTTACTGATATGAGCAGACAGCTATATTTTCCAGAAGGTTCTATGAAATATTGTTGCATTGCTATTTTCATGGTGATTCTGTAAGTTGAGTCTGCATTTTTAATGGAATTAATTATCCCAGAGTCGTAATTTTTGATCTTCAGTGTTGAGGATATTTTCAACAAATTTTCTCCAAGCCAAGCAGATGTTTGGGCTGCTCAGCATCCCTGCTAAAAGCTTCTTTCATGTCATCCACCCTGCAGCTGAGGATATTGTGAAGCTTGGAGTGAAAGAGATAGAAAATCTTTGGAGCAGAGCAGGAAATTTCTCTGAGCTGTATTTGTTACAGCAGAAACCCTATGGTTTATTTCCTGCTCAGGCATGTTCTACACAGGGATTTCCTAATTTGCTTTTGACCACTGAGAAAGCAGAAGCAGCACTACCTAGTAATATATATACACATCTACACATACATGAGATGAGATGTTTGCTTATCACCCAGGATCTGCGTTTTGCTTTCCTGTGGAAGACTTGTCATGTAGAGATCTGTAGAGCTTAGTCTGGGGACCTCTGTTTCAACATGATTTTGTCTTTTCATGTGATGGCTGCCCCTCCTGCTGGGCTCCTCAGCCTCATCAAGTACAGCAGGAGGGGTTGTCAGACAAGATAGCAAGCTGCAGAGCAAAAACCCAGTTTATATTATACCTCAGGATGCAGGAGCACAAAGAAATTTCTAGCTGCCCAGAGCTAGAAAACCAATATTTGCTAATCAAAGCTTCTCTCTACATTGTATATTCCAGGACATTATACCCTAACTTCAATACATAGTTATAGACTACAGATGCACGGATATATATATAGGTATATGTACATATATGTGTCTTCTGCCACCAAATATCCCTTGCACACCTTTGTCGTGTTTGGAGTAGCTCCATCTTGAAAGGGACTTTCTGAAGGAGATGGCATATATATAGCTATTCACAAGCTCAGCCACGTTTGAGCTGCTGGTCCCTTGTGTCCCTTGCCTGCCAGCATTAAGTATTATCCAGCATTATTCAGCCCCATACTGGGTCCTAACTGCCAGCTTCTTTCCTAATGATCAACTAAAATGTTATAATTATGTAAACCTATATCATGTGCTAATTAGCATCCTCACCTACAGTAATATGAATTGTATAAAGCATAATTCTCTGTGTGTTACATGCTATGGTGATGCAAGAAGTTTGAATCCTATCCGTTTAGATTCTTATGTGGTATAAAAAACACATGGTGCCTGAGCAGCTCATGGTATTTCATGAGTAATGAGCGGAGAGAACCTTTGCTCTTTCTTTTCCCAGTCTGGCTGAAAAGGGAATAACTTGGGTAATAGAGACACTTCGCTTGCTTATAGCTTTGAGTGAGTAGAGGTAGAACAGTAGTGTGTGAGGGAGAGACAGGGAGAAGAAAATATATTTAGGGAACATTGTGAAATATAAAGTCCAGCAAATGTTCTTTTTGCGAAGCCATCTGATTTCCTGCTTGGTTGAGCTCATATTCAGGTTTTGGTCTTTCACTTTAGAGAGTTTTCAGTTTTTCTCCTGAGTTTAAACTTTTCATGTGTTCTTCAGTTTAACAGTTTTGAAGTGTACATCACATCTAGCTACAGAGGGTTTAAAATATCGTAGGAGAGATCTTGGTCAGGGGCAGAGAGTGAAAAGGAGGTAGGTTCAAAGTAACCTGAGATATCCAGCGGAGAAGCTAGTGTGTTTACTCTCTGATTGTAGTTCTGTAATTCATATTATTTCAATCAACCTGACTGTCACATATGCAAGGATTTTTTTTTTTTCTGTTCTGTTTGATTTTATTGCATGAAATCCTCTTCCCCTAGTTCCTCTTCTGGACATTCAAGAGCACCATCTGCTTGATATTCAAAAGCAGCTCCCAAGTATCCTGGTGTTTTAACCACGCAGGTGAAGATCCTGTCCCTACTGGGGGATGCTGTAAAGGAATCATGTTCTTCAAAGAACACTTTTGTCTCAGGAAGTCCCTCGCTTCAATGTTTTGCTAAAAAGCAGCAACACTTGAGGAGCTTTCTTTGATCGTTAAGAAAACTAAGAGAAAGGTGGTTTGTTGTTATGTAGAGGAATTCTAAGTGGTTTTAATTTTAGAAATCAGCCTGTGTTATCTTAGATAACTGCATGCAATAGTAGATGAGCTTTTTGACTCTTGAAGAAAAAGGTTTGATGCAGACAAAATAGTGCCTGTAGGGATTCAGTCTGAGTGACAGGAGTCATTTAAAGGTTGTTCCCAAACACCCTTACAGCCTCTTCAAAAGAGAACAAATATACTTGGTGTTTGTCGGTAGTGAACATAAAAGAGAGCTCTTGGATACCAGCATGAAAATACACTCTACTGGTCTGTAACACCAGGTCTCGCCTTGGGATCAAGCCCTAAATGTAACTCAGAGAGTAAAAGGCTGACACTCCTGGTTCCCAGATTAGCTAAAAGGGTAAAAGAGAGAATTCATACCATACAAGAATTACAACATTGCTTGAAGCAGGAAGTTTTCACAGCCCCTGGTAACACCGACCCCACGTGTTCCTTCTCCTCAAGAAGGTCAGGGTCAGAGCTATGGGTGATGGCCCTGATTGCATCAAATGCTACTGTTGTGCTGCTTTGAGAGCAGATGCTTTTATTCTCGGGCTCTTTTCCTGTGGGCTGGTGTTTGGTGTTGTTCAGG
Source organism: Xenus cinereus (assembly GCA_025774025.1). Taxonomy (NCBI): domain Eukaryota; kingdom Metazoa; phylum Chordata; class Aves; order Charadriiformes; family Scolopacidae; genus Xenus; species Xenus cinereus. The sequence continues at coordinate 122,612,046 of JAOXJK010000012.1, forward strand.
TGGGTTTTTTTCTTCCTGATGACTGTCAGGCTATTAAGGATGACGGTTTTGTGTTATTCTTCAGTCCCTCCTTTTGTGCTACTATACCTTGCAATGGCAGTTCACCTTGGGTGAAGAACCTTGCTTCTTTGTCAATAGAGTTTGTATTTCCACAGCATTGATCACAAAAGCCTTTTCCGCTGTAAATTTCACATACCTCCTACAGATTACTCTAAGTACAGGAAAAATTTTAAATGTTGAAAATGCATAAAATTTTTAAAGAGCCTGGTGTATCCCTGAAAGCAGCAGGTTTTTGCATTAACTATTTTTCACACTTTTTTGTATTTTATCAAGTTTTATCCCATCTGGAAGCTAGACTGGGAGTTTCTTGTTTGTTCAGGAAAATGAGCAATAAAATGTTTATTGCTCACACATTTCTTCACTTTCTGTTTGCTGGATTGTTTTCCCATTAGGACCTTATTAGTTATAAATTGTAGAATGCCAGGATTTTCTGCATATTTGTGTTATCCCACATTTTAAATTGAAAATGAATAAATGACAATTACAAAATAGACTGACCAAGATGTAGAAAAAGGTAATCTTAAATAGAAACCTTAACACATTATTCTAAATTAATATTTTTCTTGCTGCTTTTTTTTTTTTTTGAGTCTCTTTGTTGGTATATGTACATATGCCTTCAGAACCAAAACCAAGGCTTAATAATAGGATCACAAGAAACATTTCATTTGATATTCTGGTGTGATCTTCAAGGCTTCTAAGTTATTGTCCAACCTAAGGCCTTTCTCTTCGTTCTTTGCTATAATAAACACAACAAATGCATATTTTCCACAGCTCTTCAAATTTTCTATCCATAATTCTTTACCTGCCAGATGCCATGGAAATCAGATCAGCTGCAGTCATTCCTGATTTCCTTTTACTTTTCCAATTTGTATTTTGGAAGGATTCTTAACAAACAAGAAGGTTCATTTATCTGTGTAAATCCAAACATAATTTAATTTCTTTTATCGTAATTAATATTCAGAAAATGGCTTATAACTTTTCCTGTATCAGCCAATGTATCATGATCTTTCTCCTGCCTACCCCCCTCTTAACCAAGACCTCACTTTTCCACCAGATAGAAAAATTATATACTATTGATGTAATAAATTGCCAATGCAAGAAAGGTACCATGTTTGTATGAATAATAAAACCATCTGGTGTCAAAGCACATTAACAAAAATTCTGTTGCAGGGCTTAGAAGTGTGATGCTTCGATTTGTAAAACTGAAGTAGGAGTAGGATTCAATTTTCACAGGTGCTAGTTTATATTCTAATAAGGGGCCTGTTGCAATTTCACACACTTTCCCTTGAAGTTGAGTCTTACAGGGAAAAAAATGCCCTAGGATAGTTCTTTTGTTTTCATGATTCTGTGTTGGCAACGAAGAAAAGCAAATCAGTCCCGGCTCTGAACCAGCAAAGGTTAGGAGTTCCCAGTACATTATGTCACTGGTTGTTAACAGAGGTAAATGAAGAAAAAGAGGAGGTAAATAAAGAAAAATGTAGTTTCAGGTAGAAGTCCAAGCCCAGATGGGGTGCATAACACACATAAACTAAAAGTAGCAAGTACCATAGTGACATCTTTAATATTAAATAATTCTGCTTGGGGATATTTATTTATTTATTATTTCAAAGAATCACATCTCACTTCCCCTGAAAACAGGCAAAAGCATTCAAAGGAAGTAAAATTTTTCAGTTACAGTGAATTTTCAGACAGAAGTTGTGGTTTTGGCCACAATAGATGCACTAAAACATTAGAAGCAAAGTACATTACTTGGCTATAAAAGAACTGAAAGTTAACTAATGAGATTAAGGAACTGTTGGCATGATGCAGCCATTCCCTGCCGATTGAGCGCAAAGCAACTTGCTGAGAATGAGATTTTCCTTCATTTTGTTCACTTAACAGGTGGATGATTGGGTTAATTTGATTTAATGATGCATTACAGCATGGATTTCTTTCCTTGCAGCCATGAACTGCTTCCCTATATGAATGGGAATATTGAGATATGGTCTGCTGGGCAAAATGAGGGACCGTGCCCTCCCAAAGCCATCACACACAATTTACTCGATGCTCAGTACTTTCTGATCAAGTTTTAACAGTACTTTTGGTCACGTAGAAGCAGAATCTTTCTGGTTGAATAAGTGGAAGTTGTTATGCAGAGATGCATTTGAGCAAAAGCCTGTGTGCTTTTACTGAGTGACTACACTGTGTGCAAAACCTCCTGTCCCTCCAAAGGGTGTGATTGGGAAACATCAGTTCGAGGCAGCAAGGGTCCAATGCATAAGTTAACATTTGGCTAAGGTTTTTTAAATGACTGAAAATACCAGTTATGTGACAGCGTGGAAATGTGTTTAATGATAATTGGTTCCAAGGTGTTGATCATTCTCGTCCAGCCTGGGAAAGCAACCGATTAGTCCCACTAAAACTGAATTTATTACATTTGACCACTTTGTCTGCTGTTCAGAGTTGTTGTAAATAAAAGTGGTAATAATATATTTTTTTTTAAAGCTATTTGTGATGATCATTTCCAGACCTGATGTTTGAATTATCTTAATTTTAATTCTTTCTGGAAAGTTCCAGTTAAATGGTTCAGACAAAAATACTGATAGGTAAATAAATTTTAAAATAATTTATTCCAGTACAATGTTTAATTCTCTTAGGTAAAAAGTCATTAGGGAGAGTCATGGGGGTTCTTCTAATCTTCCAGGGTTTTTTTGTTTTGGTAAAAAGATCATGACATTTTATGCAGTATGGAGAACAATCAAGAACTTGCCAGGAAGAGAACTGTGTTTAGGATGTGTTGATTACTTAATACAGGAATTATTTTTCTCAAGTGTGTTTCTAGTATCAGGGTTGACTGAACCATACTGGTCATGTTGGGACATGAGGTGAGGAGCAGGAGGGGGAAAAGGGAGGAGAAGACACAACGGCATGATCTCTCCTGCACAAGGTGCAACCGACGGTCCTCTAGTGTCTCTGGTCCTTCTCATCCCTGTACCAGTTTTGTCTTTCTACGATTCCTGCCTCTCAGCTTTGAAAGCAAAACTTTCCTCATAAAGTCTCCTTTGCATACCTCTGAGAGTATCTGGGCTGACCTTGTGGAAACAAGACCCTTTTGTTGTGTTACTTCTCTCCATGATTATTCCAGAGCAGCATGGCAAAGTGTTTCTGCATATGCTTGTCTTTTCAGAGTAAATAGTACTGGAATGGACTCGTGGTCTTTAGGTATTGTGCATGAACCAGCCTTAGGATTGTCCGCTATGAAAGGGTCAATTCAGCATTGCCTTTCGAAAAATCTCAAGGTGATCTAACTGAGCTTTAAAACTGTAAAAAATATTCACTGAACAGAACAAATACGTAAGAAAAGAGCATGCTGGAGGCAGACAGTTCTCATTCTGGATGTGTCTATGTCAAGATCTGAAGTTATAAGCCCTCCGAGCAGGCTGTCTGGAAGAAAAGGAGGTGAAATGTGAATTATTGGGATTAAGCTGAACAATCTGCAACTTTAAGAAAGACTTCAAGCCTGGCCCACCTCTTGGGAGAAAACAGTACCAACGAATCAGGTTGTTCAAGAAACAAAAGGCAAAAAGGTGCAAACTATTTAACTTATATTTTAGTGAAATGATACTTTATTATTTTTTATTATTTGTTTATACATATATATACTTGCACATCAAATCCATCTATCATTGAATTAATCAGTAGGATCTCCTGTTAAAAAAACAGCCAGTGATTTCTGATAGCTTTGAAATACAAGGAGATTGTGCTGGGTAGCCTTATAGCCCTAAACCGAGCCAAGATATGATGTTGACTCTCTGGGCATTTTCATAGATCTTGAACTCTTTGCTGTCCCAGCAGCAGTTAGTCGGCTTTAAACAGAAAATATTGCTATAATGGCAGCATAACGCTGAACACTGGGTGAATGTTGCTGCGGTTATTCTTCCCCAAGTACCATCCATCAAGGGTCAAAGTGCTGTAGTTGCTACCTTTCATCTTAGCACAAGATAGATCCCACAGACATTAGCCTTCCCCTGTGTTCACTTGTTTTACTTCTTTGTGAGCTGCATTAATCTATTAACAAAAAAAAAAGGCGATGCACTGACATAGCCTGAACCCCACTGTCAGATTGATCACGATGTTGCTTCATTTTAATGAATAGTTATATTACAGTAAATGTGTTATTATATATATGTCAACATGTATATGTGCTTGCTTAGGCTTTTAAATAAAATCACTTAAAAGCATGCAGAACTAGTTCATTTAATTACCTTTTAGCATAGCGTATGAACTCAAAGGCCATAGGTGACCTCAGATCACAGCTTTACTAGTTGCTTTCCTATGCTTCCAAATAAATCTCCAGATCCTTCACAGGGGCTGTGTAACCCATTTGTATAAAACTTCTGAACGTTTTCTGCAAAGTGAGAATGTTCCACCCAGCTATTTCTGAGACTTAATAGACTTAATAGAAGAGTATGTTCTCTAGTTCTCTCTGACATTAATTTAAGTAACATTGTGAACTTCCTTTTAAGTGAGGAAACTATTAGAAAAATGATTTGAGGTTAGCTTGACTTGTTTAGGGTGGTTTTTTGCTTTGTTTTGTTTTGTTTTTTCTAGTTCATATTCTGAATAAAAAAATTGTTATGTGTTATGCATGCAACCCTCAGCATCCACCGGTTGGACTAGAGACCGGGATCTAGCTGCTTGTATTTATTTAATTTGCTGTCAGTCCTGCTTAACCCTGTTTTCTTTATTGTAATCCCAGTTCAGATGAGAAAGTCGTAATATCCCCTGCAATGCAATGTTCACCCTAATGTCTCTGGTACAGAAATAAATATTGCAAGAATAGTAAATGAATTAACTTGGAGCAGAGTGAGAAAGATTTCCAAGAAGTGCTAGAGTGTCCAGAGATTCTATATTATGCTTTCACTGTCTTCTTTCATTTGACTGCTTAAAGCAATCATTATTTTGCATCCATTTGGTTGGTATAGTTGTATGGAAGGAGCTGTGCTATGATGGATGGAGCTGTCTTAAATCCTGCTGAGCTGGGTATTTAAATATTGGGCCAGTGCATTAGGTTTACTAACAGCTGTACTGTGGGAAGTCAGAGCTGCCTTCCCCCCCACTTTTCAAGCTAATGAAGCAGAGTACAGGGGAGAACCTATATAGATTTGGAAGTAATTTAAGAGGTACTTTTCGTTTCTGTCCAGGCTAAGCATGTCAGACAGATGATTTCACAAAGGTTCTGTCCTCAGAGATTTTCACTCAGAAATGAATACTGCCCTTCTAACCTAAACAGGGATCGAAGATGAATCCATGACAGTATCACATATTTATTGGATGGAACTTAGAAACCAAGTCTTAAGAATCTGAGTACTCTAATGGAATAAGAAAAGTAGTGTCATGAAAGGACAAAACAATACTTTCTGTTTTATGGATCCTCTCCTAGTTCTTTCTTCTAAATCATTTCACTTTGACATTTCAAATTAAAATACTAGGCGCTTTACCTTTAGATAACTTGTCTCAGTCTCTCCTTGTCTTTGCATTCAGGGGAAGCTGCAGTTGCATATTCCATAAGTCTTCTGAGTGCTAGCTATATTTTAACTTTATTTGAAATGTCCCAAGTCTTTCTTCCATAATGAAGAGCAGAGAGATTTCTGTATATTTGCTTCTGGACCCCATTGCTTTCAGTTGAGTTATATATCCAGAATGACTTTAAAATTTTTTTATTAAAAATACATAAACCATTAAAATAATTATGTCTTAATGTAAAATTAAATAATTAGAAACAAAAAAAATAGTAGTCTGCTTCCTTTCACTGATTTGATAATCCTTGCAGCCTGGAACATAAACTGGTGTAAATTACAGATCTTCAACGCTGTTAGGCAGCATTAGCCTCATTTTATTCATGGTGAAAGTTAAGATTAATTTTGTATATTTTGGCTGTTTGAGGAAAGCATCAAGAAAGTGGTCTGATTTCCACAGGCACTGAGCAGCCACACTTGAATGTATTCCAGGGAGCTTCCTGCTCGTCTCCTCTAGATCCTAGATTTTGGCTTCTGATCCTAACTAATGCTAATTAAAGGGTCATACAAAACTGGTTGGTGTCAGTGATGGGGGTGGGTTTTCCTGCCGATACCTCCCCTCCCGCTGCTCTTGACACCCACATTTTCCTCTCCTCCCTCCCCCTTTTCCCCTGATCAGTGCATAAACCTTTTAGCCGTCATTTTGCTTGCCTTGAACATGCCAGTCCTCTGGTCTCCTTCCCCCCGGTACTTCCAGCTTCCCCCGAGCAGCCCTCTAAATCTTCTTTGCATCTCCTCCAGCTTCTGAGCGGGGATGGTCTGAACTGAACACAGGTGACCTGACCCGGCGAGGGTCCCACCAGTGCGTTGTGTCACAGCTTCCCTATTCCTTTGGGAATTACTTCTCGTGGATCACAGCTGCCTTTTCCTTTTTTTGCGCTGGCATTTCTGAGTTGTTCCAAAATATATTACCACTTCCATTCCTGCTTAAACTCAGTTATTTCCAAATGATCTTTTTATAGCATGCGTATTTTAACATTCCCCAAGTGAAAGACTTTTGGAATATTCGGTTTCATTCATTACTAAAATTCAGTTGATTCACGTCATTTATTATTGCGATTCTCTTTTTTTTTTTACGTGTCCCAAGGAGGAAATTTTTACTAGGCCCTACCTACTTTTTGTTCCAGAACCTACACACAAACATCTGCCATTTTCTGAGTTATCCATACGATCATACAAATGTGTTCTGCGTGTGTGAAATTGCCCGGAGGTGAATGCAGGAACGTCTGTAGTTGGTGACAGCCTGAAAGCAGAGCTTTAAACCACCCCTGCATTAAATAACACGCAGCCAACACAACCAAGACTGGAAGAAATGGTATAAGCACAAGTCCTCAAAATATACAATAAAGATATTTCGTCTGAAATTGTATTTTATTACTTTTGAAACTCTTAGTTTAAGGGAGAATCTTATTTCCCTTGGACCCAATTCATCTCTGTTCTCTGAAGAAGAAGCAAGAATTGGGTCTCTGAAACAATTGCTGTTGTGGCAGCCACAAATTACACTGTGGTGCTGCTAATTCCTTGCGGAGCACAACGTATTTGCAGCCTCCTCTTTTCTATTGATTCTTTCTGTTAGTCTGCACTGAGCTCTACAATACAGCCACAGAATTTCCAATATAATTTCTAGCAGAATTATTATTATTAATAATAATTATTATTATTATATTTGTTCATTTTCTCCTGTGACCTCTGAAGTTGCAGTATTGCCAGAAGAAACTGAAATAATTGTGTTTTTCATGTATTGATAATGATCTGTTTTCTTCAATTATTTTTCTGTGAGGTTTAAAGCAGCAATCTGTGGCCAAGCAAATCCTAGTATTCTCTCTGCCTTTATTCCTTTAGTATTTTCTCTGCCTTTATCCCGAGTGTCTTTGTTTTCTACATGTCTTAAACTATTCTCTGACGTGCCCTTCTGCCGTCTTTGGTTCTCTGAAAGCCATGTGGTTCTTGGCCACAGAGCTATGGAAAAATAAACCAAAATGAAATTTCAAAGATTGCAGCGAAAAAGTCCCAAGTCATTTAATTTGTAAATAATCATCAACTTTACCTCCTCATTTCATCATTCAGATCTTTATAAACTAGTATTTACACCACAAAAGTCCCCATCTGCATGTAGATAAGTGCATGCAGATGAAATAGGTTCCTTCTTACCCCATTTTACCATGCAAATGGTATTTCTACATGCGAATGTTTTTGCTTTTTTTCTTTTTCTTAACATAGACTGTTCACGAAAAATTGCAGGAGTATGGAAGCTTGAAAATTACCCAGGGAGTGAAGAAGTCTGTTACCAGAAGCTAGTTATGTCCTCGGTCTGACTTAGTCTTTGGCAATGTATTCTCTACATGGAGCTTATCTTTTTTATTATTATCATTTAATTAGTTATCTTAAGAAGCAGAGGTTTCTCAGTTTTCCTCAAGAATCTGCAAGGCTTTCTAGAAAAAGCATTTCAGTGCTTTACTTCTATTTCACTCCTCTTTCTCACCCAGTTAGCGTGTAAACCCTCTCAAGGTCTGTGAGCTACTACAATCTCCCTGCCTGCACAAACTGGGTAAATGCATGGAGGGAGGGAAACACACTTTTTGTGAATTGAGATTTTACTTAGAATTTAAATTAAACAGTTAATTTTATTATACGTAGCTAGCCTTTGTTTTCTGCTTTTATATATCGCTTCCTCGCTTTCTATTCCTCATATCACCATTCCCTTTAAATAACTATTTTCCACGGTTTTGTATCTGTGGTATATTATTCTCTTTGTTTTCAAAGAACAAACTGGTATTTTACTCTATTGTCCTTACTCTCCAAGGAGGAATTTCTTATTCTCAGGTTTTTTTTTACTCAGCATCCTTTTCCTCCCCCTGCTTTTGATCCTCCCTGGGGAGATTTTCTGTTTCTTTTTGGCTGAGATAGCCCTCTACCATTAAGCCTTTGTACTTTTTTTTTTTTCTTTCTATCTGTTTTTCACTACTACTCTAGCAGACAGAGGATGTAAAGGAAACTGTTAGAAACTCTCTCCCAGCTCCTGAAGGTGTCAGTGGAACCATGTCTCCTTGCTTTCCTTGGTTTTCATGTGGCTCCTCAGGTTTTTGAGAGCCTCTGCCCTGTGCCTAGGTGGGGAGGTGGGGGAGAAGGGCTGCCCTCCACCTCCAGAAGGCAAGAAATGTGGAGAAAAGGAGACCGAATTAGTTCGGTTATGGTTTTTCATAACTGTGGATAGAGTGGAGTGGGATGCAGAGTGATGATTTAATACTGCAAGTATTAAGGTTTATTTTATTACATGGTGAGTCTTGCTGTGAAAGGTCTCCAGTGACATCCACCTGCAACTACAAAAGAGACTGGGGAGCTGAGAGGTCATTTCATTACCAAGACATCAGGACTGCAGCCTCTTTAGTTAATCCCAAGCGGTAACCCTGGAACCACAAAGGGTTTCTTTGTGGGAACTGCCACTGTTGCCCCAGTTCCTCCTTGATCTGGGTCTGGACACACAAGGAGCAGCCTGGTTTTGCATCTCAGTTCTGTAGCTGACCAGCATCTAGACAGGAATTCCTGAAAAAAAGGTTCTCTACCAGAAAATGTTCACCCACAGAAAGAAATGTCAGGAATGTATGGAGTTCAATCTTAGGAAAATTCGTCTCAAAACTTTTTGCTATTTGAAACAGCTTCTAGTTTGGCATCTTACCTGAACTTTATTGCCAATAACAAACTCTCTCTTCCAGATCATCAGTGAACACATGAAATATTACAGAGACAGAATACATTACGTACGCTTGGCAAGAAAGGTACTTAGTGAGGGTTTTACATTTTATTACATGCTCCTCAGCTGTTGGAGATCTGGAAAAAAGAAAATTAAATACAATTTTACAATGTCACAGCAGTAAGTCAAAGAAGGGAGCATTAAAAGCTTAAATTTGGATCAATGTGGCTAGCAATTCCACTTCCATCTTCTTTCCAAAACAACTAAGCGTCCAGTATTTAAAAAATTTTTGAGTGTGTGCAAATAATGGTTGGCACAAAAGACCACAGAAGATTCTGCAGCACAATGAGGTAATGAAGAGACAGAACAGAGGAGAAAGAAAGAGATTAAAGTGCTCACAAATGAATTTTAAGTACCTTTTTGCTAATGGCTCATCTCAGTAATGTACTTTTGTGAAGAGGTGAGCAGGTATTGCAGAACACAGAAAAGCGATCCTGTGTTTGGCAGGATGCGTAGTTGTGAAGGTTGGCGTAGCTTCAAGGGGGATGTTTTTCATCACTGTGATCACGGGAAGTAAGGGAGCTTTTTTAATAATTGGGCCTGGTTTCCTAGATCTATTTTTATCTGTAGTGTTCTCTCTCCTCTGCCTACCTCTTTCTGGTTTTGTATACCTTTAATCTTTTTATATCCTTTGGCTTTTTTGTGTTCTTCTCTGCTACTGCTACCGTCTTATATTTGCTAGTGCCTTTTCTTTCAGCTCTAGCCCTCTTTATGTGCCATCACACAAACTTTCCACTAGCTCAATCCATCTTCCTCTGCCCCAGTATTATTTCTCATTTATTTCTCTCCAGTTCTAATTTATTCTGTTACTATGCAGAGTCAGAACACAAGTGATGAGAATACAAGTAGATGTTGCTGTTCTTCTTCACCATTAATTTTTCCCTGTCCTCCTTGCTTTCCCGCCTAGCTGTACTTTTAAAACAGCTTTAGCTTTCTCAATTGAAGCTATTAAAAATCAGGGTTTTGCACACTCAGCATCAAACGTTAGTGATGTCTGTTTGTTATTCCAACTTTTATGGCGCACACGGAGAAGACCGTAGGCTTTGCAGGAAGGCCAGGGAGATAAGCCTTTGTAATATTCCCAAATTAGTTGACTCGGTTCCTAGGAAAGGGAGCTAGAATGGCTTCATGCTGTTCCCAAAGGAAAACAGTGCTGAGATCCACAGTTGCCTGAATGAGGTAGAGAAACAATTTCAGATCTGGGCTACTTCATCAACAAACCCGAGTGACTACAAGAGGGAAGTGAAAATAATCTTCTCCTCTGTTGCAGCAAGCAAAGGGTGGTGTTTAAGGAGGGGTCAGAGCCATCAGGACAAATATGTGGCCATGACATTTGGCAGGAATAAATATACACAAATGAGATAAGGCTCAGATGCCCCAGATCTTTCCCAGCTGAGGTTTACGCTGTCAGCCTGCCAGGAGCCCAGCTGGAAGACCATAATATATACAATAAAATAAAATAGATTGCTCTTGGCCTTATAATTCTTTGTCCCCAAATGGAGTCCTTCACACTGAGACTGAGACCTCTGCTCTGTTTCCGAGTTGGAAGGCATGGCAAGAACATAGCTTTGATCTTTCCTTTGCTGGTACAAACCCAGAGTCAAACAGTTTTCCCCAAAGAAGTGAGGCACTGGAACAGGTTGCCCAGGGAGGTTGTGGATGCCCCATCCCTGGAAGTGTTCAAGACAAGGCTGATGGGGCCTTGAGCAACCTGCTCTAGTGGGAGGTGTCCCTGCCCATGGCAGGGGGGTTGGAACTCGATGATCTTTA
>JAOXJK010000012.1:122625515-122645263 GCA_025774025.1 Xenus cinereus
CTCCTGCTCTTCTGTAGGCTCCCTTCAGGTATTGATAGGCTGCTATAAGGTCTCCCCGGAGTCTTCTCTTCTCCAGGAAGACAGTGATCATCCTTCTGTTTGCATCCGCAAGGCAAAAGACGGTGTTGTTTATGGATTTTGTACAAAGTTAAATGCGATACCAGGCAACAGAGGGCAAGTTTTCCAGAGTTTTTTTTTTAAATGTAGCTAGAAGGTCAAATTCTCATCCTGAATATAATCAAAGAAAAAGCTCCGATCTGTCTTCCTCAGGGAGGAATTCCTGGTTTTGCTTCACTGCTGGTTTTCCCTCTAGTCAAGGAGGAGACAATATATAAGAGCACAGTGCATTATTTTCCTATTTCGTCCATGAACTAATTGTAGGGTTTAGTTTTCATAGGGGTGCTAGATTGATTCATGCCTCTTTATCAAGCACATGGTGAACACAGATACTGCTGCCAGGAAAAGCCAGAAAATTAGAGGATGTGGTACACATTGAGCTGCAGTGTGTGATACATCTGCTACTATGGACTTGGAATTCTTTTTTATTTTTTTATTTGGAAAAGTCAATATGGAAAAATGTTAGGATTTTCATGCTTTTTTAATAATCCTAGAAGAAATCCACCACACCTATTTCTGGTCTTGTCCTGAGCCTGGACTCCACTGTGGCAGAGAAATCAAATACACTATTGCTCTGTCCATATGTCACTTAATCTCAGCAATTTCATAGCTATTGCATTTCAATTTCATACCTATGAGCTGGATTCAATAGACTAAACATAACCATACATCATATCTTTCTCTTCGGGTATGCATGAGAACTTTTTTTCTGAACTGTTCTTGAAACTTATATCTTCTTGCATTCTTTCAAGAATAATTCAGTTATCTTAGTGTAATTAATTTCTCTCATCATTCACTCTCCCTTGGCAAGGATTTCCATGAGGACAAATATTGGTGGTAGCCTTTTTGTCTTAGGGAAATGTGATTTCATACCACAAGAGAGCAGCCATTCTGCCAGATTCACATCTATGTCTTTCCCTACACAGATGAGGTTGTTCAGAGAAACAGTGAATTTTGTTTCATTTGGTTTCATGGATATTTCTGACTATTTTGAAGTACAACTTAACTTTGCTAACCCAATTTGCTTTAAAATTACATCAGATCAAAAGAATTACACCTCATTAGAAAAAATATTATTTTCCTTACTTATTCTGCAAATTTGACTTTAGAAATGTTAAGCTATAAACGATGAAAAGTTAGTGAAGAAGAGTAGTAGATTATTGAATAACTTATTTTCATGCTATATTTAAAGGGATGTTTGAGATTTTTTTCTGTTATGTATTCATCTTCTGTGACAAATACTTTGAAGTCAAATTTCTCTTTGGATTTGAAGCGAACTGTCATGGATATTCCCTAGCATTATCCACTGGCCTCTGCTCACTGAGAAAATTGCTGACTTTTACACATAGAGTATTATTTGGGTTTGGGCTTTCATATTTAACACAATTCTGTAACTGGCACTAAGTGCAGAATTCAGCCAGTCTACTTGCAAGAGTAACTACAGCTATTAAAATCGACACAATCACAAAATATTGGCTGGTGGAGATTTCAGGGTTTTTCAGTCTTATGGAGATTAATGGTGTGATTTCCGTGCCTGGGAGCAGAACAAGAAGAAAATGTAGGAAGTGACTTCCTTAAAGCATTAAGACTGCTTTTCTGGAGAAAATTGGAAAGAAATAGCTTTGCAGATTTGGTTTAAAACCTACAGGCAGTAGGTCTGTGAAATTTTATACAGAAGAGAAGGTTAGGGATAAATCTAGTTCATTATAATGCAAGGAGCAGAAAGGATTATGCACCCCCAAGGAAAGGATCTTTTCAGTTTGATAAATGCATGTACATTATTCTCTACAAAATGCCAAGTCATTCTAGAAGTACACTGATTTTTGTGCTCCTGTGTACATTAGGACCTCCGTTTATTTTCATATTTTGTAGTTTGGAATGAATCAAATAATTATGAAATTATTATCTTGTAGATACTGATAAATTGTGAGTACGCAAAAATTAATATATTTTTCCTGAAATGTGGTGCAAATATAAAGGTCTGCAAGTGATGAAGAAATTATCTGTCCTTCCAGAAAGTATTTCTGGGGACAGCAGCGATTGTGGGTTATAAAATGTCTGATGCACCAGAAGCAGAGCATATAAATAAGGCAACAGCAATTGTTTAGAGGAAAGAGGAATAGCAGACGATGGAGCAGTCTGAAAGCAACAGGAGTTTTAGTGCTGAATCAGCTCTAAAATGCAAACTGGAGATTTTTTGGCCATTCACACAGGGTGACAACAGTGCCACAATACCACAAATTTTAGGACATATAGGCCTTATTTGATCTTTGTTTATGAAGGTGGATTATAAAGGTTCTCTTATAGAGGAGGCTTGAAGAATACGATGTTTCTATGGGTTTTTTCAGTCTTTTACTCTCATGGGAACAAATTAACCCCATCTTCAGCCGTTATTGTTCAGAGCAACGTGGCTGGACGGCTTGTAGCCTTGTGGGGCTGCTCACCAAGCTCCCCTTTGCCGTGCTCCCAAGCATCCATTGGATTTCTTCTTAAGACCCCATTACTCTTGTAAAAGGGTCCAAATCCAGTTCATGCACCTGAACATATTATGCTAATTTGTAGTACCTGGTACCCAAAATGCTTAAGTCTGTCACTGGTGAAGCCTTAGGGGAGATATGCACTTGGGGGAGGCGGGCATGAGGGAAGGGGATCTCATCCTCCTCCAGCTTGTTGGTGTTTACACCTCTGAGCATACATGTAGATGGCTGTGATACCTTCCCTGCACTTGTTGTTCGGCAAAATTAAAGGTGATTAATACTTTTCTCATATATCAGCCTCTTCAGTTCCTTAATAATTTTATTTCTTTTCCACTTTATCCTCTATTTGTCAACATCTCTCAAAATCTGAAGAGCTCAGAACAGCATTATTTATAGCTGGAAATTGGATTAGGTTTTCACCACTAAAATAAAAAGATAGAAATGTCAATCTGGAATGAACTGTTTTATTAAAGGAAAATCTTATTACTAATAATTACTAATCTAATTTATTAGTATGATTACTATATTTAAAGAAAACCAAACTGTTGCCTGCTTTTAAAACTACTATATTTTAACTTTTCAGTGTGCTATTTAGAAATTTGAAGTAGTCACCTTATTATGCACCATCTTCCAGGATTTGAAAAGCAACTTATACATATAAATGGATTTAGTCTCATCAGTACCTCTAAATGATTAAAAAATGCCAGTTATTAAGTAAATGCATCTAGTGCAGATCCTGTCTGCTGGATTTAAAGTTTTGATTTACATGTCAAAACACTTTGGAGGATTAATCATCTCTTGGTTGATTACGTAGGCTCCCTCCATCCTCAGTGGCAAGAGGGAGAGATGTCCTCCAGAGGCCTCTCACGCTACTTTTAAATAGCCATTTGCAGGAACAAATGCCTTTTGGAGGTACATCTCTCTTTCCAGGAGGGATAGACAGTTGGGTGAAATGGGTTACTTAACTTTTAGACACTTTAGACCTACTAAAGAGAGGTGAGATTGATCTCTTCTCCTGAGAATCTAATTATTAACTTCCTTTTGATACCCTGTAAAAGAACTCCTACTGTAGGCCATTGAAATACTTCAGATAAATGGTAAATGGACTGCATGGCTCTACAAATTAGATCCATCTAATGAGTAGTAAGAAATGGTAAAATTAAACATAAGCTATAACTAATTAACTGATGAAGAGAGACAAAATTCTTTTTATCTCTCTTGCCTCTAAGATGCCTAAGATTTTTTCTTTGCCACTCTGCTTGCTATTAATTGACCCAGAAATTGTTATCCGACATTAAAATCTTTCTCTGTTTTATTTATTTAAAAAAAAAGGAAGATTATTACCAAGGGAAAATAATGGAAGCCTGTATCATTTCATCCTTCCATTTAAATATTAAATCAGATCTTTAAAAATGGCTATTTGTTTGATATATAGTAATTGGAAAGTCAAAGTTTCAGTCAGAGTGACACTGTTAAAGAGTAACTCCAGATATTACTTGCCTGTTGGCACTAAATTTGGTGCACCTAATTTGGTGCCCCTCTCTAATTGGAGAAGGTAAGTTATTATACCAACTGATTATATTTCTGACAAGTCATATTAGCAACAGTGCAGACCTTACTCCCAGGTGACTAATCTGAATACCTCTTTCTGTTCTGCTCAGTTTCCCTGTCTGTGAACTAAGTGAAATAGCTTTAAATAGTTCAGAGTGTCCTCTGAACTAAGTGAAATAGCTTTAAAAAACAGTCACTCTTTGCCTCAGGTCGACTACCATAATCCAGCCTTCAGCAGTTAACAATCTTTTATTCCCCTAGTCTACATCATCAGCAGTTAGTTTTCCTTCAGCTGAGTTAAGAGGTGTTGATTTTTTTTCCTTTCCTAGCCTTTGAAATAATGGTAGCTTTTCTTTTCCTTGTTTTTTGGTTTGTGTTTTTTTGTCTTTATTTTTGCTTTTCCTCTGTTGCCTGTCAAGAATGGGGTTTATGTGCACTTACAGTCACATAGATGTTCAAGAGTCTTTTGTAAGATTTTAAGGAAATTATAGTGAAACCTATGAAAAATATGATGTAATAGCTGACTTATGGGCCAGGGAGAGCCCAGAACCAGCATACGAGAAAGATCTCAAACTTCCAACAAAAATAATTCCAATACTGTGTGTGCATGCTGGAGCCTTACTGGGGACATAAGGTACATGAATGAAGAGACTGTGGTTGCCCTTGGGCTCTCTTGAATAATCTTTTGAGCACACCTGAGGCCATGATTGTCTCGAGATGCTCCTGGGTCCTTGGGAGACAAGCACTCAGGAGCTTTAATGGGACTGCGGAACAAATGGAATTTCATTGCCAATACAGAACTTATCTTCTCCATAGAATGAATAGCCATGAAAGGAAAATGTGACCTTACAGGGTTGAGTTTTTTTAGAAATTCTTTTAAGTTTTTGAACTGGAACCTCCATGTGAGGGATTATTTTGGGGTGGCTTAAGGCAGGAAAAAGGACTGGAAGGTCTGTCCTGTGGGGATAGTGCCCCCTTTAGCCATATAAAGAAAAGAGAAGACCCTCTTGCATTGTGTGTTAAGGTCGCTCAATTACCGTTCCTTACACATAAATAAATAGACCTCAGCAAAGCACAAAAATTCCTTATGAAATTAATAGGAACTTTCTCTCTTAAATCTGTTTCAGGTTGTAAAAGAAAATGCAAGTTTCTTAATTCTGCCATTTTTTATTTCCTGTTAGGATTTTCTTTATCTGCCTCTCCTCACAAGAAGACAGAGTTCTTTTTAGAGGGACAAACAGACTACGAGAGTGTTGGAAACTCTGAGTTTTGCATTGTTTTCAAACTTACATAGTTTAATTTAAGAATAATAGGCAGTGAGTCTGTTTAGCATGCATCATTTTACCATTGGATGCCTTGGAAAAACACACCAAAATACTTGCCACTTCTTTATTTGGTCGGAAATAAGGTGAATCCTTCATACACTCTGTGATGTCCTCTTCACTGACTGTGAATAAAAGCAATGACTTTCATGAAGTCATGTCCTGATTTATTTTAGCATTTATTTTTTAACATCACTTGGCTATAAATCCTGTGCAGTAGGAAAGGAGATATTCTAAAAATTAAATTCTGTGGGAGATAAAAAATGACATACGGGAAATTGAGTCGGATACTTGTACTTTAGAAAAATTATCCAAAGCTTTAATGCCTGGGACTGTACCTGTTGTGTCTTGACCATAACTAGCACTTCCATATTACAACTAAGGACATAAACACAGGAAACAACCTAAAAATATCACAACGAGACAACAAAAGAAAGCATCTTAAGTGTGTTGAACATCTGTCTGTCACGTGGATCTATTTCTCCACCTTTTCTGCACTTGATATCTCAATTGGTGTATTGGGAACTGGAAAATGACTTACCTGGGGCTTTTCTAAAGTATATTGTTCTTGTTCTCACTAACCAGCTGGATTTTTTGAAAGGATAAGTAGCAGGCACAGTATTTCAAATGAAGAGAGGGAGAGGGACCTACCCACTGCGAGAAAATGTAGCTGTTCTCAGTGCACCTCCAGAGAGACTTGCTTTCTGAAGTGCAGGCTGTTGTGCCAGGGCAGATGTGGAATCTGGGAAATTTTCCAGAGAAATCATTAAAAAATGAGGTTCTCAACATTAGCTGCTGTGTTTACCTATTTTTCTTTCTCAGACCATCACTAGCAACATTAAAGACTGCACTGGATGATGAACTGAGAGCATAAACCACTCGCAGAGGAGCACTGAGGCAAACACTGTGTTTTCCAGCACGCTCAAACCCCTCCTTAGCAATCTGTAGCCATTTTCAGACAATAGAAGAGCTCTTTCACTGCTATTGTACTATTTGACTCTGGGCAAACTAGCCACATTCTGGAAAACTGATAGTTTAGGCTTTTCCAGTGACATCTGAGAAATGATGCAGTGGGAGTAATTACGTGATTGCTGCTGGTACTGATGATATCTGCCTGCCTGGCTGGTACTGCTAATCTATTTTACATTATCTTCTGCTTCAGGAAAAAAAAAAAAATTATGCCTAAACTGAGGAGGAGGATGTTAATGATGACATTGCCTCCAGCATTTTGTTTGTGACAACATCCCACTGATGATCCTATCGATACAGATGGTGTCTCTCAGGTGCCACTTTTAGGCATTTCTGAAGAACTGGAGGGACAGACAGAGAGTGGGACAGACACCGCTCTTCTTTGCTCTTCTTTGGAAAGAACTTTAAAGGAAATCCAAATAATCCTGCTTTAAATAAGTTGTCATGTTTTAACCCCAGCCAGCAGCTAGGGCCATGCAGCCACTGGCACAGTTCTCCCCCTTTCCCCAGAAGGGCAGGGAGGAGGAGAGGAGAGGAGAGGAGAGGAGAGGAGAGGAGAGGAGAGGAGAGGAGAGGAGAGGAGAGGAGAGGAGAGGAGAGATAATCGTGGTTTAATCATGGGTTTAAAGAGAGTTTAATAGAACAATAACAGAAAAAGGAAAATAACAACAATAATAATAATGGTAAAAGAATATACAAGATAAAGTAATACAACACAAGTCACTCTCACCACCTGGTGAATTTCTTGCCCAGCCCATCCTGAACAACGATCATGGATTCTCACCCCCCAGCCAACCCTCATTTATATACTGAGCATGACATCTATGGTATGGAATATTCCGTTGGCCAGCATGTCTGTCGATGCTCCTTCTCAGCTGCAAAAAGTCTTTGAATAGTATAAACATCACTAAGCAATAGTATAAACATCACTAAGCAACTAAAACAATATATAGTATTAACATTCCTTTCATACCAAATCTGAAACACAGCAGCCACTAGAAAGATAATTAACTCTATCCCAGCTGAAACCAGGACATAAGTAGTGAGGATTTCCTTCAAGGTTAGAGACTCTTGTATTGTAAACCTACTTCACCTGTTTGCAACGCTAGGCGTTTTTAAAAAAATACTTGAGAAGTGCATTACATGCAGGAGATTCCATTAAGAGGGATCGTTTTAGCTGGTGGGATAGGGAGTTACAAAAAGACTGCTCCAAATTAGCCTGACACCAAGATTTGGCAGAAGCATAAGGCTGATTTGGAGGTACTTTTCCGCTTTCTTAGCCAGCATACAGGTAAAGACTGAACCTAAGCAATCCATAATAAGCAGGGCTGCAATGACCTTGGACTAACTAATCAACATGCTGAATGAAATCAGATTGCAGCTTTCGTATTTTGTACAGTTTACAAAGTAAAATACTGAAATAGGAGAAATACTTGTGACACTTGCAATTTTGTAATTTCAACTAACTTCACCTGTAAAAATTAGTGAAAATAACTCTCTAAATCCACCCTGATATCCTGAAAGAAAAAAAAAATATATAGGAAAACAGACTTCTCTGAACATGACAGGGATTAAATATTAACAAGATTAACAAGATAGCATTTGCATCGCTCTGTGTCTTTCCAGTCAGACACCTGGAATTATTCACGGCAATAGACAATGCTGTAAAATATGATGACGGCAGTTATTTGGCTGTAAGTCTAATGTGCAAGAGTAAACCTCAGTCACAGGAGATTTTAAAACTTTTAATAATTACTCTATGGCTGTAAATGACAATGGCATTATTGCCTAGAATGTTACTGCTGCAGAAACCCTGGTTACCCAAGTGATGCTGTCAGTATTTTTAACTGTTGGTGTTTCCTATTCTCTTACTATTGGCTTTTCCAAGCTAAAATCCAATACCTAATTTCTGTTCTTCCCTGACTACCACATTGCCTAGGACAAATTGTTTCGCAAACTAAACATTCTTATCTGCATTCCCTTCAGTGCAGGTGCACAAATGCATTTCATTGCCTATTTTCTCTAGCAGAGAACCTAAGCTATGGCAGAAGGAAAGGAAATATTCTAGAGAGACAAAGTGGAGATTTTTTTTCTCCTGTGGCATAATATTGGTTTTGAGTTGTGTTTTCTCTTCCTTTGTTGTTTATGTAATATGGAAGGGCTCGTAACTCTTCATAACCTTTTAAAGGAGCCAAGTATTGCAGGTGAGTATGCATATATTATAAAAGGAGGTACTGTTCCATACTGCCACAGCTTCGTGTCATATTCTGGAGCAGTAATTCCCATGACTATATATTTTGCTTGCATATTGTACCATGGTAGAAAATAAATTCTCTGATTTATTTGCAGAAGAACATTTTTTAAATAGTTTGAGTTGTAATAGATAATAGTTGATTTCATTTATTCTTGTTTACTTCTTCAGGCATTAAAAATGCACAGAAAAAGTACCCAGTCTTTGGCAAAATTCAGAGGATCAAAGATAACTGTGATAGGAATAGCAATCCAGCACGGTGGCTGAATGGGGGATGAGTAGGGTCTGTAAGGCAAGAAAAAGTTCCAATATAGGATGTAGAAATTTAAGCAGAGACAGAAGCAAAAGTAATGCAGCTGAAGGGAAATTTTAGCTCCAGTGGAATCAACAAAGAAACATATGTTGGCTTCAGTAGACCAGCATTTCACCAGATGTGATTCATGTAATTTTTGCAGCTGTTTTCTGTACAGATCAAAGTATGCAAAATTGACTATATTATGAAAATAGAACAATAAAGAATAAATGATTCATATCTGCTGAAGTAATAGCTAGAACAAGACATAAATCTAAAAAAATATAATGACACATGAAACCCAGATGGTTTCTTTAGAATAATGCATGTGGTGTTAAGTAGAAGTAATGGTGAGGAATTGTAAGAAATGATACCTAAAGTGAGTATCACAAAATACTTCAAAGAGTTAAACTGAGAACTGTCTTCTGTTGACTTCCCTGCTTCATATTGAGGAAGGAAGGGTGTTGCCATCATGTAGAGCTCAATAAGATCAGTCCTAAGCACTTTCATTTCCTTGTATGCTTTGTCTCACTCATCAGTTTCTCCTGGTCATGACAGACCAGAAATCTGGTGGAGTATTTTTCAGACTTTTTAAAGACTTTGTTGTATACCTTCCCAGACCACAACTTTATTTTTTCTCCTACTATGATTTTTTTTTTACTTTCTCACCTTAAATTTAAGTCATATTCTTTTAGGATAGCAACCATTGCATACAGGTTTTAAAGAGAGTTTCCCAGATTCCCATTCTCTCTCCCTTAGATCACCAGTTTGTATCTGGTTGTTTATTCACAGCCTTTCCTCTTTTTTTTAGTCATGTTTCCTCCCAAACCCTGGGTTGGACTTGTGTTGCTTTCCCCCCTATCTTTAGGTATCAAAAAGGGAAAAAAGAACTACCAGATTCCCCTGTCTGGGATTACTTACAAAGGAGCTGAGACCTGTTTTCTTGTCTCATTTCAAGACACCTCCTCTCACTTTTTGGGGGCCTTCCTCAGCCCAGTCTTCAAACATCCTTCTCTGCCCATAAAACTTGATGAAAACATGATCTTTTGCTGCTTGTTCTTATTGCAAGACTGGCCAGTGGGGCAGACTTCCTCTCAGGGTCTTTGATCAACCAGCAACAGTTTCTAGGATTTTAAACTTCTCTCACATGAGCTGTATGTTTTGTTTCAACTTAGCTTCTTCTTACAGGATCTTCTCATAAGTCAAGCACCCCTGGACATCCTGCCTGAATGTAGCAGGCAGGGAATGGTCACTCTGTGCCTCTAGGTTCCAGTGGGGCAAGCTTCTTTTCTTTTTCTTTCTTTTTCCTTTTAATGGATATATAATATATTTCAATACTAGGAAAACCATTCCAAATTTCTGATGGTCATTCTCCCAAAAAATGTAGTAATCAATTGCTGACAACATTCAATCATAACATTGTTGAAACCCTAGTAAATATGCAATGTAAGTATGTATGTGCAACAGAAGTAATGTTGTTTATATATAATGATTTTATGTTTGTACTTCGGCCAATTTCCCTTATGGTTTCTCTGATATCAGAAAAAGGCAAACTTTCCCTAGGGTCCCTCTCATCTTTCTGTTTTCTTATTTTAATGAAATCTTTAGGAAAGTTAATATACTTGAGACCTTTCCACATTTGCAAATGCTTTAAAATACCCTGAAGGGACTGAGAGACAGACACATGTACGTATTGAGATGCTATGAGCTTGCTTTCTGTAGTAAATCAAACTAAAACAAGATAGGATCAGACTAAAAAGCATACCTGATTTATTATACACCTGTGAGTATTGGCCATCCAAGACTGAAAGGTCCAACAGCTCTCCCTAGGAATGTTCTACAAATGCTCAGTTGACCTGAGATACTCAGACAGCCTGCACAAGGTACATTTGATGTTGAGTTTCTCTGTTCCTGAGGTGTGGTCTTTTGTTTAGGATTTACAGAAAAGTGGTACAGCACTATCAGAATCAAGTAGATAACCACCAAAAGCAGTACTGCATCCATGCATATTGATGAAACTGTTAGGTACAGATTAAACAGGCTTTCTCATTCCCTTAAAAAGTGTCTCTAAGAACCACATGCAGAAAAGTTCTTTAGTGGGCTTTGAGTCACACCAGCAAGTGTGGGCCAACCGTAAGTTTGTTATTGCCCTTTATATGACATTAGCAGGGTAATTCACTCCTTGAAAGATCATTTTAAACTTCACAGGAAGAAAAGGCTTGGGCTAAACAGCAACAATGCTACAAGAGTTAAGGGTGAACTTTTAGTTTTAATTAAATTATTGAAATAGTATAGTCACTACCGCGGTCATTATTATGTTTTATATTATGATGCTTCCTTATGCCATTATGGTTTAATTCTCCATACTGTAGCACAATGAGAAAGACTGTTAAAATGCCTTTATAACATTATAATTGTTTCTATAGTGGTGGAAGTGATACCTATTTAATTATATCAATTTAGCTGAAATAGTACCACTCTTTGACCACAGGCTTTGGCTGTGGCAATCTGTGTGATTTGCTTCTGCACGATTTACTCATGCTGTGTTAATAGGGATTTTTTGTTTTGTCTGGATTTGGGTTATTTTTTTGCTTTTCATTCATGAGTTAGCACAACCTACATGAGCACGGTTCTTAAATATTAAAGGTTGTCCAAAGAATCATCTGTGCCAGCATTTAATGTGAACCAGAGCAACCTCCTTTGCTAAGAGCTGTTTTTTCTTTTTTCTTTCAGTAAGAGGACTCCAATGAATTAAATTTACAGACATGATGCATGTATAAAGTTTGTCAGGTTTTTATGATTTTTATTTCAAGGAAAACAGATTGTTTGCTTTCTTAGAAATTAGATGCTTTGTAGAAGGCTGTCTTTGTTTTTTTCTGTTCTCATTCTTTCTTGGCCTTTCTGAGATACGTACCTTGACATTTAAAAAGTTGTGGGAGGGATTGTACTTGAATTGAGTCTAAATTGTATAGTGGAGGTGGTCTTCCCACTTGAGTAAAGTGCATCTTCCATAGCAGTAATCAGTTAAGCTAATCATAGCCATTGAAACATCCTTTTGCTGCCACGTCCATTTGTATAACCTTGTTAATGTCATCAGAGTAGCATTTTTGTTCTATCACAGCATTGTTGACTTTGCCTGACAATTAAGACTGACACAATTTTCGAAGAACAAAGATATTTTCCCCCAACCATAAGAAAGCGAATTTTAATGCAGAAATGTACTGATAGGGAAAGAAAAAGAAAGTTATACCTCCATGAAAAGTTGCCCTCATTTGTACCGATATTTCATTCCTCCCATTATAATACCACCTAGGGGTGCTCCATTCTGGAATTACATTTCAAGAAGCTCATTTTGGGATATAAGGGAGTGTCATTCCATGACAGAGCCTTGCAGGTCAATTGTTTCCTTTCTGTCAGCCACTACTTAAATTTACTGAATGTGTAAACGTGTTAATACCATAATCTGACAACAACATTTAGACATTGTTTCCTACTTTTGTAAATCTCTCATCAAATATTTTTCAAAGTTGAATTAAGACTAGTCATCTACATTTTTAAAGTAGTTAATCTGAATGACTATGAACTCTCACTTTTAGCTTAGGGATGTAATGGTAGTCTTAGAAGGTGTTACTGACTCACAGTGACTCCAGCAGTTACTCATTCAAACAGGAGAGGTGGCCTTGCCATATACTCTTACATAAACTATATTTATTGGAACCTCAATCAGTGGAATTTTTTTGATAGAAGTCTAGAATCACAGGATAGATTGGGTTGGAAGGGACCTTAAAGATCATAGAGTTCCAACCCCTCTGCCACCTCCCACCAGACCAGGTTGCTCAAAGCCCCATCCAGCCTGGCCTTGAACACCTCCAGGGATGGGACATCCACAGCTTCTCTGGGCAACCTGTGCCACTGCCTAATTTCAAGCTACACCAATGGAGCATCAAATCCACTGTGCTGCTTCTGAAAAGAAAGCAGAACAGTATGGTTGATTATAGGATTAGGATTTTTTTCCCCACAACTATGTTTCATGACTTCCAGTGCTCAGCAGCCCACGATACCTCCAAAAGGGAGAATGTGCTCGAATGTGAATGGCAACTCTGGACTTACAGATCTGAACTGCAGCCCACAGATTTTACCGCTCTAAAATACAGCACAGTAAAGTTAGCATAGTTCACAAGACTCATGCTTTCTGAACTATACCAGTAAAAATAATTAAAACTTCTTTTTTTTTTTCCTCCCAAGTAGAAGCTGAATTTAATAAAGTGTAACAAGTTAATTGTAAAGTTTTTGGAATCTTTTGAAAACCAGGTAGCTACTTTTTTTTTTTTTTTTTTTTTAAAGAAATGGTAACTAGACCACTAACTCCAGGTTAGAGAGTTCAGTAACATCACATGAAAGGGCATTTTAAAAATAACATTTCAAACATTTAAATTTTTTGGTTTGAATTTTGAAAACCATTTGAGATAATAACTTTACAAAATTATGTGAAATAATTGTAATATTTCTGTATTCCCATCAGAAATAGATCAGTAGCAGAATTATAAAGGAACATATTCTAGATTATATTTAAAGCTGTGAAATTAGATCAGATCTCTCCTTAGGAATCATCCTTTTCATGAGTTTCTAACTTGGCCATATTCTTTTTTCAGATTTAAACTTTGAGATAGACGGTATTTTTAATACTGGTTTTTAGTACTCTTACTGTGGAAGCATTTTTTTCAGCTGAAAAATTGCTTTCTTCCCAACTCATTTAAAATGAAACAGAATGTGAACACTGAGGGGGTTTTGTTCAGGTTATTTGGTTTTTTTCCCATTAGGATATTTAAATTTTCCATGTTCAGGTCATAAGCCTTTACCGTGTAATATTTGCTTTTCCTGTTGACAAGAGAAAAGTTCAGATTTAAAACTGAATGTGTAGCTGTTAAGACTTGCAATGCTACAGATGTGAAGACATGAGGGTTATCTAGAAGTACCAAAGGGAAGGTAGCATGTGGTGAGATTTTTCCCATCGTATTTCCTGATCCCTAGCCCTGTTAGACAGCATCCAAGTACTGATGAGATCCAAAGCCACTGAGGTGGATTTCCCAGGCAGGGCTGTTTTCTCTTCTTCCCCACATGGGCTGTCACCTGAGCTGGAGCTCCTGTGATGCCCACAGACATGCAACCTGTGCCCAGCTGGCGAGCAATTAAAGCTGCCCTGTCCCCTCTCATCTAGGCAGCCCTCAGCAGTGCTTTAAGAAGCAAAATTATTGTTCAGTCTCTGGCTCTGAGAAGAGGCAATTACTGAGACAGCAGCAGTGGGGATGTCTGCAAGGGCTGGGGAGCAATAAGAGGCAAGAAACTTTCTCCTATCCCACTAAATATCTCCACATCTCAAAATTTCCCTGCTTTATCCTATCTACCATCACCCCTCAGACATGCTTAACACTGATTTTGTCCATAACTTTGCTATTTAGCACACAGACATTAGCTGGCTGTATGCAAGGAATAAGTGTGCTACAAGCAAGGAATAAGCTTGTAAACAGCATTTACTCTCTTCATGCTCCTCTTCCTCTCCCAAAGGCTGAAAGGGAAATTCCCCTTTAAAAACATGTTCTGAAGCAGTTGCACCTGAGAGCAACATTAACGTCCACCACAGTTACCAGCAAACTGTTTTCATAGACTTTACTAGAGTTTTAAAGCAAAATATGCCACGTGTTTGTTCAAGGAAACCTTCCTCTACGCATCAATGCACTACCCAACTGTGTATGGGACATACCATACTGAAAGAAATTATTATCTCCAAGATGTATACAATTAGGCTAGTAAGAATATACTCACATCTTCTTACCTTTCTCGGTTTTTCCCTCTCAGATCTTTCTTGTTGCCTGTTTTGCTGGCCCCAATCCAGTAAATATATGTAGATCCCTAATGTCAGTGGGATGCTTGTTGATATTAAGTAACTCATGTCCGTGCTCATCGAATCAGCTCTGTGGCTTTGTAGACTTCTCAGACTTTCATCTGCCTTCTGGAGTCACACTGACATCCTCACATCAGTGCTTTTAAAACCAGTTTTAAAAATAGAAGCACAAAGTGAAAATGCTAGTTATATTAGTAATTACTATCGTTTATTGTAAAATGATCTCCAAAGTGTATTGGATTTTCTAGATACTCAGAAGCTTTCAGAAAAAGACCTCATATTGGCAACGTTTTGTTTTTTTTTTCCTCACACGAATGAAAAATCCTTTTTCTATTATATTTGAGGAAACTCTTTACACAGTATTCTTGGTTTTGTACACTTGGTATAAGTATGTAAACTGATGTTAATATTACTTGTCCTTTTACAATTGCGTCCTGCTTCAATTCACAACTCTATTGGCCTATCTAATAACTGATTACTGTTCTTCCCTTTGCCTGTTATTATTTTAAATTTGACAGTGAAATGAAACTATCATTTCAAATATCAATATGCTCTTATATCTTTGCAGTGGTCTCATTTTGTTCTTATTTATTAGAGCAGGATATATTAAAACTTGCATGATGACGGATTACAGATAAGTCTGTGATGTTAAAGAGTGAACGGATCATTAGGTTTCTTTGTGGCTTTATTAATCTCTTAAAGTGACCAGATTTATATAACATCTGTTAAAAAGACCATAAAGTCTTTTTAAACCACCTAGACTTGAAGTTCCTGACAGAGCCTTTCAAAGTTCTGGGGAATACATTCCACCATGTTTATTAAAGGAACTTTTGTGAGAAATTTCTTCAGAATGAAAAACCTCACTAGTTTCCTCTGACACGATTAACATAAGATTATCCAAAAGTTATTGGACAGCATCAGATCCTTCTGATTAATCTCATCAAAATAACTTGAAAAGTTTGATTATGCCCCATCCCTAGAGGTGTTCAAGGCCAGGTTGGATGGAGCTTTGAATAACCTGGTCCAGTGGGAGGTGTCCCTGCCCATGGCAGTGGGTTTGGAACTAGGTGATCCTTAAGGTCTCTTCCAACCCAACCTATTCTGTGATTCTTTGATTCTATGATTATGATGAGTATAGACCTGCTATAGAGAGACTATGTCAGAGAAAAAGGGGTCCTTCCTCCTGAAATAGTGTTCTGAAAATCTGAAAATGACTGAAGAGGACAAATGAAAACACTCTTTTGTGTGAACATCTATGAGAGTTATTGAGAGTTACTGAGTTTTGGAGGTGAATTAGGCTGTAAATTAATATGATTAAGGTCAGGGTAAAATGCATTGCTGAAGGAGATTGTTGATGCTCCATTTGACCATGGTTGACAGTTGTTCTCAGGAAAGCACTGTTCAGTCGCTAATTTGTACAGGTAAATATAATTATACGTATACTTATTTGATATATTTATGTAAATATATACATACTGTGTGTACATAAATAAAATACAAAAATACATGAAATGTTTTAAGGAACCTAAAATATGGATTAATGCCTATAGTCAATCTAAAATCAATAATGAAATGAATCATATTAACTGAGCTCTGCTACAGCAGATTCTCTTTTCCATATTTGTCAGCATTTCACTTCTTCTGCTAGGAAAGGGAGGATTTCAAATTTAATCATCTGAACTTAAAAGTTTCTATAGGGGCTGTCATTACTTTTCTAAAAATGTGTATCAAATTCATTTTGGAGGTTGTTATTGCTCCAGCAGAATGCGAGCGAGGCCTGTGATTAAAGGATTGTTCTGCTAAAGCCAAGGTCATTGGCAAACAGCACCACAAAACTTGATGGACTGGCAAAACAAAATGATGACCTGATACCACAGATGAGAAATATAGACACAGAAGTGTCATGAGGAAGTATATGTTTCTAGGAGCATCTTGCGCTTCACTGAAATGAAAATAGTAGGAAAATAGACCCCTAGCAGTTGAATGACTTTCTGCTGCTTCTTGCATTTTGTCTCATTTTGGATTCTGAGTCTTCAGAAGGGCCTCAGAAGTGCAGGTACTCACTTCTTGGCAATCTGTTAACACCAGACCGTTTTATTCAATGAGCTGTATAGGAGTTCACTCCAAAGATGCAGTGAATTAGCACATCTTTCTGGTTGCCCTTTGCACACACTCTAAAATAAAAATTAGGATCTCCTGAGAGAAGTTCCATAAAATCAGGCAGTTTGATTTAAATATCAATAAAATTGGGTATTTCTTATGACCTCTGTCTTTTAAGCTTTTGGACTGCACTTGGGTCATTCTCTTTCATCAAGCAGTTAAAAACCAGTTGGTCCTTTCCTATACCCTGATGGATCCATAATGGTCTGAGATAGAGGACTGTGGCACATGGTGCCCTGGGTAGCTGTGATCTGAACTGGTGATGCAGATGTTTCCCATATAGATTCCAGGAGCACAGTTTTAAGAAAAACAGCAAAAAATGCAAGTTACAGCAGAGACTGGAAATGCCTAGTGCTAGGGCTCGTGATTTTTAAAGCTTTTACTCTTCAGCTCACTTTCTTCTAACAAGCCAAACTTCTTATTGTAATCTCATGTCCCTGGGAATGGGGGCTTTAACAAAAATGCTGAACATAACCAGACTCGCCATAAAACAACAAGAGTTGGCAATATTGTGAGCAATTGCATCGCTTCGAGCAAGCAAAGCAGGGAACAAAACAGCAGCTGCTTAAACTGGCCTATTAATCTTTAAAAGTGTTCCTGGATACAGGTAGGAACATTCTGGTTAGTCTCAAAAGAGGGAGTTATTTTTCTTGTCAGGAATTTTAACATTCAAGTGATTTTTCAAAAGTCTTTTTATGGTGCTTTTTAATGTCATTGGAGTCTGAAACAGACCCTTAAATTTAGGACCCACTCTCTCATGCACTTATCTCCAGCGTAGCATTTATCTCCTTGTATAGCAAAAGATGTTATGGTATTCTTATAGTTGCAGCAGAGACACAGAGCACAGAAACCACCAGAAATGAAGGAAATTATTAACATTAACTGTGCTATTATTGCAACATTATGTTCATAATCACGCCTTTATCCCCATGCTTTGGTTTTGTTCACAACCACTGTGCACAAAATACAGTTATTTGGATAACAACAAAGTTGAATCCTGTTTTATCTAGAGGCTACATTGCATCTGTTCCTCATACTGGATTATGGGGGCTTTTGGCACAAACTGTGTCTCCTATTTGCATACATTTCCCAGTAATCTTAGAACTAAAAACCCAAGAAACGGGCTCGTTTCGCAGGTTTTGTCACATTAGGGTGTCCGTGGTACAAAAGATAGAGAACTGAAGAAGAACAAACAGTTTTAGCATGATCAGGCCGGGACAGACTTGTCCATTTTCTGTGTAGAAATCCAGTCCCCATCAACATTGCAAGAGGCTTCTCAATAGGTGTGTACTTTCTTAACCAATGTATTTGTTGTGTGCTCAGAGGCTGTATACAGTGGTGACGTACTTTCGCATATGAGTCTGATCCCTTCTGCTTTGGGTATCAATAAATAAAATATTGTAAAATAGGGAACGAAGAGCTTTCTATAGCTTTTGGGGGCGCTTTATCTTTGAGGGAAGGTATGCTAATGACAAATTTTAATTTTGTGATATATCAAATGTATGCATAACCCCATAGGAATCTCAGCAATTTCATTTAAAAGCAACAGCAAAAAAAAAAGAAATACAAATGATAGGTTAAAATGTTCTTGCTGAGACTCAAAATTGCTTTACGTTATAAACTCTTTTTTCAAATGTTCATAGTTTTATGAACCTTTTGGACAGAATTTTTTATGGCTCATAATTGGAACTTTTTTTTCTTTTTTTTTTTTAATACCGAAACTTTTTCAAGCCTTCTTTTATATTTCCTGGCTCTCTGTCCTGAGAAATTTTCCTACGGCATTTGTGCTGGTGGCTATGCTGTTGGTGGCTACGTGCTGGTGCCCTGCTGATTATGGTGCAGGTGCAGGTACACTAACCTGCACAAACCCTTGAGTTCACACAAACCCTTATCCTATTCCCAGTCTTCAAAATTTGAAGCAGCATTTGCAGTTTGCTATCACTCCAAATTTGTGTTGTCTCATACCTCCGGGACATCACCTGGAATAGGTGAGAGCAGTTTTCAAACTAAGTGCTCAGCTTAATCACATCTCAAGGATTCCATTGGAGCACAACAGCTTTTCTGGGCAGCCATGACTTCTTTGTGCTCATGTGACAAGTGATGAGTAAGGCTCATATTGATCCATTTTCTCCTTTGGGCTTGGAGCTTGTTTCTGCCATACCATGTTACCTCTCTGGGCTGTTCCTCAGACAGGGAGACCGACGCAAAAGGGAGGTAGACCATGGAAAAGGCATAAGCTGTGGAGCTGGGATCTGAGCGTGGATATTGCCAAAGATTAGAACTGATCATTAGGGGCAACAAGTTTCAGAAAACAGCCCCTTGCTGGTTCTTATGACTCGTTCTTGTGACTAATACTAACACTGCATGAAGAGGACAGCAGTATGCTTCTCTTGTTGACTTGTTGACTTGAAAGCGTTCTGGCTTTCTAAAGACATTCCACTCTGCTAGTAAGGTTGGCAAATCTAATTTTAAAATTGCCTGTTTTGCAAGGCAGGAAACAGATCCCTGAGCACGTGAAAAATTAAAAAATGGAGAGAAACTATTTTCAAGGTTTAGGTAGATCATCTGCCTGTTTGTCAAATAGATTTTCAAAAGATCTTTTTTTCAATTCTAAAAAACAGAATAAAATCTAACAACACTCTCGACAGCCCAAGGAGCAAAAAAAGAAGACAGTACTGCCTAACTCATACATCATTTTGTGGGGAGG
>JAOXJK010000012.1:122645363-122672134 GCA_025774025.1 Xenus cinereus
CTGGGGGGGGGGGTGGGTAACCTGTAGCCAAATGGTTAACAAGTGTTATAGTGTGGATTGATTGGGAAAGAGATAGTTTAAATCAGTGTAACCTTCTAACATTAGTTATGCTTGACATGAAAATCCTTTCCTGTAGTCATGGTCTGATGTTATGGTTACAGGGTTTGCTCAGTCGGTGAAGCTCTAATCTTAGTGAGTGGGAACCATGAATCCCTACCTGCACCACCCAAAAGTGGGTTTGCCTCTTTACCTCTCTTAACCACTCTCAGCCCATGATGCTGAGATTACTTCATGGTCTATGTCTAAAGATCTTGATACTGTTAATTTTCTCTTTTAGCGGTAATTAATTTAGGGGTATTCACCTGGTTCCTCTGGCTTAGTGTGCATTGAGTTTGCTCCCACAAAGACATTAATTTGCTAGGTCTGGTCTATCAGCCAGTTCAGGCTGAATAGTCCCAATAGAGTCAACCCATAAACTTCAATTTTAGAATGCTCTTCATGTAATCTCTTCACCAGAGTGCTCAAGAGGACAAGATATTAAATGTATTACATTTTCAGCAGTGATCTCAACCTAGAGAGCTTGCCTGGAAGCAGCCTGGTTCATTGTTCCATCCTATTAGCAGGAATGTCACAATTATTGAGTGGCCTACCTTTGACCTCTAGCTCACGGGGCAGGTAAAAGCCATCTGTGTAACACTGAAGCAGAAGTTAAAAACAAAGAGAAAAAAAAAATCGAGCCACTAGTCAATATTCAAAACGCAAAAATGATCATCCCAATCAAGACTGTGTGGGAGCAAGGGACACAAGTTTCCCTATTTGCCAATGGACTTCTTCAGTATTATCTGCCCAGAACTTCAAAACCGACTTGTTCAGCAGTAGTAAGAGGAGACAGAGCACAAGTGGTCACATAAAGAGCAGCTGGGATCAGAACCTGTGGTTTCAGGAAATGAAAGGGTGGAAAAATGAAGTTTATGCTGCCAATGGGGGTCTCGGGCTAATAGCTGATGCTCATGCTTCAAAGTAATTCTACAATTAGAGCAGGTTTCGTTAACACTGGAACACATCATTTGTATCTAATGAGGATTAATGTCTCCTTGAAATTAGATACTGAGGAATTTGTGAGTCCCTTGTCCATGCCAACACCACTGCATCTTAGCTGCAAGCTTAATTGGGTGTAGGGAATTACAAGGAAATGTACTGGTTTTTTCTTCACATTGCACATATTATCTTTTATTACCTATTCACCAGGTGTTTGACTGAAAATCTTTTCTCCTTACAAGTAAAAACAGAAAATGGGTGTCAAGCCAGAACTAGAGCATCTTTGTTATTCTTAGGAAATGGGATGGGAATATTTATTGCCTCAGCCTAATTAATGTTTGTTTATAATAAGCATTATAGTATATATCAATAAAATACAAAATGCTAGGAATGGCTAGGTACCACACAAGCAACAATAAAGTCAAGATTTCTAACATTTTTCCCTTTGTGGTCTTGCACCTTTCTGAGAAATTTTAAGTGTTGACTGCTGTCTTGTGGAGGAAAAAGTGCTTCTCCTCGACCCCACTCAACATGCTAATGTCTTTTTCACAGTTTTCCCAAGAGTGTATTTTTCAGATAATAACAAGGAATGAAATAAATACAAAATAACATGTCCTAAAGCAGAAACGTACAGTGGGGAAAAAAAAATAAAATAAAAAATAAAGATTTCTGCAATGTGCAATCATCGTCACATTATAATATTTGTTTGTTATACAAGGCTATCTCAGTGTGTTGGTTTTTTCCTGGAGTTTTAGGGGTTTTGTCTTTATATCTAGTGATTTTACTTAGTCTTAATTTCTCATTAATTTTGTGTGTTGTTTTATAGGCACTGTACCTAAAGTATACACAAATAAATATTATTGCTCTTTAGTTTTAAATTAAACTGTTTTATGCTAGATCTGTTAAAATTTATCTAGATTCATCACCCAAAAATAGAATCATAAAATCACAGAATGGTTTGGGTCAGAAGGCACCTTCAAAAATCACCGAGACAAAAATCTCTGCCATGGGTGGAGACACCTTTCACTAGATCAGGTTGCTCAAAACCCTGCCCAATAGAAGATGTCCACTTGAAACCAAATGGAGAATTCAAGCAGGTATAAGGAAAGTAAACATTATCTCCAAACACTTAGAAAACAGTATTATTGGAACTTAAAGGGATTACATCCCACCTAAAAGAAAGTACCTGCCATAGCAATGATTTCCAATAATGATCAAAATTAATCCTTGGGCTGAGAGCCAACACAAATCCTATACATAGTTTAAAAGTTTAAAAAGCCGCAGACGGTTAAGTGGGACTCTGCATCAGTAGAAGTGTGATTATTGGGCTGATCCTACATTTCAGGAGCAAAATTCTTACTGCAGACTGGAGTATTTCTTCAGTGATGACTGAAAAAGGGAGGAGTGGGACATAGGATTTACCCTCCCTGTGTCACTTCCAGAAGTCCTGCATTATTTTCCTGGAAGTTCTGTTATCTGTGTTTTGCTCACTTTTCATTTATGTCTGAGAGGTTACCAGCTGAGGAAGGATAGTTCACCTGCTGATATATGAAATTAAAGTCAAGATATATGTCGTGAGTCTGAAGCTTGGAAGACAGCAGTTTTCCATTTATGGTTGAAATTTCAGTTTTTAAATGAGTCCCAACTGGATTCATCAAAGAAACTACTTGGTGTCTCTTGTACCGAGCCTGAAGTTGAGTCTCTTGCTATGAAGCATTAGCATTCTTCTAGAGGAAATAAGCAGTTTATATTACATCACCTGCTAAAGATTAAGTATTTTATGGGTATTTGCTTAATGATAGCTTGTGACGTTGGAAAATAGTACGTGATCTATGGGAAAAATTCAAGCATCTGCTTCTACTTTTTGAAAGAAGTCTCAACTTCTACTACACACACAACTGCAGATAAGCCACTTGGGCAGCAGCTTTTCCACCATGCACAGGGTTTCCAAGCTCTGAATTAATAAATACTGAAACGCTCTCAGCAGGCCATTGATACTTAAAACCTGTACACCCAGGCAAAGAGTCTTTGAATTTTCTATACTTCTGTAAATGACAATAAAGATACAGGTTAATTTTGTAATGCCTGGCACATTCGACTCACTTTATAGATTAAGACTCTCTGAGACATTAGAGAGGAGTGTGCTTCAGCCACTAAAGAAAAAAAAAAAAAAAAGAATTGATTTTTGTCAGGCTTTCTTTTATTGATTGGCAGCTTAACATTTGTCAGCTCAAACAGCTTACGGCTGCCATTTTGTGAAGTGATATTTTAGAGGTCAAGCTAATGCACCAGGTGGTTTTGTTTGCATTTTTAAAACTGATCTTTGCTTGGCCATCATTATCTGGTTTTACCTGCTTTGAGGACTCGGGACGTAATGCACACAGTGAAAAGTAGTTATGAAAAGCTCTTCTCCCAGCCTTTATCCATAATTTCAGAATAATAATTAAAAAGAAAAGCATCAAGTTCTGTGATGACATCTCTTTTGGTTTTAATGAAGGAATTGTAAGTATAATACTGCTCCTTACTCCTCCCACTGCATCACCAGCAGCCTTGAAATATGAAATATGTCTCAAGTTCACCAGTTTCTTAGTAAACAAGGTCAGAGGGACTTCTCTAAACATGACCATCAAATTAAGCATCTTTTAAAATCTCCTTGGGAACGAAATATAACAGTATTCCAGAAATGAAAGATTTTATTTACAAGAGGTTTTTGCACTGACCACGTGCCAGATTCTTACATTTTAAACATGTCAGCAACATTTATCAAGCTGTTTCCCTCTGCATGTTTACCATTTATCTTTGACATTGGCTGTGAACTAACCAAGAGCAAACACTGAAATAGGGTATAATAATCAAATATTAAAAACCAAACCAAAACAAAAAAAAAAGGAGACAAAACCCCTTGAGAGCAAAGAAAGCTGTGACACCACCGCCTCAGACCTCGCGGTTTATTCTTACAGCTGTGATAACAAAGTGTTACCTCGCAACATTTGATACACACTAACCCACATGGCAAATCCATATTCCTACTCAAGAAAGAGTTACTGAAATAGATGAGAGTGACTCTGTGTGTGCTGATTGTCAAATGGCATTTCTTACAGTTGACAATTGTTAAAAGCACTTTATAACACTGTGCAGTCTCTGGCATTGTTGTACACAGAAAGCCTTGGCTCTTTCCTATGATTATGTATTCATAATTATATTTTCATTAAACTGAACTGTCTGTCAGCTCCTGATTTCCCAAGTCATTTTCATATTGCAGCTGAAAATTTTCTAAGCCAGTATCAAGGAATGACGTGCAAAGTCAAAAGACAAATGCCTCATCAACTGTAAATAACGCTCCAGCAAATCTGCATTTTGAGGGTAAAGAAGTTACGGAGAGCAAAGCAGCAAATCACAAAGGCAGATTTCTTACTGGTAACTAGCAGTAACAGAGACTGGCAGGATGTAATTCACCCATTTGGTGGGGCCAGAATAGAGGCAGTTAAGAGAGGAAAACAAGAAAAGGACTCCTGCAGCCGGAATCTGCACTGAATGTCCCTTTGGTCAGGGTGATATGCAAATGGCTGCAGATGGACTGGGAGGACAGATTTTTGGGGTGGGATGAAAAGGGCAAATCAGTGGCACGGAGACACACACAAACTGGTGTGTGTAGAAATGGAAGTATTTTGTGGGCATACGGCTGACAATTTTGCACACATTTTTAACAACTACCTTGAAGTTGAGATGGGAAAACATGGAAATCTAAACCTTAATGAATTATTTAAAGTATCAATATAACTCAAGTCTCATTTATCTCCAGTGAGGAAGTTGGGTTTTGGCGTTTAAGTGGCATCCATTCAACTTTAGTGTATTTCCCTTGAGCATGACCTAAAGACTTAAATTTGTTGTTAATTCAGATGAATTTTCCTGTTTGTACTTCATCGATAAGCTGTTAGAAAATCTTTAGAACGTTACTATGTTTGCCACTTTCACTGGTCCGGGTGGAAGTGGGGTGATGTTTCCTAAACTACACAGACATTACAGCTACTGTGTGGGTTACAATGCAGCTGGTACCCGTTAGGGTAGCTTCTAGAGCCTGATCAGACCAGCTGGAGTTGAGGCTGAAGATGATCTGAGCAAAGAGAAGTTACTGCCTGTATCTTAAATCCAGATCAGTTCACAGAAGCAGGTTTCTTCACTAAACTGAGACTATGGTAATCTGGATGGGGGGCAGAAGGGAGAAAAGAGAGCAGGGTGTTCCACTGGAGACAACTTTTCATTTGAATCTTTGGCAGCTGGAACAGTCTGCTTGGCTGTGGTCCTACTTGAATTAATAGCTATAATTTATAGTTAATATTTTAAATAAATATGGTGGAATTTTTGTTTTAGATTGTCTCCAGTACCATGGGGTAAATCTGTCTCTGTTGCCTGTTAAAAAAATTAATGCTTAAGTCACATTCTAATCAATGAAATTGCTTTTCAGGCTGTAAGTCTATGGAGACGTAGGATAGGCACTGTGTTTTGTACAGTACCTGGTACGACAGTTCTTCAGCCAGACAGAAGCTCCTAAGCACAATTACGAAATAAATGATAAATGTTTGCAGTTTTATCTCTCCCGTTTAATGGCCTACTTTCATGTTAAAATTACTGGGGTAAGGGGGAAGGCAAGCTATTTATCTCATTTTTCTTATAATAATTGAAAACATCTTTTATTCCCCTTTCTTTACCTTAAATAACACAAAGTCAGAGGTTTTCATGCTTTTTTCCCCCCCCTGTCTCCTAGGAAACCGATCTCATGACCTTTAACATCTCCATGCACCGCTCCTGGTGGCGGGAACACGGGCCCGGCTGCATACGAAGGGTGGTGCGTCCTTCTGCTCCCGGCATCCTAGAGGATTACTCCTACGTCTCCGTCACAGGCTGCATAATTGATTTCCAGTACCTCGAGGTCATTCACAGCGCTATCCAAATACTCCTCTCCGTAAGTTCCCGTTTCCTTCGGTACTGGGATCCTGGCAGTCCTTTTGCCTGCAGCCTGCTGCTGTTGGGTGCCTCTGTCCTGAAAGGGGGATGGAGGAGTCGATGGATAGCAGCACAGATTTTTAATTGTATTTAGAATTAGGTAACGATACTAAAATGTGCACTGCTCTTTTCTTTCCTTATATCTCGTAAAGCTCTGTATAGGCATAGTCCCCATTCTGGCCTTTGCTGGGACGGGTGAAAATTAACTCGAGTTCTTGGCCCTTGTTCATTGAGACATGTACAGCAAAGGAGAGCAGACTGGTCCAAAATTAATTTGCCTAAACCTTTGCAAAGTGCACAATCAATGACAGCATTTATTCAGCCCTGAGTGTAAGTATATTCTGCATCATACTTGGCTAAGTTTCTTCCCAAAGTGAGATATGGATGTAACACTTGGAAAAGGTGAGAGAAGTATTAGTAACTAAAGTACTCATTTGTATTTCACCATTTTATTTGTTCTTTCCTGGAACTCTGAGTTGTCAGAATACTCTGCCTCCATGATCAAGGTTTTGTAGTTGCGATACTTGCAACTACAAATTGCAAAAAACCCTGCAAACGCATGAAATGGTTATAAAAAGCCTGTAATGAAGGGAAGCGCTGGGGCTGGATGAGTTGCTTCGGGAGCAACAGCCCAGTCTTGGCCACAGTCTTTCCTCAGTCTGATGGCTGCTTCTGCTTGTGATGAAAGGGTTGCTTGGCACTAGCTGTGTATGATCTCCTAGAAGTGGTAGCTCTTTCTCTGTATAGCTGTGTGTAGTACGTAGCCACCAACTCACTCAATGTGGGTGCACAGAAGTCTGATACGTCCCAGATGTCCAGACCTATTCTGAGAACATAAATGCTCCTGGGTAGTGATCCTAACTGTGGCCACCAGTGCTTGTTGGGCAGTGGGAGAAGAGATGCAGTCTACAGTCCGCATCTACTAGTCAGGGGAGCTACCTGGTCTGAGCAACCGGAAAGACTGGTAATTCCTGGTCTATTCAATACTTCAAGCTGGTTTACCAACTGACCAGTAAATACTGCCACTAGCAAAGTAAAGGGATGTGATGTGCAGGATAAATCTCATGCATTAATTTTAAAATGTTTTCAAATTTTAATTTTTACATTTTTTCAAGATAAGGACATTTCTTCTTAGAAAGAAAAAAATCATTGTATATGGTTACAATTATCACCCTGTCCAACCGTCTAGAATGAAGTAGTCAACAAGTTGAAGGTAACTTCTCTGCCTTACTAAATCATAGAATCATTGAATGGTTTGGGTTGGAAGGGAACTTAAGGACCACTGAGTTCCAACCCCCCTGACATGGGCAGGGACACCTCCCACTAGACCAGGTTGCTCAAAGCCCCATCCAGCCTGGCCTTGAACACCTCCAGGGATCCACAACTTCTCTGTGCAACGTGTTCCAGTGCCTCCCCACCCTCACAGTAAAGAATTTATTCCTAATATCCAACATGTGACATAACAGGCACCTACACAAGCCTTCTCCTGACTGTCACTCAGGCGGGCAGCAAAGACTTTGAGCCAGGATCTTTCCTAGTGAAGAGAAAATTACTTCTCTTGAGGCCCAGCCCTGTGTACGTCAACATACATTATAATGTTTCTGTGAAAGCAGGCCTTGCAGAAGAATTCTGCACACGCCATCTGCAAAGTTTCACTGAATGCACCTTCCTTGCTCTTGTAGGGACCTGAAACTCAAAGGAGGTTGCTGCTCCCATGAGTTCTTCAGTTGTAGCAAATTCCCCTCCCAATGCAGTGCCATTCACTCTGCCTCAGTGAGCCTGGACAAGGGAAACTGGCGTGTGGTTGGTTTAACAAGAGAAAACCGTAAATATTCACAATACTTCCTCACTTCTACAAGAAAAAACTTATTGTGTTAGAAAATTTTCTGGAATTTTTGTGATTAGAAACTAATTTAGAGTTTAGTGGAAACACAGCTGGTTGTTGAAATTAGGAACTCTTTTTTTCTGCACTTACCAGTGCAGTGGAGTTCTGGTCAAAATTTACTAAATGACAGGAAAAAATATTAATATTAGTATAATAGAACAAAAACATTTAGTATATACAAACTAAAAGAAATATGAAAATGGAAATGTTTCAAGATTTTGTAATAATTATAAAGCATACGATGTAACAGGCCTTTCCTTTCTTGTGGAGTGACTGATTGCCTGAAACAATCATAAATAAGCTCTAGATACAATTCATTGCAAGTTCAAAACGTGCCAGGAATTTATAAGGCTTGACTGTGAATTAAATAGTTACCAGTTTCAGGTACCGCTTTTGCTTGATACATACAATGTTAAAATTAAAATCCCAGACACCGAGTAAGGTTTTCATCCAGTCTTATTGTCTTGCTATCCCGTCTGTGACGCATTATGATGAGCACACCATGAGTCGGTACTTCAGTTTCCATTCTGAATTGTAATTTAGGCTTGTCTAATTAACTGTCACACCGGACAGAAGTCACCACCTAGATTATCAGACTTGTTGCAGTTTCCTCCCATTTTCTGAGTACTGTTGACCTGAGGAAGTTCCCATTCATTTCGGATGCATAACTGCTTTCCTAATTGGGGTACCAATTTCAATTATTAGTTAAAAGGTCATTTAGGTTGTCTTTTTGCAGTACTGAAGAATTGTAGATCAGAGGAGTCTTCTTTTTTCCTTTCCTTTTCCTAGTAGCTAGTCCTAGCTTATTCCTTTTTGGACCTTACAACCTACTTAATTTTCATAACAGTTTTATGTAGCAGTAGCAGCGTAACAAACCATTTTACAGTGTAACAAAGACTTTATTGGCATAACAAATCATTTTAGCATGCTAACCCTTGTCCAAACGACTGGGAAGGTGAGCACTTCCATTGGGTAAGGGGCTAGAGCCTCCGCAGGAAGAAATCCCTCCAGGGGTAAATATTGGATACCTGTCGAGATACATAACTCTCTAGCAGCAGCTTTCCATTTTTGAAAGGTGACTTTTTATTGAAATCTTTTGGGTTTTTTTTACTGGTATAAAAAATTTTATATGCACAGAATTTTGCAGCTGTGACTACATTAGACCCTGCTTAAAGGAATAGGCTCAACAGGCATTTATTTAATTCTATCACAGTAAGGCTCTTTCTGTATTTGCTTTATGGTTGTTGGTAAAAAAAAAAGCTATTTGTTATTAGTGAAATACTAATTTTGTATCTCATCCTGACTCAAGGTGGATGTTGAAGTGATTGGGAGTTGAAGGTGTCGAGCATTGCTTTAAACTGGGGAAAAACACGATAAATATTAGAGAGTGGGTTGCGATGAATAGTAAAGAAGAAATATACTTAATTTTTTGGCTTAAAATTGGCATTTATTTGATGTGTAGGTCACAGAACACATTATTTTGATTAATCCTTCCTCACTACCCCTGTGATTTTGAAATACAAAGCAGATCATCTTTACTGAAACCTGAATTTTTGGAGAACAAATTGATATTACAGTCAAAAATGGTGACAGCTTAGCAACTTTGAGAAAGGCCCTTTCTATAGTCTTTTTTTGTTATATGAAAATAGATAATACACACTGAGAATGTTAAATTCCAGGTAGACACTGGTTTTAATAGTCTGAGGCTTTAAAAGTTTTCCAAGTGCAGAGAGTTTTGTATTAGACCCTGAAAACCTAATATCATAGGAAGCTTGTCCACAGCTACACTGTGAAGCAGTGACCTCCCCAAGCTGGGGTTCACCAAGGTAACTCTGGAATGAGCTGTCATATAATTTCATCAGTGCTGAAAAAGCAAAATGAATCAATTTTGGCAGAGTGACCATCTGACAGAACTAGACTGTTTCTGGGGATGGGAGCTACTACCTGCTCACACCACTGCATTGCACGAGACGAGATTAACTTTCCCTCTGGGTCTCATCACATTATTCTTCACTGTATGGAAAAGCCATACCTAACATCTAGAACTCTGAAGGATTTTTTTTTAAAAACCTCTTGTGTTTCAGTTTGTGCCCGTTGCCTCTGGTTCACTGAAAAGAGCCTGGCTCTGTCCCCTTTGCACCTTCCCTTCAGGTGTTTGTTTACATCAATAAGATTCCCTCCCGAGCCATCTCTTCTCCAGGCTGAACAGACTCAGGCTCTCCCAACCTTTCCTCCAATCCCTTCATTATTTTTGTAGCCCTTTGCTGGACTCTGTATGTCCATGACTCTCCTGTACTGGGGAGCCCAGACATGGACCCAGCACTCCAAGTGTGGCCTCACCAGCGCTGAATAAAGGGGCAGGGTCACCTCCTTCCATCTGCTGGCATCGCTTTGCCTTATGCAGCCCAGGATACCGTCTGCCACCTTTGCAGCAAGGGCGTATTGGTGGTTCATGTTCAACCTGGTGGACACCAGGACCCCAAGTCTTTTTCTGTCAAGCTGCTTTCTAACCGCGTGGCTCCCTGCATATTTCAGTGCCTGGGGTCGTTCTTCCCCAGATGCCGGACTTTGCACTTCCCCTTCTTGAACATCATGAGGTATGTTATGCTAAAAAAAAAATTATATTTCTAACACTTACCTCTTTTACTGTAAAAATAGTACTTACCTGTCCAAAATATTCATAATTGTTAATGGAAATTGATGCTGAACATTTTTAAAAGTCTGATCATTCATGTTCTTAGACTTGTCATCCTTAGGTTTGCAGGTTCTCCTGTTTTAATTAACCAGCTAGGATGATTTCAAATATTTTGAATTGTCATTCTTTATGATGATTCATAATAACACAGTCATGCCTATCATAAAGATCATTAGTTCCTTTTATTTTTGATGAATTAATTCCTTTTACTTTTTCCTCTCAATTCCCTGGTAACCTAAATGTGTGTTCTTCTCCCCAGAACATAGATTCACTTCCATAACAAAATGATAAACAATGTGATGTGACTACATTATTTCTGAATATGTGTCACTAGTCAGTGCCTCATATTGACCCCATACAATTGCCTCACTTTGTGAATTTTTTCTGCCCTGCTGTCTTCAAAGAATCTGCCAAATGTTAATTATTTATTATGAAAATGAATTATGACATTTGGTAGACATAATTTTTTATCAGAGAAACACGGCATTTAATTAAAAACCATATTTAGCACAACAGACATTAAAACAGAGGTTAAGAATCCCACGTAAATGATTAACCCAGGGAAGCATTGTGACTATTGAGCTATAGAGAGACTACGATCAGGGGCAATGCTGGAGTGACGTAATGAAGTTCAGATCCTTGACCAAGCTTTTACCACTGAGCCAGAAGTTTGCATCCTTATTAGGTTATTTTGCCTGGCTCTTCCTTTATCCCCAGTGTCGAGATTGCCTTCTCTATGCCATTTGAAAAGCTCCAGGAGTTGCTCCAAAAGAGGTTGCAAAGCAGCTTTTGCCCCTCTCTTCAGGCAGCCAGAGCTGCAGTTTGGGTCATATTCATTTAAATGTAACAAAAGAGCTAACGATTTCAATACATAATGTGGTTTCCTCCAGGGCACTGCGGCAGCCCCTTCTTTCCCATTAGTTATGGCCCTGTTATTTTTATAATTGGACAGATAAGGATGCTAGGGAGCACATTATGTATGTTGTTTTCCAAAGAAAATCCCTGCAGGGGCAGACACCAGCGCTCAGGCAGGTTCCTTGCTCTCTTTCCGTTTCCAAGTGATGTGTGATTGATTAAGAAAGCCAGTCAACATCAGCATGTGATAGAAAACATGAGGTAATTTAGTGTTAGGGGCTACAGGAATGGTATATGAGTAAAATATAGCTCTCCCGAAGGTCTCACATCTTTTCTTGAACTTTTAAATGCAACTTTTTCACCTTGTTTAGAAAACAGTTAACATGTCACATGTTAATATGTCAACAATGTTCAACATTATTCCAAAGACGGTATGAAAGATATACTTCTTCTTCTTCATCATCATCATCACCACCAAGAACACTTGTCTCTTAGCCATGTAAAGAGTCTGTTAAGGTGGGTCATTGGCTCCTCAAAGATTCATTAGTAAGTTTAGTGATCACCAGATCATTAAAAATCAGAAGGATGCTTTCAGCCTGAGCAATGTGACAGAGGAGCTGTTGGTCTTCAGAAGAGACCACAGAGGAGATGGCTTGTGCAAATGGCTTCTGAAGTTCCCTCCGGTTCTTAGTAGCAGTTGCTTTATTACATTTTTATGGCAATCTGTGCCTCGTGCGGTTCCTCCAGTGTTTATGGTGTTAGATGAGGCATGCATACAGCCCTTTGCCAGTATCAAACCTTCAGTGTTAAAAAAATATTACCAAGAGCAAAAAAATTAGTGAGAGACTGTATCTGCACCCGCATTCTAGAAACAGCCTTGTCCCTTCTTGTTAGACCTCATTATACAAGGTGGTGCGTAGGCAGTAAAACACACAAGTATATTTGTCTAATTACCAGTCTGGGTCAATAAAACAACTACATGTGACAGAATCAAGAAAAATTTGTGGTTTTTCCATCTCAGTTGTCCTCCCCAGGGGCATTTGCTTTTTCAAGCAGCTCATTTAAAGGAACGGAAACCATTCATTTATTCATTAACAGTTATGATATGGATTTGTGAAAAAGAGTTAGGCAACTTCTGCAGTGGAGCTGGCTAAAGGTGAGGGGATTTAAGCACTAGCAATATAGTAGTGCTTTCACCTTGTCAACTAATCAATATGAGAACTAAATAGACATTTTTCAGTACTTGATATAGATTTGGTTTCCACTTTACATGAAAATTACTATGGCATTTTTTTCAATATTGTACCAAAAATTCAGTGAAATAATGTGCAGGTATTATGAAATATCTTTATTTACGTGAAAAGTATTTAGA
The DNA here is from genome assembly GCA_025774025.1 of Xenus cinereus. NCBI lineage: Eukaryota > Metazoa > Chordata > Aves > Charadriiformes > Scolopacidae > Xenus > Xenus cinereus. The sequence continues at coordinate 122,658,213 of JAOXJK010000012.1, forward strand.
TTAAAATAAAAGTAAATTCCTTTCTTTTTTTTTTTACTTCATTAATATTTCAACAAAATTATGCAGAAACATTGGAGATACATGGAAGATTTGGAGAATATCCATTTTTTTCCCCTTCAACTTTTGCCCAAAATTACCTCCCCCATGGCAGGAGCAGTATAATAGACTATATTTCTGCAACTTATTTATTGTAATTCTCACTAGATACTTCCATTCGGATCCATTTCCAGTATTTTCAAGTTAATCTGAACTGACACTGAACAGGGAAGTGCAGTGCCCCCCTGCACAGTAAACTTGGTGGCTGCAGATTCAAATACAAGGCAGCATCTCTGCGAATAAGCAGGAGAGGCGGTGGAAGAGGTAAAGACACGTTAAAGTGCCTCAGCAAATTGTGTGCCTAAGTGCTATCCTGAGAGCTGAGCAAAATGCTGAATTTATGTTGCACGAGGAATTTTGAAATTATAAGGGAAAGTCCTGTTCTGCACTAGAATAAATGCCAGCAATTTAAACACTTTTTTAGAGAATGAGGAAATCCAACATTTTTCATTTAGAAAAAGTGAAGCAGCATTTCCTTTGTACTTTAGGGATATTTTATTGACTATATTGTCTGAAATCTTGAACTGTTTGGTGGGTGACTGGGACACCAAAGATCCTGGAAACAGCTGTTTAAGCCAGAGCACGGTGTCACAGGTGGAAATATTTCACATGGCTATGATTCAGCAGAAATTCAAAAATTTATTAATAATTTGAGGTAAATCAAGAGGTTGCATTTTAGCAGCACTTAATCATTAACCGGTTTAAGGATTTTGCAAGGTGATTTAACAAAATAATTGAACAGCGACTTAATTACAGATTTGAAAATGACAGAGTTAGGTTGATAGTTGGACTAGATGATCTTAAGAGTCCCTTCCAACCTAGACAATTCTACGATTCTATGATTCTAAGATTGACTCTAATTTACTATAGGGTATTTTAAATCCATACATCTGTGTATGGGCACAAACACAGCAACACACATAACTCGAGAGGTCACATACACACCAGTCTTTAACAGCTAGGACCAAGGTCCCTTCACAGCCGGCAAGTCCAGTGGGCCGATGGGTCACTCCTTTCGACTCCTCACACAGACACAGACAAACGGACAGAAAGTACTTGAATCCAGTAAAATACAAGAACACCCACACGCATAAAAGCTAATATGTATATCAGAAACACATAGGTAGAGAAGTGGATGGAAGAGAAGCTAGCCTACAGTTAAAATTTACCTGTTCTCAAGTTTAGAGCAGATACTCACAATGTACTGACATTCCTCAACGGGCAATAATTGAGCCTCCGGAGGATTGACTCACTCTGGTGCTTTAATCCTCGAGCTGTTTGCCTGAGTGGTGTCCCAACTAAGGGGAGATGCTGGTCATAGCCCACTGTGATCTAGGATTGCTCAAAGGGTCTCGCTAGAGCCACTATTTATAGGGTCCGAAATAATTGACTTTCATCAGGTACTTCTCCACTTCGGCCCAACTTGGACGATGGGATATTCTGGTACTTTCCACCAGTTGTGCAAGTCCAGAACTTGCTAGATCTTGAAGTGGTGGTATCACACCCCCCTCTTTGGGCCACGATCCATATATTGTCAGGAGTGATTGATTATCATTACTGTTGCCAAGCAACAGGGGACACAGGACCCAGGTGTGCTAAGGGGGTTGCCATAACGTTCTGGTCCATCATCCTACACATTCTTTCTTTCTTTTATGTTGGATCATCATGTGTGCCAGGTGTTAATCTGTTGTGATAACATTCTGGTCCATTGTACTGTTACATGACCCAGGTGGGGGAATATCACGCCAAGCACCTAATGGGGGAGGAGGGTTACACCACCACACAGTGCTCCCAAGGGTATTTATCTTCATGCCTCTCAGGACACTCCCAAGCTTTTGGTAACCTCTGTGGCAATCAGGATAGTTTCCTTGGAAGGAGGAATCAAATTCCTACCTTTCTGGCAAGCTGCAGTTCCATGCAGCAGCTCTGCTGTGTCTATAGCACTGGCTGCATCAGGTCTTCTCCAGTTGCAAAGTTGATCAACCAGCCAAGGAAATGAACTGCTCCTCTAGGCTAAGTGTGTGCATGGTGATTGACAACTCTGGTTGAATAAGCTTGACTTTGTTGGGTTTTTTTTATTTCCAGAAAAGAACATTCTAATTGATTTTTACATGCAGACGTGCTTGTAAGTAACGAAAAGATATTTTTATTAAGAGGTTCTGGTTCCTTAGTCTGCACCTGTACATGGGGCGTGAAGGATGCCGGCAGAGGCAATCCTCACGCTACAGTCTCCCCGATCCTCGCAGCAAGAGAGCTGTGCTCACTCCTACTCACCAGAATGATTCCTTCTGAATATCGTAGCTGAATAGCCATGTGACCAGACTTTCTTATATGGGGAAAAAATATTCACTGATTAAAACCCCTCTCTGTGTAAGCTGCCGCTGACAGGACATTTTTCTTTTAATCATGTACTGAATTCACAGCCTAGCTCTTCCATTAAAATATGTCCCCTGAATGTGACCTGACTGCAGAAAGAACTCTTCTTTTCTCTCAGCCATCGTCCCCGATGATTTGCAGCGCCGCTCTGTTTCGTCCTAGGGAAATACAAGAAGTCAGAGCAGGGATTTCACTGAACAAGCAGTGAAACAGCTCGTACCCCTCAAGCTTTGAGGGAAAGATTTTCTTTTCACCGAGGAATAAAGTCAACGTGCATATGCGCTCCCCTTAGAACAACTCACAGAAAGACAGACAGGGTTTTCTGCAAAAATGTAGTTTGATTTAGGAAGATGGAAATGCAGACTAAGTTTGAAAAGGTCTCTGTTCTGTAAATGCTGCCTTCAAAAGTTTTTATAGTTAACACTCCTGGCCCAAATGCTGTAATATATCTGCACGTCTTTTGACAGCTCTTTCTTCACTGTCTTATATTGCAGAAACTGTTGTAAAACTTCTTTTAGCTATTTCCTTTATATTTCTGTGAAGTGGAGCAGGGAATTCCACCAGCAGGTGCAAGGTCCAGCACGGGGTGTGTTTCCCCAGCACCCACATAAGGGACAGGTTTGGAAACAGGGCACAGTGGACTCGTTATGGGGCTGTTCCATCCTCTGCTACAAAGATCTTTTTAGCTCCTATTGGCTCTTCTGTGGAGGTGCTGGGCATGGAAACAGCCCAGTTTGTGCAAAACCCTTAGACACAGAGTGTAGGGAAAGACATTGAGCTTATATGTAAAATATAACTCAAAAGATTCACTCACACAGGTAGCAGACAGCAGAGTTTAGGTGACATTACAATATAACACAGGAGACTACTACAAAGGTTTTACATGAGAACAGCCAAGACGCGTGTTGAGAAGTACCTAAGAAGTGATGCTTTGCAATATTATGGTAGTAATTTAGGTAGAAGTTGCATTTTTCTTTGTTTTTTTTCAGCTTGAATTTGTTTTTCAGTGGCTGTCGGGCTTTCCTAAGGGAGTGAGCACTTTTAATACACTTTCACAGAACAGAAGAAATGAGTCTCTTGTCATGGAAAGACACACAGAAGTGAGGAGGGTGGCAGTTGAAGTTGCAGCTGGGAATAAGTATATATAAGGATTTTTGTGTTCTCTGAAGGGTCAGAGTAGATAGAGATTGAGTGGAACTGATGCTTGAGGCATTTATTTGCTGTGGTTTGATTATGATTTGAACAGGTAATACTGCTAGTGGTTGGTCTTGAAAGGGAGACTGATGTGAATTAGTTTCAAGCTTGTAAGTTTTTGTCTGGTGTCAATAACTACCCTGAGAGAACGAAATCACCTTCAAGTAGAAGCCTGAAAAGCCAATTTCATTTATTCTCACCCTTGCATACTATGTGGAAGGCTTCAGTTGAAACAATTGCCTACATTGAATGACAAAAATGATGAATAACACTGTTGCTCCATACTTCTGATGATCATCTGAATCAAAATGATAATCGAATAAATCGGGTGTTGTGAAAGACATCTGCTAGATCTCTGTCTGAATCTATGATACAGGTAAAGATTTCTTTCAAGAAAAAATTCCTAGTGATGTGGAACTTTTCTAGCTCAACTTTCCGTTACCTGCTATGTAAATTCCTGCTATGTAGAGTAATTGATAATCATTGTGAATGACAGTAACAAGTTGTAGATAATTAACAGTCTCTAAAAAAACATGATCATTTCCATTTTTACTTGTGATTAGTTTAATTTATTTCTACTTTGCACCTGATATATTCACACATGTACATGTATACAGATTCAAATAAATAATTAAAATACAAAAATCAACATAGAAAACTAAGGCTGCATTCTGGTCACTTATACAAGGTGGCTTGAGTGTTTATTCAAGTAAGACACTGATTTCCAGAAAGAGTTTTCAAGAGTAAAGTCCTGCATGGTGGGTATTTGTAATATCCTCTCCATCACCTGTAGGCTTTTCTTGCAAATTTGATTTTCCTGGTAGCTCTCATCACTAACAGCCAGGGATTGCCAAGTTCATCCTCCCTGGATACTAACTTTTTACTCAGGCAAGCAGGAGTGAACTGGAAAGAACTAAGCATTTCATTATTGCTTCTTCTCCCCTGCCTCTTCCTGGGACCATAATTTCACCAGTAACTCCACCTGAAGGTGCTCTCCTTGAACCAGTCCGCAGAGGAGCAGGAGCTTTGAGCCCAGAACACAACTCGACTGAAAGCTTCACATTTCTTTTACTTCTCCACTTTATTTCCTTATTCTCTCTACCACTTGTGCAGTAAGACATGGCTTAACGATAAAGAAAGGCATCTGTTGCCTCACTGCTGTGACTCTGCCATTGCTTTAGGCAGCTAAAATTTTCTAAATATTTTGCTATGGGTACAAATGATCAAGAGTGGAAGTGAGTCATGGGAAGCCATGTTTTCCAGCACTGACTTGGCATGTAAGCACCAGTGATAGAAAGAGAACCTATATATTCCGGCTCTTTGGCATGTGTTTATCTTGTTTTGTCTGAAAAGAGTCAAGCTTAGATTACCCCAGACCATTTCACCTAACTTGCTTTAGAAAACACCTTTGATGCTATTCCTTAAAATTTGAGATAAAGAAGGGGATTACTTCTTAAAAACAAAACAAAAAAATCAAATGTTTTTAACAATTTGTATTGCTAGCTCAGTACTTAAAAAGATATACAAAGAGCTGGATTTTACAGTGAAAAATAAGCCAATTAAATATTACAATAAAGAGAAAAGATTTTATTAATATCTTACCCCCTCTTAGGTTCAAAATACATTTTCTATCCACATGGCAGCATTCACAGGCGCTGTTTAATGCTCAGTTCCTTACATTCACAAGACCTAAGAACGATTTTGAAACCAGCTTCGTAACCTGGTTAGGTTAGGAAGATGGGTTAGGTCAACCCAAGACCCGGCAGCAATTCTTGTGTAGGAGAATAGCAACCCAAGATCAATATTAATTGTCCAGGGACAACTTTATGAATGTTTGTTAATAGTATTTCCACCTTTTTTTCTTTTTTTTTTTTTTTTTTTGTGGAGAGGGGAGATCTTAAGTAGTATTTCAATGTTTGAAGTTTTTTACTTTCTCCACACTTTTGTGATTTTATGCACATTTTTTTTTCTTGCATGGAACTTTTCCTTTAGCACTTTATTTATTAAAATCTTGGACAAACAACAGTCTATGATAGATCAAACTGTTCTATTACTTTTGTCCAAAACGGAACCAGACAAACCTACTATAATTGAAAATAAAAGATTTATCTGCATAAACTAGATAGGCATGGGTATCAGCCAAATTCAGCAGACATTTGAAACTTCCCCTCTATTCTGGAAGGTAGTGAGTTAGGTGTTCATATAAGCAGAAAAAAACCCATCAAAGTGATTCTTCAACAAAACCAAACTTTAAAGGAAAAAGAAAAATCTCTGTGCTCCATTTGTTATTTTTAGAGAGTCCTGAAAGCCACGTTTAACTCATTTTTGGACCCAAACCATAGCCTCATTTAAACATATTTGAGTCTTCCATAATAAAAGCCTCATTATCTGTGTCATCCTGTTGTTCACTGGTAATGTGGACAGTATCTGCCTCATGCTACCAAGCTTTAACATGTGATACAATTTACACATCTGGGACAGGCCCTTCCAACTGGAAAGCTTAATAGATGTAATATAATCATCAAATTTAGTGACTATCCTGAGAAATTTTCCTATTACAAGACTCTCTTTGGCCTTAACTTTTTGATTTTCTTGTGCAAATCCTACATAAATGATGTAAAGATAGGACCTTAGTCAGGGCTTGTTGTACCAGAGAGTTTGTGTGCTATTTCTAACTGCAGAAATTTTTCTAATGAGAGCTAGAATACTAATATAAAATTATAGCGATACAGTATAATGTCTAATTATCTTAATGTTATCATATGATATATAATTAATAATATAATTCTCCCTGGCAATCTTACCTTGCTACAATATAATCCAAGTAATTAGGCTCCAAGGGAAAAGCACAAAGGACTTCAGGATATCTTAATCTGCTCTTTTTTGTGCAGTCAGCTGAAGTGGGGTATGAAAGTCATAAAAAGAGCAGTTCACCATTCCCCTCTGATGCTCCAAATGAACCCAGCAGGGCCAGAAAATGAGTTTCAGCATCACCCTCTATTTCCTTTCACGTCTGGATGACGCTGTTAGTCATATGGTTTAGTTTTAGGTAGTCCTGTGAGAAGCAGGGAGGTGGACTTGACGACCCCTATGGGTCCCTTCCAACTTGATATATTCTATGATTCTCTGAATGTTATCATCACGGTTTTAGCCACCACAGATGCCAATGTTGGGCACAGCAGAGGTCAGGGACTATGCCCAGGAGCCAGGGTGGATGAACCCACTCTGGATTGTGCAGGAAGTGAGATGGAGAAGACATAAGTGCCGAGGTGCGAGCCATGTCAGCCACACCACTTACCCTGGGGCAGCCGAGATTGTGCCTTCGCCCATTTTATTTACTCCTACCATGTAGCCCATGGAAGCAAGAGTTCTGTGGAATTTCTTTGCTTGGGTTTTCCGTGATTCACTGTCACGAATTGGACATTTCCATGGTGTTTGCGCCTGACGCAGTTAGAAAAATTGTTCAGGGTCTGGGACTATTTTGGTCTTTTTTTTCCTATTCCCGCATTTTTCACATTGCCTGTCCAGTTTTCATGACGGTCTGAGATGACACACAGCCCCGTATTAACAAGATTTCATACTTTACCTCCAGGAATTCCTGAGGAAATATACTCAATTTCACCAGAACGTGACCGCTTGGTACCAAGTCAGTTTATGATCTCATACAAATGTGCTCTTCAGCTCCTATACCAAACGTGGGGGGTGTCCAATTTACTCTTGTAATAGAGTGGCTGGAAGAGTTGGGTGTTTGCTTTTGGTTTTAAGCCTTTCAGAAATTCTTCTTACTTTACTGATTTGTGGATTTTGCCCCCAGACAATGAAGATAGTGCTCCATAGGAGGTCTGTAGACAAAAAGCATAAATAATGTTGAAATCTCCCAGGCACTTATTTTTTCATGACGTTATATTGACATATTCTCATACCTCCAGGCTAACAATATTTCATAGACACCAGTGTTTTCTCCTTTGGTCTGTTAGTTTCAGTCTAGAGGTGCTGCTTGAAAATAGCTGATTAGGGATTTTTCTTTTTCATCGGGGAGTCATTCATTTTTATTAAAATACTGTAAACTAACACCACTAAAACACACCACCATTTTCACCAGAAATAATTCCGGTGAAATAAATGGAAATATACAGTTATAAAGCTGATGTAAGTGAAAAATAAGCCCCAAGGTGCTCATTGATAAAGAATTTATACAGGAAACAATGAATAAGGAGAAGATTGCCCAGACCTTGCAGTTTCCAGGACTTTCACATATTTCCAGCAGCATTATTGAACCTAGGGCACTCATTACAATAAATAGCATGTTTCTAGACACTCATTTCTTTGTAGGGTTTTATAGAGGGGATGGAAGTTGTATTCCCTCTGGTGAGAAGGGATGCATCCATACATTTGCTATACAGGGTGCCTGATTTCATGAAAGACCAAAGGAGTATCAGCATGATATATTTCTTTCTAACTACCAGCCACTGCATATCAAGCCACCCGAGGGAATAATGTCATCCAGAAAAAGGCTTTATTCCCTTAAAGCTCTCCTAACTTGCATTTATTTTTGTGTTTTGAAATGCTTTGAACAGAAATGACATTGAAAAGTACTTGATCTATAAACCCTTCCAAACCGACTGTTTCGCTTTCATATTAATATTCTCGACCTCTTTCTGTGGGGGAAAGTCTTTCAGTGGTAGATGTCAACATGGGGACTGTATCTTTTAGGTCTCCTTTAGAGCCTGAATAGAGATTCAAAGACTTCAAAGAGAGAACGGAGAGAGCTGGGAGATGAAGAGGCACCAGACTTCTCTGCTCCCTGTCACCTGGGAAAGTTTTACCAGTGAATGAAGGAATTTTACAATTGCAGCCGTTTCTCTCCTCCTTTGAGCAAGCCACCCCAGGCACCACACCAGCCCACAGAGCCTGCAGCCAGGAGATAAGGAAACTGGGGACAGACTGCCTGGTCTCAGCCCCATTTTTCAGGCTCAGGGACAAGGACAGGGAAAAATGTCCTGCGACTCAGAGTCTGACCTTGCTTTTGTTGACACCTGCATTGCAGGCTGAGTGACAATGACTGTCACATGCATCAGGAACAATTACATCCCTCTTGCTGCCCCTGCTTCAACACCAACACCTGCTCCACAGATTAGGGGCCCCCCTGATCTGCAGAGGAAGAATTTTTTAGCATGGTGGAGATTGATGACTTCCATCCAGTGAGAAATTGAAGCACTTTATCATGTAAAATAAGGCAAACACACACAGTAAACAGAAATATCCTGAAATGAGTTAGGAACTTTGTAACTTACCCTGGTGCGGATGAGCTGGACTTTTGAGGAAGGTTGTAAAGAAGTTTTTCAGAGAATAAAGTATGAGCTTTGATTCTTCTTTTACTTGAGCAAAATTAAAAATGCCAACAAAGCAAGTGGGATGTGGGATTATCCATGCAGCTTTGAAGTGGCGGTTGGAGTGCATCCATTCTTATGATCCAACATATTCAAAACAATAAAGATAAAAGTAATGCTTTACATGGAACATCATCTGTGCCTTTAGCATATGCAAAGACTTTGCCTTGAAAAGTTGTGCACATTTCCATGATGAATTAAGCCTTTTTTTTTTTTTTTTGACAGAATTCCTTTCATTTGAGGAAACAGAGGAAACAGAGGCTCTTGAGAATGAAAGTGCATCTGCACAGTACAGACTCACTTTCACACTCCTTTCATCTCTTATTTTTCAGTTTCTAATTTGTCGCTGAAATCAGCATTTCAGTCTCTGGCTGAGATTATGATTTTCTGATAAAAGAGAAGTTTCAACAGCAAATAAACTGAATAGTGGGGAACAACCAGAATAAATACAAAAAGACAAGACACATTTAGGGCTGAGCCTGACTGTTCACACCTGTCAGAAATAGCAGACCTTGCCAATTGTCCCAGTCATGAATATGTTAAATTGAAATTCACATCCTACACCTGAGCCATGTTCATTCTGAACATAAAATTGAGTAATAAAAAGTAAATGCAGTTATTCCTTTCTTGACTCTGTAGAGTTAAGTTGTTTTCATGGGTTTGCTCTGCTTGTTGATAGAATTTCCTACCAGGAGCAAAAATATAGGATGTACGAATGTAATATATTGATTTGTCCTTACAGAATACATTTATGTGAATATAAACTATACAGAATATAGTTTTGTCCTTGAAGAATGCACGCGCTTCTAATCTGTAAGATGCCAGGTCCCTGGACAATTACAGTTCTATATTTCCACTCTCAAATTCTGGGTGCTTCAAGGAGCTCAATTAGAAATTTAAAAAAGAAAAACGTGTTTTGTAATTGTGTTCTGTCAGATAGAGTCTATGAACACAGGAGCTGGGCTGGTTTACATCAGAATGCATTTCGTTATTCACTACACAATGGACTGAATAATCCTATAAATATTTATGAGTAAACCACAGAGGATTTACTCTTTCTTCCAGCATGTGGAGATTTTATAATGTGCACCATGTTAGTTCAAAGTAAAACCTAATGTTTTGGTTACTACTTAATACATCTAACAGCGTGGCTCTGCCTCACATATGCATACTCTCTAGACAGTTGCTCACAGACAATATTTCGGGGCGTAATTCAGGAGGAACTAGTCTATGACCACATAATTTTCAAAGCGAATACATGAAGCATACGTTGGGGCTGGAGAAGATGTAAGGTAGGAGCTGTTTCATACTTTAACCTGAGGCAGCATCAGCTGGGTTCTGTGGATTAGTAGTTTATAAATGAGTTGTTCAGTCTGAGCAACAATCCTAGCGGAAATTAATGGAGACAAACAAAAAAAACCCAGGAGAATCAAATTAGACTTTATTGGTTGGATTTTTACAGGTACAATGGCTTTAAGAATGCCGACTGCCAACTTCTTAAGCCTTATGGTCGGCAAAGCTGCCCTGTTCTTGAAATAGGTAACTCATTTGGTTTGTGATACTATCACATGAACAGGTCTACACTCAGTTCAAATTTAGTGTTAGTATCTTTCATCCAAGAGCAATTTCCATGCTTTCCTCATCTACCTCCTCCATGTTTCACCTTTAGTTATAAACCAGACTGCAATCTACTCTATTTGTAAAGCAAAAAATGTGCTCCCTTCCTACTTTTCTCTTACCTATCAACTTTAGGACTTTTTTTGGTTTGTTTGTTTGTTTGTCAGTTGTTCTAAACTGAGGGCTAAGTTGTTTATGTTCCTGTTTTGACATGCCTCTCTGCTGCTGATCAATCATGTGAAGTATGTTCTGCTCTGAAGAGTGGACATAAGCAAATGACATTAACTCAGGTTTCTGCTAAACTCTTAATCAGGTTCTGTTGAAATCAGAACCTCTAATTCTGAGCACAACAGACGCCAGGTGAACCCTAGTGCGAGCACACAGAAGATTAAGGTGTCCAGAACCTACGGGAACAGGCTGACGTTTGATGCATAATCTTGTTACAGATCTTGCAATACTTAGTACTGACAGTGTGCATTCATACTGGTGTTTCATTTCTGATGAGGGTTGGGTTTTACAGCACGTCTCTCAACCATGCCAGCTTCCTGCGCCCCGGATCACATCAAGGAGAGATGTCCAAGTACATGAGCTGCATTCCCTCTGCAAAAAACTCAACGGGCAGACGAGCACCTCAGTCATGAGAGCCCCAAAGGGGCATTCATCTGATGGGCTCAGACTAGAGCCAGTCCAAAAGCTTAAGCCAAACCAAAACAGAAGAACCTGGTATTTGTATAATGTGGATATGAGGGTCTCACGTCCAGCTGTTTGACTGTACAGTTCTGTGTCTGTTGGTCTGAACTGCTTGCTCGTCTACCCACAGCCCTGGTGGTCATTGTCACTGAGGTTGCCTAGCTTTATAAAACATTTTCCACTAGCATATAATTCTACCAAATTTGAAACATCCTGCCTAAAATTTTCCCTAGTATGCTAACGCCTGACTTAACTATCCAACTTTTTTCTGAGAATGAGACCAAGATAAACTGCTCCACTTTGCCAGTTAGAAAAAATTAGGAGATCCTTGTAAAACAGGAGTCTGCTGGGAGGAAGAGATGGAGGGGAGTCCTCTAAAATTCCATGTTTTTGCTCTCTGACTACACAGAAATCTGACAGAGTCTTGTTTCAGTAATTTCTCTTAAATGTGCATATTCCTTCTCTGATGATTCTGTTAATGCAGAGCAGGCTCCAGCCCTCAGAGCTGCCTTGCACCGTCCCCATAACCGAGCTGCAAAGCTTTCACTTAGAGCACCTCCTCCAGGAGTGACCGAAAGGCATTGCCTTTTGATCTCATGCTTTTGCTGACGACATGTGAGGAGGCAAGGACCAACAGAGAAGACAGAAAAGTGAAAAATGCATGAAGAGGCCAAGTGATAAAAGAAGAGTGGAAATTCTCTGCCTCTGGTGTTAGGTGTGCTCTTCAGAGAAGACATATAAGCTGACTCTAGGCAGTACATTCACATCTTCTATGAAAGCACAGATGCTTTCTTTCTTGTACACATTTTGATCTATCCTTCACAGTTAGTGTTGAGCACCTTTCCATATCAGTACCTGAACTATCGTGCTTGCCTAATCTAGCCTGACATTTCTGGGTTAAGTGTTAGCTACCGTTAGTGTGTCTGAACTCCAGTGAAAGAGCATTACTAATTAAGTACCAATTTTGAAATACCCCAATTTTCTTAACTTTATTCTTCTGTGCCTTTATGTAGACAGTAATTGACACTGAGCTATTTCATAGCTGCTCATATTAGGACTAATTGCTGTTTACTCTTTTTCAAGAAAAAAAGGGATGCAAAGGCTCAGAAGAATTGCTAGTTGCTGCTCAGGTGACGTGTACTGTAAAATCTAGGGCAAATTACACTATCTTTATCATTCTTTTTTTCCTTTGTAGTGTCTTTCTCTCATCTGTCTGATTCTGAAAAAAAACAAACAAACTGCTGGAGATCTTCAGCAGGTTCTGATTACCTTCCTGATCAAACTCTTTGATGTAAGTGTGTTGGCTGAGTGATTCTGTTTGTGCCTGTCCACACAGGTAAGCACAGTGCCCAGAGCTTGGCAAACAGAAATGCCATCATCTGCCAATGAGTAAAATAAGGCAGCCTTGGAGGAAGGGCTCATAGCAGTGGTCAGACCATGAGACGGTTTTTCCCTCCCACTGTTTCCTCTCTCCTTTTGTGTTGTGAGCACTTGCTTGGACGTTGTGATTGGGCTTCTTCCAGTGATATGTATCTGAAAATACAGTCTGTTTAAGAGGGAGTGGGTGGCCGTTTTCACCAGTTTGTTTGCCTTACCTTGGACTACTGTCGTACAGGTCAGTGGTAATTGGAGACTTTCCAGAACTTCTTCAGTATAATTTAGTGGCAAAAAAAGCTGGTTTAGACACCAAGATCAATTTGATTTTTGCATCTGACTGTCATTTGCTAATTGGCATTTCGAGTTTCTCAGAACATCCGTTCACTTAAGTTTTAGTAGTGCCTTGTCTGTGAATTATGATTTACAACAGCCAAAGGGAGACATGTGGGACGAAGCAGACAGAACACCGATGGCTGTCACACAGACATGTACTACTGCTTTTTAACTACCAGGCAAAGATTTAAATGAGCATGGAGCCTTCAAAGAAAACATCAGTCTCAGTAAGCAATAAAAAACCACTGTCATTAACATGGTTTCAACTGAGCAGACATGCTCAAAGCAATGCTGAAGATTTTGAGGCTGGACAAGCACAAAGCATCAAAGGAATGCATAGATGCTGTAGAAATTCCTCACAGCTTTTTGGTAGGAAACATATCACAAAGAGAAAGAACAAGAGCACTCAGCTAGAGGAAAAAATTTTCTGGTTCTTTCCCACCATTCACATCTGTGATTGTGCAATGACAGCCTGGATCTGTTAAAATGGAGAGAATGTTTAGAGGGGACAACTACTAGCAGCAAATAATTACAAATAATTTTTTTTCCCCACATTCATTCATGAACCTTACGTGAACAGACTGTGATTTTTTGTGATGATGTTACAGAAAGTTATTCCGGAAATCTTCCACACAAATAAAGTTCAGGGAGTCAGCTGCCTGCACAATTTTTTGATTATACTAATTATAAATAACTCTTATCTGGAAATGGGTCATTCAGCCATGTGTTTTAAGCCCTGTTCTCTAGTTATACAAATATGACTTTAATAGAGAGGAGGACTATTAAGATTGAGTGCTGGAACACTTGAAATCATCATGCCTCTGTACTTGACACTGGTGAGGCCTCACC
>JAOXJK010000012.1:122675863-122691495 GCA_025774025.1 Xenus cinereus
GGTGGTCAGGCACTGGAACAGCCTGCCCAGGGAGGTGGTGGAGTCACCATCCCTGGAGGTATTTAAGAAACGTGTAGTCATGGCACTTCAGGGCATGCTCTAGTGCCCGAGATTGTTGGGTTTTGTCTCTCTGTGGGTGGGTGTGGTGTGTGTGTTTGTGGTGTTTGTTTGTTTGTTTGTTTGTTTTGGGGTGGGGTTTTGGGTTTTTTTTTTTTGTGTGGTTGGACTCAATGATCTCAAAGGTCCCTTCCAACAATGAAGATTCTGTGATTCCGTGATTCTGTAATTTACTGCAGACATAGCTGCTGGGGATAACAAGTAAGCAAATAACTGACCTGGGCATATGGCCATGGAAACAAAAACCTGCTCTCAGTTAAGCCTTTTTCTAATCTGCAATTAGAGATCATCAGGCCTCACTTTCTGCACAGAGAGAAGATTAAGTAATCTTTACTATCTTTTATAGATGTTCATACAATCTGTTCTGCAAAGTCTGACCCCGCTGGCTTTTCTGGTCTCCCTCATTAACAATTCTCATAACTAGAAAGTTTTCCAACCTAAATTTTCTTTGCTAAAAATGAAGACCATTTTTTTCTCCACAGTTTTCATTCAGTGAACAAGGAAAAAAAGTTGACTACATTTCTCTATAGATTTTTTTTAATATATTTTAAAACTATTATCGTACATCCTGCTGGTTACCATAGTCTTCTCTTCTCCAGACTAGCAAATTCTTCCAGTTCTTAGGTCAATCTTGCCAAGTCTGTGATCATTGTCATTGTGCTCTGTCTCCAATATTTCCTGAAGTGTGGTGCCCAGCAGAGAACATGGTACTTAAATGTAAACTTTAACCACTGCTCTCATCCTACCTCATATTTGTGCTAAATTCCCATTTAAAAATGTCACCCACTAAACGATAAAAAAAGAGTTAAGCAGTGAGCTTCATTTATGTCTTAGTTAAAATGGCCTTATTTCTTCACGGGTTGCTTCTGTTCTCAGTGTGACCAAAAAGCCTCCCTAAATCTGACCTCTGCTGTCTTGCCAGTCTCAACTTTGATCACATCTCTCTGCTGGCATCTCCTGAGGCTCTTCCCCAGGCACCTACAAAGATGGTACAAGACTCGGGAAACAGAAATCAGACCAACAGTTGTAGTGGGTAAGAACAAACAAGGTTCCAGGTACATGATTCTTCATGTCTGGAAGCTGATCTGATAACAGATCTTATCTTGCCTCATGTATATTATTTTGCTACTGAGGGAATCACTAAAAGTCACTTCCTCCATTCAGAGAGTCCTTAAAATGAAGTGAGCATTGTGTAGTAATCCTAGAAAATGCCATTTTCCCATATTCTACACAGCAGCCAGAGGCAAAGCAATTTTTCAATTCCTTTTGCTGTAAATGAAATATGCAGAAGGTATAGATTCTCTCTTAAGGAGGTCAATGTGGGAATAGAAACAGTAAGGGATATGTCAGTACTACTAAGTTAGTCATCCCTTAGCAAATATTTATGTTAAACCAAATGTTATGCACCAGTCTAACGTAGCCCGAAATTGCGCTGTGGATTAGGAGCAGGTTTGCCAACTACCGCAGGGGATTGTTCCATGAGGCCGCGTCTTGCCGGCTGAGCAGCACCCAGCCACCAGACGGGAGCTCGTCAAAATCAATGAGGTAACAAACCTGTCACCGAATGTGGAGAGAGGGGACACGGCCTCACCCACAGGCGTCTCCTGGGGGGAATCTTCTTCCCTGGCCAGGCGCTGCCGGTGTCAACCCTTCCTGGGCCGCGCAGCCCTTGCTCCGTTATTAACTGGTGTAGTTGACATACTCTTGTCACACGGTGTGTCACCGTCGCGGCTGAGATACGGGGTAGTTGCAAGACAGGTAGAAATGAAAAGAAAAGGCAAGGAGCAGTGGGGTTAAGAGCAGACAAAGGTGGAATGCGAGTCAGAGGCGTGGGACTCCCAGACGTGTTTCATGCAAGCTATCAGTCCCTGATTTGGAGGGACTGATGTTCCCTTTGAACACAAGGGCTTGAGAAGCTCAGAGGCCGCTTCCAGGCTGCTGGAAACTTTCATCAGGCTCCGGCAGCCTCGGAGAGCAACAAGAGAGAGAGAGAGAGTTGGGAGCAAGTTAAGGCAATCAAGTCAAGCCGGCTATTTCTGATCTGAGAGTCAAACACACCATCAGAGATTGCAGCACCATTGATCAGCCAAGCACAAAGCTGTGCTGGTCTCGTGTGGAGGGGGATTTGCCTTCCTCCAGGGGCTCTGTGGAGTGCTAACCTTCCCTCGGTTAACCACGGTCCTGTGTCCTAAACTCTCTTGAGGAGGCTGTTACTGGAAGGGAGATGGAAGGGTGGGCACAGCTGGTAGAGCCTTAGATGCTGTTGGTTGGGATGAGGAGGTGTGCAACATCCCTGGAGGTATTCAAAAGAACGGGTTGACGTAGTGCTTAGTCACATGGTTTAATGTTGGGGTTTATTTTATCAGAGTTAGGTTGATGGTTGGACTAGATGATCTTAAAGGTCCCTTCCAACCTGGACAATTCTATGATTCTATGAGGCATCGCAATGGCACAGAGTGGAAGGTGGCAGGCAATTAAAACCATTTTCATTCAGAAAACAGGAACGAGCTCCTCAGCCTCTGCTTTTGCAATCCAGCTTGCTGGCCATCATAACACCACACTAATGAGTGCCCTACAGGTTACAGGAGCGTAGACCACCTTCTATAATAGGCATCATCAATAAGTCTAATTGAGCACCCCCATGCTTCAAATGAACCTGTGAGACCAGGAACCTGAGGAAGACCTGCAGGTTGAAATGAGGCTGGGAAATTATCCCAGTTTGAACTAATCTCATTATATTGGTGCTATCTGAAAGCGTGATTCACAGGCATGCAGGCACTTTTCTTACATTTATGCTTTTTCTGCCTTATTACCTCATTGTAAAATGCTTTTACTAGCAGAAAAAAATGGGAGGGATATTGCACCTTGCCGACCTGTATCTTAGCTTCGTTATGTTCAAAATACTCACAGGACTATACAATCTGCATGGGAATTGCACCTTGATATATATTCTTCAGGAAAGAAGAAACAATGTAAATAAATTAATATTTTCATAGGACACTAATTGCATTGTAACTTTATGTTCATAAATACTGTTCTCCTTGGAAAAGTAAACTTTTGCAGGAATGATATTGCAGCTATTATAAATTGCCAGCCTTTCTCAGGCTTTGTTTCACTGCTTAATCCACTTGGCTCCATGGAGTAACTGCTGTCCCCTCCCAAAATATGCAAAAGAAAAAAAAAACATATTGACCTAAATGGTTTATATGAAGGAGAATATGAGTTCTCAACAATTCTAGTATTTCCTTCTGTCTTTGTTTTTGTGGTTGAATTATAAAGAAATGAGCCCTTAGAGGGACAATATATATGGCACTTTATTACACTTATAAAATAATAAACACTTTATATATTGTAAATATTTATTTATAAATATATATCAATATAATTTCTTGGGAATTCTAGGGTTGTGGAAATGTATTTAAAAGTGGAAAAATAATTTTCCTAAAATCAGTTCAAATTGTGCTTTCCTACAACAGTAAGTAATCATACTTTATCTTTTTTATTTTGCTACAGGGCATAATTTGGTTTTGTTGGCTAACTCTTCTTCCCTTTTCTGGCTAAACTACCAAGTTTTACACTGATTATGAACTTCAGTTTGCAAATAGAGTTGTCTGTAAAATGTTGAAAAATCTTAAATTCAAAAAAAAGATTTGCATAATTTTATTTTCAAAGTTGTCTTTACTCATTTCAATTGATTAATATCTGGTATTTAAATGAGGAATAGATTAAAGGTTATTGGATTTTTTTTAGCTTAATTTTGGATGAGATCTTTTTCAGAAATCAGTTTGGAAAGTTGTATCCTAAGGAAAAAAAAAAGATATATGCTGAAAATGCATTTCCCTATTTAAAATAAATTTGCAGAAATTTTCAGTGTGCATAATTCTGTTTGAATAACCACCAGATGTATTTGAAAAGACACATTTTGTTCAACTTAAATCAAGATACACAGTGTAGCAGCAGCAGCCTTAAGCAGCATCTGCTGCTAAATTTGTAAATGTATGGAAGTTGTGATACATGTGCTTAAAAAGTAAAATGTTCTTTGTTTTGGTCAGTTTGATAAAAAGACCTCTTAATTTCACCTAAGGAGAAAAAAAAAAAAAAACCACAGCAAAAGGAATTTTGAGGCCCAGACTCTGACCTTAATCTCAAGAGATGCTTGTCAGTGCATTAAAATGGGCTTGAACCGCATCCCAGCTCATCTGTGCACACTGCTGGTTTTCCCACTGCTTGCACAAGGCTTCACCTGCCTCCTAGACATCTCCTCTTCCTCGTCTTCCCTGTCCTTTGACTTGCCAACACACGTATTACTACGCTCACTTTCCATGCTAGCCATCCTTTCCAAAGGGCAGCCATCATTCCCTGGTCCCTTCAGGATTTAAAGAGCTCTAAGTATGAAGTTGTAAAGGGATAAAACAGGTGAGGACCAAGGGTTTTTGCTTACAAAAATTCTCAAAAAGCAACTGAGCAAGTGCACAAGTGAGTCCTGGCAATGCCTTGTAGAGAAAATTAAGAGCTTACTGCCTAAAACACTCTGCCAAACCAGTTGTCTGCAGGAAATTTTTTGTGAAGAGACACACTAAAACACCGCAGAAACATGGGGAGAAAGAGCCCCCTGAGAGCTGAGCACTTCTGCGTTCTCAGAAACACTGCTCTCATTTCCATAAAACATCTTTTTCTGTGAGATCGTTAATGTATTTATCACAAGATTATTTTTTTTCCCCAGTTGAAAAGAAATCTTTTTAGAATCAGAGCAATCAAAAGTATCTAATTCAAAACGTGACAGCCTTGAAAATCTACCAGGACTGCATTTAGCAAAACCTTTGAAGTGACCCTTGCTTCAGGTCTATTTTAGGGGTAGGTCTCTGATCAGGTAATTAGTTTGCTTCAAAAGTCATTATCACTAGGAAAAGCTCCAGAAGGGGTCAAGGATTAAATGAAATATCTGCTTTTTTTATCATTAATCCCCTCTTATTTCTTCAAGATATTGAGCAGTATTATTTTACTTATCCAAGACACAGAGATATTTATATACGGTGCCTGCATTTCAGACCATGCACATTTTTTTGCCATTAATATTAAATTCATTATATACTAGGTCTTACTCAGGCTTTTTTTTTTTTGCCAGCATTTCTAACTGGCCAACTCTGCCTAGTTGGCATTTTCTTTAATTTGAAAAAGAAACAACAATAAAGACCTACTGCACTGTCTGCAAATACCTCCTGCATTGCCCTAATGAACCCAAGGCATTGCTCTCCGGTCAAACAACTGCTTAAAACCATCCGACATTTTGTTCTGGGCACGGCAATAAATTGCATCAAATCTCTCAGCTTTAGCGAAGAAAGATGCTCGGGGAAACCAGCGAACTCACTGGCTGGCTCTCCTGGAAAATCAGTGATCAGAGGAAATGGGAACTATCAGGAACTAAATACGGGGCAACCCTAATTTCTCTGTGCAACCTCCCTGATTTTCAGGTGGAAAATGGTGAATCTGAGCAATTTGTCGCCCTGCCTCTTGCCCTGAGTGGTGGCTTAGAGCCTGGCTTGGCTCTACTCTCCAGCCCTCTTTCTGTCATTGCTCTTTTTTCCTACAAGCAAAGGTAGAAATTAACAATCCATTTAAATCTCAGATGCAAAAATAATAGGTCTTCTGTTCAACATCCATACAGGGTCAAAGAAGTCTGCTTCAAAACATATAATTAAATTCTAAATGACAGTTATATTTCCCATTGTTTAACACGAGAAAACATCTGATTCTTTTTCTATCTCATTATCATAGCTATTTTCTGATTCTTTCATCTTTTTAATCTTTAACATTTATTTACTTCTATATACAATATATATGTAAATAAAAGATTCTGATATAACTCTCCAATTTAACACTCCGGAGCTTGGAAATGTTGCTACAGCTTTGAGAAGAGCAAAACACGACCACTTGCTCAGAACACACTGACATGCAGAAAGTCTAAAGAAATACTATTTACTAACCATTGTTATATCTTTGAGCAAAATCTTATTGTTTCCTCTTCAGTTTTGTACTTCCTGAATTATATATTCTTTTATTTCAACACTTCACCTAAACAATGACCTAATGGCCAACAACTGAAAATGAAAATTAAAGTAACACAAAGTGGGTTAATCTGTTGAATTTAAATCTCTGTTACTATCTTTGTTTTTCTTCTTTAAGTACCTTTACTTGAACAGTGTTGAGCATTAAGTCATTAACCAAATCACACATAAAGGTACAGAACTGTAAAATTCAGGAGTCCAGTGTTATATTCCCATTTTTAGAGTCTTGGGTGGGGTTTTTCATTATTTTCATCTTTCTGCATGTGAAAACACCATTTCTCGTGTGGACATACTTATTTCTTGCCCTCAAAATTTCTCTCTGTTTGTTAGCATCTTTTCCTACTGAGGTGGAAGATTCTAGAAGTGGTTTTGTCGGTGCTGTGTAGGAAGGGGTTATCGGTGTCCTGGCACACACTGTTTATGTGTATCCGGCTCAAAATCATCCTGGTTTCCTTCGTTTCCCAGCACAGATTCACATCCAATTTACTACCCTGTGTCTCCCCTTGGTTTCTCCCAGCATTATTGCTTTCCCAGTATTTCCATCAGAAAAGTTATGGTTTAGATTATTATTTTCAGAATGTGCTGACCTGCTTTTTTCGCCACTCAAATCTCAAGCTCCTGCTCCTGCCCATAATGCCACTTTGTTCCTTGTTATTTTGATTTTTTCTGTTTGTAACTTCTCCTAGTTTGTCATAATGTGCGGATTTGGGACAATACGTATCTGTTTTTCTACACCACCAACAAATCAATCTGATCTTTCCCCTGAATAAAACGTTAACCGCTGCACTGACTGGTCCGGGTGTTTGCCGTGCTGGGGAGTTCTCTGAGCCTCACTCTATCTAACTACCTGTATTTGGGCCAACGGAGTAAAACCAAAATTATGACTTCACTTAAGATTAGTACTTTTTTTTCTATAAATAAGCCTAGGGTTTGGGGCCTGAGTAATTGAATTTCTGAGCATGAAAAAATATTCTTTTTTTAAAAAAAACTTTCTAAGGGTGCTTGGAAAGGTGAAGCAAGGTCAATTTACTAATGGTGTCGCTAATTTATAGAATTGTGTCACACATATGGATCCGTTCTGCTGCTAGTTGGACAATATGAACAAAATAATTAGCTAATGCACATATGCATTTATTTTAATAATTAATGTTTTTAGTACATGCATTCACCCTGTAGTACGTATTTTAATTCACCATATCAAAGATACTTTGAATACAAGATTTTTTGGATAGACGATATATATTAATGATACTGTGGTGCACAAAGAGCTATAAATAATCTTATAGGCAGTTATAACATGGTGTTCAAATATTAATGGAATCATATTAATTTAATTCCTAACCTTGCTCAATTAATCTTAAATGGCATAATGCTAACAGTCTCACAAGGATAAAGTCTGCACGGCTACTGCCAACAGAACAAATGAAGAGAAGAGGAGTACATGCCATTTGTTTAACTGCATAACTGAAGGCTCCCTCTGGACCGCAGAGAATAAAAGTCTAATTTTCTGCCACTAAAAGACATTTTCTCTTCACAGAGAGCTGAAGGCTCTACTAGTCTCTATTCATCACTGCGGTAAGACTTCGTTAATATCTATTTTCTGAGAAGTCCCATCCAGCAGTAAAAGGCTTAGGCTGTGTAAGAAAGGCTACGAGAAACGTTGCTTAGGGAATTAACATGCATTTTTAATGAGCGTGGCCTTACTTCATTCTCTTGTCCGTCCTGTGACAGATTACTCATTTCAGTCTTATCGGAGCACGCTTTGCCCTTCCAGATACTGCCCTCCAGTTTTGTTGCTATAAATAGTTGTAAGTTCACTTTTGAAAATAAAGAAGTCCAAGGAGGCTAAAAAAGAGAATGATTTGTTGTTCTGATAAGACACAAAGAAAAAATAAAACCATAGCCATATCATGGTTTTAGATAACAGTGAAGGAGAGCAGAGGAATTTAGAACAGTTATAAGGGGAGAAGTAAGAAGATTAGTTTGTGTGTGAGAATACTGATACGAACATAAAAGGAAGGAAAGGGAAACTAATCAAAACCAACTTTAATATTTTATATCAAAGAAACTCTGATAATATGGTATTTGGGAAAAAAAAAGGCAATATGAAAGTAGCTTCTGCAGAAGAGGTGCAGCAGTTCTGCCGTTGGAAGGGTCAACATTCTTGAAAACAGAGAGAGACGCATAAAATAACAGGAGCAGGGAGTCACACCACAGATGAAGAGCTGTGTTTGAGAGCTGTGACTATGGACATCATGTGAGAGACTGTAGGAGCTGACGGGGATGAACAGTGAAATGTAAAGGGATGGGGACAAGGAGAGGCCATGAGAACACCAAGTGGAGGAGCAAGGAGGTAGCAGAATGGGTACGACTGAGACACTGCAGCTGGCATAAAGAAGCAGTTGGTGTCATGGTCACAGGGTCTGAGACACAAACAATGATGGAGGGTGGAGCAGAGAACATGGAGAGAACACATTTTACATTTTTTTTAGAGGAAATAAAATAGATGACTTTATGAGAGATAAAGGAACTAATATGGAACAGGGAAAATGTGTGTCCTCTCTCTGCCTTTGAACCTCACCAGAAAGATCCATCATATCACCAAACTATAGAAAAAAATAGTAGGATTTGTGTATTTGACAAGGATAGGGCTAAAAAGTGGTGTGAAGCAATAGCCTGTGATGCTTAGAGTTCCCACTAAGGAGGGAAAATGCAATATTCATTTTACTGTAGCCAGCAGTGTTTATGCTGTTTCTGTTGACAGCCTCTCTTTATTGATCTTGAATTTTAGTTGAGCCACAATCTAGATGTCTTTGGTTCTCCACAATGTATGTAGGAAGAGTCACCACTGCTTTTATTTTCTACTTCTTTGCCCTGACAAATCTCGGTTCAGGAATGCATTTGGGTTTAAAGGCTATTTTCAGAGAAAGAAGGTCTCTTGGCTCTGAAGAATAACATTTTATCTCCTCTTTAGCAGTAGAGCACAGTGGCAGCTGCCTTTTAGACATTTCGACAGAAAGTGTATCTGAGGGCTCCTTCAAGAGCTAAGTAATCCAGGACTGCAGGGAAAAAAAAGAAGGAGAAGATGCTTTTTTTTTGGCATCGCTTGGAATACATGTTAGGCATATACAAACTCAGGCTTTATTGAAATAAGTCTGATGACTCTGACTCTGAAAACAGTGGAAAGTGTGAGATGGGGCTAAGGAGCTGGAGACTCAGTCCTAGAAATCTTGGCTCATGTAAATAATCCTTAAGTATGTTCATAGATTTATCAGCTTGAATTATGTGGCTCTGGTTACCAGTGAAATGCTCATGGGAGGAAAAACCAAAATGAGGGTTAGAAACATAAAGCTTAAAATTGTATCTGGGCAACCAGTATCTATAGGCAAATTACAGCAGCCTGTAGTCCTGAAACTGATTCATGATGAGTGCTGTTATTTTTTATCCTTTGTAACATGCTTTCATTTTTCTTGTGGATTTTAAAACGGAAAGTCCACAATGAATAAGTTCCTTAGGACTATCAAAAGACACACTGAGTGCAAAACTACTGAACGCAGAGTTATAATATTCTCATTAGAAATGGACGGTTAGAACTCAGGAATATTTTTTTTTTAACCAGGCTCAATGGTAATGGTAATCTATATCCACTGATGTAAATTATTAGCATCTTCTAAAAGCCCTTGATAAAAATTGACAAGCTAGACTCTTGCTAAAAGCATAAGATATGGATTCCAGAGGTAGGGATAGGACAGCTGCAAAATGAGTTAAAACATCATAAATATAGAATGAGGATGCAGAAAAATGGAAATGGTTATGTCTTTTTCAGCAGGTCCTTTTGAATCCCTTTCCTTTCTCTCTTTACTTGACAGTGGCTGTGTAAACTCTGGCCCATTTTTATCACACACATATTTAAAGCACATGGTTCTGAAAGATCAGTCTGTATTTCTCTCCGTGTAGTTTCATGCACATGTTTAATTGGGGATATATTTTTCTCCTACATGCAAAGCGCATGTTCAGAACTAAAGCAGGATTGATTTTCTCTTCAACACAGACTTTGCTTATTTAATTCAAATGTGGTCAATCAATATAAATGTATTTTAACACAACAAAAGCAAAAAGCAGAGACATGGAGAACCACATCAATGCATATATTAGGAGGGTTAGGAGCTGACAGAAAAATCCTCTAAAATCAGTCGTGGAGGAGTGTTATTTTTAGTCCACCCTAGGTAAATTACTCTGTTCATGCTGGATAGTAAGTCTAGAAGATATATGTTCATAAAGGAAACTTGAAGGAAAACAACTCCTGGAACAGGTGCCTGAAAATTGCAAAGCCATTATCATATTGAGAACCATGACTATGAGAAATGGTCCAACAGTCACAGTTGAAGAAATAAGAAGACAGGAGCTGTTTAAACAGGAATTAAATGACACGGTGAGGGAGTGAGGGATGGTGAAGTCCACTGCCAGCAGACAAAACAAGTGTTGCAAGTATTAATTGCTTCTGCTCAGCCCTCCTCCTTTCCTATATCAAGATAATTACACTCTCAGTTGTCTGATTAGAAAAAAAAAAAAAAAAAAGAGAATGGTTAAAGTTCAGAGTTTGAATGAACACTTGAAAACACTCAATGGGCTGTCTAGCAGCCCACACTTTCTGCTTACCATGATAATAAGTGTAACACTACGCCTTTCATTGATTTCAGGAAACTTTGTATCAGCTTTCCAATGTAAGAGGGTACTACAGCCTCACTGTTATATGAGTTAGACATCTGCAAAGTAATCACAGGAAATTACTGGGTAAGGTGGTGATGACTTTTAACACTTTTTTTTTTAACACCAAAACCAGGGTAAAAATACAGCTCTTTTAATGCTCCTGTACACTCGTTCAGAACATAAAATCACAGAATCACAGAATGATATAGGGTTGGAAGGGACCTCTGGAGATCATCTAGTCCAAACCCCCTGTCAAAGCAGATCCACCCAGAGCAGTTTGCACAATAACATGTCCAGGTGGGTTTTGAATGTCTCCACCACCTCTCTGGGCAGCCTGTTCCAGGGCTCTGCCACCCTCACAGGAAAGAAGTTCCTCCTCATGTTTAGGTGGAACTTCTCATATTCAAGTTTTTGCCTATTAACTCTTTTCCAGTCCCTGGGCACCAGTGAAAAAAAGACCGTCCCCATCCTCTTGACACCCTCCCTTTAAGTATTTATAAATATTGATCAGATCCCCCCTTAGTCTTCTCTTTTCTAGACTAAAAACACCCAAGTCCCTCAGCCTTTTCTCATAAGAGAGATGCTCCAGGCCCCTCATCATCTTTGTAGTCCTCTGCTGTACCCTCTCCAGCAGTTCCTTGTCCTTCTTGAACTGGGGAGCCCAGAACTGGACCCAGTGCTCCAGCTGGGGCCTCACCAGGGCAGAGTAGAGGGGCAGGATGACCTCCTTCAACCTGCTGGTCACACTCTTCTTGAGAAAGAATCAGCTACCTGCAGGCCCAGAACAAAAAGAATTAATTGAGGAGTGTTCCTACTTGCTCCATTGTTAATGGTTTCCTTTCAGAGTACATTCTAATTTAATTATTAATAAGAGTTAGAAGTCAGGAATTCCATTTATGTGTGGCGTAGTTCGCTCATACAAACTGAGTGCACATTGGCAGCAACAATATTTGAATGTAAGCGGCAAGACTTAACTAAATCCTGGGCCAACATTTTTCTTGTAAATCAATGATTAAAAATACTGGGCTGGCTTTATCAAAAGAAGAATAGGTATTGTGAAATGTTTTGTTTGTTTGATTGGGTTTTTTTCTGAAATTATATGGCAGAAATGAATCTTTTCATACGATATTCAGGCATAAGAGCTAATGGCCAAATTTTCATCTTTCCAGAAAACAGATACATAAGACGATACAAAACAGTCCAAATCAATGTGTATTTAAGTATTAAAAAGGACATTTTTACAACAACATCCTTACATATGCTCTTTATTCTATTTTTCTCATATACCGCTCTCACTATCTCCTGTTTTAGGTAACTATGAGGAGAATATGATCTCCTTGTTATAAAATGTCAGCCTCATTAAATTCTGGTGTCCATCTTTTCTCTCATGAAAAATACATCGTTCCATGGCTCTTTACGCACTCATTTATTTATGGCATAGGGAAGCTCATACTCCCCAGGCCATAACAGCTCACTCTTTGATTCTACACTGGCCATGTTGCTGGAAATTCAGATTCAGGTTTCCCTGATGTTCTTTTGTTTTATTTTGTTTTTTCAAAGCAATGAACCTCAAGGAGAGAGGTTAAAGGGAAGCAAAGAGACAGTCTGCTTGCCTTCTCTTTCATCTCCTCTTTCCATTTTTCTTTGGCCAGCTTTCACTGCTAAATGTCTATCCAGTGACTCCTCACCTTTTCCTCAAGTACACCGGATACTCGAGGGTAGAGTACGCTCTACTTTTACTCTCTGCTCAGCCTTTTATTGCAGTTGGGCTTCTGACCCATATTTCTAAATGTTCTGAAGATACATTGCTGCTAACGGTCACTGAACTGCATTTCTTACATGGATTACGGAAAATAAAACTGAATGAAGCCTTAGTGGAATACGAAGTATCAGAGTTATGCTGTTACGCCTTTTCTTTCCTCTCTTTTTCTTTTTAAAAGAAAGAATCTAAAGTGAGAAGTGGAGATACATGTGGCATTTTCACAGCCATGAATATCTTGTCCCACTCTCTGCAGTGGAGTATTTCAATTTCAAAACATTTTCCTGGCCAGTTTTCATTCCTGTTCCATATACTTCCAAGATTTTTGCTTGACTGTACAAGAAGTGCTAGCATTCAATTAAAAGATACTGCATGTCTATCAGAAGTGTCTGAATATTGCCTCTGGCTATCAGGGTATCAGAGATACAGCTATCTGTGGTTTCCTGGGATCAGTCCAAGTTGCTGGCTTTCTAAACCACTGCAAGTAACTCTGCAAGTGAGATAGTTAGTGAAAATAGCAATTATCCTTTACTATGCCTTTCAGGAGTATATGGCAAACCAATCCCTACTCTAAAGTGTCATTCTGCATTCATATGAGTTCTTGTATTGTGTGCCAGGCAATACATTTTATGCCTTTGGCAAAGATAGTGTCTTTGAAGCTGAGAGAACAGCACATAATACTACATCTCGGAGGAAAAAGGCTATGCCAAAAGGAGAGTACAGGCTTAATTCTCATTTCACACTTATTTTCCGTTGCTGTATTTCTACTGCCGTTAGCCGAGCAGCCTTTGATTTATGCTAGTTTAAGCAAGATTAAAACCAAGTCCTCTATATCAAATGTTGGCTTTATGTATCTTTTTATTATTTGTACCGAAATGAAAACTCATACAATTGAATTGCTTAGATATAAAGCTAATTGTTTTGGCCAAATTTGGGGTGTATATAATTAACACCCCAATGTAATTTCTTTTCCTTGTAGCCAGATATTAATTTTCTTTCTTAAAACCCCATTTGCCGTATTTTCTCTAAAATTGAAACACAGATCACATATATTTTCGTATCTATACAATAAACTGACATTATGACAATCAAAAAATGAAATATACAAATTATTTTATTTCATGGTCTAGGTCATTAACACAATCATCTGATATATGCTAGAGAATTCTGATTTTATAGATAACTCCTATTTCTATCCATATAGTGTATTTTACTCTATTTACCTTGGCTAAAAGTATAATAGATATATTTTCTAGTTCTAAGACTATTCATACATTTGCAACCTTGTGAAGAATAAATCTGATTTTTTTATGGAACTTGGGCAATTTTGAGCTTTCTTACATTTGCTGTTAACAACAGAAAAAAATGCAAATGAGTGAAGGAATAAAGTAGGGTCGATTTGCAAAGACGAGAGATAAAGAAGCTGATATAAAAGGTCTTTTATCTAGTGTAATGCAGCGCTTGTGAAACAAATTGAGCCTTTTAGTCACCATATGGCACTTTTAGAGCTCTATTATTGTCCTTATATCCTAGACCTCTGCTCTAACCAACCAAATTTCCCCTCGCATTGTGCCTTATTTACTTCGTTATGTGCCATTCACATTTTCCATTTGACCACTGATTCTGATTGGAAGGAAGAAAATGATTCATCTCATAAGAACAAATGAGGATGTTAGTGGAGACAAGAGCAGTAAAACTAAGCAGCTGTCTCCTGCCTTTTTTTTTTTATTGACAAAAAAAAAAGCCAAATTGCTTTTATCGGTAGATAAAACTGGAAGCAAAGTCTGCTACCTTGCAGAGACGTACAATATCCCTTCTAAGCATATGCCACCTGATATTAAACTATAGGTCTAAACATAAATCTACTGGATTAAAAGTAATCACAAAGGGTATCATGATATAAGTACATTATAAAACATATAATTAGAGACTTGAAGACAATGGAGGACAAATAATGCCTGATCTGGGGAACTCTGAAATAAATGTGACTGTTTCCTTCTACTTGAAAATAGACTCTCAATCAAATCCATAAAGACATGACTTATGAAAGCATTTTCATTATCTGAATATCTGTTGGAAAATGAACGCAGTCATTTATTTCCAGGGAAAATTTCACACTCATTCAAAGTCATGATGAAAGAGCATGAGAGGAAAATGTGATTTTGATCCATATTTTAATAAATAAAAAGCGAGGGAGAAAGACAGAGGGGAAAAAACTTGAAGGCTGAGGATGATTTGAGATCGTAGGTCATTTAATTTGTAAGAAAAGCTTTATCACTGCTTGTGCAATGTGGAGTGGGAACCTCACCCCTCACAAGGCAGGACCTTCCAAGGGGGAAGAGCCTCTCCGGGTGCAGTGACACCAACCTGCTTTCAGAGTGGGAAAGCCAATTTCAGAAGATCTGACTCAGCATCAGATCAGCTCTCTCGTTACTGATGTAAATACTTGTGCTGCCATGCTTTAAGTATTTTTCTTTACTGTTTAATATTTTAAAGCTTTTTTTCTTCACCTTTTCCAAAAGCTTAGATGTTTCTACCACCAGTCTTACAGCCTATGTGCACAAACAGTTGAGAGAAGAGCAGCAGATCATGCCATGGGCAAACAGGAGACACCAAGTGGGATTCAGGATGAGGAACCCACCTAACTGGTGATGGAAGAGCCTGGGTAATTTCAGCCTCCATTGCCAAAGACTCTGAGGGCTGAAAAGGAAAATGTTTTGCTTTTTTTCCGTACAAATGAATACAACCAAAGTCTTTAAATCCCCCTGCTCGCTCCCTTGTCGGATAAGAGACACAGAAGCAGGTAACAGAAAAGGGGAAGGAGAAAGTTCCTAAAATGGGAAATTAGAATCATAGAATCATAGAATGGTTAGAGTTGGAAGGGATCTTAAAAATCATCAAGTCCCAACCCCCTGCCATGGGCAGGGACACCTCCCACCAGACCAGGTTGCTCAAAGCCCCATCCAGCCTGGCCTTGAACC
>JAOXJK010000012.1:122691595-122705170 GCA_025774025.1 Xenus cinereus
ACCCCCTGCCCTGGGCAGGGACACCTCCCACCAGACCAGGTTGCTCAAAGCCCCATCCAGCCTGGCCTTGAACCCCTACAGGGATGGGGCAGCCACAGCTTCTCTGGGCAACCTGGGCCAGGGTCTCACCACCCTCACAGGAAAGAATTCCTTCCTAACATCCAATTAGTTTTAGATGTCACTGTTGTTAGCAAACTGAGAAGCAGGAGGCTGAGAGAAGTTAAGAGTGTGGATGAAATCCTGGCCCTGGTGCAATGCATCACTGGTTTAGATAAAACTGCCACTGGCTTAGATAAGAAGGGAATTTTTTTTCCTTTGTGTACAGTTTTTACTACATATACAGAACACATTCTCCAATGCCATTTAAATACCAAAAATGCTTAGAGTTTAAGTGAAAACTGTAGTTTAGATTAAGTAAAAACAGCAGCTAATGAAAAAGAAATAGCACGTCAGCCTGATTAATTTTCAGGTACTATTTCTTCACACAGCAATAATAACTAATAACAATAAAAGGGAGAGAAACTCTTCACTCAGTACATCTGTCTGCTGCCAGGACCATGGCAATCATTACAGATTACAACATTCTACTCACTTTCAAGCTAATTCTGCCATCTCACAGAGTTTCTTGTGCTATTCCCATACCCCAAAGTGCTCTCTTTCCCTTTGTACATGTTCCTTGGCCGTCAGTCCTCCTATTGTGGCCAACTTTGCTGAGGCCACACAAAGTCTGAAAGCAAGTGTTGGCACCATATCGACTACAGAAGATTCTCAGCAGAACAGGCAATGTTTATTGCAAGGATTTTAGACTCTATAAAATACACATAAATCCTCTTAAATGTATAAATAATTATTTACTCAATTTGCCCTCCATGTCTAAGTATTTGAAGGCATCTGCCAAAAACTCTGGACAAAGATGAATTTCCAGTCTAAATCAATGTTGAAATATAACAATGCAAAATAATTTGGGAAAGTGCCCTGAGACCTCCTCAGCCTGTTTGACCTGCTGTGTACCCAAACATGAAGCTTGAAGACTTTGTTCTGGATTTCCATGGCTAAGTTTGCATGTGAAACACTGTATTGTTTAGTTCTGTTGCGGTGAAGCTGTGAGGACTGAAAATATGAAAACAGGCTTTATTAAGGGAAAAAAGCTCCAGTCTTTAGAGACTGAGACTAATTCCTCCACAGAAACACAGTGTTTAGTGGTATTCTGAGAAGCCAATCACTAATTCTGTAAATACTGTATGAGATAATCCTTAGACAAAAACACCATGAAGAGAGAGTGTTAAAACCAGAGTGAATGGGCTAAGAATAAAAAGAGAAAAAGTTCATTGGAAGCCTGGGAATTTCAAAACAGAGCCTAGATTTGCCTAGTATTGAGTTTTGAAGCTTCAGCAACGTTCAACCATTTGCAAGTGCTGTGTAAAACCTGTTATTTTTACATTCTTCTCTACTAGATTGTGGATCATCCTCGGATCATCTTTTTCATCAAGTAAAGAGGGTGGAAACCAGGGAAATAATGGAAGGACACAGGGCATGAAAGGTGGGAGAATTCCTGCTGCGTGGCTGGCTAAGTAGTCAATGAAAAATCAGATTGGGGAGGCTTTTTCTGTTACTCCAAATTATGATTGGGAGCTTCCAAATGCAGAGGCAGGCAATGGTGTATCTGCAAGTTAGCATTTGTGCAGTAATTTGCTTTACAAATGCAGTATTTATTTCTTAGAAGAACATAGCATACACCTGCAGAAATTTTCCCTGTGTGAAGAGATCTTGGGCTTTTTTGCATTTCCCTCCCTTGCAGAGGGTTCCACAACTCGAAATGGGCTCCCTGGCTACAGAATTTATTACGGTATAGTTCTGCTCTTCTCTTACCCTTTAATTTGACCTTTCTAGATGTAGTCTAATAATTTTCTGTCCTATAAAGTTAATTAAGAATTGAACATTTCCACCTGTTAATGCAGTAAAGTGTGGTTGTTCTTTTGCTAGAGCATATTAATAATGTCACTAATTGAGACAATAATTGTCATGACACAGGATCCCTCATTTTGCTCTGAATGAGTTTTACCTATGGGACAACTAGGTTATGACCTGACGTGGGAGATATAAACTCTAGGTACGAGACAACGTGTTATCAGTCACCCCTGTAAGGCCCAGGATACCCACAGCAGAAACAATTATCTGTGGACAGGAGAGGTTCTATGGGTCTGTAGTACTCGTAACACTGTTATTAGGGATTTTGATATAGTCATCCAATTAATCTGGCCAATATTACCTGTGTGGCACATCCTTATTCCCTTACCTTTCCTATGGAGGAGGACAGCAGTGCAGTGGCTCAGACCCCTGCACTGAGTGGATTTTCCTCTGGAGAGCCAGGGATAGGGGTGGTGGTGTGGAGGAATCTCAGATCCATCTCTGGAAAGCCACAGAAATGCTCTTAAGACCCTTTGGGTAGGACTGGGTTTTAGACCAGGAGAATTGCATTTCCAGGGAGTGTCTGAGAGAGGCAGATGTTTTCAAAGCCTTGGGTGATGGGATGCCACATCCTAAGAAAGGGGTTTGCCCTTTCACTGGGTTTTACTGATGCGATGGGTGAAACATAGAGGGCACAGTGGACTCAGTGGGATGATTCAGCAGATCTGGGAGAAGAAGCTAATTTTCTTTCACATCAGATCAGCTCTTACTCACTATATCACCAGTACCTCTCAGAAACACCACTTGAAACGTGTTTATTGGTCGTGAGATTAGATTGTCTTCTGCTTCGCCTTGGAAAAATTCAGTGTCAAGTACTCTCAGAAGTTTTTTGTAGGCAAGAAACAGGAATAAGAATGGGTTAGAGACCTGATTTGGGCCTGGGAGTTTTGCCTGTCTTACTTACATTAACACAAGATTTTTGGCTAGCATGTGAGCAGGGATCAGGATTTAGGCTTCTCTTATTCCTCCAGGGTATAGGTAAACTATGGTACCTAACTTTTATTTGCTGTAATTTTAAGACTTTATGTTTTTGGGCCTTAATCACAAAATCTCTAAAATATGTCCATTATTAACATTATTTGATGATATCTTTTGATATCTTTTAACACACTGTGTACATTTAAAAACTAAGACAAAATCTAAATGGTTCACAAGAATAGCCCTTGATACTGCGGGGGGGAAATAAAGTTATGGTTCCACAACAACAAAATCAAAATATCAGTATGTAGCTATGTACCTCATATGAGGGTTAATTAGCAATGTTTGTACTTATAGAAGTAAGTACAACTTTTGCATTTTTGTGAAAGGAAAGGTGTGGAAAATAACTACTCTGGACTCACTCTACTCAACCGAATAGCTTCCGTCCACAGCAAACAGGGTTAGTCATTTGTCATATTCTGTCAGCAGTGAAATGTTAGAGATAACGATTAGTGTGATTTTTGTCTACGGGTAAGTCTTGCACAAAGCATTAAAATAAATATTTGCTAATCTTTTATATATGGGCCTTTCTTTTCAAGATTTGAAGTCTCAGCCGGGTTTCTTCAGCAACGGAGGGAAAATCAAAAGCACAGCTTCTTATGTTAGAAGTGCATTATTCTTGGCTACAATTGCTTTGCTTTAATATGCTGTTACCTTCTGCCTGAATGCAGTGCACTCAAGCATTCTCTTGATGTTCATAACTGCTGCCGCCTACTATTCAGATATCTTCATCAATCTCTTCATGATTGTTCCTAAGGATTTTTTTTTTCCTGAGGATCCAGGCTGTTCAAAGCCTGTTGGCGTGTTAAAAGTCTGATTAAACTTTCAGTATATCTGACAGGCCTAGCTGTGGGGATTCCAGATTAACCATCTGGAATCATTTGATCTTAAACAGTATTAAAATAATGTTTCAATAAAACCATGTTTGAATGCTACCATGTTTATAATCCAGTAAATACTCTCTCGGTTTTATGCACTGAAGAAATGACCTCTGTCAGCTGCCACAGTTGCAATATCTAGTCAGGATTTTTTAGAGGTTTTGCAAATTTATCTGAGCAGGTTTGAATATCCACTCTCTACAATAGTGTGCTGTATTTTTATTGAGCACTTGTTTAAAATATTTTATGAGAGTGACAGTTCAAACAGTTATTGCAGGGCCTTATAAACCCTCTACTGAGTTTTTTAGGAATAGAAAAGGTTTTCTGTGCCATGCCAAAACAGTTTTTATAGTCACCCATTCTTCTGTCCATGTATCAAGCACTAAGGCAGCCCACCTGGATCCAGCTGAGATCAGTTGTCCTCCTCTAAAGACCCCAGCAGTCTCAGGTGTGCCAACCAGGGGTTGCCAATCTGATCTACTGCTAGAGTGAGATGCCTTTTAAAGTAAAGAAGTTCTGCTTCTTAAATAAATAAGTGCTTTTCTTTTACTTTAGCTGAGCTTTGACCACAGGTTGCTTTAGATATATAAATCCTAAAACCCAAGTTCCTTCTTTTCTTGATCTTGACTTGTTGCTCTCCATGAGAGCTGAGGACAGAAAACAGCCAACCACCATGATGGGGGTCATCCTTGAGCTCTGCAGCTGGAGACACTAACCACAACATCCAAGGTGTGCAATCTATATGTAGTATAAATATGACTTCCCAGAAGATTTTCCTTTGAAGGGGAAAACAAGCAAGACAATAACACTGAAAAGAGCAGTTTGTCTCTCTGTTTCTCCCCAGAACTTCTAGCTCACTTTTAATATCTCTTCTTCTTTGCCTTTACCTCTCCTCTCTGTCACTTTTCATCATGGTCATAAAAAACCCTTAGGAAGCAAGGTAAGATAAGATACTACTAATGCCTATGTAAATGCCTATTGCATATTAGTTGTGTTAAAGTAGTTAAACTGGGCAGAAGACAAAACTGGAGTGACTTACCTAAGAGGAGGTAATGGTTTTGTGTGTACTGCACCAACTGGAATTCTCTATTCTTGCTTGTCCAACACCTTAAAAAAATCAGTATATTTTAAGTAGATGGAACTGGGTCTGTAAAGCACTTTATTGGGACAAAGGATACATCGTACTAATAAGATGTTAATAGGAGATTTGTTACCTGATTGTCTACATGTCAATAGCTTTTTTCCTCTTCCTGACTGCAACTCAGTATCTAAAATGATGTTCATATGCATTAAATATTTCTTTGAATTAATTGGCTCCCACAAGTAGGAATTCTGTTACAGTAGGGGTTAATTTTTATATACCATGATATAATAATTGTTTTTCTGCACAACTTGTTTAAGGAAGCTCCAGATGAATTAAGCATTTTTAGGATGTATTGGGGAGATATACATTGCTATAACTAGCAGTAAAAGAAACTAGAAAACCAGTAAAAATATCTCATTTTCCAGGGTTCTGTACAGCTAAATAAGCAGGGAAAAGTCTTTCAGCCTGGATTCTCCTTCTGTGATGCAGATAGGACATGGCATAGGTACAAAACAGATAGGCTAGACATGTATTGAAAAGAGAAAATAAGAAAGTGAGCAAAATGCAATAAGGAAATTGCATTTACTGCTGTTTACTGCAAAGATTACAGCTTCCTTTTCTGACAAAAAGATAAAACAATAGCTATTGTGCCAATGTAACCTCTTGATCTGCCTTTGAAATCTAAGATGGAAACAGCTTCCAGGAATTTTTGTGTTGAAATGTTGCAATTATAAAATATTTTCATTCTCTATAATACTAGCAGTTTTTCACTATAATAATCACTCATGTTCATACACTACATTTTAGTCAAATTAATCTTAATAAAGCTACACAAACCTTATTGATAAAGGTTTTCACAGTAAGAACCACCATTTATGTCCCCATTTAACTGCAGTGTTATTACTATTATTCAGCATCTTTCTCTGCTCTCTAAAATGTAGTTGGACTGTATCTGAACATAGTGCCTGAACTCTGTTGTCATTTTTCAAAACTTAAGGCATAAACCAAAATATAATAACTCTCCTATTCCTTATCAATACCATCTTGTAATCAAACCATTCCTGATTCTTAGTCTGGGTTAAGATTGGCCACTTTCTAAATTAGTTAAACACCTCTGTAAATAAATACATGCAGGACAGGGACACTACCATTTCAGACTTTGTCTGAACGTATTATTTTCCCAGAGTCTGGAGGGTGATCTCCATGGACTGCACAATTTTTTTAGTACAACACTTATCTTTCACCAATATCACTTTGTTTGCATCTGAAACTTGGGATTCTTGGTGTCTTTTTGACCACAGCACAAACCTAATGCCTTTTGGAAGAATATTGTTGTATGTCCTAAGGACCAGTTCTAGATTCCTGTCCTCCTCTGCCTCCCTGGGGAGAAGACTTTAGTCTAGGTACAACCACCCTCAACCCACATCTAGTTCAACTTGTCTTGATAGTGTCAAGATTGTATTATGCAGACAGTAAGAACATCAAGCAATTTGTATGGTACAACTGTACAAAACCTATTCGCATTTGGGTTAATTCTCTCCAGTTTGGAGGATATATTGTGTTTTCTGAATGAAAGTATTTGGTGTCGTTGTAGGCACCTTACGCTATCCCACCAAGTTTTCCACTGGCTATTTTAAATGCCTAAGACATCTGCATATGGTAAATAGGTGTGAAGTGGGACCTACAAGGTATCAACTTCCTGGAGTGGCAGCTGGAAGCTTGGCAGAATATTCCATGTTTCCTAAAATTATGTATATATGTATGTTTAAGCTTCTATCCACCTTCTGGGTAGCTGTGGGCATCTGGACATCTGGCTGGCACTGTCTCAAAGGTGTTTCCTAGAAAGAACCACAGCGTTATTCTCATGTACAGCCCACGGTCCAACAGTAAATTGCCTTTTTTTTTTTTTTTTTAAATGTTGAAGATGTTTACTGTTTCATAGTGATGATTCATTTAGCCTACTGGGAAGGTAATGTCCCATCTTGAAGAGTGTCCCTTCACCACCAGAGAATAATACCCCCCCACACACACTTTGTTTCTCTTTTCATCTTTGGACCAATTTCCTGTGTGCCATATTTCTTTCACAGTAATTGAATCTTGTCCATCTTGCCCGTAGTAGCCAGCACAAAACCTCAAGTGATCAGATTCTACTTTGCATCTCATCTGCTCTTGTTATAGCTGTCAGACAAAGTTATGCCCTGTCTAGATTGATAACAACTTTAATGATGTTTTTCATCTATTGGCCTGAAAAAGAGGCAGTTCAACTGTCTTAAGATTTTCCCTTACAATGGGGACTCAAGAAGTATGAATCATTATTGACACACTCAAAATAATCTGTCATGCTGTTTTAAAATACTAATGAGAAAACCCTTGAGTCTTTTGATATTAGTAGTTGTTTCGTGTTGTAATTGAATTTGAAAGGCTCTGTTAAGATTTTTATCCTCTGACAGTAACTTATTATTTCTAGAACAAAATTGTTTCATAAGTGGTTTAGATGGCAGCAGTGTGAAGAAGCCCTTTGCACTTACTATTTCTATGACAGTGTGAGCTAACTGTAAATGCGGTCTCCCAGATCCAGAAGTTTTAAGGGAGTGTGTAATTTAGTATCATAAGCTTTCTACAGAGGTCACGTTTTCTAGATGTTTCATCATCCTTATAATTCTCACCTGGACCTCCTTAATTGGTTTTCATCTTTGCTGAAGGGAAATCTCCAAAATATACACAATCTGTCAACCCATGCTTTACTGGTACTGTGTTCTGGGTCACTCCTGATCCACCATGAAATTCAGTTTTGCACCCCAACGCTATGATATTATCCAGTCATACCCTGGGTGTGATTCATTATTCTGTGGAAATGCTACGCAGCCTGTTTTTCACCCTATTCTGTCTTCGAGTACTTCATTATTCCTACTTAAGTATAGTCATTTGCACTTGGCCTTACTGAATCACATCCTATATTCTCCCAGACCCTTTGTCAGTTTGTCAAGATTATTTTAATTCTAATCTTGCCCTCTATGGGCCTTGCCTCCATCTGGAAGTGTAAAAGGCATAATATCTCTTCAGATAATCAAGTGACTAATGAAACTACTCGATGATACTGAACCCAGGTAGAATTCTACGGAGCCCGATCAGCCACTGTCTCTTAATTTGATACACAGCAATTTTAATGCCAGTTTTCAATCTATGTAACAGTACTTCGGTCTAAGCAATATTTTCATAGTTTGCTTGCAAGAATGTCAAGCAATGTCAAAATACTTACTAAAATCAAGATATATCACACCTCTTGCTCCTTCCCTAACCACAAAGCCTGTTATCTGTCCTAAAAAGGAATAGACTTGATTTAACATGATTCCGTTTCTGATAAATTCTTTCTGGCTTTTACTTACCATCTAGTCTTGTTACTAGTATGTTAATTCACCCATTAATAATTTGATTCCTTGTTTCAATTAGTTTACAGTAGATGAAGTTAGGGATATAATTCTGTGTGTCCTCTTGCCCTTCTCTTTTCATGTCTTAGTGTAAAGAGACAGGGACAATCTTTGACTTTCTGATCTACAGCCTCTCCTACTTTAATCAAATTCTCACAAGTATATTATAACATGCTTGAGATTGCTTTAGTCAGACTTCTACATGCTTTAAAATGAATTTACCAGGGCTGGTACATCCAAATTTCTCCAGATTTCTAATTTAATCAAATGATCAAAAACACATTCTTCCTTATTCTCACCTGAGTCCTTCATTAGTGTCAGTCGCATTACTTCACTGGCCACAGTTATTCTTTCTACTGAAGAGGGGGACGAAGAGAAAAGACAATTGAATTTTTCAGCCACCTCAAGGCCATGGTTCTGTATTCATATCCTCAAAGTCAATGCCACTTTAACATGGCCAAGCCTTATATCTGGCTCCTCGGACCCGTGCCTCCAGTTAGCTGGAGGAGATGTTTGCACAGCTGCAGTGGGCTGCCCAGCGGATGGGTGACCTGCCCATGTTGGGAAATAATTACTGCTGCCACACACACCTACAGCCTCAGGGTCACATCACTGAGGACTATGACAGCTGGTCGCTGGAGTTTGCTCTTTATTAGTAATATGCCACTGGATATTTTTTATTATGCTTTATTCTCTTCCTAGTTGTATCTTGTGTCTTGACCTTTCTGCGTTCATCCCTGTACACTTCGGTTTTTATTTTATATTTGTCTCTGGTAATCTCTATGCAGGTCATCCAAGAGACCATTACTGAGCCAAATCCATCACTTTCTATTCTTCTGCTTGGAAAAGTTCATGCTCTTTCAGTGTGTGTTCTTCCAGTCACTCTGCTTTCTTGAACTTCTTTTTCTGATAGACCTGTTTGCTCCTAGAAGCTACTTGCCATCTTGGGTCACTGCAATATGGTTCCTGGGTGTTTACTGTCCTCATTCCACTGCTTTTCTCCTGCAATTGTTATCTCTAGTATTTCATGGTTTCTGTAGTGCAAGCTGACTTCCCATGCAATGTTATTTCTTATAGATGTTATCAGTTTGGTTGATTATAAAATAAAATGGAAATCTAATCCCTTTCACAGGACTTTCTGCATGAAAATGAGTAAGATCACACAGATTTTAAAGTTTCCTTAGCATCAGTTCTTACCTCTAAGGAATATAAGGAATATGTAATATATTTTTTCTTCATGGTGATGCAAAATTTTAGGGAAGCCATATAGAAAACAAAATTACTGTGTTCTTAAAACAAATAGAAATATTTATCTAAGGATATTATAAGTTTACAAAAAACATTATCAATTATTGGGTTTGCATTGGGTTCTCAAATTGCTAAATTTAATAATTTTAAAAGGTTATATAAGAATTTCCCAAGCCGAAATTGTATGTTCATTTTCCATGTAGAACATTGTCTGCTCCCTGGCAATCAGAAATATTTATAATTGTAAAAGAGATTACTGAAATTTTAGCATTTCCTTATACATTACTTTATAATTTATCAAAAGCTATTTTAAGAAGTTTCTTGTTACCTTAAATTAATACATTAAAGATTTTTAAATAAAGATGTTGGGATCTGTATTTTAACTTTTTCATCAGTAAAGGTGAACAAGCTATTTTTTTTTGTCTTAAATAAATGATCTAAAAATTATTTCTTTGTTTAGATTAATTTGGGGAATTGTATTATACTCTTTTCTTTAATTCACTGTTTATCCATTCTGAAGCATCCTTGTCACTTTGGACACAGAGTTAAGTGCCTTGTAAATATCTTCTTTAATTGTGTTTGTGTTCGTGATTCATGTTGCAATCTGAGAGGACAATTTATTCTATAAACTTCTTATGGATTTTGTTAAAACATTTAGCGAGGGGGAAAAAAAAGGAGGGTAAGAAAACACATTATTAAGGTAATTTACTTCAATTCAGCTAATGAAAAAGATGGAATATATGATCAAATCAAGACTACTATTAAGATTGAGTCAATGAACCAGTGAGTTCAGTTTATCACATCATCTATCTAATGTGCTAGCCAGTAATCAGATCGAATGCCACTGGAAATAATTGTTTGTTATTTCTTTAGACTCAATTTTCCTTCCTGCTTAAGACCTTGTCAGTGATCAATACAATTTTAGCATGGAAAAGACATAAGGAGCCACAGGTGACAGTTTAGGTATTGATGTGTTGACTATTGCACTACGACCATTGGGTATTTCCCAGAACAAACAGAGATGTCCCTTTGCTCTGTCATGGTGAAGCTATTTCTCTATTTCTCTCTTAAACCTCGTTCTTACCAAATATTATTCATTTGTCACTCTGTTCCTCTTTTCATGTAGTAACATAGAATCTTTCCCCTAACTTAAAATAAATAAAGGTGAAGTTCAACATAATACATGGGTTCTGGTTGCTAATTATTATTAAATATTTAATGTACATATAATTTAGAGATTAAAAATCTTTGGGTTTTAATGCTGGGAATTTTTGGAAGTTTCATTTTGTAAGCACACACATTTTCCTATGTACACATGTAAAGAAAGAGCCATATAGCTAAGAAAATACGGACGAAAATTAAGATTGAGTTTTAGCAAAGCTTGAGTCACACAGTTGTGAATCTCCAAACAGGCAGGTAGGAGTTTACCTGATGAATATGAGATCTTTAGATTTTAGTAAACTTACTGAACTCCCATAACTAAATCCTCAGGTTACTTTTTTTTTTTATTTTTTTTCCTGGAGAGTATAAATGGAGAAAGAGGGGCATTGAGTCTTGTAGGCCAGTCTATAAGAAAATAAGACGCATAGCAAAACAACAACTTTCTTCTAAGTAATCTTCCTTTGGGGATGGTTTTCTCAGGCCAGATTTCAGGACCAACTAGTTGATATTCTGGATTATGAATAGAGTTCACTCCTCTGCCACTGGACAGAATTGTAGGTCTTTGGTCACAGAGGAAAGCTGTGTATGTGGCACAGCTTTTCATTTCAATATATCTGCTAAGTTGATCGTGGATGAACTGATTTTCCAAAAATCTGAAAAATACAAAGGGCTCATAGGTGTGGTTTTTACTTGGAAGACTGATGTCAGTTTTTGAGATAAGGTTGTGAATATGATTCCCACACTCAGCTAAATAGTATTTTAGAAATGTAATGCTTAATGTAACACATCCTTCCTTTCATTTAAGAGAGGTTTGGTTTTTTTTCCCCTGCAATTGTTTTAGTTCTTAAGTATTAATGACTTTTTACCAGCTCACTAGTGTGACTTTTTGACTTTTTAAAGACTTCAGAATCAAATCCATAAAGTATTTTGACATTTTGTTATAGCCAATTCCTCATAATTAAACAATAAAAGTTTTCCTGGCCAAGCTCCGATCATAGCCCATATTTCCCCAATTTCATTTTATGAATAAATTTGCAAGGAAATCTTGGATTATGAACTGCTGAGATTAATCCTAGAAATCTAGCATGATAGAAGGGCATCACTGCTATTAATTCTCAATATTTTATGTGGAAGTATCTAATATTATGTCTTCCCTTTCATCAGGAATAGGTAGCATACCTAAACCGAGTCATTTTGTATGAATTCCAAAACCTGAATACAACCAATCTTCCATTAATGCATTTCAATTCAACAAATAGGGGGTTGAAATTATAATACATCCATTAAACCTAGAGCTAATATTTTAATCTCTTTCCCATTGTGTAAGTTAGGCTTCCATGCTTCTAATTTTCCAGCTGTGTGTTTTACACCTGAGTTTAGCGAATGTAAATAGTAATAAATTGACATGTTTAATGCAGCAAACATGGGTGCTTAACATCTCCTGGCAATATTGCCTGGGACTTCCTGGGAAAAAAATCTGTAGTTGCTGAAGTCTTGTTTTTCATGGCCTTTGATGGACACTTTTTCCCTGAATGTGCCTAATCAGCTTTTGACCTATATATAGGTCTCACCTCTCCAGCATGTTCCATGGTTTAATTCTGATTTGTGTGGAAAATTTCATTCCATCATTTTGTGATGAAAGGCAACCCCTTAGTTGTGATCTGATAATTTGCTTTGATTTTTCCATTGTTCTTATATAATGAAAAGTAGAATTAATTATTTTATATTCATCTTTTCCAAGCCATTCAGGATTTTACTTTTTTCTGTAATTCTGCCATCAACTGTCTCCTTTCCAAGAGTGAATTTTTTTAATATATATCCTTATTCTAAAGCCATCCATATCTTTGATTATCTTTTGACTGCTTTCTCTGTACTTGTTCTGATTCAACTACTTTTCCGAGATGAGGAGAAAGAACTGTGCCTAGCACTGAGGATGCAGGACACAAGGGATTTGTACAGTAGCATAATGATGTATTCTGCTTTCTTTCTCTTCTACAATTTGATTCTCCTTGCTGACTGCCACTGAGCACTGAGCTGATGTTTATAATGAACTAGTCACAAGTTTTCCAAGAGGTAATAACAAATTTAGAGCCTATTACTGTATATGTGTAGTTATATATGTGTATATACATACACATATATATATGTGTAGGTTGGTTTTCCTTGTGTGCATTACTTTGCATTTATGGACATTGAATTTTAACTCTAATTTTATCACCCAGTCACTCAATGTCATGAGATCCATCTACAGCCTTTCACAGTGGACTTTCAATTTGCGTTGTCACCAATCCTAGTCCTCCTTATCCCCCAAAGGGCTTTAATATGGGACATGGCTTTCCCCTTCCATCATCTTTCATTCTTCACTGTTTTCTCATGTTTGTCCCCATGTCCTTATATTGAATAATTACACTTTGTGCCAAGTTGCTTATTACAGGAGCCAGACTGCCTCTCCTTTGTTTCCTTTGTGATGAAAATTGGCTTTTTGTAGAAGGTAATGTTTCAAAGAACTGTGTTCTTTGAGAGAGTTGTCAATAAAACAGACCTACCTGAGTTTCCTTTAAATGAGTTAGCTCTGCTTCTGCTCACAACATAAGGGAATTGTAACAGCAGGGGAAAGTGCCGTAAAGCTTAACCTCCCAGATATTTATTCAGCTAGTCTGTGCAGCACTGCACGGTTTAGTGGGCTTAAACTTCTTTGTATCTGCAAGGAAGCAAAGAAAAAGAGTTCGAGTAAACAGCCAGTCCAACGGAAGCAGAGGGACACTAGAAATATATTCCAGATGTCCAAAGCTGGCTGTTTCGGTGACGTCTACAGCCCCCCCACCCCTCC
>JAOXJK010000012.1:122705270-122718513 GCA_025774025.1 Xenus cinereus
CCCCCCCCTAAGGTTTATTCCAAGGACTAAGGACATACTCTTGAGGTCCTGGTGTTCCCATGTACAGGAGAAAAGTTTTCCTGGCAAAGATTAGTCCCAGCTCCAGATGCAAGGAGAAGAAGTGGGCTAGCATCCTCTCTGCTTGACTTTCTCTCCTTCAGGCTGTCTGTTTCAGAGGCTGTGTTCACATCAGGACAAGACCAGAATAAGCACCATGACCTATGTCCTAGATTTCTTTAAATCCGAGCTTGTTTTCTGGAAAGAAACTCTATGTACCGTAGCCAAGAGCTCAGTCTAGGTGACCCAGAGTCAAGGACTTCAAAGACACATTTCCAGTTAATAGTTCTCTCTGGTCGAGGCATATTCTCTCTGCAGCAAATTCTGCTTTGGCTCCTTTTGCAATTGTTTTTACCAGGTGCAGCCTGTCTTGGTGCATTTGAATTTTTTTGTAGGAGTAGCCTTAAGGTAGGAGTTAGGGCCAAATCTGCCTCCTGTTTGCTAAAACATCCTGGGAGTTGGCTCTGGAGCAGCACATTTGCTGCCACTAGTAAGAAACAGAAGCGAATAGGACACAAAGCCACAACGTAGATACAGGGGACCATATATTGTAAGCAAATAAACTGTGCCAGGGAGATGTGGTATAAGAGATCACACTGGGTCAGATATGACTAGAGAAGAGGCTTCTGAAATTCATTAGGCATTAATAGAAAGCAAAGCTTCATTGCAGTTCTTGATAGCTTTTCTGCCCAGTGGGAATCCAGCACAAAAGCCTTTTAGCACACAGTTTAACTGGGAATACCTGAGCAAACTGATAACATTGCTGCTTCTATGGTAGTCTTGTTTCTCACATATCACAGCAGACCACTCCACAATGTATTATAAGGACATACACGTGTGTGTGTGTCTTTATGTACCTTCATCTGCATATTCAAGTAGCAGTTTGAAGGAATTAAACAATGTTATCCATAGTAAGAAGAATTACAGTGGGAAGGATATCCATAAAAGAAAACCAACTATCAAACAAGAGTTTTTCAAAATGACCTGCATTGCTATTGTAGAATTCTTTGTGTTGCACAGTTTTGGCGTTACAGCTGAGTGAAGAGGCTGCTGTGTTACCTGCCAAACACATAAATCCAGCCACATTCCTGATTATAGTATTGTTTCCTCTAAAGAGCAAAACCAGCTCAACTGTGGCTCAAAATCGAGTCATTTGTTCGGTGGCTTGAATACGGCAGATTCATACACAGATGAAAGCACACATGTGGTAGATCTGCTGCTTTCCTGTTAAATGGAAACAGATTAGGAAAAACAAATTGATGATCAAGAAGGATCCCATCTTCATCTCTGCTATCCGAGATATACTGTTGTTCATTACTGTAGTATTTCAACAAACACACAAAAAAAGGCAAAACAACATCAAAGTCTGGTGGATGTAGATGTTTAATTTTTCATTTTTGAGAATCAAAAGCCATTATCTGTTTGCCCGACCTGTCTTTTTTTTACCTTCCTAAGGATGGAAGTAAACTTTCTTTGCCAAGTATAGACAGACTTATCATCTGTAGTCCTCTAAGGAAGATAAGATTTTAAGAATTTTTATTATATTTTTACATGCCCAAGCAAAAATATCAACATTATTATTTTTTTATGATTTTCCTTGTCTTTATTGGACAAAATATTAATAGGAAATGAAAACTGAAATATGCAATATCCAAAAATAATTTGGAATTGAGACCCACAGAGAGAAATACTGTATACTTCAAGACCAGGCTGAATGGGGCTTTGGGCAACCTGGTCTAGTGGGAGATGTCCCTGCCTGTGGCAGGGGGTTGGAACTTGATGATCATTAAGG
Organism: Xenus cinereus; assembly: GCA_025774025.1. Classification (NCBI taxonomy): domain Eukaryota; kingdom Metazoa; phylum Chordata; class Aves; order Charadriiformes; family Scolopacidae; genus Xenus; species Xenus cinereus. Next base: position 122,707,120 of record JAOXJK010000012.1, read on the forward strand.
TCCCTTCCACCCCAAACCATTCTATGATTCTATTTTATGATTCTATGCTGCTTTTCCAGCTCCCCCTGCAGACTAGATGATAAGAGAAGTTTTCAGACAACCTGTGCTCATCCATGCTGCCTTATATGAATCTCTACACTCATGTGAATTTTAACCAGCTCTTGCTTATTACCGAAACCTTTTTCTTCCCTTTGATTTAATTAGTGCCAGGTTTAAGCTGGTGTGTGTCTTTCAGGCTTTGGAGCTTGCTTCCGAGTTGCATTTCTGTGTCTACCAGTCCTGAAAATCCTCTCTGGGGGTTCCACTGGGGGGCTAATGTGAGCAGCCTGGTATGGGTAGAGATTAAACCTTACTTTGCAGTTCATTAGAGCATATAACATTTCCTAACATGAGTTAATATGGTGGCTTAAGTTTTATCTGCAGGCTGACTTTTGTTGTTCTATTTTTCCCGGAGGTATGCTCTGGCATAATTGTTGTTAGTGAAAGCTTTTGCATCATTTTTCACACAAATTTCAAGCCATGTTTGTGGATTAACAGGAGCTAGAATAGTCATGCATGTCTTCAATCTTAGCTGTTATTACCTAGGCGTTTAAGAAGTATCTATAAAGGAGGTTAGAGAATAGTGGGGGTCAGGCTGTAGTAATTCTGTTCTGACACTCACTGTCACCCCACTAAAGTCTTGAACTAGTTTTCATTATTTCTGCACAACAGTGTGTCTATCTTTCCTCATAGTGATATAAGTTTCATGCATGCGTTATTCGCATGGTGTATGAAGGGAAAGAAATTATTCGGAAGAAAATAAGTATTTTTTACAGTTTGCAATGCATTGTTGGAATTAAAATGCATTCTCTGTGGCTATTGCCACAAGTAAGTGGTAATAATACCGTCATCATGGGCCTTCTGATCTAAGGAGGGAAAAAATATCTTTTGGCGTTCTGTCAACAAAGGACATCTTTCATAATTGCAGTATAAGCAGTGGAAGAATTTTAAAAGGAGTATTAGCATAAAAAAATGGCCAAGATTTGCAATATCCTGCCATTCTGAAAAGAGTTACTTTGGAATCTCCTACATGCATAATCGGTTTCCCTGGGATTCCGAAACCTGCCCAAGTACATTGTCAGATGCCAAAGAGATTTACACTGGCTGTAGACATTGGCAGACAATTCTTTCTTCTGATTTTGTTACCAGCTTCCAAAGTGACACGTGCAACTTAGTGGAGGTGAAGTCATTACCTGACGGATACTTTGAAGAAACAATTTGGGTTACAAGACAAGATCAAACCTGAATTTCTTTGCTTTATCAAAAGATGTAAAATATTGTGTCACCTGCAAGTAGCTCTTAACTTATCTTTAACACTGATAAGTTATGGTAAAAACAAATAAAAGCAGTTATTTAGAAAATATAAAAACAAATAACACAAATTCAGGTTTACAGAAATGAAGGAAGGCCATCTTTCTGTCTGCTTAGTGTAAAATTAGATGTAAATGGTTTTCTTACTAGCTGTTATTTAGCTGATGAGCTAATTAGTCATTAAACTAAATATGAGAACTTTGACCCCATTTTTAGGACAACATTTATTTTCTTTGCACATTAGAGGAAAACTAGAGCTACAGAAACTCTTGCTTTTTTACTCATCTCTTCTCTGGTGATTTTGTTAGCGTATCTTCAGACGTAGATCTCCCTTTTTTCCCTCTTGCATCTTACCACTCTCATTCCCTTCCCTTTCCATTGTCTTATTCTTTAAATTTCAAGGTTTGTCAATGTTTGATTTTCACTGTATTCATTTAAATCATTAACAAGCAATTAATATGTTGCAAGATAAAACACTCTATTCTAGCCAGTCATGTTTAAATACTGTGGTTGGTGTTATTACATATTGAAAATTTCATTTTATTCAAAATGTAGAATTTAGATGTCTATCACATGATAGACAACCAAATAAATAGGATGAATTCTTGGTGCTTATTTCTTTCTCTCGTGTGAGTGAAGGACAAAGGTTCCAAATTCTTTCTATGGACATAACTCCCCTGGAGCACGAGTAGCCCTACCTAGTCTGCGAGGGACGCTCTGGCAATGTTATCTATGGGCTACCAGAGTACCTAGATGAAATTCTGTGACCTACACAATTATATAGGAGGCTGGATTGAAGAGTTTGTTCCCAATCCTCCACCTTTCTGTTCAGAACAGACAATATTTTTCCTAAAGGTCCTGCAACAAAAAGAAAGTGTGGGGAATAAGCCATAACTGAACTAAACACTTCTGAGAGGGAGAAAGGCAACGAGAACATGCGATGTTCTCACTTGTTTTTTCTCAACCCTAACCAAGCTGGGACTTGGCAATGTAACACAACATTCCTCCCTCTTAATTGGTAAAGTCCTTTTGGGCAAGTGGGCAGTAGGGGTAGTTATGTGCCTGTGCTCTTGGAGGAGTAAATTCCCAGACCTAGCATAGGTAGCAACGGTTCTGATCTTGGTCTGGGAAAACTAGATTGTCAAATACAATTCTTAATTTAAGGACAAAGAGACACTGTGGGGACCAGAATTTGTGAAGAGCAGATACAGGATAGGACTTCAGAAAGCATAGTAGCTCTTCCAGCATGCTGCTCCCCCCTCCCAGTGCTAGGTAGATGGCATTCAAGAGGAATTATCTCCTGCAGTATTAGCCAACAGCAACCACTATGTATTTTAAGAATAGACATTTATTTTTGTATCTCAGCTAACTTGTTTCCCCTCGATCGATATAAAGCACAAGTACCTGTAAGCTCCTGTCGCCCACTTTTAGAGCCCTTAACACATTTTAAGGCCTATCAGAGTTGTAGCCTCCGGGATCTCTCCACTGCAGCTCTAAATAGCACAGTTGGACCAGACTAGCTCTGGGTTGTGCTGATGAAATTGGTAGATGATGCCCCTAAAACCTGAATTTTATTCAACTCAAATCCAAGAGATTTTAGGAAGATGAAGGAAAGGGGGAAAAAAAAAAAAATCATGCTTGGACAAAGTAGTGTAATTCACATATTGCTGCTACCATGTTTTGCTATTTTTTCTGCATGTTTTCACAGTTGTTTGTTTGCTTTTATGGTTTTAGATTTTTAAGTACTTTAAGGTTGAGGCTTCTATTGCTACCGTTGTAAAATGTTGTGCATTTCATCCTCTAGTTCTAGAAAATGAGAATATACCTTTGAGACTGTCTCAACTTTTATTCAAAAAATTGCATTGGGTTTTTAAATTGACTATAATTACATAGTATTACAACATATTTCTAATCAAATATATATAATCAAGCAGTTATATTGCATAGTTATATGCAGTCATATAATTGGATAACTACATACAATAGTAAATATATAATCATGCAGTTATAGTGAATTGAATGGTTATTATGATTATACTACTCTTACTCTTGATCCTGGTTCCTTTGTCATTGTCTTGAAATATGTGGAGTTATAATTTCTTTGCACCTGATAATCTTAGTCATATTTCTATATTGCTGACTTGTGCAAACACACAGATCCTGGGATAATATCCTGTTTCTCTTATGTATCTCTCGTTCTGATTTAATGCTTTTCTAGTCTATAATGGAAGGAAAAGGCTTTACAGTCCTCTTTGCAGACTATTAAAAATGATAGGTTGCTAAGAAGATGAACTCACTTTTCACCTTTTCCTCAGAATTTGTTAGCTCTCCTGAAAATGCTAGTCAGGAGACAGTAATAGTTTGAATGTTTTGTAATTTAATGCATTTTTATCTTCTTACTCAGTAAATTCACTCTTGCTACACAGTTTCCATTTTATGTTAAATTTAAAGACCTTTTGCCAAGCTTTGTATCTTACACACTTTTTATACATAAACATTAAATTTTAAAAGTTCCTTCTCTTTTCATACTCCCTCAATCTTTGTGGGAAATTGGATAATAGTGAAACATCTTGCAGGAAAGAGGAGTTGTGTTTGCTAAGTTGCACTTCTGAATTACCACAGAGATAGACGGGAAATAAAGTTCTTCAGCTGTCATCAGTTCTTCAGCACGTCAATAAAAAGCCATATTCAGTGAGATGACAATCTGGGTAGATTAAGTAGGAAGGACGTGAAGCACAGTTGTCTTATTTTTTTGATTTGATGAATCTTCCAGATTTGGTTTGCCTATAATTTCATATACATTCTCCGGGAGCCAGGCCTACTGAGCATTTATTTAGATTACTTGGACGGTCCTATGTTGTTATAATAACATCTCTGCAAAACTCTGGACAGTAACTTAACAGTGATAAGTGTCCTATTATACACCAGATCTTGAAGATTAACCTGATGGCCTACAGCACTGCCTCGTGTTATCTTAAATAGCCAGTATATACTCATATCTCCTTTGAACCCATGGAACTGTAGTATGTGAAGCAGATAGATAAGAAAGGAATCACGTACAGTGAGAGTGTATTTAAAGGCCACAGCTGATGATGACAAAGCCGAGCAGAGAGGTTTAAATCAAAATTATCAAAATCATCAATTTTAATCAAAAATATTTCAGTCTGCAGACAATAGCCTTGATTTAAATAATCACTTCTAATTTTATTTTGCATTTGTCCTTGTTTTCCTAAGGAAAGGTTAATCCACAATAAGTGGGAACTATTAAGATACAGTAATTTGCAAGTAAATATACATTTTACACTCAGTTTGGTTCTTCTTTTTAATAGGATATATTCTAGCAATATTCATTTATTAAAGCAATTACATGGCACAGCATATATTTGCTCAGATGATTAGTTTTTTAATTTCTTACATGTTTTCATAGTTTCTTACAGTTTAATGATGGACAATTACATAATCTAATTTCACTTCTATTAAATTAGACATTTATATTTCATGCAGATGTCCATAGCTTAAGCCTAGAGATTTTAGTTAGAGTAAAGCATCTAGGTCCTCTAGAGACTATACCGCACAGGAGAAAAATAACAGAGATTACTACTTCATTTCTACCTAAGGCTATCAGCAGAAAATAAATTATACATCAAAAGCCTTGATAATAGCATCATATAAATGTACCCATGTTCCACTAAGAAGAAATCCCTTTGTGCAATCCACGCTGAAGTCTCTGCCAGCTTAGTGTAGGTGGCAATAGTTTCCCCCTCCCCGAGCCTGTTCATCGCTATGATTTGGAGAATGTGAGCAATATTTAACAGCTGGTCATTATAGAGAAAAGGGGTTTGTTTCAAAAATACTGGTGGTTCTTAAAATACTGGGTGGCTGCATCCAAAGAGTTATGGCTTAAGATCCAAATGGAAAACAGTAACAGGTAGCGTCCCTCAGGGGTCTGTACTGGGACCAATGCTATTTCATATCTCCATTAATGACACAGTGGGATGAAGTGCACCCTCTGCAAGTTTGCTGATGACACCAAGCTGAGTGGTGCAGTTGATATACTTGAGGGAACAGATGCTACCCAGAGGGACCTTGGCAGGCTCGAAGACTGAGCCTATGAGAACCTCATGAATTTCAACAATGCCAAGTGCAATTTCCTAGGGGAGGAATGAATTGAGAGCAACCCTCTGGAGAAGGACCTGGGGATCCTGGTGGTTAAAAAAACTGCACATGAGCCAGAAATGTGCGCTCGCAGCCCAGAAAGCCAACCATATCCTGAGCAGCACCACAAGAAGTGTGGCCAGCAGGTCGAGGGAGGTGATTCTGCCCTTCTCTTGTGAGACTACATCTAGAGTACTGCATCCAGCTCTTGGGACTTCAGCACAAGAAAGATAGGGATATGTTTGAACAGGTGCAGAAGAGGGCCATGAGAATTATCAGAGGACTGAGAGAACTGGGGTTATTTAACTCCAGGTAGACCTTACTGTGGCATTTCAATATATAAAGGGGGCTTATAAGAGAGAAGGAGATAGGCTTTTTACCATCTTCTGTAGTGAGAGAAAAAGAGGCAACAGTTTTAAACTGAAAGAGGGTATATTTAGATTGGACATAAGGAAGAAATTTTTTGTGATGAGTGTGGTGGGATACTGGAACAGGTTGCCCAGAGCAGTTGCAGATGCCTAATCCCTCAAAGTATTCAAGGTCAGTTTGGATGGAGGTTTGAGTAATCTGATCTAGTGAAAGATGTCTTTATCTGTGGCAGGGGCCTTGGACAAGATTATCTTTAAAGGTCCCTTCCAACCCAAGCCATTCTTGCCATTCTGTGATTCCATGAAATAGCTGAGTATTTTATGTATTGCTTATTCTCTCTAGAGATGTGTACTCTGACCACTGTGTACCTGGGTGAAAGCAGGGGACAGTAGTCTCTTTCCACAGTTTCCCACTTGATTTTCTGCAGAATAGCACTGGCAAGTGTCTTTTGAGACAGTTTACTAGACTAGACTCTGCAGGCAAGTCCCCTGTAGAGTGCAGGGATCCCAGAAGGTTTCCATGCCTTGAAACTCAACATTGTCAAGAGAAGCCCACTTTGGCATCTAAATTGCTCTCTAGATTAAGGCAGAGGTTCCCTTTTATACTTTCCAGTGCTAATGACCTTTGACGTTTTGGACATCCTGTTCCAACCACTTCATTGGTCCCTTTGAAGGATTACTGAAACCCAAGATGAGAAAACTGGGTATCTTCCAGCTCATTTGCATCACAGTTTCTTTAGTTATCAGAGAACACACATTTAAGGCTATCAGTTGGTGGCAGGCCAATAGCCAATGTTTCCAATACCAGGAAACTGAACAGTACACATCACTCAGCTCACTGCAAATTGGCAATTAACGTGATGGCTAGATGGGCTCACGTGAACATAACATTATTAATTAAACAGCAGCTGGGTTAATCAAGCTAGCAAAAGTAATTTGTTGGAATAAATATTTTATTAGCGTGTCCATCAATAAAGCAAAAGAAGAGGTTTTAATTAATTCATTTATAAAAATATTCACACTGTGGTAGCTGTAACTCTGTTTAGGGATCTGGAAACAGGTCTTGTCTGCAGAAGGGTATATTCCCACTTTATCACTTTATGTTAATTGTACTATAGATAACAGTTAGCCAACTATAATTACCAGTTTGCTACTTACAAGCCAAACATTGCTGTCCACCTCTGAACAGCAATACCTGACAATTGATGCTAAAGGGCTCTTTTTCCTCTGTTGCTTTATCCTGTAAGAAATGTGCATTCTGCCATTTAATTACAGAAAGATATTCTTGGGATGTGGTGGGTGGGAAGGCCTTTTAGAGTATTTTTCCCTCTTGCATTCTTCTTTGTGTCAGGTGGTTTATTACACATTACAGCAGAAGTCTCTTTCTGGGCTTTATCCACCTGTCCAACATCTTAGATGTGTGAGAAATTTGCTGGAAGCCCTCATGGATAGATATTTTATATAATATGTGTGGATAAGGAGTACACATGCATATATAAAGAAGGAATTGCATTTATAGAAGTGAATTTAATTTAGTACAGAATACTAAAGAAGAAAAAAGAAAGAAATACGTGATTGGAAAATGGTAAATAATTCTAAATATTTGATCTTCCTTCACAAACATTTAGCCCACAAGCTCTACTACAATTCATTTGTATCATCTTCATTATTTATGCAGAGGTTTTACTCTTCAAATATTCCAGTCATGCTTAGGAAAAAGAAACAAAATCAAGTGACTTACACAGTCAAATTGCACAACAGGAATGATGGGCAGGAAATACTGTAAATAAAGAGGTGACATTCTCTCATGAAAAGCCACCTCTTTTCTGGTAGTTGTGTGGTACTTAATGCAGTAATTATATCATCTATATGTAGCCTTCAGGTGGCACAAGCAATGTATCTCAAGTACGATTGTTTTTTTGATCCCTTGGAAGCCTTTATATCATACTGCTTCAGTTGTCATGCCTGAAAGGTGCTCTAAACTGTGAAGTTTAGGGAAGAAATGTGCTTAATATCTCAAGGATTCTGTAAGCCAGTGGTGGTCCTGGAGGTGCAAGGCCTCAGAACCACAAGATCTCATTTTCATTTATAGCTGGAGGCTAGACTCCTCTTACCCACCCTCACGGTCTACAGCAGACAATCATGGGCTTGCTCTGACCCGACCAGCCCCACTGTGGCTCTGAATCCCCTCCAGCTGCAGCCACCACAACACTGGGCACAGCAGGGCTTGGTAGCCCAGGTACAGCGTGGTCCTAACCATCTCCAGCGAGCACCTTCTCCAGAGCTGGTTTGCACTTAGATGGCTGCGAGCATCAAAGTTCAACAAAGTGGCGTCCACCTGATAGAGGCTGTGGCAACACCATCCCAGGAAACTGGACCCAAAAAAAAAAAAGCCAAGGAAGCTGCTTGTAGTGCAGCCTGCTCAGAGAGAGAGGAAAGCTGGATTAAACTCACTTTCCCAAAACACCGGAGGTGAATGCCCTGGAGAGGAAGCTCCAACAGGACTGTGCGGCAGCGCTGAGACAGCTCCCATTCACAAGTTACTCAGCTTTGGTGTACGGTAGCTTAATTCTCCATGGGGAGGATTAATCCCTTGGAGGAGGATTAAGCTACAGTGAACTAAGGCCACTTTATTTCTGAATGGGAAAGGCCACACAGGGATTTAATGTACTTTATCTTATGTGCATTGATTTCACAGCTTTAGTTAATTCATCTTAACTTCCCTGAATTCCCTTGTGTGGACAAGCTTTTGTCTGCAGAGAGGCTCTTGAAGCTGCTTGTAAACCTCCTCATGCAGTCCAACCAGAAAGCAGGTTGGAATGATTTCTGTGCCTCTGAAGGAGCTTATACCTGTCTAGATACTATTAAATTACCTCTTTTTCAGACGGTTGATCCGTGACACCCTTAGACGAACTATTTTAATTAGATTTTTTTGAATGGACCAGAAAAAAAGGAGTTTTCTTAAAACTAATCTCTGGGTTATTTTAGAAATCTCTCATGAACAGTCTTTTCAAGGCTTTCAGATACAATGAATTTTGTACAGCTGCATAAACAATATTTTCTCAAGCATGGGCATGTCTGGGGAGAGCAGTTTAATAGGTTTCCTTGTCCAGTGGGATTTTCTTCTTCTTTGGTGGCAGTCATAAGAAAACATTTTGTCTATATGGAAAGCAAATGAGAGGAGTTTCCATTCCCTGATCCTAAAGATCTTAATCCTTTCCTCTCAGTGGCACAAGTGACACAGATCTGGGTTGAAGAGCATGTTTTTGTGGGAGCTACTGTTAAAATAATGAGATGATTTTGCTGGTGTTGTCCTTTGGGGAAATGAGTTTGCTCATTTCTGGCATAATTAATGTGATTTACCGATAGCTCTTCTGATAAGGTGTTTCCTGTTGAATCATAACCCAACTTTACTGTTTTCACATATCAAATTAAGCTTTTGCCAAGCGTTTCTTCACTGGGACAGTTTATGCAACACAAAAAAAAATCTCTTGTGGATTCCATACAAACTTTACTACGACTTAATTCTGTAGCAGTCAGTAAATATTTCACCTTTTTAATACACAAATAGGTGCTTAGGGGGCCCCTGTTCATGTGAGAACAGAGGTACCGAACAAGCACAGGAGTGTAAGTGATAGTTGAACATCAAGGTCCAAGTGTTTTCATCCAGTATTACTCAATAGTAGTGTTCATCAGTACTGATCTCAAGGGCGTTAGGAAATTATTTTAAAATGTAATACAATACGAACAAAAGAGAGAAAGTCTCTTTAATTTAGCTGGTTGTGACCATTTGCACTGACATTTACATCTGAATTCAGGAAATGGAACATAGCTGTGATACCTGTATTTATATAGCATTGTACGAAAAGCTTAGTAAGTGTTCAATGTGTTCTAACAATTGCTTTCCCTCTTCTTTCATGCAGCTGATTGGATTTGTGTACGCCTGTTATGTGATCAGTATTTTCATGGAGGAAGAGGACAGCTGTAAGTACTGATACACACCTCTCCATCTCTGGAGCCACAGAACCTGGGGTGAGACTTAGTCTTGCATTAACTCCCAAGATGAAGAACAAAGTTTGAAAAATAGCAGAGTCTGGCATTCATGTACACAACCAGTTTTGCTCAAACACATACTTATTTAGGTGCTACCACCTTATTTAGGTATCAGAATTGTACTTACTAAACTTGTTCATAAGGATCTGTGAACCACTTGCATGAGCTGGTCATACTGCTGAAAAGAGTGCGATCTGTGTTGTGTATGTACATGAGTTTTTATGTATGTGTAGTTTATGTATGTGCATTTAAATTTGAATCAAAGCTCCTGAAACTATTTAGTCTGTTTTTCCAAATGGCAGTTTTATCAGCAGTAAAGTTAATGCAGATGACAGGTCAAGCCATTTACAGTGTACAATATCACTGTGATCAATAATTAAGTAGACCTCTTCAACACTTTCAAGTAACGAGATCATGCATCTGAAAGGCTGACGCCATGTTCTTAGCCTGCCTTTTTCAAGAAAATCCTTTTATACATAACCATATTGTTGAAAAGGCTTGAAAATGTGAACACCTTCCAAAAAGCATTTAGCAAAAGTCATTAAATGGGCATTGGAAAAATCTGAATACGTTGAACATTTTGGTGGGATGCTGTGTGAAAAGACATTGTGAGAATCACCTAATGAGCTCACCATAGCCACATGACTAACAAAGGGATTGGTTAAAGTAGTAGTGAGACTGGAATGATATTGGATGAACAAAGATGAGCAAATACAGGAACAAGTCTATTTAAATAAGGGAGAAGATGTGATCATGTCAGTTACTTCCTCTCATATATGAGGAATTAAGTGGTAAAATATCAACCTCTAGGAAAAGGAACAAATGTCAATAACACTTTATGCCTATAGGATAAATAATGCACAACCAAATATTTATTCATAAACTTTTATTCATAAATTTTAACATAGTTGTTTTGTTTCTTCACAGAATAGCACTAGTGGGTGAAATGAATATAGTAGAAAAAATTAATTTGGTTTGTAGGGAAGCATTTGATAATATCTGGAAAATCTTATTGAAAACATAATTCAAGTGATTCATGGCTGTGATAGAAAAACAGTCTTTTTGATTGAAAACAGTGTGAAGGACCATAAACAAAATACTGTTCTGTTGCCACAAACTGTACCATGTTCAGTTCTCCATCATAATGCAACAGACATTAATGTCAAATCTATTTTAACACTGCCATTTAGGTTTCTAATAAGAAGAAAATATATCAAAGAGATTCTCAGATAAAGCTGAGTGGGAAGGAGTCATAAGCATATTGTGGGCATCGTGTACGGTGAAAGGAGCCTGGACAAAGACTGGTGCTGCAAAGGAGAAATGTGAACACTTGGAGAAGCAACATAGAATCATAGGATGGTCCGGGTTGGAAGGGATCTTAAAGACTGTTGAATTCCAACCCCCCTGCCATGGGCAGGGACACCTCCCACCAGACCAGGTTGCTCAAAGCCCCATCCAGCCTGGCCTT
>JAOXJK010000012.1:122729448-122743747 GCA_025774025.1 Xenus cinereus
GGACTCTTTGTCAGGAAGTGTAGTGACAGGACAAGGGGTAACGGTTTTAAATTGGAAGAGGGGAGATTTAGATTAGAAATTAGGAAGAAATTCTTTCCTGTGAGGGTGGTGAGATATGGGAACGGGTTGCCCAGAGAAGTTGTGGCTGCCCCATCCCTGGGGGGGGTTCAAGGCCAGGCTGGATGGGGCTTTGAGCAACCTGCTCTAGTGGGCGGTGTCCCTGCCCATGGCAGGGGGTTGGAACTCAGTGATCTTTAAGGTCCCTTCCAACGCTAACCATAACCAAATGAAGCAAATCCTGTGTCACAGAGGTTGATAGCAGCAAAGTTCAATAACAGTTTTCCATTCCTAGGAAGGTGGGAATAAAAATCCAGAGTCATTCAATGATAAAAAAAGGTCCCTCCAGTCCTGTATCTTACTTTTAAAAATAATGTTAGTATTCTTATGGAATAGAATAGATAAAAAGTCAACTTTCTTCTATGCAAAGAAATCCTTTCCTCTTAATGCCACCAGTGTCCTGAAAGGCATGGCTTTATGTCGTATTTGATCTTGTAAATACTTTGCTCTAGGAAGTCTATCTTTAATTATCCAAGAGAGTTGAACAGGGTCTGCATTGTATAAGGGGACATTAATTTCACATACTACAGCATCTGTGACTTGTAGTTAAGGTTAGAAACAGCAATTGTGATGTTCTTGGATAGATAATAACCAGGCAGATATAGATACTTAAAATCTAAGAAAAAAAATAATAATTGGATCATACTGACAAATAACTGAAGCAAAAAGAAATTGGTATGGATCGGAGGCCAGAAATAGAATCCTGTGGGACTCAGCTGACAGGGAAAAACCAAACAACTTGAAGGAACAAAAACTCTAACTTGCAACCTAGCAATGAGATGTAAGTGGCATAGATCTATTCCAGTCAGTCCTAGCATTTGCACTGAACATTTTTAGAAGTTTATGTCATCAAACTCAGCAGAAATATAAAGGCACACTAATACATAACATACATCCCTGAGTCAGAAGACCAAAAAAGATCGAAGCGTAACTTCAAAAAGCAGATTCAGGGTTCTGTCTTTTCTGAAGCCAGCTTGGACACATTCACCATGGAGACCATGTGTTTGGAGGTGTGACTGAAGCTGTAGCAGCCTCGGCACAACAGTCTTCACTCTTGACTACTTGAGCTGCCATTTGAGTGCATTGATTGAGTATGTGTGGTGACAACTCAACGGCATTGCTTCTCTCCTGGTATTGTCACTGTAATTGGGAGATGTAATTTCCGGGCATTTAATATCTTTTATGCATGGATTGTTTTTCCTTTGCCAGCTCGATTTGTACATAGGCAGTATAGCGGCTTCCATGGTAAGAAAAAGAGGGAATCCCAGAACATTCTGCAACAAAACAGATGCGATCAGAAAGGGTGCCAGATAGGAAAAAATCAGTAGTTAGTGAAAACAAGTGAGCTAAGATTTTTGACGTTTCTCATTCTCTTACTGTGTAAAAATTATGTAGAAAATTATAATTGGAATTGTTTGCAATTTATTTTAGTCATAGGCAGAAAGAAGGTTACCCTTCACTGTGTTTGAAATCTTATTCTAGAACTAGCAATAGCGCCTTTAAGCACAAGCCTCAGAAAAAAAGCTTTCTTTTTTTGAAGTGTTTTTTATATACAATTTCCATATGCATTTTTTCCATAAATAAATGCCTAGACACTTAGTTTTCAGTCATTAGACAAATATTTCAGTCATCAAGACAATTTTTTTTAAAAAAAGTTAGTATTATGATAAGAATTTTATCATTTTCATTAAAATGAGGAACAGAAAAATATTGGCCTATATAGGAATTCAGATAGCACTGCTGATGAATAATGTGAGTCATAGCCAACTATGCTGAGATGTATGGGATATTTGATGTCCAGAATGATTTGCTTTGCAGAAAAGATAAGGCTCTGATACGTGTTTGGGGAGGGACTCTTTATAAGGAACTGTAGTGATAGGACGAGGGGTAATAGTTTTAAATGGAAAGAGGGAAGATTTAGATTATATATTAGGAAGAAATTCTTTCCTGTGAGGGTGGTGAGATATGGGAACAGGTTGCCCAGAGAAGCTGGGGCTGCCCCAACATCCCTGGAGGTGTTCAAGGCCAGGCTGGATGGGGCTTTGAGCAACCTGGTCTGGTGGGAGGTGTCCCTGCCCATGGCAGGGGGTTGGAACTTGATGGTCTTTGAGGTCCCTTCCAACCCAAACCATCCTGTGATTCTATGATTCTATTTAGAGAGAGTACAACATAACATTTTAAACCAAATATTCCTCAGCAACTTACTCTTTGCCTGGGAGTTCACAGATAGCACAACGTCACGAAAAATGGATGTTTGGTGAGGCCTAAAGGAAAGTATTCCTACAAGTTTGCAGCTTAAGTATATTCTTTTTGATACAAAATTAGTGATAATAAATTTGTGATAAGTATTTTTCCTATAGACTCTATGTGTGATGACCATACTCTTCTAGGGACTTTTCCCATGTAGTGTCCAGGAGTCCTTAGTGACTTGGAAGTGATTGGGAAATACTTACCGTAAGAAAAAAAAATGTGATCGGGTAACCTGTCATTGAACTTCAGTAATGGGATGGGAAGGTTACAAATAGATTTTAAAGGCTTGTCACAGAGAACATTTTGGAAAGGTATTTTCAGATTTTGAATGGCGGGATGGGGAGACGGGTCTGGGTTCAGAAAGTTTGAGCCATCTTCACTTCCTAACATCTTTGATCTTCCTCATACTTCCTTCAACTTACTAGGCAGTCACGTCCTTGGAGAATAAAAAAATCTCTGAATATCCAATATTGGTATCTTGGATGACACTACACCAATAAAATGAGGAGGGAGTTTAGGAGGTTTAGACTGAACGTTAGGAAAGAATATTTCACAGAAAGAGTGGTCGGGCATTGGAACAAGCTGCCCAGGGAGGTGGTTGAGTCACCATCCCTGGATGTGTTTAAGAGCCGTTTAGATGCAGTATTGGGGGATATGGTGTAGGGGAGAACTTTGTAGAGTAGGGTTGATGGGTGGATGCGATGATCCCAAGGGTCTCTTCCAACCTAAATGATTCTGTGATTCTGTGAGTTCAGTAGCAAAGATCATAGTTACAATTTCTGTACCGGTGGCCTTTCTAAGGCGACTTCTGAGAGGATGCTTCTTTCAGTGCAGTCCTGCAGGGATGTGGTACTTACATGTTACAATGCAGGGCAGCTTTTAAAATTACAATTTGTCTAACTAGATGAAGACTAAGAAGAAAACCTGGTGCAAAATCTTAATAATTACTGTGGAACCCTGAAATAGTCCTCTTCCAGCTTCCAGTAATAAATGTTTATGCAAAAGGTTGCCGCTTAGTAATTTTCTACCACTTTATCCTGTTTTAACCTGATTACCGTCTGCTAGTCCTTTATAGAGACAGAGCAGCTATCACAGCGCCACGTATAATTACTGATGTCTCTACTTCTCCCTTTCTTAATTGTCTTGCACACATTTTCCCTCATTTAGTCCTCTACAGACATGAGAACCCATTCCTGGGATCCTGCAAAGGAATGTGTGATCCTTCTGCTACGTGACTTGAGAGTTAGGTGCTGAGACTTGGTGTGAGGAGGGAAAAATGGAGGGTTATGGGCTCCAGACAAATAGCTGGGTCGGTGGAGGGTGTAAGAACAGTGTGTCTCTTGAGAATGGAAGGCAACTGAAAAAGAGAGCCTAGAAAAAAATCCATGCTTATCTGGAAAGTTTATATCAGCTACAAGTGCCAGCATTGGAAATTCCAAAGTTTGGACTTTATACATCTAGCACTGACTGATCACCAACCTCCCATTTTTGCTTCCTCTTTCTTGTTGACTTTGGCTCCTTTTCTTACTACTTGTCACTTACGTGACCTGGTTACACCCTCCCCGGTTACATACCTTTTCTTAATGAATGTAATCGCATTAATATATTGCCATTCAAAAAAAACCACCTAGGCACAAGGAAAATAATTCAATGCATGGTAGTGTTTGGAACCCCACAGGTTAATAAAATCTTCTGTACATAAAAACACATTTTTGAGCAGCTGCTAGCCTGCCTCTCTCTTGGCTAGGGGACAGCTGGAGGTGCCAGCCGTTCAAGACGTCAGTTTTGGGACTTATTCTCATTTATAAAAAGGGGAGGCAAGCATCAATAGGGTCTAAGGTATTCCAGGCCAAAGGCTGCAGGATTTGCTAAGAAACGTACTGTCTGCCTGTTGCTGCTCTGTTCATACCCTGCACCTCCAGAGGCGCTTAGAATTTGCCGACTTTGAAAGGAGAAATTAGTGCTATACCAACGGGCTGACAAGCTCTGGCCGCTGTTTGCACAGGGCCTGCCAGCGGGTCAGTGGGATATTGCCAGAGAAGCCGAATTCCAGATGAGAGGGTGGGAAAGGAGACAGGAATTTTATTTTTTTTTATTATTTTTTTTCTGGAACTCTGATTCTTCTGCGCTAACTTGAAAGGAAAGCAAATTTTAACTGGCATATGGGCGAGTGCGCTGGATTAATAGCAGTGAGGCAAACCTAAAGGTCATCTGTCTCCAAAAAAATAACCCTCAAAATTACTGATGACAGTGGATACACTTTCCTCAGCCAGCAGCGTTATTGCACTTTTCTCACTCGGGCAGATTATGACAACTGTTCCTCTGATATGGCCCGTGAGTGAATGAACATCATTTTAATGGGCTGCCCGCGGTGGAGAGCCAGCACAGATTTGCACTTCCAAGCCCAGCAGGTAGTGAACTCGAAAGGAACATTTCCCACTGGCCATTAAGCATCCGGCACGGCCACAAAACTGAGGTGACACAAGGAGGGAGCAATTCCCTGGGAATATGGATCATGTTTTGCAGCCAGCTGCAGATAAAATAACGGGCTTCTGCCGTAGCCCGCTATTATCTGTGGGGTGCTAAAAAATCCTCTCCCTAGGATTTTAAGTTTCTCTCTGTGTGACTGTAGTTAATGACTGGACTCTGTGGGGGGGCTCCTTGTTTAGTGACTGAATATCCCTACTGCTAACAAGTTGTGTTTTGTGGGGGTTTTTTTGTGTTTTGGGTTTTTGGTTGGTTTTTGTTTTGGTTTTGTTTTTTTTTTTTTTTTAATTTAATGCATAGAATTATGGAACTGTATAGAAAATTATTTTTTTCATTGAACTTTGTTCCAGGCACATGCAATTCTCTGAAGTTAACTATTGTAGTACTATGGATCTGTGGCAGAAATTATCAATAATCCAGAACCAGGCAAGAAATAATAATAAAAAAAAAAAACTAAAAAAAAAATCAATTATTTGATATCATCTTTAAACTAATGGTTTCCCCTTGGGAAACCTATACAGATGTTTCTGTTGTTTTCTTTTGGCCAAGAGTGAAGTATGCATCCTAAAAGTCTAGCCAATGTAAAGTTTTAAAGTATTTTATCAAAACTGGCTAAGATGTCTTTTTGAAGTGAAATGCACATAGTAATATCTTCGTACTGAATGAAAATAGAAATTCAAATGTCTATATTTAATGGTTATTTGAGGTCTTAATCCTGGGAATGTACTAAACACAAGTGGTGAAAATATCAGGTAAAATCAGACTGAATGTTTAAAATTAAAAGTAACTTATAATTCAAATAACTGATGAATCTTCATATTAAAGAGCTATCAGCCATAAAATAGAGTGCATAATGAAAAATGGCAGATTCCATTGTCTTGTGTGATAGAGCTGCTTCTTGCCTTGAGAATTAGCTTCACATGAATTTTAAGTCAAACTTCAATTTTAATACGGTATAACAGGTCTTGGGCTGCAAAGGAGAAAGCCTCAGCTAAACAGGTTTGAGCAGCTCATCTCAAAACTTGTTGGATGGTGCTATTAAAAATATTTTATTTCTCAGACAAAGACATGTCTATGTTGTCAATCATTAATACCTATTGACTTAATTTCTTTCTCCAGAAGATTGTTGGTAGGAGATCTGGTCACTTTAAATTCTCTCGCCACTTGCAGCTGCAGATGATGCTTGTGATTGCTAAGAGGAATGGTGTGTGGTTCTGAAATGTTGCATTATCTCAAAAACATACTTTCTAACTCCTTTTATCACACGTCCACAGTAAAAAGAATGAACCCCTTCAGAGAGTAAGGAAAACTAAAGTATATAACCACAAAAACAAATTGTATCACTATGAACACAGGGGGTTTTTTTCCAAAAAAAAAATGAATCAGTGACTATGTCTTACATTAGACATCTAGATATTTGAAAAATCAGTATTTACTAAAATATGCAAATATGTCTCTTTGTAAAGGTTCGATCCCATTAGCGCTTAAGTCAGTTTTGATGTAAGTTATTTTACTTGGCGACAGCATTCCAAAGGAGAAGTGCAACGTGGAAGAAATACATTATTAAGAGGAGGTGCAGAGAGGCTAGGGCTGGCACCCGGGCCGGGCTGGCTCCTCAGCATTATGTCCTGCTCAGACAATTTTAAGGAAAAAGTCTGGAGGCTGAGGTGATGCTGTGTGATTGAAGTACATCCCATCCAGTTTTCAGCTAAGCCATCCCTTTCCCGCACTCCAGAGGAGAGGCAACTACAATCAGCAGGAGCATTTCCACAGATTTCAGAGGGTATTTCATCAGGCCTTCAATCTCTAAGCCTCATTTCCCCATCCCCTCATCCCAGATGCGCATTCTTTCTTCCTTTATCTAGGGTATATATTTCTTGGGAGGAGGCTGTTTCTTATTAGGTGCTCATACAGTGATTAACACAGTAAGGACCTAAATTCTGCTTAGGACTTTTGATACATACCGTTGTATAAACGAACGAAGGCAGTTGCTTTCCATGTGACCAAAGAATGCGCTGAGAATTTGTCAGCTCTGCTCAAGTCTGCAAAAAGCCCTTCTGAATCAACAGAAATAATAGCTTGGACGTGTGGTTTCTCGAAGCTGCTTACAATCTTAACAAAAATAGCAAGATACAAGAGACAGAGTAAAATGTCTTAGTTTAAAATCATTATCACCACAGAAGGAACTAAGAACTTCTCAAGGGCAGATAACCCCACATTATTTCTGACACAGGCATCTTGAAAGAAAGGAGAAGGATGCTGAGAAGGCTTTCTGTCCCCACAAGTTCACCCAGAGAAGATGCTGCTGTTTTTTAAAAATTAAGTTCTCACCTGTTGATTCTCAGCTCAGGGGACACGCCTTTGGCTTTGCTTGGCGTGTGGCATTCCTACTAGATTTGTAAAAGTTTAGGTGAAATTCGGTTCACGAGCCAAACCGTTTCCACTGCCTACATTTGTAAAAAAGGAGTCGAAAGGGAATTAGGGAATATGTGCTGAGATTGCCCTGAAGAGAAGCAGGTAGCTCACCCCGCAGTGGTTTCCGTTCATATACTCTGCAGATCCACCAACGCTCCTTGTGCTTGCACGCTGGCAGGAGTGCGTGTGTCTGGTCAGCCCACTGGTAGCCCCTCTGGCCAGGCACGGGGCTAAGTGGACCCCAAGGAAGAGAGAACACAGGGCCTTCCATAAGGGGCTTCCGCAGCATTTTTACCTACTTGTTTATATCTAGGACACAAACCTGTGCATGCACTTACTACTTTGTGGGGTTTTTTTTTCTTTTTTTCTTTTTTTTAACATAATTTGTCCATATTGTTTTTTTCCGTTGACATATTTTCATTTCCATTTGTTCATTTCTGGAACTGTTGTATTTTCAGTTGATTTCATAGGCGGACTTGACACATACTCCTACCGACAGCCCCCCCAGGAACATGTTGAGTTAAAGCCCGTAAAGCCCGTAGGTAAGGTTCTGGTCCTCCGGACCGCGTTAATCCTTCTAACTGGACTGAAAGCTAACCTTCTCCTGAAATAATTTTTGGCATCAGGTTACTAATGATTTAATTATATTTTAATTAGAACTTAATTAAAAATTAACCCGCATAAAACAGGCGCGTTAAGGACACTTTGTCATTGGTAACATACCCGCTAAAGCAAGGATTAGTAGATGTCACCGTGTCTGCCCTGTCGTGCCTCGGCTTAGCGCAAGGAGAGGCTCTCAGTGAAGGATGGAATTGCTTCCCTGCTGCCTTTTTAGCAAGAAAAGAGCTGGTTTATGGCTGCTGCTGCTGCATAAACCGTAATGAGATTAACCCGTTTATGGAAAAGGAGAAGCTTTTCCATTTGTCTAGCTACTGGAAGAAAAATGTTTGCTGAAAAACTGCTCGTCAGCTTAAAATCTGTCTGTCTGTAGAGTTTAACTGGAAGTTCATTATCCCTCCGCCATCACTTATTTGCTCCCACCATGAAGATCACACGTTTTCATAAAATCTTCCTACCCTGCTACCTAATGAATAATTTTGGATGCATATCGATTCATTTGATTTGGAATAAATTACGGTATGGGGAGACATTGTTAGTAGATATATTTTGGCAGAAGCTCAGATAACTTTTAATAGATGATATTTCAAAGTATTAGTGGTAAAAGAGAAGATATTCATTGGGAAATTCTTCTTAGATGCTTGTAAGTTGTTGCCCTGACGTTTTATGTCATTAAATTTACCTTTGGGCCTCTCATGCATCTTAAATGTAACATGAAATCCATGTGCAGCTAATTGACTGAAACTGATTTAATGACTTAGTGTATTTTACTTACCAGTTAACAGAATTAAAATGGGTTTGAAGGTTTTTCCTGGTGTGCACATGTGTGCATCCACTGGGAGGTTTAATTTAAAGTGGACACTTGCTAAACAGATTTTTTTGGGAGACATGACTTGACACCTGAACGTTGCTTACAGCTTTATTAATTTTTGCATGTTTTTAAAATATATTTTATTTATACTGCACCTTCAGTTTGTAGAAATAAAGACGGGCAAAATTTAGGTCAAATTTAGTGGGTAAACATTGTAGGATTATGAAGGCCTAAAGAGGAGAAAAGCCCTGTCTCGGTGTGATGGTGTATGTTAGAACAGGAGGAAACAGCATGTTAAGACAACAAAATGAAACAATGAACAGTTTGGCGTGGCATTAAGTACACCCTCTGCACTGGAATCTGCATTTTCAGTAATATTTCATTAAATGCCAATTTTGATGCATTTTCTGTGGGCAAGATGAGAATAAAATGGGGGTTTGACCATTCTGAATAAGTAGCTGGAGACTGAAAAAGTGAAATTGGTACCCAGGAGGAAGAAAGCCACAGCTACAACATTTACATACGCCTCTCCATAAAATATTTTAATCTCTAAACCCACATTGAGGTTAATTTTAAAGTATTAGGTGAATAGATGTTTATTACTTTCTTAGCAAACTTACTATAACTAAAGGAGAGGAAAAAAAGACATTTTCGCAAAAGACTTAAGCATGTGTCCATGCAAAATCTGTTCATTTGTTTTGCAGTAGAAAAGTCAAAGAATCTGAGAATTTGTTCTTTGACAGCAGATTTTGGCCAAGGATTTTGGGGTTGTTGGTGGCATCTTCCCATTTCCCATGTATAAGTATTCTTGCAGAGCTGCGAGGACACTTTCTGGCCTCTCTATTGCAACTAGAAATATAAAAGGGGAAGAGAAATTATACAGTGTTTTCTTCTTTATTGGCATTTTGGTTTTATGCACTGAAAGATACAGAGAGGATCTTTACCTAAACAGGGGGAAAAAGTCCTACCTGAAGACTTTGAGATCAAAGTCTCAATTAAAAGCCAAATTGCTGGAAACAATTTGAATGGTCAGTGGATTGTGCCAGAAATTTGCAGATCCTTATCTCTCTGCAGCACATCAGATTTCTTGACTTCTTTTATTAAGTCAATTGCTACCTGTATCAGATAAATCTAGTCCGAGAATCCATAGTAGCCTTAATAAATATGACTTCTGGTATCTAGGCTGTGAAAAACTTAATTTCTCTTCTCTTACAATTGAACATGAATAATGCTTGTTAAATACTTTCAAAGCCTTGGCAAAGGTTACAGATCTTTTGCCATCCTTACCACTTAACTCATGGGAAAAAATTAGCGTGATACTGTTTATAGCTGAAAGCTTGGCTATATTTTCCTTTTTCTCACCACTTCTGTTTCCCTTACTTCATTCATAAATAAACTAAACGGAGCCTATTGAAAATAAAAGGTTCTGTGGCCTCATCAAAACTATGTAGAAGACAGTCTCGTCTTGTTGAGTACTCACATTCAGTGTAATGTCTGCTTAGTGCTGCTATAATTAGTAATGATTAACAAGTCTAAGATTAGGTTTCCTTTTCACCCCCGAGAAGAGGTTAAATTTGAGCTTATTCTCACGGGGAACATTTCTTAATGCAAATATGAATGATCATAGCTTGGCTGTTTGCTCTTCATTCTGCCTATAACTCCATTAGGCTACGGAACAAGGAGAAGCAGGATCTCTGCCCTGAACTTAGGTTCAATTTAGATGTGTGTAAGGCAGGAGACAACAGAGGGAGTGAGGAAAAAAACTTCATGTTCTCATTGGCACTAAAGCACACGGACTATAAAGAAAAATGTTGTGTTTTCTTCTGTTTCAAGCACAATATCAACAGCCAGGTCACTTAGTAGTAATTAGAATTGCTTCATGTACCGCTACACAGAAAACAGACAAGCATGGGGATTAGAAGAGAAAGTTAAAAAAAATGTGTTTTGACTTGCATTAGGGTTTTTACCATTATTATCATCATTATTATTATGATGATGATGTTTGCAGAAGTTAAAGTTTACATGTGCCTTATTCCTGTTCGGATGAGTGCTTCTGATCCAGTGCTACTAGAGCTTTGGGCAACCCTGTCTGGACAGACACTGAATCCCTGTTTCCAAGTAGGGATGTCCCTAGCAGCTCTAGGGACATTGCGTATTGCTGCTCGTGGGACTGATTCGGTGTCTGAGAAACTCTGCCAGGAGAGAGGTCACCTCTCTGTGATGGGTCTGTGTGGCCCTGTCCTGTTTGTATCTTCTCCCGAGACTCCACCCACTGTAAAATTGCTACGAAAGACCATCTCGGGTTCCCAAATTTACACAAGTGAATGTGGTTTACAGGGAGTAATGTGAGAATACACAGATTCAGCAGCAGGGTGGTTGTGGTGAGAACTATAAACAGTCAAGTGAGCTCAAATACACGTCATGTCTGAATTTTATCACCTGGTGAAAATACATCTTACGCTGTTAAAATATAATATGCTAAAAAGAATCTATTATTATGTGAGCTTCAGACGGGTTTCTCCACTTGAGGGATTTTTCCCCAAATGTTTTTTGCCTTTGTGGTATGCACGATACAAAGCTTCTCCTTTCTACCCAGCTATTCATTCCTGACCTTAATTGTGGTTCTTACAGCCAAGGAAATTAGTGACCAGAGGTGCTTTATCCTTATTTAATTCATTATTTAGTTCATTAGTTACAAACCTGTCAGCTGGTACGAATTTCCATCTCACAAATTAGAAGATAAACAGACTAGGTTTTAATGCGTAAGTAATTCATATATTCTGCTTTTTAGGTCGAAGTAAGTAATGAACACGGACTCAAGTCTTCTGCAGCTGTAGCTGAAGAAACAGATTTTAGAAGAAAAGACCAACCTTGTGACTCATCGTTCTGGAAGAAACCCACCATCCGTTTCTCACGGCGCGTGGATTGTTCTTCCCACAGGCTCAGTGTCATTATCAGCGTCGTTATTTCGTAGATCTTTGTAGATGATCTTGAATTTTTTGAATAATTTGCTTATATGGACACTTGTAAATTGTAAATTTTTTCCTTTTTTAATTTCAATATTTTTACGACATTTAGTGTTACGGCATGAAAACAAAATAACCTGTGAAATCTAGGAGAAGGGTGCGTCTTTCTCAAAAAAGTCAGTATTTTTTGACTGATAGAATCATACTGTGCCTGGTCAAGATTGTGTCAGTAAAAAGTAATTTTGACTCCAAAATATGCAGCCGGAGTCAAACCCTCACAGTGTACAAGAGATCATTTTGATGCTGTATTTAGAATTCACAATGTCCACTCCTTGCATTGTATGAACTGCTGTGTGCAGTAGGAATTGATCTATGACTCTTCTCACCCAGATGTTCCAGCATTAATGTACTCATCTAATTATTGCAATTCATATATGGCTCCTTCTCCTTTCCTAACCTCTTTTGCCCACCACCAGTATCCGTCTCTGATTTGAAGAGAAGTGGGACGACCGCTCTGTGGATGTCGGTCTCTGGGATCCTGTACATCCAGGGCTCTTCAGATGTCTGTGATTTGCACATTTTTAAACTCCTGTCCTCCCACCTCCCAGGAAGAAGCCAAACATGAATGTACAGTACAAGGCACCAACTGAAGCCTTAGAAGCCTCTGGGGACTAATTTTGCTCTTAATTTAAAAGTATACAAGCAAACCTGAAAATGCGTGTAAAAATTTGTAAAGTTATTTGTAAATACTTCTAGACAAAGAACATGTATGTAACTCTGTGGTATTTTGTTTTCTATTCTGTCACCACTAGCATAAAGTGATACACAAAGCTATTTTCTCTGGGGAACTGGCAGTCTTTTTAACAGAACACTCTGTTTCTTTCTTCTTAATTACTATATAAAATGTTGTGCACAGTTGTACGCCCCAGAGAGTTCCGTCTCTCGGCAGAGCCTCTGTGCCTCAGCATTCAGCGGAAAATTCATCAGGGTGTGGGGGCTGTTTCTGGTTTCACGATTTCTCATTTTGTGGTTTGTTTGGTGGCACTGTCAGGAAGGATGTTACTTCAGATACATGTATCTCTACCTCTCCACCAGAAGCTCAACAGAGGTCCACGAAGTTCCTTCATAAATATCCTAAACACGCTTCAGCTGGTAATTTCTGGTCCAACAACATTTAGATCCTAAATTTGCAGTCTTCTCTTGAATCATGTATTTTCAAGCCTGAGAAGATGAGAGCTAGGAGGCAGCTTGTCTTGATTCTTTACCTTCTAAAGATTGTGTTTGTTATTTATTGATACAAACCTCACGGGGATGTTAATATATACAAAGGAGGTAAAGTCTGTCATGACAACAGGCTGGATGGGGCTTTGAGCAACCTGGTCTAGTGGGAGGTGTCCCTGCCCATGGCAGGGGGGTTGGAACTCAATGATATTTATTTAAGGTCCCTTCCAACTCCAAGCATTCCATGATTCTATGATTTTTAGGTGACAAGGCTCTTGTGGTGCATCCAGATGTTTCCCAGCTAAATAAATCAAAGACCTCACCATCCTTGGAGAGAACACAACCTGAACACAGGTCAACCTTCCCTGAAACCAAGTGTGAAGTAAACGTTAAGACAAAGTCAACAGAAATGACAACTGAATAAAACCCTTTCCTAGTATTCCTAGGACTGGATGTACCTCAAATGGTACAACATTGCGTGTGAAGTCAGACAGTGCCAAAAGGAGGGATGTTTTGTATGAAGATAACACCATCTAGCCTCATGTATTTGTGTGTTCTCTTATACACTCTTTTCCCCTCTGTTCTAGAAGACTGCAAAGTACCAGGTTTGTTCTATCTTGAAGAACTCAGCACTAAAAAAAAGGTAGCTTTTCACAAAATTAATGTGAATTATATAATTTTTGAGGCATCATGAAGGAGATACAGTGTGAATTGCTTTATAGCTGTACTATTTTAATGAGGTGAAAACATTTTTATCTCCTTCCGTAATATTTTACTTCTGCTTAGCGTGAGAGATTATTTCATTCCTTTACATCATGCCTTAAGTGGTAATGATGTCTACCTACCTAGGCAGTGCCAGCAGCCCTCTGTGTTTGTGATGAGTCCGGAGCTCAGGATATCTCAGCAACCATCAGTGTCTGACAGTCTCCAGAAGCTACCTTGCTTCAACGTTCTCAATAACAGAGAGAGTTGGGATGCAGCCATCTCACATGATGATTCCTATGACCAAATCCCATTTGGGCTATACATTTCAGCATTAATTTCCCTGCATTAATTATTACGCGTGCTGGCAGCCCAGAAAGCCAACCGCATCCTGGGCTGCATCAAAGGAAGCGTGGCCAGCAGGTCACAGGAGGTGATTCCACCCATCTACTCTGCTCTCATGAGACCCCACACGGAGTACTGTGTCCAGTTTTGGTGTCCTCAATACAAGAAGGACATGGACCTGTTGGAACAGGTTCAGTGGAGGGCCACGAAAACAGTCAGAGAGCTAGAGCACCTCTCCTATGAAGACAGGCTGAAAGAGTTGGGGTTGTTCAGCCCAGAGAAGAGAAGGTTCCGGGGAGACCTTAGAGCCCCTTCCAGTCCCTAAAGGGGCTCCAGGAGAGATGGGGAGGGACTCTTGATCAGGGAG
>JAOXJK010000012.1:122773830-122788663 GCA_025774025.1 Xenus cinereus
AAGGAATAAAACCACTAACAGCAAAAAAATGGCCTACAGTTTAAGTACAATTACAACTAAACTGTAAACTTTTTGTGCCCCCACCCTTTTTTTAAAATAAATGTTAGTTTGGAGGCTAAGCGTATATTGAAAAACAGCCAATACATCACATTTTAAAAACTAATTTAAAAGCTGAAAAACAGTACTTCAATGTAGGTTTTTGTGTAACTAATAAAATTCTATTGACTTGGATTGGGATTAGCTTTTCACATCTTCCACTGATGTTAAAGCAGAGCGAGACCAAGCCATTTCCCATTGAGAATATTTGAAAATGAAGAGAAAAGGAGCCCTCACACTCTTTTTAAAAAAAAAACCAAAACATAAAATTCAGTCAATTCTGTACCTGCTAATATAATCTTGACTGTTGTAGCTCACTTTACATTAGTAAAACTGCCAATATTTTATAGTGTTGATTAGGTGTCAAAAGATGAAAATCAAAATACACAACCATCACAAACAACAGAAGCAACTCCAGCTTATTAGGAGGGGTTACCTATGACGAACCCAAAAGGATTTTCTGCCTTTCACTCACCTGAAGTACACATACCACCTAAAAAACCTGTCTCTCCGACCATAAAATTATGACTTAAGCAATTCAGTTGAACGTTGTGAAACGTCAACAGAAATTTCGCAGTCGTTCTGCAAACCACAAGAAACCCTCGTCCCGATACCGAGACACGGGCTGCACCTCACACAGCGAGCAGTTTCCAAGAGACAAACGAGATTAATTGTCTTATATAAAAGTGAGAGAGCTCTTTGCAAGATTCAGGTTGAAGGCACAGACTTAACAATCACCACGAATAAAGACAAAGACAGACAAAAGAATAACGACATCGGTGCCCTGGGGATTGAAGATTAGGAAAGTTAATTACTGAATTGCAGCAGCTGACTGGTCCTCTGAATGCCACTGCCTGCGCCTTCCCTGCTGCTGGAAAGTCGGCAGCCAGGGCAGAAGAGGAATTCCTCACTGCCAAGGAGAGCTTCTACCATGGTAACACAGAATCATACAATGGTTCGGGTTGGAAGGGTCCTTAAAGATCATCGAATCTTTAAGGTTTAACAGTTTAAGCACTACTCGTGACTGGCTCTAGAATTGGGCAAAGTTTTTCAAAGTATGACAATTTTTATCAAGGCTAGCTGAAAAGAAAATAAATCAGTAGAGAGGAAAAAAAGAAAGACAATTTACATTTTTATTCAACCTGAATACAGAAGATCTTTACCAAATCTTAAGGATTGTATATAAAGCTCAGTGAATCTCCATTCCTTTCCTCAATGCAAATTTTACTTGAAAATGTGTTGATTATTATATGAAAAAAACTACCTTTCTTGCTCTAAGGAAATTAAATCTTCAATAAGGATTCAGAGCCTTCCCGGTGTTCTTGGGAAGAAATAGCTTTCCTAGAAATTCAATCTTTTCTTAATAAAGCTAACAATCATATAAATACTACAAAATAATTAATATAACCTTTCAAGTGTTCTTCCCACCTTTTTTCATGTTATAAATTAAGCTAATGTTTACTTTAAAAATCTGCTCTATTTATAGTTACCAGTGCAACGAAATAGGCAAAATGGTATAACATACTAATGTAGATCCCTTACCTGCACCTCTAAAGGTACATTTAAATCTACTTATAGATAAGTGAGAATAAACTTGTTTCACTAACTGTAACATATATTTGAAGGGAGGCCTAAATGTCCTATTATTGTGAATTAGTTTATTTGAGAGTCTCTCTCTCTCTAGAATTCCTTCTGAGTCTAAACTTTAGTCATGAGACTTCTAAAAATGATCACATTTATGTCATCTCTTTGTTCAACATTTAATGGTAATGGACACTCTGGGCTTTTGGAAGGAATTATTCTTACTTTATTGCAAGTCCCACACAGCCACAAAGCTGTAGGTACAATGAATAAATGATACTGTTCTCACCCCAAAGAACTTGGGAGTTTAAGACCGTAACACAACATAGAACAGGAAAGGGTGTCAGAAGCCTGAATCTTTAGATAAGAAATGATTCTTTATCAGAAGCCAGCAATCAGCTACTTATTATCTGGCTCACAGTTAACACACTGAATGCCAATGGAAAACTACGAAAATATGAGCCTCCCTGTCATTTTTATCTCTGAACAGTGACAAAAACAAGAACAGACTGTTCCTTAGTAATTACCTCTAATGCCTTGTGGTAAAATATCTTAGCAACCCTGGAATATTCTGAAGTCTTAAGATCCACACCACCTCCTGGAAAAAGTACCCTGAAAGGCAACATCCAAGAATCTGATTAGCAACGGTGATCAAAGGGAAACCCGGACAATGTGCACAGAGAAAGGTGTGACAGTGGTTTTAAGGGTAGGATCCGGGTCTAGGTTAAGACATCCACATTTCAGAAATCTACAGCCAGGAATCTAAGCTTCCCTTATGGACAGCAGGGATCTAGTCAGGAAAGTCACTGGAGACTCAAATAGGTTTTCTAGAGCGGACACCCACCTGGCCAGTAGGTTGAACAACCCTGGAGGCTTCACTGGCTGTACTTATTAGCACTCCATTAGTTATGTGAGTTTAGACAACTATCGCACACACAGACAGCTAAGTTTAGGTGTCTTAGTTTTTAACTGAATCATATCCTAGGGTTCTTCTACTGAAGAATGGTCACTATCACAAGGGAGTAACTGAGCCCAGTGCAACGTAAGGAAGGGGAGAGTAAACAGAAAATACACAAAACATACAGGTTTCAGCTGGTATACAAAAGGGTCTGTCAAATCCTGCCCTGACTCTTAGCTGGCTCTCCCTACTACTTTAAAATCCTGGCCTCAATCTTAATTCGTCCTGTTCCATTTCATTAAAGAAGAATTGTGGCCCCGGCAGAGTGACCTTCTTATTGCAGACAACACATATCAAAAAGGTCCTATAAAAAAGGAAAAAAGTATGTTTGGCTGTAACCTTTGGTCTCACAGGATCTAATACAGCTGAAGAAGAAAAAGCAACCTCAGAGACAACTTCAAAGAATTAGTCCTCAATTTTTATTCGCCCCCCCCAAAAAAAAAAACCCAACCAACCAAAATATCAGCAATGGCAATTCTCTGTGTAGCTCCCCAAACCCAAACATCACAACACAGAGTCTAGCAGAGATTTCACACGTACAGGCAATGACATGGAAAGTAACCACGTCCCGTCAGAGACAGTAACACGAAATAAAGGAGGTGTCTTTTGGCTGTAACTGGAATGGTACCCGCAGAACCAAATGTGTGAGCACTCCTTGACCCACTGCAGCAGAACCCCAACTAGATTTACTCAACCCATATCCATCAATTGCTGATTTTTTATCAAAACGGCTGAAAGATTTACTCTACATTTCTGTGGTCTGGAAATGGACAAAAGCCACCAATTATTCAGTGGAAAAGTAGAGCACTATTCACAAAAATATAAATTTCTCCTGTGCCAACATAGAAAATGAACATAGTTGAAGGTATTTTCAAAACAGGCCAGATTATAGATTTCTACAGAGATCTAGTTAGACAAATGAGGCAATCCTTATGTGGAAGTGGGAGAAAATTCACTTCACCTGTTCCTTTTGTTCAACCCCAAAAATGGCCAACATGAATTAGGAAAAACAATTGTCATTTCTCCTAATGCAAAAAGGAAATAACTCATTAAGTAGCAATGATAATGGCTTGACATTGTCATAAGCAGACTGAAATGCAGCAACCCATATTCCAGTATCTCTGACTAGAGCTGATGATGTTCACTGTGAAATTCAAAGGCTCGGGAGTACATTGCTGTGTTCATAAAATTCTGTCTCTACTATAGTAAATTTCATGATTTCAAGAAGGTGGTCTTCAATGATAAATAATTTCCAACTGCAAAGAACCTGGAGCCAAGCTCTTACAACATGAAAGATCAATATATCTCTTTCTTATTCTAAGTTTCCACAGAATTAAAAGTCCTTCCCTCCAGAGATTTTACTTGTTGTGTACACACAGCTACACGGTGGCAGCCAGTAGCCAGCAGGGCAACAAGAGGAAATACAGACCATCCTTAGTCACCTACATAGCACAAACCCAGTGCCAGTCACTGCAAAGACAGAAGGATAAGGGAACTGGATCTACTTGCCTAACACCCTCTTCTGCTTTGAGGGAGAAAGAAATGGGAGACCCCATTGGTCTTTTGGCACCCAAAGAGAGGCTGGCAGCCATGAGAAAGGAATGAAATAATTCATTTTGCCTCCAACATGAGAAGCCACATAAAGTGTCACCGTCTTATCCTTGCTTATACCACAAGACTGTAGAGACTCATGTCTTAAGAGAACAGGGCGTGCCGAAGAGGTCAACGCTCTCCCCAGACACCCACAGGTCTAAATCTACAAGCTCTACACCTGTTGATTAGCATTCTAGTATATACATAAGCTTAACAAAAATATTCACAGTCTAAGATGCTCATCTTATGACTACAAGTAGCGCAATCACATGCTGTGGCTCACACACCATCAAGCCTGTGAAGCCCAGCATCAGCTGATTTAACTCCTCTAAAGAGCGCTTGTAGCACAAGGCAAACGTAAAAGGTTTTGACTTTCCTTAGTCCACAATTAAAACGCCTTAAATTAGATCACATTATCCCAATTTAAAACGTAGGAAGAACACGTGGGTGGACGGTTGCCATGGGTCAGCTGAAAAGTTAGAAAGGCCTAAGCCACAGAATCCCAACAAGCAAGACGGGCCATTCAAGCAGCAAGAGAGAAAGCACAGAAAGAGAAAAGGGCAGAAGAGATGGGAAATCAGAAACTTTTATGATAGAGGAGAAAAGGAGAAGGCTGGAACAGGGAAGAAAGGGTAGGAATAGTGATGAAACTCACAGCAGGTGCTACTAAATATCAAAATTAAGGTGATCACTCAAACGAGGAAAAGGAAACATTTAACAAAGAGGAAGCGGGCTATTTCATTTGTAAAACTGTTAACCGAGGAGCCTCGGCACCGTTGCTGATTATCTGACACGTGCTCCTCCAGAAAGAAAAGGCAGCAGACACACATCGGATGAAATAGCGCTCTCTGTCTAGAGCATATTTAGGTGTCTGCAGTGCTCGGCACAACCTCTCAGGAGAGCAGAAAAACGGTGTACTCGATAATATGACAGAGCTCAAAACCAGAACTATCCCGTCTTTCAACAGAAAAATCAGTGCTGAAAACTTACCCATTAATAGAGTGGAATATTTTATCATACTCTTCATCTGTAAGA
This sequence comes from Xenus cinereus, assembly GCA_025774025.1. Taxonomy (NCBI): domain Eukaryota; kingdom Metazoa; phylum Chordata; class Aves; order Charadriiformes; family Scolopacidae; genus Xenus; species Xenus cinereus. The sequence continues at coordinate 122,779,094 of JAOXJK010000012.1, forward strand.
TTTAATCTGAAACAGCAAGAAAACAGTTACAGAACACAGATGAAATATGCATATTTAACCTCAAAAATGTCATCCTTATTGAATGGAAACACAGAAAATGTGTAGAAAGCATGCTTTAAAGGGAGTAAAATAGTCCCAAATCAAATGAAACATTTCTCTCGAAACAGCTCAGTAGAGACTGAGAATCCACAGGCTGCACGTAGAAGCCTAGCTGGAGCAGCACAGGATTAGGTACTCTGAGACCCCTCTGCAGACACTCGTTAAATTTAACATTTACATGAGTAGCGTGGTTAATATTTCCTGCGGACCGGCAACTCCGGTTTCCAGTTGACTCCAAGAAGGGCAGAGCTGCAAACGGCAGGTCACACCCATTCTCCAGAAAAGATATACTCGAGAGGTGGAAAGATGAAAAAGACCTCAGCACCAGCAAAACATCAGCAAACCAGTATGATGGCCACACTCACGCAGAACTGATACACTGGTTGTGTTCAAAGCATCCAGCTTTGCTGCATTTAACTTAATTGCCCGAATTAAAAGCCTTCGTTCATCTATGAAGCTTCTGGTCAGCAACCATTCTGAAAGCTCCACCAGCTACGTGAGGAACATTGGCTTCTAATTCAGGCACTTACCTGGTGCCCTTACTGGACTGTATAGAGACATCCTGTTGCGATTTTCTGATTTTCTGCAGTGGCATTACCATCATTTTTAACTTCTGCCAATTATCATTTTAACATCTGACTTCAGCGCATTTGCTATTTTATAAACAACTGTTGGCTATGAAGCATTGTCAGTTGTGTTCCTTACTCTGCTGCTTTTTACCCAACAACCTAAATACAACACCACATGGAGTTAGTGACCCACAGTTTGAGCAGAACTGGATTTTGATTTCTTCAAGAACTACTGCTGGCTTTCCTCCATTAACTGAATTCTGGGACTACAGAATGTGATAAAAGGCAGTATGTATATATATACCTAGATAACTATGTGTGTTTGGGGGCACTATTAATTTGATTGAATATAGCTAACTTCAAAAAACACCGATGTAAATTATGGAGCGTAATTTTACAGGTAAAAAAAAAAAAAAAAGGGTATTTCTGAATATTTGAAGGTTATAAGAAGAAATATTAAAAATTTCATGTTCCAGTCTGCTTTTATTCTGATTACTAAAACAGCCTGTGAATTGTGGAATCTTCAAATAGTGTTTGAGGAGCTCTAAACACACAGAAAAGCAGCACAACTGCTTTCTGTGCCTTTAAGATGATACCCTTATATCAAACCATTATTACCCACTTGTAAGGGTATAAAAAAATCTACCTTATTGGCACAACTCGGGCACCGGCAGATTCCAAAAACTTCACATACGAAGCTGCAATATAAGAACTTCCAAATCTGTGGAACTTCTCGAAGTGACATTCCTGTGACAATACCCCTGGGGGGTCCAAAAAAGAAAGTTAGCACCACACAAAGAGCAAACGCTACGCACCCAAAGGAAAATTAAACTCCCATTTCCTATATGCCTGGTTACAGTGTTACATTTATTGCCTGACAGAATTACAAACAATTTAGACAACGGGGTATCAATTCCGATGCCTGGTCACAAGGTAGCGAATACACACACGTTATCAACTGTGCTGACTCGATTTTCCCTGCTTTAACTATTTAGGAGTACGGCTTCTCTTAAGTAAATATAGCGTAACACCGTTTATAAAAGCTTTAACCAACCCTACGCTACAGGTGCCCTTTGATTCCACACAGAAGCCGGCAGGGTTTCACGTCGGAGCCGTTCCCTCCCTCAGGACAGCGAAGGTGGGGTGCGAGGCCGCCCTGGGCCGGCCGGTAACCCCCGGGCAGCGGCCACCGGCAGCTGAGGGACCGCCACCCTCCGCCCCCCGCCCCTTACCGATAATGGGCCTGTCGTTACGCTCCGCCGGGCGGCTCCGGAGGGAGGCTGCGACGGCACCGCGGAGTAGAAGGAGGAAGAGGACGGCGGCCGGGAGAGGAGGAAGCCCTGCGAAGCGCCCCATGGCCACGTCGCCCGTCAGCACGGACCGCTCCCCTCAGCGAACGGCCCCGCGCCCCCGCCAAAGCCCGCCCAGCGCCGCGGGGCACGCTGGGAAATGTAGTTCCGGCGCGCTGCGGCCTGTGTGAAAAGATGGCGGCCTTCCGCCTGAGGGCCCCGCCGAGCACCCCCCCGCAGAGGAACTGACAGACGAGGCTGGTTCAGCTCCAAGGTTTTATTAATATAATGATGTTAATACATACAAAATTAAAAAAAAAAATAGTATTGTGCATTACATTGTGCTTACAGCCAGTAGTAAATTATATTTGCAACTTACTTTTGTTTTTTTAGAGGCACTCCTGATACTCTTAAAAGAATAATGCACTTAAAAATTTTTTACTTTTTTTTTGTTTTAATGACTCTGCCCCTCACAGGCACCGAACTACCACCATTCATACCAATACTTCTGCAATTCATTGTGAAAATGTCACAATTATCTCGTGTCCTTATTATTAGCAGCAGCAATTATCCCTTTGCGTAGAGTTCCCGCCTTCTCTATAACATGTAAACATTATAAAACATAATCACCAGTTCATGAAAAAATAACTGCACTCAGTGCTCTAACTGTTGTCTTATGCATACACCTTACCATTTAATAACAGACTCTGGATACTTCTGAAGGCATTTAGGATTTTATATTCATAGAGCTGGTGTAGTCAAAATGAAGGTCTTTTTTTTTTTTAAAAGCAGCTAAATTTCGTCCATGTGCTTATAGATCTGCAGTCAAATGAAGTCCCTGATACATAAACCAACAATGATTAGAGATTGCTTTCGTAGGAAAAGTTTGAATTTTCCTGTTCACTGAAACACAGTTCATTCCTTTACGCAGTTCACATTCGAGGATTAAAATTGAAGAGGCGTAAAATGAAGACAATAGCTTTAGTTCTCCAGTTCATAAATGATTTGGAGTTGAGTTACACACTCGAAGAATTGCCAGATGCCTGACTACTTAGCTTATTTTCTTATAAAGAAGAATTAGCACTTCAATGAACTCCTCTATTTAAGGAGCTTTTATATCACAAAATAGTTCAATCTGAGAAAAAGAAAGATGTATGAAATATATGAATACGTGAAAATGTATCTGAAAAATGTTTCTTTAAATTTAGGCTCGATATCAAAGATATCCTGAAAGAGAAGAATGAAAAATGCAACTTGAGAAAATGAGGGAATCAGAATGAAAAAAAAATATTTTTAAAAAGCCCTTGTCGGTTTTGAAATAATTTTGTACCTGGCATTGGCCTTACCACGGCAGAAGAACTACAGCCAACAAGTACTCTGTGGACCTGTCATAGATGTTCCTCTTGCTTATAAGGAAGACCTTCCAGTGGCTTTTGCATTAATACAGTATTAATGATAATCTAAAAGAAGACATTTCTGATTTACTAAGATAGTCTCATTTCTTCCCCCTAAGCATAAATTAATATAACATCCCAATGTCCTAAAGATTCCGAAGTTAGCATTTCTAGCTACCTGAGAAACAAAATATTTGTTACGGGTTCATTTATATGAAGATTCATATGGAATGCTTAAATCCATAATGGTTATGGAAAGACCCCCTGGCTTATTATAAAAGAGAGTTAAAAACTAGGTAGATGAATTCTAGCAGTTGGTGTAATTAACAGAGCTTTGAACAAAAAGCTGAGTGAAAAGTAAAATAATGTTTTAGATTATTAAATAGTGGGGATTGCAGGACGATACTGCTATGCAACGTGAGTGATAGCTTTTACACACATGCAGTCTTCATACCCAAATCATGTGCCTTAAAAAGATAAAAATCTGTTTTGATTAAGTACAGGGTTTGGATTTTTTCATTACTCCTACAGAAATAAAGAAAAGGGCTCAATGGAAATTTAAAATTGTATTTTCTGTTGGGCACTGGAAGAAATCAACTGGAGACTTGCCAATTAACTTTTCTGAAAATAAAATGAAGATACCCAGCGTCTCCTACACTGATGTCCAAAGTGACCCACAAGCAGCCTTTACACCACGCAACAAATACTTCTCAAGTTCAGATCCACTAAGGATAACATACTTCACCCTCTAGAACATATAGATACTGTAAATAGCTAACAGCTCTTGACTTCTGTAGTGCTCTACAGCTGGAATTAAAGGTGATGGTAAGCTGAGCTGCTTATAGCTTGTGCATAGACAGTATCTCTTTGACGAAAATCAGAATTTTCAAGGTTGTTTTGACTGTTTTACCAGTTCCTCCTCCTGATTCATACTGTCCTTTGAAGAACAGGTACATGTTTTCCCTATCTTCCTCTATAAAATTGGACAATTACTGTGTCAATTAGCACAAAAAGGGAAGCTGCACAAGCAACAAAGATTAAGACAAATGTCTCATTATTGCTGACTAATTTTCCATTTGACACAAACTAACAAAACAGCCCTTTTCCCTGTGAATCAATCCAAAAAGCAGCCTCTTTTCACTCTCTATAGATTAGCCCTGTAGTCATACTTCCCCAACAAACCAGTCTACCCCATTCACGTCCTGTTGGCTTTTGTACCCCATCATCCTGACAGGCCAGGATACGAGACCTAAGGACAAGGTTCTGGATTGCATTATTACGGATGAGTTGTCTCCAAAGGCTTAAGCGGAGCACTATCGACCTCTGATACCCAATTCACTATTCAGCTTTTTTGCATAGAAGTTAATCCATTACAAACAGTATTGCAAAGACGTAAAATTCATTAATCTCGTCAGACATAGGTACTGATAGACTCCAGTTAGTATAAAAGTGCGGTCAATATAGTACCCAGTGCCCTGCGAAGACATACGGGTTTCATTTACAACCATTTCAAGTTTACATGAAAGATTTCATATTAAACTTATTTCCATTTCCAGTGTTCAGGAATTGATACAATACTCCAGTGAGATTATTCCTGGGCAACCAGTGAAATGCTCTGAAGATAATCTGCAGATGCCATTATAAAGTCAGTCCATTCCTTGGCCAGCTCTTCCATGGAGGCTTCCTCCCCCCCGTATTCCCGTGGGAGAATGCTGACCGGGAAGTGTTCGGTCAGACTCTGCATGTAGTTATTTCCGTGCATATACACCTAAAACAAAACGTGAAAAGCGTGTAGTTGGGTATGAAAGCGAGACTACTGAGGCAGCAAAGAAACTCCGGGCAAGAGCTGAAGCCACCAGCTTGGTTAGACTAAGCCAGTTCATAACGAGCTCCTTCAATGAAGAAAGTAGCACCATGACCGCGGACTACAACCGGGGAACTGCATTTCATGCAGCTGCAAGCCCAGGAGCTGAAACTGACTCCACGCTTGTTCCAGACTGGTTTAGAGTCACCCATGAGGGTACACACCACATCCCTACAGCTAAAGCGAGCTTTAGGAGGCAGGGAAGGCTGGGGTTTGGTCTTGTTGTGACAAATAACCATGTCATTTCCAAGAAAAGACCAGGGTTTGGCTCCTGGCCATTACTATCTGGTCCTGCCACATGTTTTTAAAAACAACATTATGGAGTATGTGTGTAGGTTCAGACAGGTGCCAAGGAGGATATTCAGAAGAATCTACATTTCAGTTCTTATGTTTCAGTTCCAACTGAAATTAGATCCCCGACCACACCTCCACTTTAACCCTTGTAATGCTGCAGTTTTGGTTCTTTTCTTGCTTTATTGTAGCTATTTTGGAGCCTTGTTCATTACTTCACCTCAGAAACTTCTTTAGGCCTCTTATTAACACTTGACTGGAATTTTCTGCAACTGTTATTACACAAAGACTACAAGAATATGCACTCAAAAGGTAGTTGCCCGACTTTTATCCAACACTTCCTCATCAGGAAGTAAGATAATGAGTGAATAGTAATTATTCCTATGAAAGTATGGGGAACTGGCCCTTTGAGTTTGGGATTTTTTTCAGATCATACCTGAAACTCTAAGGCAGAAGACAAGCCAATCTGCTTCTGTTCATTCCACGAACTGGGACATCTGGTTTGTTTCCTTTTAGACATTTACTGTCCATCCACCCTCTTTTCTGCTTTTTGAGTTCTACTCTGAGATATTCTGAGCTGGACCAGGTGACAGGGGCTTGTTTCACAGGTATTAAATGTGGGAGAAGAATGGCCACAGCATCAGGCTGCCTGAACATACTCTTTTAATCATCTTTTCAGGGCAAGGGACTGACTGCACAAGGCTGGCAGAAACAATCCTGCCTCTCTCTGGTATCAAAACACACACGCAAGGAAAAGGGGACTGGCAAACAACAGCTAACAGTGACCAGGAAAATCTGGATCTACTGTCCTACAGTGCAGTGGCTACTGAAAATGCACAAGATCCATGTGCTGAGACAAAGAGGCTTCAGAGTGGGAATAAGAGTAGGCAGAGCTGCTTGTTTTGTACCTTAGTCCTGCTGTTAACAATTCACAGTATTTCCTTCTCTGCCAGCTGAAACCTCCAATACTCATCCTATGCTACAAAACCCAGAATTCTTGGTGTGTTTTTGCATCCAAACACAACAGGGTTTTGAGATTTAAAACTGCAAAACAATTTAAAACAACCAAAAAGCCATTTGGAAAGAAACTCTGAACTTAAGCCTGACCTATTTTTGATGCGTAAATGCCTCTGCAGGTCTTTCAGAACTAAAAAGTTGTCATCTATTAATTCTGCACAACTTGGAGCGTAACGTCCCTGTTCAGTGACAATTTCTCACTGTCATTAATAGGCAGAGCATTGGGAAATGTGGGACCTGTTTCTTCCTAGTCCTGCAGAAGAATTGCTGTGTGACCTCAAGCAAATCATTTAACCTCCCTGTGTCACAGTGGTTTTTATCTTTAGAGTGGCGCTAACAGCAATCAGTTGCGACTCTCACGTTATTGATAACTGCAAACGCTTTCCAATTAGATTCCAGAGGGCTGTGTGGCACTAACACACAAAAATGATTTATGCTCTTCAGTGCTCAGAAGTAGCAGATCCTAAGGGAAGTGCTGCAGATTGTCATGTAGGGGTTTTGTGGCAGAAAGAAATATTTGTGTGCACTCACCCGTTCTTTTATTTTTTCAGTGAGAAAAGGCTTAATTAGAGCGAAGACTGGGTGGAAGAATAAAGGCTCATTAATCAAGTGGATACCTCGAACTTTTAGTGGAAAGGAATCCTGTGAACATAACATGAAAAACAGCATAAGAGAAGGAAAATATTATTGAAAAGATTCTATTTTGTTAAGGACAAATCTGTGAAAAACTATCTAGTCCATAGGTTAGGGTACTCCTCCTGACCTTGTAACAGCTGCACTTTGGAGTGTTCTTAGTTTAAACTGCCCCAACAACGCTTAGAAAAATCACATCTTGTTCCTCCTATTAGAAGGAACAAACTCCCCCCAAGAGCCCCCAAAAAACGGTATGAGGATAGGCTATTAAAAAAAAAAAAACAACCCACCAAATTACACGTAACTTATGTACACAAAGCTTGTGCTCAGCCTTTCCTCAGAGGTACAATTCTTCACAGCAGAGATTCTGCTGTTAATTTACCCAAAAGCTCTCTAGCCACGTGCTTTCATTGGCAATTCACAGCCTGAAGGATTATATGTAAATATAGATAAATATAAATCATTGAAGCTACTAACTCTAAGTTAAATAAATTATAAATATAATTTAGAGACCTTATAAATATAGAGCCTTGAAATTACTGGGAATTTGCCCAAGTCAGAAGTTCGCCTTTACAAGATTACTGTTGTAATGAAAATTAAAAATTATACCTGCTATACAGCCTTTATAATATGAAATACGTCTATTTGCATTCGAGATTCATTTAGAAGTCCCAGACCTTTGCAAGTTCAAAGAAAATATGGCAGTGCTCAAAGACAGAACTATGCAATGGGAAAAGTAGAGCTTCCATTCACATCCTAAGTGACACTACCTCTGCAGCCAGAGGTTTTCTGCTTATAAAAATGGTACTTCTCACAGCTCTCCCCACTATACAGCAGCTCTTCTCACACTATTTCATGCACTCTTCCATGGATTAAAAAGAAAACCAAACCCCAACACCACACATTTCTGAAGTGCAACTTGTTTTAGATTTTAATGATAAAGAACTTAAAACTATTTGATTATAGGCTGATTGCATGTTATTATGTGTTATCATATACTTAAAGGCTACTATCATGTTTTTCAAAAAACAGTTTAGTTTTGCTTGGGCTAACAGATTTTTTTAAGATGATGTCACTTACTAATGTTACTATGCCTTAGTATGTATTTCCTTTCTATTAACTTCTGTTTCTTCATAAAGGATAGTAATTTACAAGACACATTTCTTAAGAAAAACACAGGGTTGAAACTAAGGTTTCCTTAATTTTTACTTATAAGCATATTGAACAACACTAAGACAATCTCTGGGTGAAATATATGAAATCAATTAAAGTGATGAAAGAAATCTGAAAAATAGAAAAGAGCTAAACTTACTTCTCAGAAAAAAAACCTGACACTGGCAACATAAGATTCTTTTCTGCCTTTTTTCAATAGCTATAATAAAAATTTAGAAGCTTGAAAAACATGCAAAAAAGCTTAAACAGGTCAAGATGGAAACATCACATTAAAATAACTTCCTGGTTCGAGATAATGGACTGAATCCTTAAGATGTAATTGTAAATCCTATTCTATCTCTTTCTGTTCTATTTCAAGGTTAAAAAAATTACTAGCAACCCCTTTACTACCTCAGAAAATTGACTGAAACACTCTCACATGTCCTGTTCTCATGAGATCTGGCCCAGGATCATATGAACATCAATAGTTCTTACTCTAGATGTGAGAAGTTGGGAATAGCTGGTGGTTTCACTGAAGTTTTACGACTTTACAAAAAGGAAGAACAGCTGAAGTTCTGGTGATATTAGTTCAGTGACTAAGCTTTGACTGAACCTCAGATATGAACCTTAGCAAATCAGAGCAAGAGATTATCTCCCTGGCTCATTTCCACATCATAACAGTTTTATCACTACTGATTTTCAACCCAACTTCTGAAGGAAAATGTGATTATAGGACACACTGTAGCTTGCCTGTCAATTCTCTGTCCCCTTCTTTTTTCTTTTGTTCCCTCCCCTCTCTTCCCCCCTCCCCCCCAAATCCATTGGCAAAGTTCAACTGAATTTGACAGAAAGGAACAAGTCTTAAAGACAGTAAAGTCCCTAGAAGTTTTGTGAAAAATAGGAGGTGAGGTAGCAGTGAGTGGCACAAAATAATGCTCATGTTGGAGGGCAAAAAGTAAGCAAAACATAAACATTATACATTCTGTGGGTAGCAGCTGGATGGTTATGTGGCATCATCCATACCGGTAACAAGTTAGTACTGTCTTGCTCTTAACTACTCTTAACACATGCTATTCCTCATCTTCTCTGAGTCGCAGGGAAAAAATGCTTTGAATGTTGAGTTAACACAAAAAAATTGGAAGAGAAGAGATAAAACTGCAAGAAGGTAGATTTAGATTAGATATCAGGAAGAAATTCTTTCCTGTGAGGGTGGTGAGACACTGGAAGAGGTTGCCCAGAGAAGCTGTGGCTGCCCCATCCCT
>JAOXJK010000012.1:122828437-122848196 GCA_025774025.1 Xenus cinereus
GCCCCGCCCCCGCGCCATCAGAGCCGCTGGCGGCGGGTGCGCGCGCGGGGGGGTGGGGAGGGGGAAGGGGGCTGTTCCCCGCCCCACGTGACATGGGGGGGGCGGGGACGGGAAGGGAAAGGTCAGTGGCGACGCCGGCGGAGGGGGAGCGGAAGGTCAGGGCGCCGCGGAGCGGAAGTGGGAGCCGGAGCCTCGTCCGCCATTGTGGGGAAGCGGAGCCTGGAGCGGGGGGGGGGAAGCGGCGCTGCGTCCGGCTCCTTCCAGCGGGAACCCGATCGGCGGCGGCAGCAGTAGCAGCAGCAGCAGCGAGCCCAGGCGGCGGCGACAATCAGGGCGGAGGAGGAGGAGGCGACGAGCGGCGCGGCTGGGCGGGCGAGCGGGCGGCCCCGGCGTGCGGAATCACTCGAGGCCCAGGCGGAGCGGAGCGAGGGGATCGCGGCTCCCCGTGAAGAATGTCAGCCACCAGCGTCGACCAGGTACCGCCCGCGGGCGCGGGAGGGGGGGCGGCCGCCCGCTCCCTGCCTGTTCCTCTACCCCGGCCCGTCCTTAGCCCCGGCGGGGGGGGCGGTGGCGGCCACCTGCACCTTCCCTCGCCGCCGGGGCGGCGCGGTTCGCGGCCTTCTCCCTCCCTCCCTCCTTCCTCGCCGCCATGGGGAGCGGCGATCCGCCGGAGCCGGGATGGCGGGCCCCTTTCCCAGCCCCTATTTATAACCGCTGATCCGCGCCAGAGCCGCTCCGCCTCCCCGCCCGCAGGGCCCCGCCGGCGCTCGGCCCCGCGCCTCCCGGCCAGCCGCCCAGCCGGCTCGGCCCCTTTGTGTCTCCCCGTCCCGCAGGCCGGCCCTCCCCCGGCCGAGCCCCTCCGGGCTCCCCTTGTCTCGCCCGGCTCCGGCTCCTCGCCCCTGCGCACCCCCGGGTCTCTCCGGCTCCTCCTCGGCGCATCCTCCCTCTTCGTGCCTTTCCCTCTCCTCACCCACCTCTTCTCCCTTCGGGCCTCGGCTTTCTCCTCCTTCCCCCGCGGCCTCCGCCGCTCCCAGCTGTTCTCCCTCGCTTCCCTCCCTACGTTGGGCCGCCCTTTTTTTGGGTGTTTTTTTTTTTTTTTTTTTTTAAGGCGCCTCTTTACGGAGCTTGGAGTTTGTTGGGTTTTACCTCTGCTAGGCCTCTGCTGGCCTTTCCTTCTGGCTGGAAGCTCTTCTGTCTTGGTCTCTGCTTCCTCCCTGGGCCTCTGCCACTCCCCAAAAGTTTTGGCCCTTCGATCTCCTGCTCCCCCCCCTTTATTTTCTCTCTGTGCCTTAAATGTTTTGTTTCTTTTGTCTCTGCCATGCTCTCCAGTTTCCTTTTATGCACTTATTTCTAGCTCAGTGATCTCGTTTTATTGCTCTCTCTTCCCCGAAGGCTTCTCCTTCCCAACTTTTTTTACTTCCATGTCTCATGTAGATGTCTGCATGCCTTTGTGTCTGGATTAGATTCATCCCAAAAGATGAGGTGGTTGGGGTTTTTAAGGTTACGGAGATTTTTCTCTGGTCTTGGGAGAGAGAGGTGACTAACCAGTGCAGCTGTAGATGGAGCAGTGTTAAACAGGATAACTCTCAGACAGATACATGTAAAAGCAAGATGGAGGTGGTTGCCTCCTAAACTTTCAAATCTCGGAATGCTGAGTTTTTCAGGACTAAAAATTGTTAGAGAGTGTTGGAGCCTGGAGATCCAGTCATGCTTAGTTGTACTTATGTGAGAAGATGAATTATATTTTCATGGGCTAGCACTTGTTTTTTCTAAGATGTTTTATTTTGCTGTAAAGGAATTAAGGGTACTGTAACTTGTACTGCTACAGTGATTCTTAGTGCATGACAGATTAACAGTGTTTTGTAATGACTAATCCTAAAAAAAAAATAAAAATCCTCCTCTAAGGTATTATTTCCTTGTGTGAAAGCTTCATGCGGGCTGTATCATTTTCTCAATGTAATTGCCTACACGAGGAATGCACAAGTTGTAGTTTAGCTTACAAAATCACTGTATATTTCTTTGCATTTAAAAATCTAGGGATTGTAGGGTATTCTCTGACAAATAGCCATCAGTCGTTTTAAAAGATGGCATATGATAATGTTCTAATAAAGTTCTAGTACTGGCAGTAATCTTAAGCTACTAACTTTGTTATTTTACTCTATGCTTTGTTTATTGCTTATATTTTTTTGGAGGGGCAATCAAAATTCGTTTGTTGTTTGGGTTTTCAACATCATTTAGGTTTCACATGCTGTAAGAGACTAGATTATTTCAGTGTTTTCTGGTAAAATTCTTTCAATTTTAAAATAATTTTTGGGTTTTACTAATATTTTATATGATTATTTTATGTAATATAGTATTATAACAGCATGCTTTATATTAATATTTTATATGGATATTTAAGTTCAAAAGAGCAGGATTGGCAAATAAATGGAATTACCCTGAAGTAAACATTAGAGAATTCTAATTGAACTTGTTTTGCTTTTTTTCCCCACTTTCCTATATACAGAGACCTAAAGGACAGGGAAATAAAGGTAAGTTGATTCTTTGTATTTCTGTATAAATCTCTAATGTTGCTATTTATGGAGGTTAATGTGTCTTCAGACAGTCATAGGAAGAGAATGTTGCTATAGGATAGCTTTTATTTCAGAGCAAGATGACAGGAAATTGCATGCCAAAATGTTATTTCCCAGCAATTTTAGTGTGGCACAGCAGTATGTCAATTTAAAATGTTTTAGTTTGTAAATGAAGATTAATGTCAGAAGCTGAATGATAACATAGCTATTTCTTTTTAGCTGACTTCATGATACGCTTGTGTGGTCTCTTTAACAGTACACCTTGGGCTTTTCTGTGCAGTGAATAGAATCAGTGTACTAGAATCATCAGGAAGAATCTTTTTGAACAGCTTCCTTAGCTTGGGAGACAACAGCCACGTGATTATTTAGTTACTCATATCTGTGAGCAGAACACATCACCTTCCTTATTCTCAGAAATTTTGTGGGCTTTTCTCTTCATATTAGTGTCAGTATAGAATATTGTCTCACTGTTTGTAGGTCTTCTGCCTTTCTATTTTTTTCATGTTTCTGTCAATATCTTAGTTTTTAAATGCCATGCTCAATGGGGTTTCTTCTCTCACAGAAACAAGGAACTAACTACTTAATATTCTCTCTAGAATTCTTGGCAAGTCTGTCGTAAACAGCATCTCAGATTATATCTTGCAATTTATTTCTGGTCTGGAATTTGTTATCTTTGATATAAAGACTTAATATTCTAGTTGGGAGTTCTTTTTGCCTAATCAGTACATTTGTGCCCATTTAATTATTAGATGCTCAGCAAGCTGAGCTATAGAACAGCATGGACACAGCTACCTTCCTGTGCTAAGATGCTTATTTCTTCATGAAGATAAGAAACTTTTTTTTTTTTGGAGCTCTTTGCCCCCCCACTGTTCATTATCTGAACTAATCTAATTGTTCTCTGTGAACTGTCATTTCATGTTATCTGCAGCGTACTTATTCTATTATTCTGCCTATGTGCAGATTATCTGCTTATTACATATCACTTCCAAGGTGGCACATGGTTCCTGAATCTTGCTAAATTTGGCCTCCTCTTTTTAATTTCTCTGCATTCAGAGAAAAATGAACTTGGGTTCACCTCTTCACACCTTCTCAGTTTGGTTGTTCTTGAATTCTTGTTCTCTCATACTCTAATACTTCCACCTTTTTCCCCCCCCAAACTGGAGCTTTTAACTATTTATTGTGGTTTTGAAATAGTCTGTGTTTATACCTTCCATGTTGCCCTTAAATGAGAAGAAAAGTCATATTCATTTTAGCAAGTAGGTTTTGGCTTCACATTCTTTGAATTTCCATATCTCAGTTTTTGGGAGGTTATCGAGGTGCATCTTTTAGAGAATCATACAAGGAATTTTTGAACTGTACTCCATATATATGAATTGGAGTGGAGGTGTTAAGCGTTTCTGTTTGGGTGTTGTGTTACAGCTTGTTTAATAGTGGAAAACACACGAGTCAGCTTTAACTTATATATGTTGGCGTATTTTTGTGTGCTATAATTTATAAATGCTGCAGAATGTTTGAATCAAAACACATCTCTTAGCTTGCTGTGTAAGGAAAGGATTTTTGCATTTCTGAACTTGAATTTTTATGGGTGCATCCTTTTCAAAGATGGATACTTGCTATATATTCTGCTGGTGAGAATATGACCTAATTGAAAACTATAGTGAAACAAAACAATCTCCTCCATAAGTTAGGATTTAGAATTAGATTAAAGGGCTAGGAGATTGAAGATGGTGGCACAGTGTGGCACGAGTAGTTGGCTTTGGGTTAGACTTTTTCAAGAGGATAAATTAAGTCAGTATCAGCAGTCCTTACTGACCACATCTTGGCAGACCGTAATCTTTTTCAGGCGTCATGATAGGTCCCAGCTTAAAGGAGCTTCGAAGGAAGATGTGATACTGAGTTAAAAGACTAATCTGAAGTTGGTTCTGTGCATAAGAGTAATAGCATTAAAGAGGGTGGTAAAAAGGTTAGAGCAGTGAGAGAATGTGAGTGGGTAGTATAAGGAGTCTATGCATGGAAAGAAGAGTATTTTTCATATTGAAACAAAATTTATTAGACCTGCAAAATTCTATTGGGAGGTAGCTGATTTGTGTTGTCTACTCAAATATTTTGGATGCTTTATTCTGGTTGATTATAAATGGGTGTACTGTGCCATTTCCCTTGACCAGAATTTGTGGTATTGAAGTTCTAGTGTGTGGAACAGTAGGATTCACCTGTTATTTGGGACATTAATGTTGGTATTTTAGAGAATTGAATGAGTAAATTATCCTGTTTTGAAAGCTTCCACGTTCTAGTTGTCAGCTACTGTACAGTTGACATAAAACATCAGAACTGACATCAATCAAATGATGTCTAACAGGGGGGTGGTGCTGGGGGAGAAACTGCCATTCCTGAAACTTTTTTCCCCCCCCACATCTTTTGTTTGTTGTGCCGGTGTATCACACCTGTGATAGGAAAGTGCTGACTTCATGTTTACATACATATGTATATAATTTTTGGTTTTGTAGAAGGATTAAATGTAAGCATTAGATTTAAAACAAGAATGAAATGTTGTGTGTTTCTCTTAGTATTTATTCTCCACGCTAATCAAGGTGTAATGGCTGCTTCTAATGAAAAATTTATTATTATGCCTTTGGCCATCATTTGTGTGTTTTGCAAGTGGTTATTCAAAGGATAGTAGCAGTTAAAAGAAAATGAGCTTTAAGTTCCTTTATTTGATGAGTTGTTTCTTTCCAATATCTAATTACATTGTATGTTTTCACAGTGTTTGCGGAAGTATATGGTATTTTCAGAGTTGGATTGATACAGATATTTTTAGTAACTGAAGATAACTTTCAATTAGTATTCTTCATCACTGCCCTGTTTAGTTGGAACACTTAATGTGAGATTTTGGGAATGAGGCATGCATCTTAATCTGTTTGCTCTTGTTAAATGTGTGTGGGCTACATTCTTCATTATTAACACATTTTGTAATGTTAGAATGAAAAGCCAAAGAAACACAATACTAGTGATGCTATTTCACTGGGAAAAGTATATATTTACTAGGAAAAATGTCAATGTAGAACTGTTTTGTGTCACTGACTTAAAATCTCAATATAGAATGAATAAGAAAGAAAATGCATTTACAAGAATATTCTATGTTAGTTGTAATGGCAGACCAAAAATAATTCTGTCTGAAGTGACCTTTAGATACCTCTGAAACAATAAACACAGCAGATGCACGTTTTATGAAGATTAGCTGTCAGTATGAGGAGATTAATTTTGATAGGATTCTAGTCTTGACATGCAGCTGTTTATTCCTTTATTTGTGGTTGCATGCTTTTAAGAAACTTGTACGCCGCATCTATGTTTTTCATTATAAGAGAATTGTATTTGAGAATTGTGTTCTCTGTACTGTTTGGTTAAGTCTAAGCAATGGACGTGGCAAGGACAAAAGATTTTGAGGCTCATTCCCTGTGTGACTGGGCAAAATATAAAAAGGAATATAGTGTTCCAGCTCATTAATATGTTACCATTGTGTGTAAATTCAGAGAGATTAATGACCTTAACTGAAACTATTTATGGGAAAAAAAAACCCCAAACCACTCAACACCTAATGTTAATTTAAATTTGGTATTTAGTTAGAAACATTGTTCTATCAAGTTTTAAAACCCATTTCTCACCACTGCTGATTATATTTGGCCGTAGGTAGTACACAAACGCACTGTGCCAGTTTGTAATAACTGACGTGTCAAGTGTTCTGACTTTTAAAACTTCAAGAAGGCATTCAAAACATGGGTTGCTTTCTTCCTTCCCAGATAATTGCTTTGAAAAAAGTCTTCTGTTCTTCTATGTTAAATTATGAATTTTTATATCTTCTTACTGAAGTCTGCAGTTAATAGTTTTTTCCAGAATTTTGGTTATTCCTTTGTCATTTTTTTCATCTAGTTTCATTCCCTGAAGGCAGTTTGGTTTAGAGAAGTTAAATTTTTTTTTTTTCCACCTTTGACTTAAAATGCTTTGGTCCAGTCACTGCTTGGTTTGCAATGTGAACTTTGGGTAGTAACACAACCCCTACCCCCAATGAAACAGAGAAAACCTTACTCTCAAGCACTAACTCCAACAAATTTGAAGGTTTAGTTACATGGTTGTATATACTTTTCAGAAGCTTTTGCTAAAAGAAGAAAACCACAGAGTCAGCTCCTAACTCACTGTCTCCAGCTGTCAGAAAATCTGCTGTTTTGTTGTAACTTCTGCTGTCATGGTTTCACTCTAAAACCTTTTTTTTTTTTTTTTTAACTGAACCTATTTGATAAATAACCAAAAAAAAAAAAAAAGCATTTGGAAAAGCAGTAATTTGGTTTTTGAGAGGTCTTCATCTTCAAGTTGTATAATTGCTGGTTTAAGTTCTGCTTTGCACCATGGGAAGCAGTGGAACTCAGTAGAAACTTGTGCAATTTGACTTTATTTGAATAATGGCCTGAGGGAGGGTAGAAAGATGCTTCAGGTAATTTGGGCAGCTGGAAAATCCCAGGTAGGTTTAATGCCTTAGATGAAATTAGAGGTAATAAGAAGCCAAGGAGAGCAGGTAGGAAGAGATTCCAGTGTATAGTGGCGTATATGTTAGGAAAGGATTGTTATCACCCTTGGGGACTTCAGCTCTTGTTTCTGTCTTGCTTTGTCCCTTCAGAGATGCCACTAAGGCAGTACAGTATAAAAGTTATGTAGGAAATATAGAATTAAATAACTGCATAGGGGTGCCCTTCATGGTTGCCTTAGTGGGTAACTGCCTTTCCTCCTGGCAGGAGAAAGCTCTATGTTGCAACTTTCCCTGAACCTATTGAATATGTCTCATCTGGTTGGTCTGTACATTTGCACTTGGTCTGGTACTTCTGGAAACGCTGGATTTACTGCCTGTGTGCATAAGGTGTGCCTATAGTTTTTCCCTCTGCCTGTGAAGCTCAGGAAAGGATAGTCAGGAGTAGTCCTCTCCAGTTGCCATCCTTCCAGACCTCTCCTATGATCTGTTTGGGATCATCAATAGAATGAGCTATTTCCTTTAAATTTAACAAGGCGGTGCTTAACAATATGTTCAATCTCAACAAAGTGTAAGTAGAAGTATGTGGTTAAGAAGTTTTATCTAGATAAAAGAGCATCATAAATCTTCCAGAGCGTATACCTAATACAGATTTACTTTTAGTTTCAGTACAAAACGGTTCGATTCATCAAAAGGATGCAGTAAATGATGATGATTTTGAGCCATATCTAAGTAGTCAGACAAATCAGGTAAGTGAACTTTGTTTACTGTCTTAATGTTGGAGTTCAGCTGCTTTCCAGGCTTAGTTAATTTTCGGATGGTATTTCTTAGCATTATTACTTGCCTGAATATCTGTTGAAATATAATTTTGTATTGTATCTTGTCTTATCATAGGATGTCTTAAGCAGGTAAAGTTGTCTTAATAATTCTTGAAATGATTCAGTTAAGAAGCATGCTGTGGTGTCTCCTACTCACGTGCTTGTTCTCTGACTTCAGAAAGATGCAATTACAAGAAACCCGAGGAAAAAAAACAAACCCAAAAAACAAAACAGAAATACCAAAACAAACCCCTGCACCTTAAATTTACAATGAAATCATCATATATTCAATGCAGTTCAAACCAAGAGTTTCTTTGAGAAAATATTAGCTGCTTGGACATGATTTCCTTTGAAGATGTTAGAAGTAGCTCACTCTTGATGGAATAGTAGATTGAAGCATCTGCCAGGAAGTTAATAACTTATTTTTAGATCTGTGAATTGTCTCTGTAGTAAAAGTTAATATTAATTATGTTAAGTTTGTAAGTTGTAGTGGTCTTGATAGAGGGAGAGAGTGCAAATTATTAAGTCTTTGAGAATTTTCCTTGCCTTCCCATTTATTTTTTTTTCAAATAATACAACATTAATGAGGCATTACCTAGAGGATGCTGATGTGCGGTGTTTTCCCCAAAACAACATCAGAAGTCATATGGGGGTAGTCTTCAAATCTGTTGGAGCTTTATCTTCTCAAGAAGTAAATGCTGTGATTTCCCAGGAGCGTTGGGAGTAGAATTTGGATTTAGCCAGCAGACTTTGTTCTGCTAGAGCACGGATTGTATTTAATGCTCATTCTCAATACTGTGGAAATGTTATGGTTTGATTGTTGTTCCTCCTGAAACAAACAGGCATCTTTTTCATTATAATGTTCTGGCAGGTGTCTCCAATTAGAAGTGACAAATTTGACAAAAAAACTAAGAATACCAAACCTTCAAGTCATAGTTGCAGTTGTTTTTCTGTGTTTATGAAACTACAGTTGTTAAGACCTTTTTTTTTTTTGAAGTAACTTGTTTTTTCTTGATACTGTTAACATGGAGGCAGTTAAGCCTAGCTCAGTAACTGAAAATGAAGTTAATATATTACAAAATATGGGGCTTTTTTAGTGCTTTGGAAAGGTCTCTTGAGGAAAAAATGGCCTTATCTAACAGATACCTTGTTCATATTTTACATTGGGAGGACTGGTGGAAGTTACAAATGCATTCATATAATCCTTAAAAAAATGTTTTGGACTGTATTACAGGCTGGTTTGTTGTGGTTTTTTTTTTCCCCTGACCATAATTGTCTGTATTGCTGACACTTGTTTTATTTTTCTTGCAGAGTAACAGCTATCCACCAATGTCAGACCCATATATGCCTAGTTATTATGCTCCATCCATTGGATTTCCATACTCTTTAGGCGAAGCAGCGTGGTCAACTGCAGGCGACCCTCCAATGCCATACTTGACAACTTATGGACAGATGAGTAATGGTGAACACCATTACATACCCGATGGTGTATTTAGTCAACCTGGGGCATTAGGAAATACCCCTCCGTTTCTCGGGCAGCATGGATTTAATTTTTTTCCTGGGAATGCAGACTTCTCTACATGGGGGACAAGTGGATCTCAGGGACAATCAACGCAAAGCTCTGCTTACAGCAGCAGCTATGGCTATCCACCTAGTTCTCTTGGGAGAGCCATAGCAGATGGACAGGCTGGATTTGGCAGTGATACTCTGAGCAAGGTGCCTGGCATTAGCAGCATTGAGCAAGGCATGACCGGACTGAAAATTGGTGGAGATATGACGGCTGCTGTGACAAAAACTGTAGGTTCAGCTCTGAGCAGTACAGGTATGACAAGCATCGCAGCGAACAGCGTGCCCCCAGTTAGCAGTTCAGCGCCTAAACCAACCTCGTGGGCTGCCATTGCGAGGAAGCCTGCTAAACCTCAACCGAAACTCAAGCCTAAAGGTAACGTGGGCATCGGGGGCCCTGCTGTACCCCCGCCACCTATAAAACACAACATGAATATTGGAACTTGGGATGACAAAGGGTCAGTGGTGAAAGCCCCCCCAGCCCAACCAGTACTGCCTCCTCAGACTATAATCCAGCAGCCTCAGCCATTAATTCAACCGCCGCCACTGGTGCAAAGCCAACTGCCTCAACAGCAGCCTCAGCCACAGCAACCACAGCAGCAACAAGGACCTCAGCAGCAGGCCCAGCCTCACCAGTTGCAGCAGCAACAGCTGCAAAACCGCTGGGTGGCTCCTCGTAATCGGGGTGTGGGCTTCAGCCAGAACAACGGAGCTGGCAGCGAGAACTTCGGTTTAGGTGTTGTTTCCGTCAGCTCCTCGCCTTCTGGTGTGGAAGTGCACCCAGTGCTGGAGAAACTAAAGGCCATAAACAACTACAATCCCAAAGACTTCGATTGGAATCTGAAGAACGGACGTGTGTTTATAATCAAAAGTTATTCAGAGGACGATATTCATCGCTCCATTAAGTATTCTATCTGGTGTAGTACTGAACATGGTAATAAGCGCTTGGATGCTGCTTACCGGTCCCTGAACGGAAAAGGCCCGCTCTATTTACTCTTCAGCGTGAATGGCAGTGGACACTTTTGTGGAGTGGCTGAGATGAAGTCTGTTGTGGACTACAATGCGTACGCTGGTGTCTGGTCTCAGGATAAGTGGAAGGGGAAGTTTGATGTCAAATGGATCTTTGTCAAAGACGTTCCCAATAACCAACTGCGGCATATTCGCTTGGAAAACAATGACAACAAACCGGTTACCAATTCGAGGGACACTCAAGAGGTACCCCTAGAAAAAGCCAAGCAAGTGCTTAAAATAATTGCTACTTTCAAGCATACCACCTCAATCTTTGATGACTTTGCACATTATGAGAAGCGTCAAGAGGAGGAGGAAGCCATGCGTAGGGTAAGAAATCAATGTCGTTATAGTAGCTCTCCTGTTTTTTCTAGGTTTGGAAGCCTTGTTTTTCATACAGCTGGGATTTCTGTGTGTGTGTGTTGAACGAGAAAGTGGTGCTTTTTACCCAAGGTGTCTGTACTTGATATAACTAGTTCTTAATGAAAGGATTTAAGTTCTTGTAACTTGTTTTGTTAACAAGGGCATGTGTTTAACCGCAGTGGTAACACAGACCTGCATAAGCAAATGTCTGATATGTTTTACTCTTCAAAGTAAACATAAACTGAATTGAGTGTATTATCTGTAACTGGAGACTTCCAGTTTAGGTTTTTACAGCTTCTGGATGTCACAAAAAGGACCTGAAATAACAGGAGAAGCTTACTTTCATTTAATGTAACATTTCATCAAAGCAGAATTTGAATTGAAATGTTAACAGCATGATTACTGTGAAACATGGGTTTTTTCCCCTTGGTTCAGTTTCTTTTGTACACTTGTGAAACACAGAAGTGATACAGTCGTGGCTTGTACAGTGTCAGAATCATTTTTTTGACATTTCTGATAGTGCATTTCCAAAAAAAAAAGAGTAACGTTTAGTTCATTTCTGCGAAGAACAGTATATGTATGATAAATCTGTAGAGAAACCCTCAGTTTTGGAGGTATTTCAGAAAACCAGACAAGGGAAAAAGAAGTTTAACTTCAGTGGTTTTGTAGTACTTGTCTACTTTCTCTTGCTTGTACTCTCCCTACTAGTAACACTTGTGTTCACCTTTGGCCACAGCATTTACTTTTGCTATATTTATTTTCTTTCCAGGCTTGCTAGTAAGTGTAAATATACGATCTGTCTCATGGTTAGCAACATTTCAGGAACTATTGTACCAGTTAGATGATGTGCAAGTATTCAGAAATGGGGGTTTGCAGCAGTGCAGGTTGGTGGTAGTACTCTCCATTCATCCTGTGACACCACCTACTGAATGAAAAAAAAAAAACCCAACCAAAAGTCTAGGGTTTATGCTAATTAGAGGCCTTGTGGGTTGTCAAGTCCTGAATTTGCTCACTTCTTGAAGCTACCACGATTCTGGCTGCGTAAGAATTTTGAGTGCTTCACCGCCTCCTTACTTCTCTTGGGTTTCTAGTCCTGGAGTGGTTCCACCCCTCTTGCACATTCCTAATCCTTCCACACAAATGTTGTGTCTCCTACAGACCGGTGTCGCCGCATCACCAAAATCAATTTTGTAGTTTTATTGTGCAGCTCTGCAATAAATTGTTACGTTGGAAGTTTTTTATTGTTTGGAGGCAAGATGAAAATCCCAGTTGGGCGTGTAATGCCTTTCAATTTTACTATTTTTTTCTTTCTGAAAAGAAAATGCAATATGCCCTAGATCAGTATTGTTACTCCCATGCCATGTTGGTGATGGGAGGACGGGCTCCATTCTTAACTAATACTCAATGTAAGGGGAAACCTTTGACTTTTTCAGGCTTTAGTACAACTTCACGGTGATTTTGGTAATGCTTGGGAAGAACTGTTTCTCTGTAGTCCTCGTGTTTCAGTATTTTCTTATTTTTTGATATTTTAAGATACTTCATAAATAACTGGTTTGCTTCAGAAGTATCTACTTTTGTCAAAAACATATAAAAGGAGTCATAATTCAGACATGCCAAGGCAACTCAGGAATAGAATGTGTTTTATTTGTGGTTTTGTTCTCTCTGTAGTAGATGAAAGCCATGAAATGTAGTGGAGAGGGGGAATATGGATTATTGGTAGTGTTTCTGTGTATGCTAAACTTAAAACTCAAAGTACTAAATTCAGCATTTAATAGATCTGTAACTTGATGAGTGTGGTTATGCATATTTGTGTAATATTGTAACATTGCTAATTACTTTAGTATCTTCAGGGAGACTCTCAGTATCTATGACTGAAGTACTCAGCTCTGCATTTCTCTGTTAAGTTACCTTTCCCGGTACTATGGGAGAAAATGTACTTGTCAAGATACTTGCATAGTGGGCATTGATTCTTCTACAGCATTGTACAAATTGATTTTGTGACAAATTATAAAAAATAGAACTGCATATCCAGTTATGAGATTTTTCTCTTTGTGGGTGGGTTTGAGATGTGCCTTAAGTAAATGAATATGTACTTAAAAATACAAGCAGTCCAAATTAAACTAATGATGGCCACTGAGGGTTCATCTTTATCATTCTGTTATGATTGAGTGCTGATTTTAACTATTTAGGTTTTTTCTTTTATCACACAGTGCACAAACAGCCTGTCTTTAAATTGTAAACATACACTTGTTAACTCTCTCATGATTCAAGAATAGTTTGGAAATGCAACAATTAGTACTGTAAGCTCTGGTTTATGGTTAATCGAGTAATCCTTTATTGCCTAGTGCCAGCTAGGCTTTTATGGAGCTGTATTTAAATTACTCCGCTTTCTACTGCCAGTAGAACTGTGTAAATTAAGCTCACCCACTTTCTGTGGTAACTGGCAATCACTTTGTTTCCAGTGTTTCTGTCACAAAAAATGTGCTTATTGCTGATAATAAAATATTAAATGCATCAAGCAGCAGTAGTCATTTACGTGTTCCTTAAAGCTAATGTTTTGGTGGTGCATAGGTGGTAACCAACTTTCATACAGCCAGGGACCTAAATGTAGTAAACAGCATGTGATTTATGGTTTTAATTTACTTTATAACTATTCATCATTCCAGTTAACTTATTGTAAAATAATTGGTTGTAAAAGTTTAATTTTAACAACTCAGGGGGATCAATAATTAATTTCCAATATGACCTAGAAGTATGTTTTATTAAAATATGGCAGTATACTTATAAAAGTGCAATGAATAGACTTGTGATTAACATGAAACTTCAGTAACTTTGCCATTTGATAAAGGTTACTTGCAAATGACTATGTATAGTCTCCTTAAGCTTAAATATTAGAAATCAAGTATCTACCACTGTTTGATGTGACCCGGTCGGGGTGAGGTATCTTCAGCAGGGGTTGGAAACAAATTTCTGCAATGATTATTCACATTTTTCCTAAGGCTCAGGTTTCAGTGTCCTATTTTAAACATACAAGTGCCGTTATCTTTCACCAAAGCAGCAAAGAAACCAGCGATGTTTTGCATGAATTCTGTCAGTAGTATACTGAAATAATCTGAAGTTGTGTTAGTCTGTAGTTTGAACTGCTGCTTAATGGTGTAAAAGTGCATATTTGTGTGCCAGTTATTTAAAAACACCTTTGATTGTCTTTCAACAGAAAACAGTAGCAATGAGATCTAACACATGGAGGAGAATTCTTGAAATATGTCATTTAAGAGCATGTAATTACATTAGGAATTAGATATTGAAAAGAAAAAAAAAAAATCTTTTTTTAGTAGCTCTGTGCCTGATCTTCAGTAAATATATGGATCAAAACTTAATGTGGCTCTGATTAAAAATGCAGTTGTTGGAAGATTACAACTTCCTCACCCTCAGATGGTGGCTTGTTAACCTGCAATTACCTGTTGTCCTAGGACTTCTTTTGGCACTTTAGAGCACACTATTCCACTTTTGGAGCATATATTGGAAAAAAGATCGTGGTTCCACGTAACTGTAGAATGCTTTAGATAGTTTTCTTAGTTAAGTAGTTCAGAAAAATAATTAATTTCTATCCATCGGAGAAGATAGATGAATTCAATATATTGGTCTGTATCAAATTTGCACTTGGAATTTTTACTTTTCAGCAAGCCTTTAAATGGCAGGTAAATAAGCATTTAAAATGTACTACATATCTTGTAATAGGAATGCTGATATAGTTAAAACTATCATTCTGATACTAATGTTGCTTCTGTTTCTTTAATAACTGGCTCATAATCAGGCTGCAGTGTTAAGCAGTGTAACTCCTTTCCACTCCAGGACACTGCTGACTTTGTGCTTGATTTGATATTTCTTAAAAATATCTTACAGGAAGGAGGGAAGTGAGAAAATGTCCTTTAAGGGTGAAATGTAGACATTCCCTCCTCCCCTTACCCCCCAGATACATCCCCAGTCCTTGTACAAGTCAAGAAAAACAGGTAGTTGACCAACATTTTTAATGTAGCTAAATGATAGTTGTACCAAACAACTTATTGAAGTTAGTGTATTTACATCTAAAAGAGGTTTAAAACAGTAAGTAAAACAGGGTATCTAGTGTCTACTGAGAAACTTGTGCATTTCCTGTATGCTTTTGATGATGTTTCAAGGACCATTTATTTCACAATGTCTTAGAACTTGATGTTTATCTACAGTTTCACTTTTATAAATGAAAATGATGTTGCAGGTCTGATGTCTAAGAAAATACAATGCGGTCAGAAAGTAGAAACAGAAGATACGTTTTTTGCTCCCCTGATGATCGTGAGATGAGTTTGTACCCGTGGTCGCAGGAGAAGAGGATTATTTGGAGCTAGAATAATTTTAGACATACTGATCCAGAATTTTCATCCCATGATGGTGCACTGCTTTACCGTGTTTTCATTTGCTTTTGCATCTTTTGGAGATGCTTAAAAATGACCTGCAAATTCTCTTGGTGTAGACACGTGGGTTTCAAATGTACCTGTTTTCTGTGCGTTTGGTAGAGTCTGTGGTTTCTGTTCAGGGGTCGTGCTCAGAATTTATTAGAGGATGGGGGTAGCATAGAGAGGTCTCGATGTTAAAATATGGTATGGTACAGAGTATGGTATAACAGTTTGAGCAGTGGTGTGGCCTTGCCTTCCTCTGGTAAGGGATGAGATGCTGCAGCAGGGCCTCCAGGTGCAATATTGGACTGTGAATGAAAGAGATGGAATGCAATTAAACTCCCAGGCGGTCTTAGTGATACTTGCATGGATCTTGTCACCTTTTTCTTCTTGGTTTGAAATTCCTACCTGCAAAATCAAGCCTATGGAGTCTTTTTTACAGGGTGGATTTAAATTCTCTGCTTCAAGGACTTGAAAGACCAATTTTTCCTGTAAAATAGGGACCCCTATTGGAAAAGCGAGGAATATCAACCAAAAGGGTTTACCTTCAGTGCTCAAGAGACCAGTCATTTCTGGAATCTAATTCTTTAGTGTTCTTAAACATGAAGGTAGCTGCTTAAGACAAGACTTCAAACTTGAATTGAGCTGGATTTGTGGCAGCTCTACCTTTTCTAAATGCTACGTCTTGTGATCCTTAAAGCAAAGGAGTAATTCTAAATCTCTCCTTCCAGAGCAAAAGCAGAACCTTGAGTATACACGAAAAGCCGTTAAAATTCAGGCGACAGCCTTCTGCTTCCTGCTCCGTCTCTCCTCAGATTGCGGTGCTCTATTAAGAACAAATTGACTAGAACCGGGGCTTTTCCTGCAGTTTTCAGGGAAGAAGTATTCCCGCGTGTTGCACGGGAGTCACAACCCGTGTGACCCTTCACGTAGTACTTCGGCCTCGCTTCATTGATCCACGCCACGGACGGGCTAGTTAGCAGGAACCGGAGTGAAGATTGCTGGCGCTGCTTTGCTGGAATAAATGGCACTTTAAAATCATACAGATCTTGCACATCTAATAAAGCTGTATTCTGGAGATTCAGTTGAACTAGGATTGATTGTATCGGAATGGATGGGCTTTAACCTTCGGATTCATCCAGTTGAAATGACATATTACAAGAATTCGTATCAGATGATGAGCTGTTTGAGCCCGGTTCTTTGTGAAAGCTTTTTCAGAGGGCTGCTAGTGCAGTTAATATTGACAAGTAATTATAATTATTGTTTTGCTTCTGCACCTAGGGATTGCAGTCAGTTGTGAAAAAGTAAACATAAACTTGCATGTTCGTTGCACTTTTGTATGGAATATAATGAGCAACCAAGATAAAATAAGTTCATGGGCTGCCTAGGGAAGTGGTTGAGGTACCATCCTGCAGCTATTCAAAAGACGGGTTGACATAGTGCTTAGAGACATGGATTAGTGGTGGGTTTTTTGGGGGGTTTGGTTTTTTTTATCAGAGTCAGGTTGATGGTTGGACTAGATGATCTTAAAGGTCCCTTCCAACCAAGACAATTCTATGATTCTGTGCTTCTTCATGACAGACTGGAATTTGAGTTACGTGCAAAAAGCATGAGTGGTGAAGCTTAAAAAAAAAAAAAATTGTCTGGGAAATTCTTCCCCAGTGTGTTTTGTAGACAGTGGATGTCATTTCCCTTCCCAGGCTATTATATATTTCTTAGCAGAGCAATTAAATAAGATCTTATTGTTGTTGTCTGTGGGCATCTGAGAAAATTTAACAAAGGTTTCAGAATCATCTTTCTGCTCCTTTTGCTGGGACAGTGGTCATCACTGAATGCGGTTTCCAGAGGTGCAGTTAGAAGTTACCTGTTGTCAGTCTTCAAAAGCCACTGTTACGCTGTGAGCACTGTTAACAAACAATAATGAGGATCAAGAAGCTTGGGTGGTTTGTTTTGGTTTTGGGCTTTTTTTTTAACTTTTTAATGAACTTCCTGAAATGGCTGTCTTGTAGCTAATTAAAATCTGATATTTCGATGTGTAACGATGTGCAGCACTGAAAGGAAACGCTTGCTACTTGTAGTTAGAATTGGCCAATCCATCAAGGAAGGTATCCACCTGGGAAAACAAGACTGGAAGGGCTTTTCGGGCTCAGGGAGTTCAAGGTTGGTTTCTGCAGAGCTTTTGTCTGTTATCATATGGTATCTTTTAAAGTAGTTAGGTTTCTTTCCCCACCTCTGCCTTCTAAATGTTTGTACCCTGTTATTTAGTGTACTGTGGAGTTTCAGATGTGGATTAAGTTCTTATTGCCTTTATCATTGCTGTAATAAAATAATATGGTCTGTCCATGTCCCACTAACAACGCACGTGTCTGCTCAATTTTTAAATTTAAATTTATTTATCTTTTTTACTGTGACTTGTTCAAGATTTTAACTGTTGCTATGTCTGTTTCAGAGGTTGAAGTAAGTAAAATGCCATCAAAACTAATAGGAAGAATAAATAGAAGTCTAGCTCTCGTAGCTTTTCAGACTTTCTTAATATTTATATGCTTGAAAGCCTTATTTACTGTCTGGTGTTCAAATGATCTGCAGCAGCAGGGTTTTGGATGAGTATTAACTCATAAGGCTTACCAGGAGAAGGAGCTGCTCTGGAGTTGTAAAAACCTCGTTTAGCTTCTGTGTTGACTTTGATTTTTAATTTGTGCCTTGTAGTTTTCATGTTGAGATAGGGAATAGGAGAAGATGACTGTTTAGGGAGAGGATGGCATCTCCACAGGAAAAATTTCTAGCTCCATGTAAGGCTTCTAAAGACCCTTCCCATCCGATCCTTCCCTCACATCTTCCCAGAATTCCCAGAAGTGCCTCTCAGAAAAAGATATTTGAATATTTTTATCTGGTTTTGAGGTAATACCTCTCTTCAGGAGATTTACCCTCTTTAGTTTGAAATCCAAGAGGGAGAAGTTAAAAAGGACCTTCATTTTACACAATTTTAAGGTTTCAGTAATGTAATTTGTTACCAGCCGACGAGATCCTTGTCTTAAAGGGAGTAAACTCTTTCCAGTGTTTTTGGGTGTTCTCAGTAATCTGTTTTTTCAGTGTGGCTCTCAAGCACTGGGGCCAGCGTTTGCGCTGCCGTAGCCGAAACGGTACACCAGGGCGCAATAAATGGCGGGTTACGGCTGATGCCATTAGTAAATGAGATCTGATGAACTTCGCCGTGGCTTCTTCTCCCCACCTCTACAGCTGTCTGTTCTGCCTCTGCCAGGTGTTTCTGCCCACGCAGCGCAGCGGAGCTGGCAGAGGAGATGTTCGCAGAATGCGGTCTGACGTGTTCGCTCACATTGCAGACGAGCAGGGCTCTGGAGCTGAAGATTAAATCGCAGTTTGCACTGAAGCAACCGAGATGGTGCTACCCAGTCCCTCCTGAAGCTGCTGTGGAAATCCTGCCTTCTGGGAGAGGGGCACAGCAGATTGGCTTCAGGCTTGAATGTTTTAAACGTTGCAGGAAGAGGCAAAAGTTTGGCAAAATTCTAGGGTTTTTCTTTTTTTTTGTTATTTTTTTTCCAAGGATGGCTGATCGTGCTGGAGGTGAGCATGTGTGGGAACTCTGCAATTTGCCTGCGCAAGTTTGCAATCCCAGATAGCTTTCAAACTGGACACCTTGAAACGCACTCACAACTGTTATTTAAATAAAGCAAAAGTCCTTTCAGATCTACCTTCCCTCACCTCGGACTTCAGTTGGTGAGGTCTTGCAGGGGGGAAAATACAGCTGAGGACTGTAGTATGTTGTTATGTTACAGCTTACGTTTTTGCTACTAAAAATGAGGCTTTTTCATTTCCCTTCTTTTTTGACAAATCCAGAAGGCAGTGTTGTGTGCATTTCAATAGCTTCAAGTCTGATCAGGAAACCTTTTTGTTGCTTTGAATTTTGAAACGTTGATAGCGTAGGAATTCCGTTAAATCTGGGGATAAATAACATTGCAGCTACTTTTCAGCATGAGATCATTAGAATAATGCGTTGATTTCAGAGAACTGAAATTTGGAAGTCAGCCTCACTGCTCGGACCAAGTTAGTTCCATACTTTTGTTTGCACTAGATCAAAACATGTTTCTGAGGCCCAAGCATTTATAGATTCACCTTCGTTTGGTTCTGTCAGCTTGTGTGGAAAGTTATTTGCATGGCGTGTAGCTGGCAGGGACCCTTAAGCAGCCAATGCATTCCCACACTGTTCTAATTCAAATGGTATTTAATTTCCATGTCCTGCTTATCAACTCAGGACATGGACCTGTTGGAACAGGTCCAACAGAGGGCCATGAAGATGATCAGAGGGCTGGAGCACCTCTCCTGTGTTTGGACAGGCTGAGAGACTTGGGATTGTTCAGCCTGGAGAAGAGAAGGCTCCAGGGAGACCCTATAACCCCTTCCAGTCCCTAAAGGGGCTCCAGGAGAGATGGGGAGGGACTCTGGATCAGGGAGGGGAGCCATAGGACGAGG